>CM069444.1:61896862-62018072 GCA_035610835.1 Ophiura sarsii
TTTTATTTTATATACTTTTAGAATTTTCAGAAATATTTGTTAAGGATGTACCCATCCATGATCTAAACTGCATTTCTGAATTCCTCTAGTTAGAAGCACTAGCGGCGTAACCCTCGCTACGCTCGGGTCCCCGCTAGATGGTTATGCCACATTACCTACCTCTGAAACCACATAAGCCTCCTGGTTATACCACTACGTACCTACCTCTGAAACCACATAAACCCCCTACATCACCCCCCCCCCCCCAAACCAGGTTTATTTATAACCATATCCCTTCTAAAGGCATTATAAACCCCCTACAACCCCCCACCCCCACCCCCAATCAGGTTGATTTATAACCATATCCCTCCTAAACCATTTACCGTGTCTACTTTATTATCCCCTACCTCTCAAACCGCATCAAGATAACCCTCGGTACTTTTAAAACCACATAAACCCCCTAAAATTGCCCACCCCCACTGCAACTACACCAACCAGGTGGATTTATAATCATAACCCTCCCTAACCATTTCCCGCGGCTACTTCATTAACTCTTAACCCTATCCTAAAACATTTCCCGTGGTTTTACCCCCACCGCCCCCCCCCCCCCCCCTCCCTCCATGCACACCCCCACACCCAAACCAGTTTGATTTATAATCACAACCCTCCCTCAACCATTTCCCGTGGCTACTTCATTAACCCTTGGTCCCTTAGATTGTTTGCATGCCAACTTAAGTAAAGAAATCAGGTTGCTTCATTAACCCCCGCAAAACGCTACTTGTACCATTATAACCCCAGGCCTATCCTAAACCATTTCCCGTGGTTTTACACCCCCCCCCCCCTGGTACTTACCCTACCAACACAGGCCTATAATAGCCATTTCCCGTGTGGCTTCTGCGCCATGTGTAGGAGTGCGTGTGCCGCGCGGCAGTCAGCCCTTGCGCCATAGACTAATTACATGCACGCGACGCGTTACCACGGTAAGATTGCTGTAGTACGCGCAACGCACAATGTTGTTCAATTCTAGCGGCATTTATGAGCCAAATCTGAGAGGTTTTTTGCTGTTTTTGGAGCCAATTCTTAACCAATTTCACTGAACTAAACTTTAACACCCTTCCGTCATTTCCTCTATCTTTCATGCAAGCAACGGAGAAATAAGGATAACAAACACACACCCACCCCAACACACACACAAATACACACCGTTTCCAGATTTATAGTAAGATTCCAAAAATGTATACTTTTGCTTTCATAAGTTGAACACTTTTTCTGTTAGAGTCATTTTTATAAATCCGGTAAATTGAGGCTGGTTTATTCATTTTGACTGTGTAGCGAATAGGAAGAAAGCTGATGATCATGGTCTTATCCATAATTAATTAGTTGTTACAAATAGTTGACAAGTCTGTTGAACCACATACTTAAAGACTACTAAATATCCTTTAAAATGGGACCAGAATGGTGTTTGTAACATTAGGGGATGACTAGTTATTGTAAAAAGAACAAAGCATGGGATTATCCCCATTGAGTTTGTACAGGCGGCACCCTTTCCGTCGGCACCCCTTCCGGCACCACCCCTGGTACCCAAACTTCAAACAGTTGTATCTCCCTTCTGTATTAGATATATCAATGCCATTTTGCAAGCTTGTTATTAGGATATTGAGATAGATTTTGTGGATTTAAAAATATTTAAGGAATATGACAGCATGAAACTAAAAAGTGTAACTATTGGGAGGCGAGCTCATAACACGTTAACCAAAGGAACAGGGGGGGGGGGGGGGGGGGGTGCCTGGTATTTGCAGCAGTTACAATTGGGATTTGCTGGAGCAGCACAGAATATTATGTTTGGCTTTGTATTCAATTTATCGTGCTAAATTTTCAAGATCGCAAACAAACATATTAAAAAAATACAATGCATAAGAAAAAAAAATGATTTATTTTAATACCCATACTCTCTACTCAGTTGACTCAGATGCAGAATGTTTTCAAGCGGCGTCGACGCCGAGGGCGACGTTGGGGGTCTGTGTGCCTGAGAGTCAATGTCCGACGGTCGGGGACATTCTTACGGGCCATTGTCCTAGTAAACCAAGCGGTGTCAGCTGTTGCACCAAACATCCGTCGGATACATGTATTGGTAAGACTACTTGAACACGTTGACGCTTTCCACGCGGCAGGCCCCCGGGGCAGGCGTCTCTGCAAACGACAGTTCAAAAAGTTCAAAATGTTTTTAAAATGTCGAAAGGAATTGAATTTCATTAACATATTAATAATCATCATGACAAAATGATTGAAATAAACGCAAACATGCCGAGTATTGGTTCAGTAATTCAATATTATTGACATTTTTGAAACATTTCGTGAAATTTTAGAATATCGTCTGCAGATGCCTGTCGCGTGGAATTTGGCTATCATATGCGCTGGAAAATCTTAATACTTTCCAAACGGACCCCTTAGTTCATGACATAAATTGCCCGCTTAGGAGCGCTATTAATTCGGTCTGGTAAACCTATTGTTATCAATTACTACGAGAGGATTGCCCAGTGCGCGTGTACAACCAGGCAATCATATTTAAATTCGGGCGTGTACGAGGGGGTACTATTCGCTAACTGCATGGGTGAGTTTCCATTATGTTGCAAATTACATCCACGCTCATGCGTTTAAACTACTCAATGGGCGTTGCAATAAAGCCGGTTGGTTGCACACGAGAATTATGTCATATAGCAACCAGCTTTGATGGAAGGCGAATATTTTTAATTTGGCGACGGTTTTTTGGGCACCAATACCAATTTATAGCGCTGCTAAGCGGGCCTTGTAGCCTATTACGATTCCGTAGATGCTGGCGGTGCCAGTTCCCTCCCAAAATTTGATCCGTTTTCTCCCATCGTACGCAACCATCTGCAACGACTACGAAACGCTTTACACGCGGTAGGCGTAACAATATTTCATTACCATATTTGGAATCACCATTAGAAATGCATTCATTGAAATAAGTACAACATACATAGTATTGGTTCAGTAATCCTTGAGAGATAGACCTTGAAAGTTGGGAAAGGTTTGTGAACAAATAGGTTTTGTATATGGTAAAACTAATAGCCGCGTGGAAAGTGATGGAAGCAAAGATGTGAATAGTACCGCCTTCTATTTTTTCTCCACAGGTCGTGACGTGGTCCCAGCTTCTTGCCTGCACTGTATGTGTCAGGTAGCGTCCAAATGTACTATACCTAACCCGATCTGCCGATCATCGGATAATGCATGCGGACCTTATCTGTTCACACAGGCATACTACGATGATGCTTCAACGTTTGTTGGTGTAACCGGCCCGCCAGGGGGAGGTAAGTAGATCCCCTTAACACTTTCCACGTGGCAGGCGTCTGCATTGCAGACGACATTCCAAAATTACACAAAATGTTTTAAAAATAACAACATTATTGAATTTCATTACCGTTTTTGGAAACACTGGCAATCTTCTTACCGCGTTTTGGACAGAAATGACTCATTATTCAAGACCAACACCATATTTGGAGTCGATCTCCATACGGTTATCAATGTCTATATAAAGGCGTACCACGTGATCAGAATCGGCGAATCGCGCTGAACAATAACAAGGCATTTGGAAAATTGCATATTTTTTTTCTCGAACAATTAAGTTGAACCACAGACATATTCGTCTACCTCCAGGCAATCTTCTTACCGCGTTTTGGACAGAATATTTCACATTTTCGTGCAGAGAACTAAACAACCTTTATAATGTCGGATTTATAGAAATGTATTTTTGTTGGTTCCGAGTGAGAAATTTCGCATCAAACACGATGAAAAAATTCGGAAAAGGTACCGTTTTTTGTCCGCACGGAAGTACGATAAATTTACTAAAATGATATCATAATTTTAAATCATTGTTAGGATATCAAAATTTATGGGTATATCCTTTATGGAGGGAGCCCTCAATTTTTTCAGAAGTTGGGTTTTCCGCATTTACGTAATGCTTATATACGTACTAACTACCACCCAAAATTATAGAGGGTAATTCACAGTATTTCATGTGAAATTCATGGATTTGATAGCGTTTTGAGTTTCGATGTCATCACATCGAAACTACTCAAATTCATCTAAAAGGCCACAGATGGCTTCTTACTTATTTGTTTCATGTTTATTCAAAATAACCTTGAAGACCACCAGTGGCGTAGCCAGGTTTTTCTCAGTGGGGGGGCAAAGGGGGGGCCGGGAGTTTTGGTGGGGGGGCAACAACCAAATTGAGGATTGAATTTCCTTGTGTTGTGAATAGGTTAGTCCCAAATTATTTCAACTGACATTTCCCACAGGGGGGCAACAGGGGGGGCAGAGAACCCCACAGGGGGGGCAGCTGCCCCCCCTTGCCCCCCCTTGGCTACGCCACTGAAGACCACCCATGGCTTGTTGCGTGATGCATAGTCATGACCTCCCTGACTCAATTGGTGGTGATTTTGAACCAAAATACAAAAAAAAGTAAAAAACACTAATATACCCACGAAAATGCTGAGAACATTTCTTTATTTTTCATTTTTACTGATTTTTTTTGAAGAAATCTTACATAAGAGGGTTTCTTTGTAGGCCTATGTCATCTATCTACACAAGGTGAAAATATTGAATTTCATTTTTGAGAAATCTCTCCGTGCCCCTTTAATAATAATTTGATTTGAACCTTACATTTCTATAGATCATGAAAAATGCGCCTCAACCTTCCACTGTAGCGAGCAAATCGTCAACGGCTACTTAAAACGGTATGCAACGTTTGCTCTGCTTGGTCACAACCCAACTTGTGAGGACTTCGCCCGTATACATAAAGGTGGACCTGATGGCCATACAGATGTCGGGTCTCTGCCTTACTGGGACGAAGTTAATCAGTGCCTTGGCGATTTGGCATTACGCAACCTTACATAGGTCTAAGTTCAACATGTTCAAAGTTAAATCTGATTTGTAAAAAGTGAATAACCTTTTAACATTAGATCTTTGCTATGTATGTTGTAATGATACACACACATAAACAACCCATTTCGTTGTCTCGTTGACTATTTTAGCCAACGCTTAGTAGGCATAAAGGTAATTAAAAGCAGCTTAATTAAACGAATATTACTTACTTTTTGAAATCACGTCACACGAGGTTGAGGTATTATTACTTACACCTTTAAATGGTGAAACGGACATCCGTCGCGTGAAACACGTAAGCTCGTCTTCACGCCTCTGATCACCGATGTTGGTGAGATTTCAAGCTTGCGCAATGACCTAACCTAATCGGAGTGCCGATTTTTGGATCACCTCACTTCAAAATCTTGGATATGCAACTGACTAATTCCTGCCTGTGGTTTATTTCACGTACGCGTTGTTCCAATTAGGTTAATGAGTATATTATGTGTTGTTTTTCAAGAAATTAGAAGAATCAATGCATGTACGCTGATGTTGATGTGTAATAATTGCACGGCCCGTGGGGGAGTGCTATTTGGGTCATATCGACATGTTCGTAAGTACGTTGATTTTTCTCGAGAAAAATATACACCTAATCCATACAGGACTTTTACTCTCTTAACAACAACCGTAGTAAAAATCGACAAACCCGTGCTGCGTTAAACAACGAATCAAAACAAAGCGAGCGACGCCTTCATTTTACCGTCACACGTTACCGGAGTGTAATTATATATTACACACGCTCAATGCATTCTGCGAAGACGTTCTGATTGGTTCGTAGCTATTTAGAGTGTACTAATTAGTACATAGCATGGATGACTTCAGAATAATATTAGTAATATTATCACCCTGATTGTTTACTATTATAAACGATGTCAACGATCATAAGTGTTTATAATTTATTCCAAATTCATTTCAAACGCTTGGTCTTAAGATTATATTGACCGGAATAGTTAATTAATTCGATACACTCGTAGTATGAGGTATAAACGAACTGTCTGATGTTCATATTTGCAATGCCTTCTCAGGCTTACGGTAAAAAACCAAAGACTAATGCCTTGCGGAAACCAAGTTGCCATCCTACAGTTATAATGTCCCAACCAGGAATGTTAAGCAATGTCACCGAATTGTATATATTTATGTCTAACAATAACTCAATTGTAAATAGTGAATTCCATCACTTATTATATTTAATTATTCCTTTTCCTAGTTTGAGGGTTTATATTGTTCTTATTTATATTAACACTTTCCTCACGGCTATTAGTTTTTCCATCTTTAAAACAGATTTTTCAGAAACTTTTCCCAACTTTCAACGACTAGACCCCAAAATAAGGCATGTTTGTACTTATTCCAATGCCTCTCTCATAGTGATACCAAATATGGTAATGAAATAAAATAATTTTGACATTTTTAAAAATTTTTGTGACAATTTGGAATGTCGTCTGCAGACGCCTGCCGCGTGGAAAGTGTTAAGCAAAGTCACCAAATTCAATATATTTATTTCTAACAATACGAGGGGCATTCAATAAATACCTGCATGACCTGCAACCATTGAAAATCTCTGAACCGTGACATGTGTTAATAAATTAAACTTATGATACTTAAACTGTAAGTCTTCCCCTTTCTCACGGACAAATTCAAACATGTGGGTCATTTTTATCATGTAATTTCAGTACTTTAAACATCATGGTCTCTGGGCACTGAAAATTGACAAGAATCAGCATTATAAATCAAGCGCCAATATTAACACTGTTAACGCATATCTTAATGCGTGCCATAAACTTGTCTTTCAAATTTCCCGCCATTGTAACATTTAATTCCCCAACCAGTGCCCTGAGATCATGGTATTCACAGTGCTGAAATGTAATTATAAAAACGATCTACGTGTTCGAAAACAAAACGTAAGACTTACAATTTAAGTATCATAAGTTTATTTTACTGACACGTGTCACGGTTCAGAGATTTTCAATGGTTGCTGGTATTTGTTGAATGCCCCTCGTAAATCAAATATCAAATGGAAACAGTTTATTCCATCACTTATTGTATTTAATTATTACTATTCATAGCTTGAGGCGTTCATATTGTTTTTATTTATATTAATGATGTGCGATATTTGCCTGCATGTAAATTACAGGGTACTGTGTTAGAGCAGCCTTGAGTGACCCAAACCCCGGGGGTCAGTGAACATACCAAGCGGGTACGCATCCGCGTCCAAAAAAAACGTCGAAAAGGGTCCAGATTTCACCACACGACGTCGTCGACGTCTTTCTAAAAAAGGGGTACTTTTTAGGCGGCATCGCACTTTAGGGTATCCATTACAGCATCAAGGTTTCGACGATTAGGGGTACTAATTGCCGGGCTAATTGTTGTATGTGTGACTTTTCAATAAACATGCAAAATGTTGAAAAAAATCTTCAATATTTCCCTACTTTTTGCATGCATTCTACATCATGCATATGAGCACTACTATATTACGCCATTTAGGGGTGCATTATTGAGTTTTGGTAACGCCGTTTAGGGTAGGGTTTGTATGTGTTACGCCATTTAGGGGTATCAAAACAGTGTTCTGGTTTACGCTATTTAGGGTCCATATCTGAGGTACTTGGACGCATGTGTACCCGCTTGGTATGTTCACTGACCCCCCGGGCCCAAACCTGTCTACAATCTAAAAATGTTATGCACTTATCAATTGCAAGCCCGGCCCCCGGGGACCCGGGGCATGGCGGGGACCATGCGGGGACCGTACACGAGTGTACAAAAAAATGATGCCCGGCTATGCGGGGGAGTGTACGCTGTCGTACAAACTGTGCCCCCGCTAGCCGGGGCGTGTAGCTGGGACGTACGCTAATGTACACAAATGTACATCCCGGGCGCTTGCTATAAATAAGCTAGAGATGCAATGCGCTTGACGAAATAAGCCTAATAACACATAGGGAACACATAGAAATGCATTCCATTATGGTTGCAGAAAGAAATAAGCGACCTTGGGAATGTAGGCGGGTGAATATTTTGTCCTGGGAAATGGGAGGCCGGGACTGTACACTTTGTCCCGGCCAAGGGGGGCCGGGACTGTAGCGGGGACGTACAAAAAATGGTGCCCGGCCCTGCGGGGACCGTACACGATTGTACCCGGGACGTCACATGGGCAATTTGTACGTCCCGGCCCTAATCCCCGGGTCCCCCCGGGGCCGGGGATGCAATTGATAAGTGCATTATTAACACTTTCCACGCGGCTTTTATATTTACCAATATACGAAACAGATTTTCCAGAACCCATTCCCAATTTTCACTGTATCTCAAGAAGTACTGAACTAAGACTATGCATATTTGTACTTCTTATTTTAATGCATTTCTCATGCTGATTCTAAATATAATAATGACATTCAATATTTTTGACATTTTGAAAACATTTTGTGACATTTTTGGAATGTCGTCTGCAGACGCCTGCCGCGTGGAAAGTGTTAAGCAATGTCACCAATTTGTATATATTTATTTCTTACAATGAGTCAAATGTAAATAGTGTATTCCATTACTTATTATATTTAATTATTCCTATTCATATTTTGAGGGTTTATATTGTCTTCATGTAATATTAACACTTTCCACACACGGCTATTAGTTTTACCATATTCAAAACAGATTTTTCAGAAACCTTTCCCAACTTTCAACGTCTAGACTTATGAATTACTGAACTAAAACAAGGCATGTTTGTACTTATTCGAATGCAATATTCATGGTGATTTCAAATATGGTAATGATATTAAACTATTTTGACATTGCCGAACATTTTGTGACATTTTGGAATGTCGTCTGCAAATGCCTGCCGCGTGGAAAGTGTTAAGCAATGTCACCAAATTGTATATATTTATTTCTAACAATGAGTCAAATGTAAATAGTGTATTCCATCACTTGTTATATTTAATTATTCCTATTCATATTGTTTTTGATTATATTAATGATGTGCAATATTTGCCTACATGTACATTGCAGGGTAGGCCACTACTGTGTTAGAACGGCCTTAACCCAAATCTGCCTACCATTGAAAAAGTTGTTATTAATAAATTCGCATTTCATGAAAGATGAAATACAGCCTGTATTATTATTACTACTAGCAACAGTTAGCGTCACAATTTTATCTTGTGCATGGGCGGTAACTATTGAATTCAAAATGGATACCCTAAAATAAATATCTGTCTCAAAATAAATATCAAAGAATATTCTTCAATCATACTGAGATTCATATCAGTTTGTTTGTCTCAGCTTAATGATTAAAAAATGCATAGTTTACACCATAACCGTGTGTATTGTTAATAGAGGTAGAACCGGCAAATTGTTAAATGGTAGACCTTTGGAAACATCGGATATGGGGTAAACTATACATTTTTGAATACTTTGAGCAATTAGGTGGGTATATGCGCTTCAATTAAATTGAAGCAATCTGAAATAAAAAAATAAAAATAAAAAAAACAAAAACAAAAAACAAAACAAACTAAGTTATTGTCTTTTTTTATCATACTTACGCGAAAAAAAATGGGATTTACCTGTTTCTAGTGTCATGTTATGTAATCTTCTTATCACATGTTTCATACAAACAATTCAAATTTCTCGCCAAATAACTGATTTAGCAGTGTCCCAAGAGTACTTACTTTGAGACAATGCTATGACGTCATAGTTCACACTTAGAAATCCAAAACTGTATTGTTTGAAAGATAAAGGTTCATACTTTGTATTGATCACACTATCCCTTAATAGAATCACTCATGCATCCCATACCATGATCACTTTCATTATTTATTGAATGACCCTCGTACAACTAACATTCATCTTCTTTCGAACAGACACTCCCACTTGCATCTGGCAATGACCATGTACACACCCACCCCATCCATCTGCTCGCACACCAGCATCACACAATCCTGACATAGGTTATGTGACTCCCAATCTCCAAAATAAGAATTCACGCCTCATTATTGAATTTAAATCAAATGCTATGAGATCTATGGGCTAGGATAAGTATATAGGTTTGACAAATAAATTGTGATGAGAAAATCAAAATATACAGGATGCATGGCATACAATAATATTCATACAACATGGAGCAATTGATATTAATTTGTGAGGTCAGAAATAATGGAATGGTAATACAGTTTCAAAAAAATACTAAAACCATGGTGTGACATTAGGTATAGAAACAGTAGTGAATAGGGCCCTACAATAAAGACTGCTTGGAGGGATTTTTGAGTAAGCATACAATGTTATCATTGAATACTAAGCGAAATGGCAGCTATAACATGTATAACAAGCATAATATTTTAAGCATAACATTTTCTAATCAAGTAGCCTCATGAATCTTACTCCCCTTCCAAAAAAATAACATATTTAAAAATATGGTTTTTTTAGTTTTGGACCATTTAAAGATCCTTTCATACAATCTGAATGCCAATAAATATAAGTACAGTTATAGCAAACTATTCTTTTTATGATTTTTTATAGCTGTCAAAACAATTTGAGACCATTTTCATTAGCATCAGAGCATTTTGAGAATTTGACCCCTGTACAAAGAATTTGAGAAAATTGTTGACATTTGACCTTTGTAATTTGTGACATTTGAGGCTGCGTGATTCTTCATAAAACTTTGTAAATCTTGAATTGTTTACAATTTTTGGGAGCAAATAATGTGTGTGGACATTTTTGTGCGGTGTAATCATTTTATATCTGGTCATTATACACGTAATTAGGATGTATATATAGGGTAAACACACTCTAATCCCTCTATCAGTATTTATCGATATGAATAACATCTGTTCTTGTTCCAAGATTATTGATAATCATTGGAACCACTAGACTCTATTACGGGAAAAACCCACCCATTCTACGGGCGAACGGACTTGCTTATGTGGTGGTGTGGTGGTGTTTTTTTAGGGGGAGGGGGGGGGGGGGGGTGGTCAACATTTTCGTGAAAGTTTCAAAGAAATTCAAAACATTTCAACAACACTGAAGAAAAAAATAAAATCAAACACTTTTCAAAAAAAATATATCCAAAATAAAAGCTCGATTGTGACAATATTTATCTCTGAGTAACAGGTGGTTGTCATGCCATTACTCAATTGACTTATCAAGTCCGTTCCTTGGTGACAAGAGCATAATATGTTGCAGCACCCGGGGTAGACCCGGGGTAGACCGCATTAACTTAAGGCGGGAAAACAAAAAGACTGTGTTAAAAGTATATACTACTCGTATTTAAGCGTTTCACCGGGAAAATACTGAAACCGTTTTTGACTGTTTACGACTCACAATCTACTACCCCTGTTAAAGCGCCTGAGCACAAATGCATAACACCATAAGCATTAAATTATCTTAAACCGTGCCCATCATCAGTGGGAAAAGAAGCTGGATCACCGGATACTCCAATGTGAAGATGAAGCTGACATTGTGTGTATTATTGTCTCTTCTTGCTGGCGCACGTTGTAAGTAATAAGTAAACTTTTACTACTTGATTATTGTACTTCACTTAAAGCCATTTCCACGCGGCAGTCGTCTGCTGAAGACAATTCCAAAACTTCACAAAATGTTTTTAAAATTTAAAAATTATTGAATTTCATCACCATATTTGGAATCACCATGAAAAATGCATTGAAATATAAAGTACAAACATGCCTGATATGGGTTCTGTAATTTTTGAGATAGGCTTTGAAAGTTGGAAAAGGTTTTTGAAAAATCTGTTTGGAATATGGTAAAACTAATAGCCGCGTGGAAAGTGTTAACTGTTTGTGTATACGCTGATGTATTGAGTTCGCTGGTTTTCCATTGCTTGAATATACGGTTAAAGGTGTATGTTCCGATCACTTTTTGGGGGGGGCTATGATTTTTTTTCACATCAAGATATTTTGATATCAGAAGAAACCCCATATTTTTCTCATTATGTCTGTAAAATCTTAAGGGCCAGAAATGTTCCAATTAGAAATTATAGGCTAAGATGTAGTGAATTACTGCCAAACGTTGTTAACCACCAGCCAGTTTGTGTAGTACTCAATGGGCACATTTTTTGTGACTTTGTGCTTCTAAAATAAGAACCATTGGAGTTATGCAACTCAACCTTTGGAATGTGACAAATTTAAGGATGACCTTCCATGTAAAATAGAAAACATCAAGTTTAAAATCGGGCCATCAATCAAAACATCTACCATTAAGATCAGAGTTAGTGTTTAGGGTTAAGAATAGAGTTTGGGATAAAGTTAAGGCAAGTGTTAGGGTTTTATGGATAGGGTTTATTTAGCATGGTGAAATGAGATATTGGTTAACTCTAGTACAACAGAAACGCTGACTCGTCTTATCTAATTCAGCTTTCAATACTGGCATCAATGACTTTATTTAGATATACAAGAAACATGCCAGTGTTTCAGGAATCAGTTGCCTTAGCTATTCTCCTTTTACATTTGATATGTTCTGTATTTTACGATACTGATTAAAAAGGGATTTGAAATAACATTACCCCTCTAGCGATTAAAAAGGGATTTGAAATAACATTACCCCTCTAGCGACTTCAAAGCATATTTCACGACCATTTACACGAATAACGTTGCCCCGTGACATTTAAACTGGTTCTGAGCCCTCGATACATTATAACCCCGTATTTGAACGATTCGCGCTATCTAAACGGTAAGAACTTTTGTGGTGCGCCATATATGTTACCCGTTGAGATTTATCACATGTAGAAGAACGCTGTTAAATATTTCAGTCATGATGCGATGTATCTGAATACCTTTTGCTACCAACTAAACTTGATTTCGAGGTTTTTGGTATCCTAATACTAAATACCGCATTGGATGGATTCCAATGGCCAATGTCAGGTAAATGTTTATATAACATTGAATGGCTTTGAGGGAGATACAAGAGTATATTGCACGACCTTTACAAATATTACACGAGCCGGACTGAAAAAGCCATTCAATATTATGGTTATTATTTATATCAGGCTTTTACTCATAAAAATAGTAAAATTCACCGTCTGTCCGTCAATTTAGCGTGGAATCGTCTGAGAATTGCTGCTAAAGTAAGCTTTTATTTTTTATCGACAACTCTGCAACCGAGCTCTGCAAAATAATCCGCTTGGCCCTTTTCGCTCGGAAAAGGTTGACCGCGTTTCTTCTTGATTTGGTTGTGACGGCGGAATCTTTATTTCAAAAGCTCGTTAAATTTCTCATCGCTTAAAGAAGCAAATCTCCCAGGTGTCTGCTACGCCATTTTGCAACTGGTTGGTTTCGTAGTGGTGCCCCTCGTAAGCCTGCTTCATTGAGCCGATAACATGTATACATTATATTCGCGATAACACATGCTATCGGCAAAAAATGCACGCTGAATAAACTCTGAAGCTGTGTAAGGCCCTACTGTATAGATGAATATTCGTACCAAACAAATGTGGGTATGAGACTAGAAAATATTGGTCGACCAAAGATTTTCTAGTACAGGGATGATAATCTCTATTGAAATGTCGTAAAGAACTGTTACTACGTGTGTTTCGATAGCCCCTGTATGACTGGCATGTTTGAAAAGTGTTATGAAAATATGTCACGGTGAAAGTTTCAATATTTCTAACAATCTGAACATATTAACATTATCACATACATCCACCCATAGATTTTACACACGATTTACCGTGTCCGATTGATGTAACTATATATATTTGTGATATATTGTACATAACATTTACAACCAGTGTTTTTATAGAACTAAACTCGAACCCACGCTCACAATGGATGTGCGCATACTATTGTTCAGATCGATACTTATAAGATGCAATCGTTCAGGGAACTGAGTGAACATTTATTGATGACAATATTTTAGAATAATTATTGGTCAGTCACTTCCGGGTACTTTGGTTGAACAATATTCAATACACATTTTTATTGTACCGTTAAAAAGCCTGATATTATAATTATGTTTGTGGAATCATAAGCTTTTTATTTTAGTCATAAATTCCATTTCTTCATCCGTCCATTTACATAAATTGGGTAATAATTCCAAATTTGTAACTAATATTATACCATGTGTTCAGGTTATACGGATCCAGAATGCGCCAATTACGATCACCCTACGTATGGCTGCGTCGGACAATGTGTTGCTACTACTGACTGTCCTGGCGGAAAATACCAAAGTAGTCTATGCCCAACTCTACCAAATGATATCAAGTGCTGTTTTACTGGTATGATCCTATTTATGAAGGGGAGGGGGGTACTCATATCTATATAAAGTATACTGGGATTTGCCGCCCCGAATGGGTCACTTTTTTGCAAGAAATCCCTAAACATTGGTATTTGATTTTGTGCTTGAAAATCTTTAGGTCCTGTTTCTAGAGTAAATCATGTGATATACTTATTTTTAACACTGTTGATGCAATAAGCCTGTTTGTTTAACACACAAAATCCTCATTTAGGGTGTATTATTAAGTAGTGTCTGACCCTTATCTTTGGTCACGCTGCAGACGATTTTATTTATCAACAGATCAAAGCTGCTTTTGCAAAAATTGTCGGAACTTAGGATGAATAGTGTCAATATTTAACTTATGACATGACAACAATTATATATCTATCAGCTGATTCTGATGAGGAGTGTGCAGACTTCAACCACCCAACCTACGGAAAAGTAGGTAGCTGTATAACAACAAGTCAATGTCCATCCAATAACTACATCTCTAACCTATGTCCATCTAAGCCAAACGATGTCAAGTGCTGCTTTAGCAAACCTTCGGATACCTGCAATACCGGCGGGGGAGGTAAGTGACGGATGACAACAGGTTATATAAGAGTAATGGTATCCCGGAAACTAGGTCACTTTACCCTTTGTTTGTTGACATTATTGACATTATTAGTCCAAGACTGAGTAATACCGTAATTTTTACGACAAAATTACGTAAACCTAATTTTCGTGAATATCATGATTGACGGCACTCACGCGTAAATGCTGTGTCGGTCATAAGAACACACGCCCCTTATTGCACGGGGTTAGAAGAAGTTAGTATACTAATAGTTTCATCTCGAATGGTCATGGTGTGACCTTACCTATAGTTTAGATGTGTATTACCGCAATATTGAATATTATTAGTTATCCACTGTTTGATAACGCAATACGGGAAGATACCTATGGTTGGGTGCCATATCACATGAGGCCGGAGGCCGAATGTGATATGGCACCCAACCATAGGTATCGACCGTATTGCGTTATCAAACAGGGGATAACGAATTTATCACTTAGGAACAACGCGATATATCCTGTATTGCGTTGTAAGCTTGATGGCAGCTTCTGATTGGTTTACTACCATTTAGGGTTGATCCATTTTGTCTATGTAGGGGTCTGGGTTTCAAAAGAGGTGATATATCCTGTATTGCTTTGTTACCTGAATACAAGTTTTGGGTTGATTCATTATCTTGGGGGGGGGGGGGCCTATTAATATTATAGGCCTACACAAAATAAAACATGATTTACTTGATATCAACTTACCTGAATAATCTTCAACAGCAAAGCCTTGATCCAGTGTTAAAAATCCAATAAATTATTGTTCATGCAAATGTTTCTAATGATAATCCATTCAATGTTTCACATATTCCAATTCCAAGAAGAATTCCAGTTTTTAAAATTCAACAACAAACAGTAAAGTCTCAACTCAATATTCAAAATTCCAACAAAAAATCCAATTATTTACATATTTACAGTCTCTCCATATTGATTAGTTTTGATTTTAGCGAGGTTGAACGTTGATTGTCAGATTATTGATCGTGATATTGCTACATCCAGAAAAAATTACTGGGCGTGTTGGTCTTGGATTAGGAGATGCATGGTGGAATTGCTGCATCATTGAAGATTGATGACCTCGATTACCTGGACCTCTGGCAGTCGTTTGAACCAAGAGCTGCTGTGTTGTTTCAAATTCTGGGTCATCCAAAAGATCACGGAGGAATGGACTCAAATTAAAGTCAATAGACTGTAGTTCTGATGATGGAGGCGTGGCAGGTCTTCCTAAAGATGAAACTGCTGGACCATTGTAAGGTGTCCATGAAGCTGAAGGTGTAGTGGTCATGGATGGTAATGGTATCAAAGGAGGAGCTGGTGCAGTTGAAGGTGTTGAAAAAGCAGATTCTGTTGCAGGTGCATGAATTGGAGCAGAAGTGGTCATCAAAGGAAGTGGCATGGATGGACTTATCTGAGGCTCTGTGTCTGAGCTGTGTTGGAAGTTTTCCAAGAAGCTTTCGACGTCCATATCAAGGTATTCTATCATGTCAGATTCAGTAGTAGAAGAACTTGTAGATGGTGTATTAATTGATGGAGGTGCAGGTGACGCTTGCGGATTCCTCATATTCACTGATACAGGTGTAGGTTGATGTGGAACACCTAGGGTTTTGTCAGTGAGGCTCTGTCCCATACGCATCTTCTCTCCATTTGAAACCCGTTGGTATATGGCCAAACTTGATACTGATTTGTGCCCCGTCACTTCCTTGATTTGCGATGATGCATATGAATCGCGGGTGAGTATGGTTGCTCCCGTCACTCGGATGGAATGGTTTGAGTATATCTTGGAAAGGCTGTATTTCAAACTCATATCCTTCATAAAGCCACGCAGCTTATCACAACCTATGGCACGATTGTAATACCATACCTGGGATGATGTGGCAGGCTTTGGTCTGGTCCATAGCTTGTCGCTCTCTGGATGAAGGTGGCTTACATATTTGAGGAAGGATTCGACCGGGCACTTGGGATCTCCTTTTCTCTCCGGCATGAATGCCGTGTACGATTCTGCACAACTTTGTGTATGGTTTTTGTTAAGTTCATCGAGCACTTGGCATACATAGCGGTCGCCTTCTGGGGTGTGTTGAACAGCAAATGTTGATTTGGTCATAGAGTGCATATTTTCCGAACCTCTACGGAAAAAATATAACCTAATGTCGAACTGTACTTTCTCTTGTAGTTCTGTTGGATTGGCTGCATCAAAGCTCTTCATTTGTTGGTAAAGCTTGTTCAGATCTCCATCCTCGATCTCTGGATGATGTTTGATCGCCCCTTTTCCTTCTACCTTCAATTCCCTAACTGCTCCTTTGAATGCTTCCTGTGACTCGCGAAATATGGCGTCCTTTATTATATCAACAGTTTGATTGAATGGTGGCGACTTTAGATATCGTGAGAGGCTGTGCCGCAGGTTAATCAAAGACGCCATAGAGTACTTCTCGCCTTTCAGTGTTCTGGCGCTGAAATAAAATTCTGACAAGCATTCGTTGAGTACAGGCGCGTCAAAATTCTCAAAATCCACTGGGCCAGTTCCATCACCTCTCTCCATAAGAAATGCTCTAAAAGCTCTCCCTGCCTTAACATTCGCTCGTTTGGTGTTGATTGGTATCAAATTATCCCTCTTTTCATTGATTTCCTCTCGAGTGTGCAGTACAAATCGCTTGCTGGTAGCAGAATTCATTGATTTATCCATCGTGAATTGTAGACTACAAAAGCTTATTTCAAAAAACGACTGAGCTTACAAGCAAAAGTAACGGGATACGAGATACGGACCACTTGCATAAATCTTACCTCATTAAGCTTCCTTGGATACCAAATCTTGCAAAATGTGTCTTTTTTATTCAAACATCCCGCGCGAAGGTACTTACCGTAAGTTGGCGTAACGCCGTATTTGGAATTATTGATAACAGTCATCGTATTACTAGAGCCTTCTTTTTTAAACGTGAAGAATGTTTTGGAATATTCTTTTGCCGTATTCATGAAATAACAACTCTTAACATTCATAACATACCTTTCCTAGTGCGCAAATATTGCTTAAACAGTCAAAATCGAGCATTTTCTACAGTGGTGACATCGCTGGAAAAAGTTGTTTTCGTCTCCATTTTGTTTAATTGCAGCCGATCGATCGATCATATAATTCGTTTGTTGTAGCAAAAAAAGTCATTACTGGAAAAATTACGATGAATATTCACAAAATATCATGAATATGCAAATATTTTATAAATATTCATGAGTTTGTTATTTCAAGGACCAATTAAAACCAAGCTTGATACATGACATCATACAATCGAACTATTAGACAGATTTCATTTTTAACCTCTGACACAGATACTGCACTTTCACTTTCCCTATGGAGTTAGTGTTATAAACAAACGTAGAGTACATACACGTGCAAGAGTCATCCCAACTACGCAATACGAAATATATCATCCTGGTAGTAAAGGTAAACATTGCCGGAACAGCTGATTACTACGCAATACGAAATATATTACGTTGTTGAGATTGTAAACATTACCAGAACAGCTGATTACGACGCAAATGCGACTTTATATCACCTTGCTGGTAAATGGCCCATGACCAATCAGATTACAGCATTTGTATCTATTTATAGCTACTAAGTGATAAAGTGTTGACTTTCCGCTTCCAGGTTCACCTGGCAATATTACCGTAACTGTACTCCTGAGAAATACAAGGATGCTAAATACAGTTCTGGGGAAAAGTGTAGTTTATCTCCCCTATTCTGGACTGTACTAATATCGTCTGATACTGGAATACCCAGTATCGTTCGATAATGGTTCAAAGTAAGTGTTCCAGTATCGACCTATACTGGCGCATATAAAGTGTTCCAGTATCGGGCGATACTGAAACATAATTATGTACCAGTATCGTTCAATACTGGGAAAAATCTCACTGGTATCATGTGAACCGGTATCGCCCAATACTTGAACATATAAACGTTCAAAGTATCGCTCGATACTTGAACATAATTTGATGTAAAATATTTGATAATAAAATCGTACCAGTATCGACCGATATATAGCAACTTTTATGTTCCCGTATTGAACGATACTGGTATACCAGTATCTGGGACTTAATGTACACTTGCTCCCAGTTCTGTTTTCCTATCTCATAAAATATGGTCGTAGTATAACATTACTCATAAAAAAACATGAACAATCCAGGAATGTTTAGTGTTGACTTTCCATTACTGGGCTCACCTTACAACATGAGTGTGGTGTCATAAACCTACAGATCACGTTTATACAGCATAACAAAATCTGACTTTCAACCAGCAAGTTCAACCCTGAGTACATAATTAATTAACCTATTACATCATCTAGTAGTATCGCAGCACCAACTAGCTTGTATGAGGGGTATACAGACTGTTACAAAAACGAATATACAATTTAAAAAAATCTTATTGCAAATAATAATTTTTCATTTTTACCTAATTCTTTAATTTACAGAAGGAACATTCCGTTTAAAAAGATTGAATAATTGTAGTGGTACATTTCAAAAGATTTTGTTTTATACATAACAGAATTTAAATTTAAAAAAATTAAAAAGAAATAAAGTTAAAAAACGCGACCCCCCCCCACTTTTATGTGCCTTGCATGGTGATACTATCAATACTTAAAATTACTACAAGCAAGACTTTCAAAACATTTGAGCAGAAATAAGTCCATATGATTTTGGTAGAAAATATATTATCATACATATATAAACATATAACTGTTAATATTATTGTATCGATGCCAATTACTTTTCAGTTTCTTTATGCTTTGTAACATTAGCAAACGCTTACATTCAATTAAGTGGCGTAATCTTGAAATGTGTCTTTTTTTGACATAATCAAGAAAAGTAAACAACATTGATGTAAAAAAGTTACATCAATGGCGAAGACCAGCCCCCTCTGCACTGTGGTATTTATATAGATACTGCACTGCCTTCTACGTCGTCAATTACGCGACCTCTTATTCACGCTGATTATTATTGATGGAACAACCAACTTATATTATAGACCTTTAATGCCTTCATATTTCCAGGTACGCCACAAGAGTTGGCATGTGATATCCTCAACCATTCCAAAGTCTATCTCCTGGACAATAACGGTTATCTTAATCCTGATGGTTGGAATGATGGTGCAGATGCTCTGTCGAACATAAGAGATGTATGCAATGGTGGACTTGCCAAGAGATCAACGTAGGTTTGCTAAAACAACAAATTAAATCACAACATGTTTTCAAACTTTACCACTTAACTTACTTATAATATCATTCGTCTATCGTTTAAGCATGGCATTTTATCAAAAATATAGAGTAAACAAATTTTCGTCGTATAAGAATGATAAGAGAAATACAAAGACAAATTGGATCTATTGACAATACGCTTCCAATGCATAGCTTTGATTGAAAGCGCAATTGCTGGATGTCACTTTAGCCTATGTACAAATGTATAATATATTTGTACATAATGCCCATGCAAAAATCTATAATTCTCTATTATGCCGTGCAGCCCTATTCTAAATATCCACATATTCCAACTTGTCAAGGACTCTGATTATCCCTCTTCGGGCGGGGCGGTTTTTGGAATGGGGCGGTTAGTATATTTACAGCACACTCGTGATCTTTGACCGATACTATTAGTGGACTATTGTTGTGTAGTGGAATAGTGGTAGGCAATGGGACAAACAATCAGCATATTTTTCTTTAGCATGTTTAGGGAGATTAGAGGCCTAATTGGAAGAGTATCTGTAATGTAAAAGTATCGTTGCTGCCCAAGGACTTGCAGCAAGTCTACCAATTCATAGTGGGATAAGACTAGAACTTTCCCCATCTGGAACGGTCTAACCAATTGGGAACCTTTCTTAATCTGGAAATTCAGCCGGACTGAACAAAGAAGGAAACAATGTTTGTAGTGTAGATCTACATGTAAAATCATATCAGCCAATGTTAACAGTTCGAATTTATTTATTGGCTTGTGAATAGTATACACACAAATGTATGTTCAACTTCACTTGTGAATCAATACAGGTACTGTTGTTCATCCGGTTGTTGTCCTGGAGGTTCCGTGCAGCTAAGTGCTAGTGTGTTGGGCTACATTCTCAGTCTGTTAGACGCAGGATATAGCTTACAGGTAGGCCTATAACATATGTTTTCTATTATGTTAAATTTGAATAATAATAAAAAAAAATTGCACGGATTGAAACTGCCCTTTGACCTTGATGTGTGCACTGAACCATACAATTGCAATGTTTGTATGAAGCGTATTTACTCTAGTTCATCTTCCGGAAAATGAAAGTAATCGCCTGAAAAAAATTGAGCAAGTGTGACAAGTTTTGTAAGGTGACCCCTTTCTTTACCACTTCATTGGGATTTCAACAGTTAAGATATGTGGCATGATGAAATGAAGTGAGTGTTCGCTACATGTGTATGTAATGTATTGTAATACTGGCAATGTGAACGAGGCAATATTCACACAGAAATGTTTGAAAACATTGCATAATATAATAATTATGATGTGAAATATTTTGAAGATCAATTGCACTTTAGTATGAATTATCAGTCCCATAAGGAAAATTCTTATAAGGTTCACAAATTATAAGTTACGAGTCCATTGCTTATTCATTTAAAGATGTGTAGCATTTAAAATAAAGTTTTAGCTTGCTTGCAATTTAAAAACTCCTTTTTAACTATTTTGCTTATTTTCCTGCCGATTATTGTCATCTCACCCCGGATGATGAACTAGATTAAATACGCTTCATGCAAACAAAATGTCATGGTTCAATGCACACATCAAGGTCAACTAGCCGTTTCAATCCGAGCACAATTTGTTTATTCACCCTGCATAATGAATTGGTGTGCGCGTACATACCACGATGAAACTCAAAACAGGTAGTACGGTATAGTTTAACTCATATTGAAAAATTAACATTGTACTAATTTAATATCTGGGATGATATTGCCACTATAAACAAGTGTCCAAACACTATAGGTGGGTATTGTATCATATCTCATGCTAATTATTTATATAATTAAGTTTCTTTATTTTATCAGGTTAATGCCTTTGCCGGCGCTTGCCATTCAACCAATTCATACCATTATGCTGGAACCGCTGTGGATCTTCAAATATCCTTCGGGGACCCGTATCAGACTTGGATGAGCTACTGCTCAGCTCAAGGCGCAAGGGAGAACTTGGGGCCTGGATATCCCGGCCATGATACCCATACGCATTGCGCATTTGTAGCGTAAACAAGTGCCAAGTATTACAAAAGGGTGATCAGATGATCACGTTGTCGTGATATCGCATTACGAACACAACGTGCACTGTTCTGATCACTTTACCGGACCATAATACGGTGCGCTGAACTCAGGCCATCGCACTGGTTGCTACGAGATCAATTTGAGAGCACACCGATGTATGCACATTAAACACTTCCCAGCAACAACACAATACCGAGTTATTGACCCTAGTATATGGTCCTAGCAGCAGTTGACATAGTCGCTACAGACTGTTTTAAGCAAGTTAGTGCTTGGCACCTATAATCAAGACAGATTTGGTATAATATTGGCCAGAAATATTCGTTTTTTTATCTCTCCGCTCGCAAAAGTAATCCAAGCGTACGCGCGGGATTATGGCATCACGCACGCGGTTTTGACCGCATGCACGCGTAACGCATATGATGCAGAGTGCTGCTGCTGTAAGGAGGCTTCATCAATTTAGAATAGATCAAACTATAATCAAATTATGAAATTGGAAGAAGACTCTATTGCTATGCATCATTTTCCAGTATGACAAATTAAAGGATGACTTTTATCGGTTTTTGATCTAGAAAAAACGAAAAAACCCGACATTTTACCAATGCTTCGCACCAACAGTGTGGTCGAACAATCGAACCACTTGCATGATGTATTAGTACCTCGTTCGGCAAATGCGACTTGCATCTGTGGCATAACGCGAGCTTGTTTGTTTCCGGCATCTAACTTGATACGCATTACGCGGACTGACTGCTGTTTACGCGGTTCTCGGTTCTCCGTTAATGACTTGAGAGGACGGGTTAGATTGGCATTATTAGGACGCACGCGTCCCGTATAATATATTCATACATTTTTTGACTATATTACAATCAGCTCAAAATTGGAGGGAAAACGTCAGCGTATAACATATGACTCGCATATCGCAACAAGTCGCACTGTGCAATCAAGTGCGTGATGCGTGCGTACGCCAAAACGCGCGCGTACGCTTGGATACATTTGCCCGGGGAGACATAATACCGCATAATATCTCGCCAAATTGGAATTGACTAATAAATAAGTTGGAATATCAGTGTGTTTAGAGGCTAAAGCACATGGTACTGTTTCTGTTTGTAATAAAGATTGTTCGTGTTATTTGGGTAATAATTTGGATAAAATCATGAATCCTATAATTTACTAGTCGTTGTGACCATTGTTATTTCATAATCAGCACTAGATCTATCCTTAGAGCCTTCACGGTCCCGATCTAAATGTAGACGGAGCCCTCTTGATGACAAGTACATAGTCTGCACAAACACACGTACACTATCATCTTATACCGGGTCGTATACTGGGCCGTGGGTCGGATCTATTATTAAATTAGCGAAAAGTGTTTATGGGCAACTACTTTGAAATCATAATCGTCGTTTTGACCAGCCGGCTGGTCAAAACTCAGATGGTCAGTTGAGATATATTGGTCAGTGGAGTTGAGCAGTAGAGAGGGTACATGGTCAGTAGATACACATGTACTAGTATTGGTCATAGGGAATATATTGGTCAGTGGAGTAGAGCCGTAGAGGGTGTAGGCCTACATCTTCAGTGTAGATAAGAGTCAAAGACGGGTAAACAGTTGTAGAAATGATAGACGGTTCTGATTTCAGAACTAAACCAGAACATGTATTTGATATGCACGAGTATACTTCACACGCAAGCTCATGTCATTATCTGTGGGAAAAGAAGGGGAAATTAAAACCAAAACCAAACGGTGCTTTCAACCGGAATATTCTAAATAAGACCGATACCTGTAGTATTTTGGTATTATTTAAAAATGAAAAGATATTTCCTCGATATTACATGTAATTTTTTAACAACGGATAATGTCATCCGATCTAATACAGGGTGGGTCAAAAAGTGTCCAATTCGGGTTAAGATATTACTGATACATATGCCCTCAAATCTTCAGTAAAAAGCAAAAACCTAGTATCTTATCAATTAATTTGAAAAAGGGACTGAGAATTTTCACTTAATGCAAAAATCTGGTTAACCCTTTTAACAAAATTGTTTTGTTAAGATTTTCTTTCTTTTTTTAATATATTTTTTGTCCACAGTTGTCTTTTTTTAAATTACTAGTACATTACAAATACCGAGCATTAAATAAACGTTATATACAGGTCCTGTGATGATATACTACACATCCCTTAATGGTAAGAGGTAATTCCATTTTTGTGTGTTAAAACTCGCAATGTTCCCGGTTTTTACGGCGATATATTTTTCAAGGGAGAAGAACAGATTTACGTCCTTCCGGAACAAAGCAAAAGATGGTAGCCACGCCTTCATTTTTGTCTTGTGTATAAAATCGACATAGTAGAAATATTGCATTTAAGGCACTCATGTTATGGTTGGCTAGCCCTAAAAGTTGAAGCTGTTTATCCATAATGATGGTTATATTTGTATTTTCCATAATCCATTTACAAACATTTTCCCATTTAATATAGTCGGGCACTTACAGAATAAGTGTCGTATGGTTTCTTCTATTTCTTCATAAAATGTGCAAACATTTTAGTCTTTCCGCCCAATTTTTCCCAAAAAAAGACATACGACCCTCATTTTAGTAGACTCCCCTTTTTCTGAGCCTATCCAAACTGCTTGGGATTTATCAATGTTATAACTTTAAGACCAGATATTCTTGCGAACAAATCTAGCGTACTAAAGGCTGATCTCATGGATTTAGCAGAACCATCAAGGAAGATAACGGTATAATCAGTATATTGAAGAAAAAACCTCGATATTCACTATCTGCTATTAGAACTTCTTTAATATTTGTATTTTAACGAATCATTTTACCGAGAACTTCTGCGCAGAGTCGGAATAAAGATGGGCTCAGTCCATCACCTTATCTGCAACCCCTTTCAATAAAACAAATGATTCAGTCAAAAATCCATTAACGAGCACGGAGGCCGGTGCCCTGGTGTAAGACTTATATTAATACAACCTATAAGGACGATCAATTTTGGATACATTCAAGATAACAGTCTTTAATTGATGTGAAATACCGTTTGATCTAAATATATTAATGAATTAAATTGTATCAATGGTAAAAGCACTGTTTCCCAATTTACCAGAAAGTGTTCTAGGCTAAATTGCAAGGGCGTCATCCCGTTTTCAAAAGTGGGGGGGACACCAGGCGTGGGATCTAGAAAAGATTAGGGGGCGGCCCAAAAAATGAAATTGCTCAGGTATCATCCAAGCGGTGCGAAGCACCGCCCTCCGAGCTATGCTCGGACAGGGGGGAGTCTTATTTTAGTAGAAAAAATTTCAATTTTGGAACTCATTTGGTGCGATCTGGTGTATACTTTTGACCAAAGTTTATCGAAAAGCCACCTCTTCATTTCCAATAAATATTTTGGTTTTTTTTGTCAATGCAAGAAAGAATTTGAGCATATTTTCCTGATTTAAGTATAGATTGTTTAAAAGCTCGAACAGGGGAAACTACTTTGGGTTTTTTAACACTGAAATGATCTTGAAAACGTTCCTGAAGCAATCTTGTTAAGCTTGAATAATAAAACATTGAAAACAATTTGTGCGTAGCGCGCAAAATAAATGGTTATTTAACACTAAAATGGTCCGGAAAAACGTTCATGAAGCCATTTTGTTTAAGCTTGAAATAAACAATGAAACCAATTCGCTCGAAACGCGCAAAAATGATCCAGAAAACGTTCCTGAAACATGTTTTATAAAGCCTGAATAAACATTGTAACCATTTTGCGCAAAGCGCGGGGAAAAAATGGCTATTTTTAACACTAAAAAGCTCCAGAAAAATGTTCCTGAGCCATCATGTTTAAACTGTCAGTTTTTAATCTAAAATGGTCCAGAAAAACGTTCCTTAAGCCATCTTTTTATAACTTGAATAAAGAAACATTGCCAACTCGCACGAAGCGGGCAAAAATCGGGGTTTTTTTCTCACTAAAATGGTCCAGAAAACGTTCCTGAAACCATGTTGTTAAGCTTGAATAATTAAACATTGAAAAATCCGCGCAAAAAATGGCTTCTTTTCAGGGGGCATCATCATCATCACTCATCATCATCATCATAATTAGACACTTTCAGCCTCAGGGTTATTCAAAAAAGTGGGGGGGACATCTGCTATTATGTCCCCCCCACTTTGAAAAGTGGGGGGGACGTGTCCCCCTGTCCCCCACCCATATGACGCCCCTGCTAAATTGGAAGATATGCCACCGTTGTGATGCTAGCTTTGGTTTAGGTTTCCATATGTAGATTGTATAATTTACAACGAAATTGTATTTCTTGGTTACTGAAAGGGCTATCTTACTCATTATAAAGTGATTTCTTTCTTTGTCATAAATAGTACAACTAACTTTTATTGACATACCCTGTCATCCTGATGTATGTTGTCATAAGTATGAACGATTTAAGAACTGTGTCAGGTAAATATTCAACATAGCCTATTTATACACTGTCGGAAATAAAAGGAAAAGTCTATTATCAGGAGAAATCGAAAGCTAAACACAATTCATATCCTTTTTCAAGACGCGTTGCGAGGAGTATAATAGCACCTTCAGTTGCAACAAGGTTTCCCTGATATTGACACTAATCGTCTTGTATCAAGAAAGTGGTCAGATATGTTTTGATTTATAGCTTGTGATTGTAACGAACTGTATCATACCCATCATATTATATCAGATATACCAAGATACCACTGTCAAGATGGAAACATCAACTTCAGCGGAATCCACGCAAAATACACCTATTTACTTAGTGCCTGTAACATGGGATTGGAGACTTATCATACAACTTCTGCTGGCAATCGTGGGTATTTTAGGGAATTCATTGGTTATCTTCTTGTACTTCAAAACCCGTAAGCTTATGACATCAACCACCAATACGTTCATAGCAGCACTTGCCGTAGCGGACCTGATCACTTCCATCTGTATCATTCCGCACCAACGATTATCACGTGTTCCCGATAATACTTTCGGGCATTTCTACTGTAAAGTAGTATTCTCGTCAAATATTATGTGGATTTCCATCGTGGCGTCTATATTCACACTTACAGCGTTGACCATTGAGCGTTATGTTGCCATCGCCCATCCTACCCGATACCGATACACGTTTAGTCAGAAGTCAACAAGGATCATACTTATCGCGATATGGTTGTCAGCATTCATCGTCAACACTGGCAGCTATTATGTCACCCATCTGCATCAAGGACTATGCGTACACGACTTCCCAAGTCAGAGCTTTCAAAAGTTTCTCGGCGTGTCCTTATTCCTCATTGAGTATCTTTTCCCTGTGACAATCATGTTACTTTCAAACATTCGCGCCATAATTGTTCTCCAAACTCGAGCACGAAAACTTTCATCCAAAACAGGCAAAACAAGATATTCTAAAATCTTCCTTCGTGCGCGCCGTCGAGTTATTTTGATGCTTTTTGTCGTCATTATTTCATTCATAGTTTGCTGGTCGCCAGATCAATTTGCATTTCTTGTTTTCAATTTGGGTCTGGTCCCCTTTCATCATTTGTTCAGTCCCCTGTATAGTGCTTTTGTAGTTCTTGCGTTTGCAAATTCTTGCATCAATCCTATCATCTATGCTCTAACCAACCAGAACTTTCGTCGAGCCATTACACAGTATCTGCAATCTTCAGTAAAAACTCTCAAGGATAAAAGGATTATTCTGTTCGAGACTCCCTTTGAGGAATCAGGGAAATCATCTTCTAAAACCTCCCAGGGGGTTTCTCTGGACAATGTAGCATCGACTAACATTGATTGGTGAACTTGATGAAAAGGTGAACAACTAACAATTATAGTATCAGTATCAGTATCGGTATCGGTATCGGTATCGGTATCGGTATCGGTATCGGTATCAATATCAAAGTCAGGCTCATGAAAACAAATTACAGTATTATGTTGATGAATGAATTGGTAATTGGCGTTATACTGAAGTAACAATAAATAACTCTAGTTCAGTTTGGTACTGAGATATAAAACAAATACAACAGTATAAAGCTATCTTGCAAACCCTCTTACACGCCCCCCCCCCCCCCCCCCCCCCCCCCTCCCCTCTCATTTATAATAATTGTTCAGGCATGCATATTCCGTATGTTGTGTCATTCAACATAATTAATTAATCAATTATATTTCAATGATGGTGGCATATGATAGTATACAAATACTACATGGTAAAGGGGAAATAGAGCAAATTGCCCCGATTATGCCATGTATTATTTGTTTTATTACACCTCACTGTGACTCTGGGGATGAGGTTGTAGGGAAATAGTCAAAACTATTTCCCTAGGGAAATAGTACTTGTGATAGGAATTGGCCAATGAATTGTCATATTTAGTTCATGAATATTTATGAGGTGTAATAACATCATCTATTGGCTAAAGATTTACAAATTATTGCATCAAATCAGAATTATAATGAATGGTGTGCAAAAGGTTTGAAAGAAGAATATGTGTGCGGGTTTATTAAAATACATTTAGAACAGCAACACTATTGCTGCTAGGTATAGGTCGAGAAAGTGTCCGGGATCTCTTGTTTACAAGATATTATATGGAATGTTATTACAACAACAAAAACTTAACAGGGCGATTTGTATGATAATTATTTTATCTTCTTCAAGTCACGGTATACCATGCCCACAGTGTACAATGGTGATCCGTCTCCGTTATATATCTAGACATATGGACAGTTATAACCTAATTGTTTCGGATATATTGCTAGTTTTAAGTAATTTTATTGGCTATTTTGTATCGTTAGAGATCATATATCAATTATCAAAACTGGTTTCTCATTTTTCATGCAACTGCACAAGAGATCAGATTTGGATTCAATTGTCCTGTTTGTAAACCTCCCAATTGATAAGATTTTAAATAGGTGTAGGCCTATGAATTTAATAGATAGGCCTAATATTCATTACAGCTATAAGAGAAACTGAATCCAAAATTGCAAGGGGGGGGGGGGGGTACTCATGTGTAAAAGTTGTATTCATTTGTGTGAATGCACTCTCAAAAACTACCCTGAACATGGACTCTTAAAACAGGAAAAAGTGACCCATAACAATTCTAGTTCGACGAATCATACTCTTAGCAAAGGATATATATTATGTAGCCTGTAGGTCCTCAAGACGGAGCAGTTTACCGAAATGAACGTATGAATAATTTTGTGATCAAATTGTTAGTGAATTTGTCTTATAGGCCTACCATTTTTGGTTATTTTTACATATGGATGACCCGTGATTATCAGCCCAAGCTACCCGTAGCGCGGATTCAGGTGGAAAATACACACTTATTCTCTGAAATTGGCGACTTTGATACCCTTAGAACGGGCCCGCGTTGTGATAAAAAGCACCCTCAATCCGCATTTTTATCCACACGGATGATCACAACATTATACCTGACTGCCCAACGAACAAAATTGTCATTTTGATACCAGAGAAAAGGACATATTTTTACCGATGAACGCTCTCTCATTTTAAAGCAAAGAGATACCTCCTTTATGCATGTGCTAACAGAAAAAGAAGAAGAAAGTAGTGCAATGTGCATAATATGTACCTTTAATACGGTAGAAACCATCACATTCTAAATACAATAGATGTAGTACCTTTCCTGGTAAATAAACATGACTCTTTCCGGATTTTCACCTGGTATCAAATAGAATCGCGTGTAAATATTGTAAGAATTGTATCAAATTATATGGACATGCGTGGCTCTTAAAACTTTCGAATGTACAATACATGTATATAGGACCTCCAATATCGTACACTGTATGAGTATATACAACTAGCACAAAAAGTCCCTGACCAGGTGCTTTGATGTTGGCTGATCCGAAATCAATAATCAGTACAGAAATCTGAGATATACTTAAAATGGGCAAATTTCTTCTCCGTAGTTTGATACCTCATTCATAAAGATCGAATTGATACTTTTGAAGTTATGATGATTTCCATTATCACAAGTAACGACAACAAAGTTACACTAGAATTAGTATTACTCTAGGTATTACACTAGGATTAGGATATCATTGATTTGCATCAATGATTCATCATGATCAAATCAATAATATTCCATAGAAAACCAATTCTAGTGCAACTTTGCTCTTGTTATGCGCGGTCTTTAAAATCGCCATAACTTTAAAAGTATCCATTCGAATTTTTTTAATGAGGTATCAAACTGCGGAGAAGAAATGTGCTCATTTAATGTATACACATGGAAAAAAAGTATCGCACCACTTTTTTCATCTTTGAAAAGTGCAAATGTGGCCTCGAATTTTGCCACCATGGTGTGATATTAAGGATCATTTGTTTGCGTAAGCTGTCCAACAAAATGTTGTGCAATAAAAGGGCCACATTTGAGTTTGTGACGTAATCGATGTAATGTTTTTTCAAGGCCAAGGGGAAAATGCATGTTTTTGTCCAAAAACATGCATGAAAAAAGTTTGGGTATAACGCGATATTGAGAGGCCCGATGATTAATCTCTAAAGTTGTAATCTTTGGTAACACAATTAAGTATTTCAAGGTCAAAGGTCATCTGGGGTCAAATTAAAAAAAACCTCCCTTTTTCAAATTTTAAAGAAGTTCAAATGACAAAAGCAATAATTGCGAAGGTGTTGACCTAGGTCAAATAAACAAAAACAAAATCAACGGTGACTAATATAATGACTATTTTAAGTTTTTAAAGTCTATTCAATATCGCGTTATACCCAAACTTGTTTCATGAATGTTTCTGGACAAAATCATGCATTTTCCCCTTGGCCTTGAAAAAACATTACATCGATTACGTCACAAACTCAAATGTGTCCCTTTTATTGCACAACATTTTGTTGGACAGCTTACGCAAACAAATGATCCTTAATATCACACAATGGTGGCAAAATTCGAGGCCACATTTGCACTTTTCAAAGAAAAAAAAGTGGTGCGATACTTTTTCCCATGTGTATATATCTAAGATTTTTGGTACCGATTATCTATTTTGAATTAGCCAACATCAAAGCACCTGGGCAGGGACTTTTTGTGCTAGGTGCACTTTTTGTAAATTGGAAGTGAGTGTCAAAATAAATCGAAAGTATCTGTCGAGACCTCATTGAAAGTCGCGTTATGATAACTTTCTCGTTAATCATTTAAATAATAATGTACTCTGTATTTAATTTATTTTTGTATCAAAGGTTTACCACGGCACTGACTCTATTTCCTTTATCGGCAGTGGAGTGTCGTCTGAAACAGGAGACTAAGATTGTAAAATTGTTTTTCGTTTAGATCAAAAACTTGAAGCAATTTACATCTCGAAAATGGAATCTTCAACTTTGTCGGGAAACACGCAACAGCCACCCGTTTATTTAGTGCCTATTACATGGAATTGGAGAGTTACCATACAACTTATTCTGGCAATCATGGGTATTTTAGGGAACTCATTGGTCATCTACTTGTACTTGAAAACGCCTAAGCTTATGAAATCAACCACTAATAGATTCATAGCAGCACTTGCTGTAGCGGACCTGATAACTTCCATCTGTATCATTCCTCATCGGGTGTTATCACGAGTTCCCGATAACACATCTGGGCAGCTTTACTGTAAATTGGTGTTCTCAGCGAATATTATGTGGATTTCTATCGTGGCATCTATATTCACACTTACAGCATTGACCGTTGAGCGCTATGTTGCAATAAGCCATCCTCTCCGATACCGACAGATGTTTACTCAGAAGTCATCAAGAATCATACTTATCGTGATATGGTTGTCAGCATTCATCATAAACACTAACAGTTATTACGTCACACAGATTAATCACGGGCAGTGTATTCACGACTTTCCAAGTCAGGGCTTCCAGAAATTCTTCGGCGTGTCCGTGTTTTTTATCGAGTACCTTTTCCCTGTGACAATCATGTTAGTTTCAAATATTCGCGCAATATTTATCCTCCAATCACGAGCCAAGGATCTGTCATCCAAAACAGGCAAAAGACGATCTTCAAACATTTTCTTTCGTGCCCGCCGTCAAGTCATTTTGACGCTTTTTGTCGTCGTGATTTCGTTCATAGTTTGCTGGTCACCAGATCAATTCGCATTTCTAGTTTTCAATTTGGGCCTCGTTCCATTTGATTATCTGTTCGGTTCACTCTACAGTGCGTTCAAAGTTCTCGCGTTCGCAAATTCCTGTGTTAATCCAATTATCTATGCTCTCACCAACAAGAACTTTCGGCAAGCGATTACGGAGAATATTCGTTTTATATTGGTAAATTATTCACCCAGAAAGAGGAGCGCTTTGTTTGAGAGTCCATCAGCAGATGACTCTGAGACATCAGAAGAAGAGTCTCAGTACAACGTTGCATTAAACAAAGTTGGTAATTGGTCGGGGGAGGAAGTAGGGTGAATAAACCAGATTTCTTGTGTATGATTTAGTTATAGTGCCCTACTTCGGGCACATTATTAGAGGCAGTGGTAGCTTACTGGCACTCCACATCATAGAAGGGAAAGTGGAAGGCAGCAGGAAAATAGGTCAAAGGAAACAATGGTTTGATAACATCAAGGAATGGACTGGTATGAGTATTATAAAGGCCAAGCGTCTGGCACAAGACAGAGTAGCTTGGAGAAAGATGATCCGGAGATGTGATCGTATGGAAGCCAATCGTCAAATCTGACGGAGGCCGAAGAAGAAGAAGAAGAAGAGATAGTCAGGGCAAACTTCCAAAAACGGCAACCTGTCGAATCTGGCAGCATACTGCCGGATCCGGCAATATTGCTTTTTTTGCCATTGGTTATTTTTGTGAATTGAGAACCTACTTCTGCATGTTCAGTATGGTGGTTTCATAATTTAATTAAGTCAAAATGATAACCACTTATCATATAAAATTAATTGCAACATTTGTGGTATTTATTTTCGTGACTTTGAGCCTGCAATATGTTCGCGAAATTAAATAGATCGCAAAATTATGTCGTTTTTTGCCTATAGCGTCTTTATTTTAAGTTGGGTGATCAAATTAGTTGATGAATCATGATGAGAAAATAATTCCCTAAGTTTTGACCAAAACTCATAAAATTTGACAGTGAGGTTTTGTATGTTTTAAAGCAAAATGCTTAATTAATTAATTAAGTAACTAATTAATTATCAATTGCTCCTTAAACGACCTTTCAATATTTATTTTTATTCTTCTTTATTCGAGCATGACTGATACATCAATTTTTTTAATTAAAATATCAAAATTAAATATCTTAAGACCATTTTTGACCAAAAAGATAATTAATTATGACTAAATTAATTAATTAAGCATTTTGCTTTAAAACATATAAAACCTCACTGTCAAAATGTATGAGCTTTGGTCAAAACTAAGGGTATTATTTTCTCATCATGATTCATCAACTTATATTGGATTGACACCAAGGTTATAGAACCACTTGCCAACAACATAGCAACCGTGTCACCAAAGGTTCACCTCTATGTTAATTAGTTGCTCACGGAGGTATTGATTCTGTAAGATTGTGTACATTCTATTGTAAATATCAGCCAATCGATATGACAATTGGACCCTTGCACGCGTTATTAAATCCTGTGCTGCTTAGCAGACTAAATATGCGCGCCAAATACAAATACATATGGAGGTCATAGGAATGTACATGCCCCTATAGTTTACCGTGAGACTGCGCATAGCTGTACATTGCTGTACATTCCCTACTAAAGGTCAAATATAAAGGTATACATTGGTGTACATTTTTAACACATTATTTGGCTGGTAAACACAACATTATTTGATATCAATGGAAAGCTTGAAACACATTTTATCAGCTACAATTACTTATTCTGTGATTGAAACTACTCTCTTTGAAAAATGCCATCTACAAGTACAAAGTTTCACGTATTTCGCATGACATCGGTGTTCCCCACCTTACTGACTGGCCTTTTAAAAGGTATGCTATCCTCAAAGTATGACAGCCGGTAGCCTTAGTCCCACTATTCAAAGTGTTATGCATTTTATGGATGAATGTCTGGCATTTTTTCATAAAAATGTCACCAATAAATTGTATGTTTTCCATAGCGTTACACTCAAATTACCCGGATGTGGCAATCAACGACAAAATTATTACCATTTCTCGACTATTGAGGGCAGTGCGTATAAATATAGTCATATAATAAGAACGTAATCTATGTGCAGAAAGTGCATTTAAAAACCATTCATATAGACATGTGAAACTAGACTTATAAATCAACATATCTATTTCTGCCATGTGCATAACAAAAAAGTATAATTTACCTATTTATTCCTAATTCAAGTATGTAATTAGTGCACGATTGATGAAAATCGTGGACTTTCATCAATAGGCGTAAATCACGAGGGCGGCGGGAAAGAGAGTCCTTTTTTTGGATACACCCTGTAGTATACCTTGCACCCATATATTATGTAGTCTCAAATTAAAAGTTGAAACTTGTATAGTAAACACGAAGCTTTGTTCATCATAAAACGATTGGAGAGAAGTGAACTTTATCGTTATTAATCGGATTTGGCAGAAAAATATATTGTTGCTACTTGACTTTGATTGAACGAATTGACCTTTCGCGCTTGAATTTATTGTGTAGAATAAGGACACCTTTTAGCATGTTATGAGCGAATTTCTAGTCACAAATAACAGACGGTCCAGGGATACAATTCGTCGAGTCAGAAAACAGGTAAGTAAGGACATACATGCCTTTGAATGTTTTCGATGATATTATTATGTTCGGCAAGGAATCCAAATTGTGGCCATTTAGTTCAAAATGAATCAAAATGAACACGTATAGGTCTATTACTTTTATGAAAAGAGAATTTTGTGATTTTTTTTTTCGGTTCCAGAAATAGTAATGGTTAGACCCATATACATTAGTTGAATGTATCCGTTTTTCGTGATAAGGGATTGTAAAGTTGAGGGGCTTGTGATTTCACTGTTCGAATGAACAAGAAAACCAACATGTTAACCTCCTGGAGTCTACCTGTCTATCTTATAGTGGTCCTGATTGGTTTATTACAAGACGTACTCATATGAATAGCCAATTCAAATGCAGCTTGTAAAATATTTCACTGCCATCTTTATCAGGGATACAATTATTCTAACAATGTCTCTCATTGGTACAATAAATGATGTATCCATCTTTTTAACCAATCGGCCGGTAGTTCTCAGGGTTAAAAGAGGACATATCAAATTACCTGCAAACCATTAAAATTGAGATTTGTGCCGAACATGGTCAATGATTGTTCACAAACAGCCGTCGGTCTTCACTGATTTACAGTCTTTGGCAGATTAAAAGCTGGTACACTTGTTCAACTTTATATAACAAGTGATGCCAAATATGTCTGCATAACCTCATTTTACTTTTACTTTGAAACGCCACGGCAGCCGAGGTAGTGTATTTCAAAATAAATCTTGTCATAAATTTAAATATTTATACCTTTTGTAAAAATAAAATAACTGGAATATTTGGTCCTTTATGTTACACCATATTCATCAAAATTTGCTATTTTCAAAAGAAAAATGCAGAACTAAATTTGACAATTCTTATATATACACATGGAAAAAAGTATCGCACCACTGCTTTTTTTTTGAAAAGTGCAAATGTGGCCTCGTATTTTGCCACCATGGTGTGATATTAAGCATCATTTGTTTGCGTAAGCTGTCCAACAAAATGTTGTGCAATAAAAGGGCCACATTTTAGTTTGTGACGTAATCGATGTAATGTTTTTCAAGGCCAAGTGGAAATGCATGGAAAAAGTTTGAGTATAACGCGATATTGAGAGGCCCGATGATTAATCTCTAAAGTTGTAATCTTTGGTAACACAATTAAGTATTCCAAGGTCAAAGGTCATCTGGGGTCAAATTAAACAAAAAAACTCCCTTTTTCGTACGCCCAACGGTTATGGGGTCTAAGGTCAAAATAGGTCAAATTTTAAAGAAGTTCAAATGACAAAAGCAATATCGCGAAGGTGTTGACCTAGGTCAAATAAACAAAAACAAAATCAACGGTGACTAATATAATGACTATTTTAAGTTTTTAAAGTCTATTCAATATCGCGTTTTACCCAAACTTGTTTCATGAATGTTTTTGGACAAAATCATGCATATTCCCCTTGGCCTTGAAAAAACATAACATCGATCACGTCACAAACTAAAATGTGGCTCTTTTGTTGCACAATATTTTGTTGGACAGCTTACGCAAACAAATTATCCTTAATATCACACCATGGTGGCAAAATTCGTGGCCACATTTGCACTTTTCAACAAAAAGCAGTGGTGCGATACTTTTTTCCATGTGTATAGTTGAGGTAATGCAACATGTCCTAATTTCATAAATATGTAAATCCTGCATGGGATATGATATATTTAGCTATTTGAAGCCATGGCAGCGCGACAATAAATTTGGTATTCGATGTGTCACCTCAACTACAACTTGTGTTGATCGTTATTTGCTATATTATGTGATAACAGAGCGACAACGTAATGTGGTGAAGAGTCGATTCTCGCAAATAATGGAGTTGCCTATACCTGCCGCTTGTAGATGAGTTGGCGCGAGGATCCAGGTTGCAGGGAATCAGCATAGTTGAGAGGGAGTAAGGATAACTTGGATTTTTGGATTCAGAGCATGGTTGATAGCAATTATATGTGTTTTCAGCTATTTTCAAAATGGCCGCCAACATGGCTATGACCTCATGTAATGATGGTACGTGATGTACTTAAAAATGGGCATAATCAAGCCTCTAAATTAGTTTTAGGGATTACACTCTGCCTTTTGTGCCTTAAAACCCATCAACCTGACTACCTATTTATAATCAAATCAAAGATGGCCGCCTCTGGAATGAGTGCCATACACATGTATTGAATGCAATTTGATCTTTTATGATGAAATAGTAAAAGAAAGTTTTTGAATAAGTTCAGCTGGATTGTTATTAAACATCTGAGATATGATTTCGTTATGAACAAATCCAATAAAATGTGAATGTAATACTCACAATTTTAGTTACGTTTCACTGCTAAACTAGCAGCTTCGTCAGACTGGCAACTCTGTCTGGGAGGCAACAGGAATTAGGGATTTCCTGTTGCTGGGAACCGCCGTTGTAGAGGGCGTAAAGGCACAACATCTACGATCAACTCGTCGGAATTACGCCCTCTACAACGGCGGTTCCCAGCAACAGGAAATCCCTAATTCCTGTTGCCTCCAGACAGAGTTGCCAGTCTGACGAAGCTGCTAGTTTAGCAGTGAAATGTAACTAAAATTGTGAGTATTACATTCACATTTTATTGGATTTGTTCATAACGTAATCATATCTCAGAAGTAAAAGAAAGTAATACAAATCTAAACTAAAATGTTTTGTGAATATGAATGCCTTGTTCTAGTTAATTGTCCATTTCAACTCACAATTAGACATCTCCTATAATTATTTCTTAATGAATTCCAAAGACAAGTTTTTCTTTTGCGCACATTTCGAAGGTTTTTTATTTTCTATTTACAAACAAGCTTGGTGACAATAATCTGATGGGTAACATGGGGGTGTTTTACACGGATTGACCTCTAATGACCCCTACATGACCTTTGGCCCCTCTCTGTCAACACTTTAAACTATTTGTTGTTGTTTGGGGAATAACGCAATCTGAGGCGATCTGAGGATCAATCAATGGCGGTCAATTTGAGGATCTCTACAATGGCGGTCTGTGGACAGGTAATAAATAGGGGAGAAATGTGTGACTTTGCACAGTAACTTGGTAAAGATGTCTTAAGGATCACGTAGCAAAATCAAGTTTCTGGCTCCTTCGCTTCTGAGTGATTCCTAAAACTTTTTGATACCCCTCGTATTTATGATATATTTCATGTACAAATATTGTCACCGACGTCTTCAGGTGTACTGAATTTGACTGATTCCCTCATTAAAATCAAGAGATACCAACTCTGTGGGATGGGATATTTACATTACCGACGTTGCAAAATTCGACATGGTTAGTCTGTGTTCCAGGATTTTACATATAAAACAAATTCTTACTGGTATCTGGTGTAATATTAAGGAATAACTCTCACATTGAAGTTACGAGTCGCATTTAATTATAATATTGTGTATTTCTGACTTCTATTTCCTTAATTAGATTACTGCACCGCCTGAAAACCAGTGGAAATCTTAACGTATTCATAGAAAAAGAAAATGGAAAATTCCACAGAGCTACCACCAATTTACCTAGTCCCGGTACCGTGGGATTGGAGACTTATCATACAACTTATCCTGGCAATGGTGGGTATTCTTGGGAACTCATTGGTGATACATGTGTACCTACGTACGCGCAAACTTATGAGATCAAGTACCAACAAATTCATAGCAGCACTTGCCGTGGCGGACCTGATCACTTCCATCTGTATCATTCCGCATCCACTGTTATCACGTGTTCCCGATAATACTTCAGGGCATTTCTACTGTAAAGTAGTATTCTCGTCAAATATCATGTGGATTTCCATCGTGGCGTCTGTATTCACACTGACAGCGTTGACCATTGAACGATATGTTGCCATCGCCCATCCTAGCCGATACCGAAAGATGTTTACTCAGAAATCATCAAGAATCATACTTATCGTGATATGGTTGTCAGCATTCATCATAAACACCTTCAGTTATTACGTCACTCATCTTCACCACAGTCAGTGTATTATCGACTTCCCGAGCGTCAGCTTCCAAAAGTTTCTCGGCGTGGCGTTGTTCCTTATTGAATATCTTTTCCCAATGATGATCATGTTAGTTTCAAATATTCGCGCCATATATTTTATCCAATCCCGAGCCCGCGATTCATCAGGTGGTACTTCCCATCGTGCACGCCGTGGAGTGATACTGATGCTTCTCACTGTCGTAATATCGTTCATAGTCTGCTGGTCACCAGATCAGTTTGCGTTTCTCGTTTTCAATTTGGGCCATGTTCCATTTCAATATCTCTTTGGTCCACTTTACCGATTCTTTGTTGTCCTGGCATTCGCGAATTCCTGCGTCAATCCTATTATCTACGCTACAACCAACAAAAACTTTCGACAGGCAATTCTGCAACATCTTCCATGTGCCACGAAGTCTCGACAAGATCAGGAAAACACTCTTTTTGAGACCCCATTAGATTCTGAAAAGCTGGATACTAAACCCACTGAGGCAATTACTACGCATGCTCAGGGTGGTACAGCTTTGACAAATATGGAAAAAGCATCTGATACGAATGTAAAATAAACATGTCATTAACAGATTTTAAGTAGACCTAGCAGAAGTTAGCATTAAATCAATAGTTTTACAATGATTTGGAATGACATCATTATAATGATAAATAGGCAAATGCATCAATGGCTGAAATTAAGAGACATTCAGTTTAAAACGGATCAATAAGGTTCAATCTACAATAACTCCTCATCCCTATATGGTACAAATATGATTTTGCTCTCATTTTATAGATTATTTTATATTCTATAAGATTCTGTTTTAAACAAACGTGACAACTATTATGTAACAATTGTAATCATGAATCGATTGCATTGTCCTTGGCTTTTCCCTATTTGCTACACAGTGAACTTGCCCTAATTTATCGGTTTTACATACAGTTAAGCCCACAATTATTCATCCCTTGAAAATATGAGTTTTTTGCGTTTTTCTCATATCTATACCAGCTGAAGTGGTGGAACTTTTGCTTTACACTAAAGACAATTAGTTTGCAAGTACAAATCAATATATCTGGGCTCAAAATGTTTTGCATAACAATATAATTGAACAAGAATTGTGTTTTTATGCCTGTCCAAAATTATTCATACCCTCTCTAAGTCTCAGGATTGAGGCCACTTTTTGTGATAATACACATGGTTTTGACATTCCAAACATTCTTTATATTGTTTGATAGGCTTATATATTGTTATTTAATCATTCCTTGATGAGTGCATACACTGTGGCTTCATTACAAATGTGTCCTATTGAATGTACAGTGAGGGATATTTGACAGCATGGCGAAGAAGATCAAATAACTTTTGCGTGCATATTGTGAATGCTCACAAAGAGGGGAAAGGCTACAGAGCTATTTCGAAACAATTCCAAGTGCAAGAATCCACCATACAAAGCATAATTTAAGAAGAACAAGACGCCCAACTCACTAAAAAACATTGAAGGATGCAGTCGGGAGCCAGCGGTGTCCACTTGTTTGGCAAGAAAAGTATTGCGAAAGGCCAACAACAATCCACAGATCACCATCAATGCTCTCCTGAACAACCTGGGCAATTATTGGACCAAGATATCATAACAGACACTCCAGCATATATTGCACATCAGAGGTCTCCGTGGAGGCCGACCAAGAAAAACTCTACTCCTTAAATAAGACACAGAGAAACTTATCTTGCATCTTATACAACCCCAACACTGAAGACCAAAAACTTGTATCTTTGTCCAGAAGTGCTCTTGCAAATGCTAGATGAGTTTCTCTTCATCTCTTTTCAGGAGTAGAGTCTTTCTTGGTCGGAGTCCATGGAGAACTTTTGTGTACTAGCCTATGTCTGCTGGAGTGTCTGCCGTAAGGCCCTGTCACACCATAGCGTATGGCCTGAACGTGGCCTGAACGTATGCCGACGTATTACAAAAATAGCTCGAAAATTGTCAGAGTCCAAGAACGTCCAAGAACGTCCAACTTCCCAACGAATTGCGTAGGAAATGTCGACATCGGTGATAGAATGGACGTATCCATAGCGTATTGAACGTATACATAGCGTATGACTACCGTATTGATAGCGTATCACTAACTTATAACAAACTTATGACAGCGTATCACAGCGTATGCGATCGGCGAGCGTATGACTAACGTATGCTTATCGTATTCGTAGCGTATGTCTGCCGTGTTCGACGTATCCTCAGCGTATCCTCGGCGTACAACGAACACGTGACTTATGCCGCTGCAGAAATTGAGCTTCGTACACGGTGGGACAAGTGTTGCCAGTTCAAGTAAACGCAGCCTAGATGATAACTATTAAAATATCTAGAAGGGTAAATCTATAGGTCCTATAACTTACGACGAGTAACGTACCTCTAACGTATGTCAGCGTATGTCAGCGTTTGTAAACGTATGTATAACGTACCACGAACCTATCGGGAACTTATGCAGAACGTAAGTTAACCCTAACACTTTTGAAATGGAAATGTTGAAAAGAATATCCGAGGGTGGAAATGGGCGAAATTTGGGAAGCCCTGCCATTTTATCAAATACTCAAGACGTTTATTTTTAAAACGTCCCCTGAGAATACGCTCTATCACATATTCTGGAGTTTCATCTTGAATAGGAGGCAAACCTGGAATAATTGGAATCTGATTCTTGTCAGACTCGTGGGTAGCCAAAAGTTGTTCAAATATATCATCAGGACAATCGTCTAGAACTAATCCTGGAATTGGATCTCTATTTTCAGGATCCACAGGGGGAGTATCATTGCTTGGACGGACAAATCTATTATATGCAAATTTCATACGGTTAACAATAACAATATAAAAGCCTATCACACAATATAAAGAATGTTTGGAATGTCAAAAACATGTGTATTATCACAAAAGGTGGCCTCAATCCTTAGACTTGGCATGGGGTATGAATAATTTTGGACCGGCATAAAAACACAATTGTTCAATTCTATTGTTATGCAAAAAGTGTTGAGCCCAAATATATTGATTTGTACTTGCGAACTAATTGTCTTTAGTGTAAAGCGAAAGTTCCACCACTCCAGCTGGTATAGATAAGAGAAAAATGCAAAAAAACTCATATTTTTCAAGGGGAATGAATAATTGTGGGCTTAACTGTACATGACTGTAAAAAAAATTAAAAAAATTCAACCGATGATAGCAAAATTATACATTTTTGAAAAATTCTCAAATAGGGGAATGCCGTTTAAAATGCCGTTTAAATCAGGATAAGGTGCATACCCCCACCCCAAACAACATTTCAACAAGTTACCATTGACAACCAATATGTTCTGATGGGTAATTGCATGAGGAACCAATATGCAGAGTAACATTATGATTGGGATAGGTATACAAATATTATTGAGCTTAAATCAAAATATGAAAAAGAAATCGTTACCATGTTACCATTATGTACTAAATGCCAATAGCATATTTGGATTCCTTGAGATACGCTAAGGGTGACGAGTTCAAAACACATGGCCATTACAAAATTCAAGTCGCTTCTTTGCCTGAACAATACCTACTCGAGGTCACGATTCCATGTCACAGAAGAGCGTTGAGTAGATTAAGATGTTCCAATCATTTACTATTGATTGAACCGGGTCGTATGAATAACATTAATTTAGAATCGTATTCGCCCTTTGTGTAAATCAGGTGAGATTGAAGATGAATACCACTTTTGTCCTAACTTGTCCTTTTTTATCTCGATCTTCGAGTGAATCTGCCAACTCGCTACACTGTTAATCATAATCGCAATAAATTAAAATTCAATTCATTGATGCGTTAAAACTATTCACGCACAATTAAATCACTTGCTATTCATGTTTACAATGCTTTTTCCCTGAGCGACAGGTTCCTAAATGGGTGATAAATCGTTGTTATAATAATCGTTATGTTAGCTATGTTGCTGTATATTTATATTACATGTTAGTCGGAACGCCTCTTAGCCGAATAACCGTTAAAAGGTCAATTATTACCGAAACGAACTTCGCAATTGTGAACCGCGCACTTTCGGTACTAAAACCGAGTTAAACTCCCGCGGAATCTGAACTATCATTTCAAGAGTGATCTTGAGGTCAAATGTAAGTCTTTTTTGGAGATTAATGTCTTGAAATATTCCTAATAATACAATCTGTCTTACTAACTTATTAAAACCAGTCTCAGACATTTACAAGCAGAGTATTTCACATTTTATCTAACAGAATAAATGATGTTTTTGCATCATGTGGCTCTAGAAACAGAATTGATGAAGTGTTTAAATCTCACTAGTTTCCCTTGATAACTCAGATGGTAAAGGGTTCGCTTGGAGAACGAGAGGTCCGGGGTTCGAAATCGATCCTTCTGCTCTGCACATTTTCATATGATTTATTCTTTTCTCGTCAAAATCATTTTTTGTGTGTGATTTATTTATTTTATTTATTTGGTTCATTTCTTTTTCATAAGTTAACAGATCCCCACCATTCTAGTATAAATAATCCCAAAGCAACAAACAAACCTCGGCATAGGCCTAGTGCTCGGGGGGGGGGGGGGGGGGGGGGGGGGGGGGGGGGGGGGGGGGGGGGGGATCAGAGAGACTTTAAAGTTGTATTGTATTTCCTGGTATAAAAGACGCGACGTATTTTTTTCATATACACACGGAGTCACGGACGGCCCATGATGTGACGTTTAGAAGATGGTTTTCATGACAATGTTTTGCTGCACTTACACCTGATTTTCCTCATTATGCGTATATGTGTCTTTTGAAACTAATATTTGAGTGGGTGAAGGGATAACCTGAGCACAATCGCACCCAGACGGAATATTGTGTAAGAAACATGGTCATCATAAATCATCATAAATAAATTAAAAACCCAACAAAATTGATTTTGATGAGAGAAAAAAAAAATCCGTGACATTGTGCATGATCGAACCCCGGACCTCCCGTTCTTCAAGCGAGCGCTTTACCATCTACGCTATCAAGGGAAACTAGTTATAACCGGGAGATTCAAACACTTTATTGTCAAGTGCCAAATGTTGGTCACTACAATTGAGCTTCACATCGGGCTTCAAATGATGCGGCAAAAATCGTCTTAAACACTATTACTATTTCAAACACGAAGGATATCAAACAACTCATTATAATGTGCCACTGTATATATGGATTTTTTACGACGTTGTAAAATAAGGGATTTACGGACGTTTTCATCTAAAATTGGCTACCATTTCTTCCAGTTCATGTCAGTTTTTACGCCGATGCAGTAGCATGAAATCTCACATTTCGGGTCGTTGGTGTCTGAATATATTGATTCGATAAAACAGTATGAAGTAAAATAAATGTATGCTTCATTGTAGGTTAGTGGGTAAACGATCAGCGGTCTCCTTTTGTATATATTTTGTCCTAAATAAGTGTTAGTTATTTATAAATAGGTAATCGACTAAATTTGAATTTTTCGTGTTTACATTAGGACGCCCTCGTACCTAATAATTTGGGGTCAAATCGAACTTGCGTTCCGACTAATGTATGTTACTATAATTACTATGACTTTTGCAATTGTAAATCATGCCAATCGTGGCAATATTTTGTGTATTTGGGCCGATGGCCTCATGAACTTTGAAATAAAAACTAAAACTATCATATCAAATTTGGAAGCAGAGTTAAGCCAAATTATTTATTAAATTTAGATGGACACCGTTTTACAATGGAAATCATGATGATACGTAGGTATATGCAGTCAATAGTTAGGTCACAAGCCCTATTATGAAAGCTATAAGATTGTTAAACGGGGTCAGTCGTCACAAACATGCACAAACACAATAGTCTAACGACCTTGCTATTGTCATGCTATTGTCAACACTCCCTACACAGAGGTCTGCTGTGCAAATCTGTACGATGATATTCGCATGTAATGTCTATGGCAGATTTCATTCCGTGGTATAAAGCTATGAGGTTTCCGTGGTCTTCGCTATCTCCAAGCAGATAGAGCAATACGTACACGGACTTTTTTGTAGACGAGAGGGTTCATTTCATGTTTTGGTGAGGCTTAGAATGAGTTAGGATTCCTGTAATTTTGAAGACCACGGATTTTCAAAACGTGAATTGTCCAACATTTTACGACATAGATTTGGTCACAAAACGTGGGCGGGGGCAGAGTTAGCAATATTATCTGGATTCACTGTTTTTGTAAAAATAATTTGGTCGGCATTTGGTGCATACAACTTTCTATACTTGGTTGAGCTGAATTGCACCCTCTCTGATTAGCACTCATCATCATTTTGGAATTTATTTTGCTTCTAGAGGGCGCTCTATCTTTATGGGTTTTACACATTTAAAAATGTAGGTTAAAAAGGTTTCAAATCTTCACAAAGGTATCTAAAGACACAATTGGTTTAAAATTCACGTACGTATTATCAAAACACAAAACCATGATAAAGGCATGGGTAAATCAAACACAGAATTGCTTTATTGTCTATTTAATATGCTGAAGGTGTCTAAGGCACAGAGTGCACCGGTGCAGACAAATTAAGTATAGACGGTCAAAACGAGGTCGCGAAACGAAAGAGACAAAAAAAAGTGACGTACAGCGAGTCTGAGAGGTGACGTACATAGTGTCCGAAAGGTGACGTAGAGAGTAACAGAAAGGTGTCGTAGAGAGTATCAAAAAGGTGGCGTAGAGAGTGTTAGAAAGGTGACGTATAGAGTATCAAAAAGGTGACGTAGAGAGAGTCGCAAAGGTGAACTAGAGAGTATCAGATAGGTGACGTACATAGTGTCAGCAAGGTGTGACTTAGAGAGTATCAGAAAGGTGACGTAGAAAGTATCAGAAAGGTGACGTAGAGAGATTCATAAAGTTGACGCAGAGAGTATCAGAAAGATGACGTTGAGAGTGTGAGAAGGGTTACGTAGAGAGTATCAGAATGGTGATGCAGAGAGTATCAAAAAGGTGATGTAGAGAGTATCAAAAAGGTGACGTAGAAAGTATCAGAAAGGTGACGTAGAGAGTGTGAGAAAGGCGACGTATAGAGTATCAGAAAGGTGCCGTAAAGAGAATCAGATAGGTGACCTAGAGATTATCATATAGGTGACGTACAGAGTGTCAGTGAGGTGACTTATAGAGTATCAGAAAAGTGACGTAGAGAGTATCAGAAGGGTGACGTTGACAGGGGGGAAAAGGTGACGTAGAGAGTATCAGAAAGGTGACGTAAAGAGTGTCAGAGGGGCGACGTAAAGAGTATCAAAAAGTGACGTAAAGTGTATCAGAAAGGTGTCGTAAAGAGTATCAGAAAGGTGACGTAGAGAGTATCATAAAGGTGACGTAGAGAGTATCAGAAAGGACGTAGAGAGTGTTAGAAAGGCGACGTATAAAGTATTAGAAAGGTGACGTAGAGAGGGAGTCAGATCGGTGACCTAGTGAGTATCATATAGGTGTCAGAGAGGTGACTTAGAGAGTATCCGAACGGTGAAGTAGAGAGTATCCGAAAGGTGACGTAGAGAGTATCAGAAAGATGGGTAGGGATGTTTTATGTCACTGGTTTGCACAGATATTATTATTCACTGAAGCACGTCATACATGTACTATTACTATTAAAGCACCAAAGCACAGCTCTGTCGGTGTAACGTAACGTACAAGAATAAACGTACCACTAAATATATATAGCTTTTGGCTAATAGACAGCGAATGACCAATAATGATTGGAGGTCTCACTTAACTGCTTAACCAATTCAATATTTTGGTATCCCCGCTTTTGAAATCGTAATCTGTAGTCAAATCCGCATATAATAAGGCATATGATAGGGTAATAGAATTGCACGTGTCTGTCTTAATTTACTATTTAGTACTCATTCGTTTGGTATACTTTGTGTGATTGAGTTGGCGTAGGGAAGTACTATTGTTTACGACTACAGAGACGCACTACCGACCGGTGAAAATCAACAGGTAAGATTTAGTTTACGGTCTGTATTTTTTTCGATATTCACATAACGGCAGCAGTATGGTCACCTAACTTTTTATTTATTCAACATGAAGTCCTCGGATTTTGGTGCGGATTAAGCCCAGTATTGCAAAAATGTCTCCGATATTTATCGCGATATTGGACTATTTTTGCGATTGATCAAAAATGATGCTTCCCCGTGTGCTGTAATAAAATGAAATTTGGATAAAATGTCATGAAAACCATTACTTTAACCTGATTGCAAGTATTACAAATGGAGTATTTAGGATGGCAACTAATTAGGTCTATTTAACTATTAAAGCAATATTATGTGATCTTTTTCAAACTTTAACCCGTGTTTTTTTCTCTTTTATAATGAAGTTTGACTATCGAAAAAGACTTTCCTGAACTCATAAATCTATTCTGACTGTATTTTCCATTAAGAAACCAACACAGCACATTACTCAATCATAATCGGAATCGGAAATCTGCTTCCAATTTAAGGAATTTGCCAACATATTTGTGTGATTTTCATCATAAAGCATTCCGTAGAGGTGTGTTCATTTGTGTACAGTTGCGGTTGTAACCGGAAACACTGTAAACGGCGTTAAAATGGTTGGAAAACGGTTTCAAACCAAGGAATTCTATTGACGAACGAATGAACCACTCAAATTCGAGAAAAAATGGAAAATAGTAAGTGGCTGCAATTAGCTGACAACATGATTAAATTTTAATTTGAAGGACTATTAGGCCTATGTATTATTTAAAATTAAATATAGATAAAAGATTACTTTTTATGCAAATTAGATTTTATGGTGCAGCGATGAAATTATTAGCACGGTCAAATACCTGACCACCCAATGGCCGTACTCATTCATGGAAATCTGATGTAAACATTTACTGCCCACTATGCGATAACGATATTGAGGATCTTAGACATTTCTTATTTCTATGTAGTGCTTTAAATTATATCAGATCTGATGAACTTCGTAAACTTGAAAATCAACTATTACTTAAATCTAGAGGCCTTTGGTAGAGAGCAACAAGTGTCTTTAGATAGGTCTTTCCGATGATGATCTCCCCTTTAATACTTCTTAACCTTGTATAATTCTATGTTATCAAAATACTTAAGGACGCATCAGTCTAGAAGACTGGTGCCACTGTTCCAATAGTGTATGTCCAAATAAATCAAATGATTAAAACAGTACTTAGAGCATCTATATTGGATGACCTTTATACCAATTTCAGATATAAGCTGATGTTCAGACCTGCAAGTATACGAGCGTATTTCATACTTTTTAAACGGTCGTTCATAAGGTCTAGCTCAATCCTCATAACTTGGCTAACATAAACTTTATTTGATTATATACTATAGTGCATATGCCAATTTGACTTAATTTATACTGTGTCGGCGGTGTCAGTAAGGAGATACCGTTTGACGTGAATGTAGTTAAGAGGTTTCTGCGATAACTGTAACATAATATTATGAGAACAAAAAGTGCATGTTTTCATGTTTGGATTGTGTATACGAAGATGTTTAGTTATTGTGAATTCATGGTACAACGCACAATTTGCTTAAAGGGGCATTAAGAGATGTGGTGGAGGCAGCGCCCTCAATTACAAAAATATATGACAAAAACTGGGATTTTTTCTTTTTTTTACAATTGTATTACATGTATGAACTTACACCTTTAAGGATTAAGAAAAATCAGCCCTCTTTGTACAACAAAACGTCAATTCAAAAATGCTGGTAGAGCCGCAACCAGCATTTTACGTGGTTAAGGGTGGTATTCCAACAAATTTTGCTGATTTAAAAAAAATAGAAACAACAATAATGGCAATTTTTAATGTTCTTCTTGAATTCTGAAGTAAATTAATTAAAATTAAAAAAATCCAACATTATGACATTGTGTCCCTTTAAGGGGGCTGTCAACCCTCAGAACATGAAATTTATCAAGCGCTGTAACTTTTGAACTATTAATATGATGTATATATATATATAAGAAGTATACATTTCTGGGAAGTAAATGAGTCGGAGAATCCATTTTTGGTATCAAATTTCACTAAAAATGCTGTTTTTTAAATGTTGGACCACAAAACCTCAAAATTTGCTGCATTTGTAGCAAATTCAGTTGTTGGTAAAAAATGCTGAAATTGCACCAAATTCCTCTGACATTTCCCCTGGGATTTTATTTTATTTTTTACATAAAAATGTTTAGCTTTTAAAATTTTGACCAAAAAGAGCCAAAAATGTGATTTTGGAGGTTAACAAAAAATCACATTTTTGGCACTTTTTGGTCAATAATTCAAAAAATAAATCAGATTTTCAAAACAAGAGAATTTTATTAAGATTATAATACATCTAGAACGACAAAATTTGACAAAATATATTTTAAGTTATCTTGACAAAACCTAAAATGGGTCAAAAAACGTGTTTTTATAATTTCTCCAAAATAGTAAATTTCATGTTCAGAGTTGGATTCATGGAACCCTTTTCTTCAAGAAAATGTATACTTTTATATAGATTAAATTAATAATGAAGGAGTCACGCCCCACTTCATCTAGATACAGATACTATTATAGTGACTCGCTTTATACCTTTTTACTAGTGAGTGAGTGTTATTCAAATCAAAGAGTGAAATATCGAATCTGTAGAAGCAGATATATCACTGCAAAAACTGCAGAACGTGTTCAAATGTAACAGATATAGAACATGTTCTGAACATGTTCTGATGTGTTCTGAACACGTTCAGAACATATCCAGAACACGTTCAGAACATCTGTTACATTTTGAACAGGTTCTGGAACACCTGGAGAACACACCGTGAACATGTTCTGAACGCGTCATGTGTTCTGCACTTTTTGCAGTGAGATGCGTTATTACGCGGCTATGCGCATTTGACACTTCGTTTGCTACCATTGCGCTTTGCACATTTAAAACTGGTCATATTGGGTGAAAATCTAAGCGAACCAAAAATTGCACGAAGTTGGACAATACATATTTACACAGATTGATTACAAACACAATTAAAAAAACATGGCATTGATTTGTCTTTATTGCATTGTTTGTCAAAGGCTGGTAAAAATCGTCAAATGTCATATAACGCATAACATATTAAAGGGACACAATGTCATGTTGATTTTTTTAAAATTTTAATTCATTTACTTCAGAATTCAAGATGAACATTAAAAAATGCCATTATTGTTGTTTCTACTAAATCAAAACCAGCAAAAGTTGATTAAAACAATGTTTCAAATATGGTGGAATACCACCCTTAACCATGTTAAATGCTGGTTGTGGCTCTACCAGCATTTTTGAATCGGCGTTTTGTTGTACAAAGAGGGCTTATAGGTGTCAGTTCATACATGTAATACAATTGTAAAAATATACAAATCATAGTTTTTATCATATATTTTTGTAATTGAGGGCGCTGCCTCCACCACATCTCTTAATGCCCCTTTAACTAAACTGTGTAAAAGCTCAATATCACATCCATCAATGGTCAGTATTGTTGATGTTACGAGGGTCATTCAATAAGTTCTACCTCCTCCTTTATAACATTGCTAGTGTGAATGTCAGCCTCATGACATTTGTCATGATTATAGCTCTGAATCATGGCTACTCATTTAGAGCAAAAATGAAAATATCCCAAGATTAACAGGAGGAAGTACCGTAGAAGGGTATCCGATGTGGACATTTAGCGATACCACATGTCACCTGATCTAATCATTGAAACTTATTGGTCCCATCTCCGTTTGATAATTCTGTGAATGTCATTGACAATAATAAATTGAACAATTTATCACCCAATCATTTGCATATACCCAACCATTTGCATATACTAAACATCACAATACAGCTTGCTATAGCATATTGATACGGTTTGTATTTGTAGTATTACTCTAAGAAATTGAAGTCCAGACAAAACAAACAGAAACGAAACAAACATAACACTAAATTACAATAAATTGTAACAATTTAGGCTATACCAGAAACATAAGTTATATACTTTGATTGAAAATTGCTGTTTTTGCTCAAGAAAAAGGGGAACGTAACAACACACCGTGCCATTGTGGACCTTTTAAGCCAGTAAGCTGTTCTTTTCTTGATCAAAATTATATGTGCTTGTCGCCGTTAGCTGATTGTAGTTGAGATTGTTTCATTCCCGCTGGACTGCACTTGTTACGAGTTGGCAGCAGAATAATAGACTGAGTTGTAGTATTTTGTGATTGAAATAATGTAAATACTTGCAATATTATATTTAGTAATAAATGATATAATACATTTATCCCCATCGTCCAAACACGATATCAGATTTATCAAGTGATAGGTAAACCAATGCGGTGATATATAATGGACATACAGGTGCCTTAATAATCAGTCTATAATCACTGCTGTAATGTCTCAACGGTTTGAGTTACAGCATTTTGTCATCGATACCTCAGTAACTTTGGGCAAATACGCTGAAGTTAAGTGTTTAATTTATGACGCTCAAAAGCATAGGAGATGGGGGAACGCAGGTTTTAATATTTTAACCACTGCTTCGCGAATGTTCGCTAGTGCGTGATAGCGTATCATATAGGCATATGGGCCCTAATTATTAAAAGTTTAGACTTATCTTAAGATAAGATTCTTTTATGCTTTTTAAATCTTTCGAAAAAACCCAAAAATTGCCAAAAAGTTATTTTTTTACCTCAAAAATGCATTTTTGGTCAACATTTTCAGAACATACAATTTTTATGCTAAAAAACACAGCATTCCTAGAAAAGTGTCTTTAGATGATTTTGGAGCAATTTCAGCATCTTTAACCAAAAACTGATTTAACTACGTTTGCAGCACATTTTAAGCCAAAAAAGAAAAAAGAAATTTGATATCACAAAATGATTCTCCGACTCATTTTTCTTTCCAAAAATATCGTACATCACATTAATAGTTCAAAAGTTACAGCGCTTGACAAACATGACTCTTAGAACCACGGCTTACTGACATTCACCGTTTCTACAATTACATCAAATTATCAGCTTAAACCACGGAAACGGAAAGAGAATCCGATAAATTAACCTTACTGATTAAGATGTGACGTGATTGTAGGATTTCCGGAACTTTTTGGGGTAAGCAATAAATCCTGGTTTCAAGGAGATTAAAACATTGCATTATGTTTGTTTAAGGGAGCTGTACACCTTTCGGCATAGCCGGCCTCCGTAAAACTGCCGTAACTTCTTCATTATTCATTTAATCTATATAAAAGAATACAGTTTTTTGCAGAAAAGGGTTCAATGAATTCAACCATGATAATGAAATTGTCCATTTTGGAGAAAATTATTTTAAAAAACACGTTTTTTGACCCATTTTAGGTTCTACAAAGATAACTCAAAATACATTTTGTCAAATTTTGTCATACTTGTATTATTATATTCCTAATACAATTCTCTAGGAATCGTTTTTTTGTTGTTGAAAATCTTTATTATTTTTTGAATTGCCAAAAAAGTGCCAAAAAGTGCCAGAAGGATTTTTAGAGTGTAAGACGAGTTTAAAAAGAGCGTAAGGGGTTTTAACCCAAACATATGAAATTTATCAAGCGCTGTAACTTTTGAACTATTAATGTGTATAAAAGTATACATTTTTGGAAAGGAAATGAGTCAGAGAATCCACTTTTGGTATCAAATTTCACTAAAAATGCTGATGTTTCTGAATTTTGATCAAACTATCACTTTTTTTGCTTACAAATCTTTGGACAGCGTACCAAAATCAGTCTTTGGTAAACAAATGCCGAAATCGCACTAAAATCATCTAAAGACACTTCTTTAGGAATGTTTTTTTTTGTTTTATCATCAAGATTTTTAGTTTTTAAATTTTTGACCCAAAAATGACAAACATTTGATTTTTTACCTCAAAATGCACTTTTGACCTTTTTTTGGTCAAAAATTTAACAACTAAAAAAAAATCTAGTATAGTTTCCCGAGTTTGTTGTTAAGGTTTGCCTAACCACCACGACCTAAAATATGTTCTTGTATTTATCATTTGATGATGTTTTCTTATGCACGGACCTTTATCTTCTTAAGCCATCAATCTTCCACACCACTGTGACTTCACTTGCAAGAGCCAATAACCAAATGTTTTCAATGTGTGATAAGTTCCAAATTCAGAGTGAAGCTGCTAAGTTAAGTAACAAATTCTAATTTAGAATTTTTCAATCCCGTTTAGCATAATTTGTGTCAAATCTTTGATACTGTGGCATTTGTCATTCTGTATCACGAAGACTTGAATAGCTGGCACTTACCTACACATTTATTTGGCATGGTTCTGTTGGTTCATTTGACAAAGGGAATCATGGAACATGACTGTCACATTAGTTTTCGGTTAAGTATTGTCGGTTCAATTTTATTTCATACCCTCCAACTAGCTAGCTACGCCACTGATTCCAAAATCGTTCACATGGTATTAGATGTATGGAGTCGTGCTTTTGACAGCAAAGGTCGTTGGTCTTTGTTGTGATTTAGAAATTGTATACAGATTTTGGGAAAAACAAAAGAAACACAGAGGAACAAACAACTCTATACCAAAGGTATGCAATGTTTTGATCGAGTGAAGTTCAAACAGTCAAGTTAGTACAATTATCGCGCCTTTCGGCTGTTAGTATAGGTTACATTGGCCAATGCATTCGGCAGGTATTATATTCCAAGACATGAAACATCATACCATACCCAGACGCCAAGTAGCCTATTGTAAATGCTGGTGGCTATATAACTACGCAGACCTATATTATAAACAACACTTACATTAAACAACATATATCCATATCCACATAACTTTGATTTGGCCTTCATTCGAAAAAGAGCGTGATTGATCTGTAGAGCGAATTTTCAACACTCGAAATACTCTTTAAAAAAGATAATTCAAATTTAAATCCGTTCATTAAAACTTCATAGATATAACTGTATTTCTTCCGTTCATACTTGAACATTACCTTATTTTGGAATTCGTATTTTGAGGTAAAGCATCTATAGTTTTGTGGATCGTGAGTTCCATTCTCTTCTTTATCATGTTTACCAGTTTGGCAGTTAGCTATAGGAGGGAATTGAACCCGAAATTCCATGTAAATGAAGAAAGTTCAGTCTAGTCAATTCTATAAATGTCATATTTTATTTCAATGTCATACCTGGTATAGGTTCTGGCTAATTTGACTGATTTTTACCTGGCATGTCAGGAAGTGCAAAGACGCCAACACTGTGTCTGACAGACTTCGACAACAACACTAACAACAACAAAAGGAGCCCGAAATGCCGAGGCCTCAAATTCAACAACGCAATTTGTTGGCTCAGTGAATACTTTCAATCAATCAAATTATATTTGAATTGAACTGGATTAAAGCCTAATTGAGAAGTAGAATACGGTAGTGACTCTATAAATAACCACATAAATAAATAGTTCGGAACCGAATAGGCCTACTGTGTTGTCACCATGCTTTGCGTCAAAAGTGACATGATTTCCGGGCTCGATTCATGACGCAAAATTTTTGCGTCATGAATCGAGCCCGGGGGGGGGGGGGGGTACTCGGATTTGGTTTGGTCGGGGGGTGCCGCTGGAGATTCAAACCCCATACCCATTTTTAGGGGTGATTTTGGAAAAATCGGTACCCATTTTTAGGGGTTTTGCTTCATTTTAGACCTATTTTTCGCAGATTTTCGCGAAAATAGACCAATTTTTCGCAAATTTTCGCGAAAATAGACCAATTTTTTGCAAATTTTCGCGAAAATAGATCTAATTTTTGCAAATTTTCAACCCATTTGTAAAAAGTGACCCCATTATTAGGGATTTCCAGCACAAAATCATATCCCATGTTTAGGGATTTTGTGCCCAAAAAGCTACCCATTAGAGCGGCACACCCCGTATACCGTCTTGGGTGAGTACCCCCCCCCCCAGGGAATCGAGCCCATTATGCCCAAATGGGATGAATCCTTTTAAATTCAGTAAGCCTGTGATACTTTCCTTGAACTCCGGACCACTTTGGGCATTTTCTCATAGTGTAGTTCAAAGATTGTGATATATTTTTGTTATTAGTCTACACGAACCATAGATCTATACGATGAAACCCAAAGAGTCATTAACCCTAACTCTAGTACACCACACGGCAACAGATATGTTTTCCGACCCCCAAAATTCACCAGAAAGGTCACCCGATCCCCCAGTGATTTGTTGAACCACGGACCTCCAGCACCAGAGCCCAGATCCTAACCACTACACCACCACGGCTGTCAGTCACACTCGGCTCAGTATATTCGCCTCGTTATGGGTCCGTTTTGTAGCCCAAAAACCTGCACACCGGGTTATAAAAACATTTTTTCCCGCCCAGTTGCCGTGTGATATAGTAGAGTTAGGGTTATCCCCATGATAACTATATAGCTACCGGCCGGCCGATTGGTCAGAAAAATGGATGACATGATTTGCTCAATCAGAGACGTTGTTAAAGAGTTTCTTATGTATCCGTGATGAAGTTTCGGATGATTTATTTTAGAATTTCAGTTTGTTATTCAAATAATAGATTTTGTTATTATCCAATCAGAAACACTGTTATAGACAGGCAGGCAGTGTGGAAAGGTGTAAAATCCCTACGTTATTTCAAATCAAAATAGAAATACATTTTATACCCTGGAAATTAAATTGAGCTAAACTTATCTTTATGCCCCCGAGCTCTGATTTGCTCTGATCTAGACACTTATATAATCATGACACGAGGTATTTGCCTTAGATTGTATAATAAAGATCGTGACAGAAGTATTGTTTGCAGGACCAACTTTAAAATCTATTAACACTAATTCAAGTCTAATTGTGGATTTTACTGAGAGAAATTTGAAAAGGTGTATGTCTTCATTAATATGTCAGCCAATTTGGCTTTGGTCATGCATGACCATGCCATGGTACCAAATGTACGGCACGTTCAGCAAACAGTATCTGTGGGTTTTTTTCTTTCAACGGTTTTACCATATTATACAAAACAAATTTGTCAGAGGCTTTCCCAACTTTCAAGGTCTATCTTAGGGATTACTGAACAAATTCTAGGCATGTTTGTACTTATTTCAATGCATTTCTCATGGTGATTCGAAATATGGTCATGAAATTAAATAATTATGACATTTGTGAAACGTTTTGTGAAATTTTGGAATGTCGTCTGCAGAGACGCCTGCCGCGTGGAAAGTGATAAGAGCCACATTGGTCCTACACTTAACCACCGGAATTTCGCAAGAAAACGTATGAACAACATATAGTCGGCACCACGTATTTGATGTAATATCATTCGATACATCGGTATTAATTCTGACTTTTAAACACAATAGATCGTGTTTATGTTTTCAATCAATTAAAACAAACGGTATTGAGAAGGGAATCCACCTAATTGCACAGTTCAGTGCCAAGGAAGATTTCAAAGACACCACCACAATGCATTGCGTTTTGACAAATGCCCTGATTCTGGTGTCCGGTTTGTCTCGTCCCTTAGACATGCACACAATTATGGCTATTATAGCGCGTTCATCGTTGGAGTTCTTAGGTTCTAGTTTACATCAATAAATAAATTAGTTATCAATGTTCCTTTTTCTTATTTCTAAAACTTAAGAGCTTGACAAATGCATAGTTGACAGGCGTTCCCGCAATGCATTGTGGGAAGACCTTAAAATCTTCAGTGCGGAATGTGAACACATTTCATACGCTTAAGATCACCCAATTGTTTGAACCTAAATATAACATATCACACACAAATTATACTTTCATGGGGGTGGGGGTGCACTCTCATAAACTGGGTAGCCTACAGATAAATGATGAATTTGTTTCAAAAGTGGTTAAATTCAATTGTTGTTTACTGTCAAATGACAAAAAGGTTAAAACAAAATTTACCAATGTATCGGTATTTGTTTATCAATATTCATATTAATTATCATCAACAAGTTCAAATATGATTTTATAAAATAAACGTAGAAGTCAAAAAATTTCGCACGTCAAAACATTTCGCACGGGCACACAATTTCGCAGTCCAAAAAGCACTGTAGTCAATGTTTTATGAGTAGTTTTACTATCATTGATATTTGAAACTAAGGAAAACGCAATTTTTACCTTAAAAAAAAAAAAAAAAAAAAAATTCAAAAGGGGGGGCGTTCGCAACCGTCGCCCCCCCCCCCATCTGACGGGCCTGAGTGGTACCCCCTTCCCCCGCGGGTAGGCTCCTCTCTTCCTAAACATGGACATGAAAATTATTTATTTAGCGGAAGCGAACAAATGCGCATAACAAACATGGAACAGACGAACCGACTAACCAGCAAACGACGAAACGAACAAACGGCGAACAATACCAAAATCAGTCCCGTAAGTATAGGTAAGAAGAGTTTCGTAGACTTCGGCGTGTGGAAGTGTCTTATCATAGAGACTTCTTACCAAATTGAGCATTAGTCTTCGTGGCAATAGGATTGTTGAATGATATGTTGGAATAAACTGGTTACTTTTGACAATCTTTTTTTTTTAAGGTGCGACAAAGTCTTCATAGGAGTGACGACCTATACATACAACATTTAATTGCCTTCTGCACATCTTGATGTAGAATTGCTACAAGTGTCATCATAATGTCATCGTATGTGTTAACCTCGCTTCTAGTGACCATTGTGGTTTTCTTGGGGATAAACACACAGGTACGTAATTTTGGACACCTCCCGTAGAAGAGTTTGTTTGAAATATATTGAAGTACTCCATGGTTAACGCGACATGGACACAGATTTTTGCCCTTCTAATAAAATATGTCAATCGCCAATACCGTATACTTCGTATATTTTGATATGTTTACATTTGTGTTGCGTATCAATGAATAGCTGATGTGTTAATATTTTCAATGATACCATATTTATAACAATCACAGTTTCAGTTCTTAATCACAATAATTCGGAATTCGCTTTTTTCAATTGCCGAAACATATTTCCGATACATATTTCCGATATCTCGTAATTGATACGTTCATGTTGTGTTTCATCAATGGAAGGCTGAAGGGTTCATCTTCCCAACGTTACCCCCGTTTGTAAAGTTTCGGTTCTCAGGACTTGCTTCAGAATTTCGAGAGTTCTTAATGCAAATGTGCCAAAACCACCACTAACAGCAGAGGTGTCATTTTGGGCACAAGATAGTGATGATTTTGACACATAGACACTGAGACCTCTCGACATTCTAAATCAAGTGGCTGAGAACAGAAACTGTACAAATGTGGTAACGTTGGGAAGATGAACGCTTCAGCCTTTCATTGATATAAAACACATCAATCATGAGATTTCGGAAATATAACGTGTATATAGGCGATCGAAGCAAAAGAATTCCGAACTTGTTTGAGTTTGTGTTTAGATATTTAGGCTATGATATCCAATCTCTGAACTGAGCAATTGTATACCGAAAATACTGTTGATTTGAATTCCTCTTACGCTTAATACAAGATTGAAAGAAATTTTTACGGATATAAAAGATTAAACGAAATTCTTTACTGACGTGCTTCAAAGTTACCTTTTAGAACGTCGATATTCCATACTAAGGTAACTATGTGATTTAATAATTTGATTGATGGAATTTCTCCCCTTATAATTTGAGATGAGATATCGCGCTCGATCGAAGAATGATTTAGTATGAACATGATCAAGGAGCCTGGTTACATCTCATTGAGCAAGACAAAGTACGATTACATGCAGGCTCGTTTTTTTAGTCTTACCCTTGTTGAAAATGTCCTATAACAAATTCGAAGATGTCGTAATATTGAACAATGTTGAATGTGAGCTTACAGTTTAAACTGTGTCGATCGATATTTAGAGACCAAGTGAAGACTGCGTATGAAGTCATTAGCAGTGGTTAGTTTGTTGGCGCGCTGATATATCCTACTTTTGTTCTTATTTCATTTACAGGTTATTGCCCAAGAAACAACTACTCAAAATGCAAATCTTGATTTCAACTACACATTTGGAGATGGCTCCGAGCGTCATATCGTGACGTGGCAATACCGACTTCGGCGAAACCTGACTATTTTGTCCGGGGAAGTCGGCGGTATTGTGACATTCAATGTATCCGACAAGTCCGTCCTCCAACTGGAGTCCTCACCCACCGTATTCCGCATCGTGAGTACAGTGTTTCCGCAAGAGATGGAGCTGATATTTCGCGGTATATTCCCGGGCCGTAAGCATTTGATCGTGTCTTACGCACCGCCAGAATCATCGGAAGATGAAGGCATTGAGGTTGGGCGAGATGAGGTCAGCTGCATCGTCGGATCGGGATATTTAAATGATATTGCGAGCTACGTCTTCATCATCTGGCTCATCATATCCTATGTCACCATGGGTTGCAAAATGGATGTGAAAGAAATCTACAGCAAACTGAGGCCACCATGGGGAGTCCTCATCGGTATGTTCTCTCAATTCATACTCATGCCCGCGCTGGCATTCGGTCTTGCTAAAGTATTTGAATTGCAACCCGCTACTGCCGTGGGACTTATTCTCGTCGGGACGTGTCCAGGTGGATGGATCAGCAACGTGCTAACGGTGCTCTTTGATTGTGACTTTGTTTTGAGTCTAACGATGACGTCATTCTCCACGGTTATTGCCATGGGAATGATGCCGCTGAACCTCTTCCTCTATGTTCAGACGATCGGTGGCGTTGACGAAAATTTAAACACCCCATTTGCGCAACTCATCATACAACTTATTCTCTTGGTTCTGCCGCTAGGCATTGGAGTTGCCCTGACCTATAAATGGCCTTCGCTAAACACCCGCGCTGAGAAACTGTTGAAGCCATTTGCTGCTGTCCTTGTACTGATAGCGATTGGATTTGGGGTACCTACTCAGATCTATGTTTTCTACAGCCAATGGAAGGCATGGGTGGTCTCCCTCCTGTTACCGTTCCTTGGGGCATTCCTTGGATTAGCTATCGCACGTATTATCGCTCAAGACTACAACTCATCGATCACCATTGCCTTTGAGACGGCATGCCAGAACGCTTTATTAGCCAAAACCATGGCTAATCTATTCTATCCCAAACCCGAGTCGGATCTCATCGGGGTGATCCCGCTACTGGTAGCTGTTCTCACCGCATTTGAAGGACTTTTTGCTGCCATCATATACACGGTAGTTAAGAAGATTCGCGCGAGGGGTGATCAGTCCGACAAGATACCGATGACTGCTAACGCGGCGACACCGGGAATGAGTAACGGAGCCGGCAACGCTACTAGCAAAGGCAAAGAAGCGGCGGAAGATCAGCCTGGAAACACCAACACCGCTTTTGAAGCCTAATACTAATAATAAATGAGTCAAATGTGACCAGAATATGATTATATATGGGAGTAGCCTATATATGGGTATATACCGTATGCAGTTGCCTTGTTATAAGACAAAAGAGAAAAGTCAATCGTCGCTATTCTTTCAAAACCTTGTATGTTTTTCCGGCCCTTCAGCATGTATAAAGTAAAACTGCCAACAGTTGTGCATAGGAAGAGTTGCTTTATACATGTTATGGGACAAGAGAACTTACAAGGTTTTGATAGATGTGATTTTGTCACTTAAAATGTTTAGAGCAGACCGCCTAAAGGTCATACATTGGAAGTATTACTTTATACATGCTGAAGGGCTGGATGGAGGTTTTGAAAGAATAGCGACGCAATGCATACGCACTGATGCTGATATGGGAATAAATCATGGACCCCAACGCGGAGCGCCTTTTGATTTTTAGCATATCAACATCAGTGGAGGTGCATTGGTTTTTCCAGAGTGAAATGCCATTGTTAAGGAACAATAATAAGCGTCATCCGATGTCCATACCACAACCCCAACAAAACAGCAACAACAACAAAAGAAAAAATAGAAGAAATTAACGTTAATAATTGCAATGAAAAGGTTAAAGACTCAAGCATTTTGATAAATCCTGTGTAACATAAAAAAGGAGTGAAATTACCATTTCAGTATAAAACTGGAAAATGTAAGTCTTCCATCTTCTTTTTTCTGATCTTTTTTAATTTGATAAATTACAAGTTTGAAACACGGAAATCAGTCATTTTCATACTACAGGGCCCTACATTTTTCTCTTTGTGGTCCCGAGCTTTGGGTCCATGGACATTGTACACCCATGCCACTCGCCAGCTACGCCCTAGCCTTGGTTCAAGGCGACACCTATACCCCACCCCACCCACCCCACTACCACACCCCACCATTAACTTACTCATGAAAAACTATAGCATCTAGTCCATCACTATCCCGACTCACCCGCAGGTACAGCAGCTAATGCTATACCATTTAGCTGTCACTGGTACCTTTGCAACAGTGAATACAGTTTGGTCATCGACAAGTGGCGACGAAGTCGCCAGCACTTGACGAGCGGCGAATAGTAGTTCATGGAAACGTCCAAGGCATTGCTAGTATGTCATCAACTTTAAAGGTATCAACATTGCACATAAAAAGGTCGTATGATAATAGTTATAAGCTCTCGTTTAAAACACACGAACGGAGACCAAGTTTTTACCCAGACTGTAATCATGTATCATTAGGACCGTAATGGAATACAGAGAATCAAAATAAATAAAACAAGGTCGTTACCGGATACCAACATCTTGCAAGCGGTGCAACGTTTAATCCTTTTGATTGCGCCTGGTTATACAGTTGTGCATGAGAATGCTATAAACGTTTCCAATGAAACCAATCATTGGATTTAACAATAATTGGTTATTGTCAAGGATATCTATCTGGTTTTATAAACCCGCTGGAGACGATTGTGCGTGGGGTTTTCTGTGAGATATATCCAATCTTATTGCGTATGGCTATCATACTAATATTGCACCGCGCACAGCATGTTGTCATCTGGTATGAAAACTTCACCTTATAACAACAGAAATGACATAGTGCTTTAAAGCTGTCAAACTCCCGCTGTTGTATTGGAGCATTATACCGGCGATTTAGCTACGGACCGGTCATAATTTCTCCAAGTTCCAGATTAGGCAGGCAAGTGGTCATTACCTAAAGCACTGTTTTGTCGTAAATCCCACACGCGGCCTTGCTTAGTCAACACGCGTATTGCCTATTTTGTTGGAAAATGACTTGGTTTTCTTGATATCTGGGATCTTCTAGACAATCAGTCTTAGAAATCCACATGTTTATCTAATATTGGGGGACTGTTGAATCCAACATACATTCATGGAAACGATGCTAGATTGTAATCAAGTCCATGACGGAATAAAGTATGTTAAGCAAAATGTGTATCTAGTCTAGGATGTAAAGTGCTCGACAAAAGAAAGTCATACACTTTGTCTAGGTCCTTTAGAGTAACTTCCGATTATCTTTTGACCAAACAGACTAGATAGACATTTGGATGGATCTTTCTGGCACAATTCGATACCAAAGTTGCCACCTAACAACAAAGATAAACTATGATTAGCACCATTTAAACAAAATTAGTCACTTTTCAAAAGTCACATTTTCAATACATACGCGGGGAAAAAAGACCACATGTTACCTGTCAATAATCAAATAGCCCACTCGCTCAGACACGACCCAACGCAGTTGCACTGTGTGATCAATATCCCTTTCATTCCCGGTCATTGAAGTGCCACGCACAGCATTTTCTCGCGGCTTGCGTGCGTTGAAAATGTGACTTTTGAAGATTTATCTTTGTTGTTAGGTGGCAACTTTGGTATCAAATTGTGCCGGAAAGATTCATCCAAATGAAATGGCTATCTAGTCTGTTTGGTCAAATAATAATAATCGGAAGTTAGGAAGGACCTAAACAAAGTGTATGACTTTCTTTTGTTGAGCACTTTTAGTCTCAGGGCGCAACTGCGTAATGCAACATACGTGTTAAAACACGTATGTTGCATTACGCAGTTGCGCCCTGAGTCGAGACTAGTCTCAGGTGGCGCCAAAATATTTACTCGTCATACATTTAGGTCTTTATATCAGCAGGATCAAGTATAATTGTAGTAAAAGGTAGTTGTAACATTAAAGGTGTATGTTCTGATCACCTTTTTTGGGGTATGATATTTTTTTCACATCACGATATTTTGATATCAGAAGAATGCCCTTATTATTCTCATTCTGTCTGTAAAATCTTAGGGGCCAGAAATGTTCTATTTAGAAATTATAGGCTAAAATGTGTGGTGAATTACTGCCAAAGGTGGTTAACCACTCGCCAGTTTGTGCACTACTTGATAGGCAAATTTCTTGTGACCTTGAGCTTCTAAAATAAGAACCATTGGAGTTATGCAACTCATACTTTGGAATGCGACAATTTTAAGAATGACCTTTTTTGTAAAAAAGAAAACATCGAGTTGAAAATCAGCCCAGAAATCAGAACATCTACCTTTAACATGTCAACATAAGGGGTTTAAAAAAACCAACTCCATACAAGAAACGCAGCTATGAAGGCCCTTTTCACCTTCATACTTGCGCTCAACGCTGACACTTCAATACTAATACTGTAACATGGAGGTGTCAACAATTACCGTACCAATTACAATCTTATAAACGCATTCATAACGGCTCCGTTACTTTTTGCGAGAAGTATATTCTGGTATTTTTACAATGAGCAGCTGTACGAAGTTTTATTAAGTAGAATATATATATATTTTTTAACACAAATAAATAAAATATTAATCGCTTTTTAGTTACATTTGAATATAAGTTGTTGTTATTCTAGAATTCTTTAATCTGAAATAAAATCGGATCTCAGTGTGCAGCCTTATACACTTTCTACGCGGCTATTAAATTTACCATACAACACAGATTTTTCAGAAACCTTTTCAAACTTTCAAAGTCTATCTCAAGAATTACTGAACCAATACTGGGCATGTCTGTACTTATTTCAATGCATTTCTCATGGTGATTCCAAATATGGTGAGGAAATTACATCCTATTTGTGACCTTTTTTAAAACATTGCCGCGTGGAAAGTGTTTATACAGATATTTCAGGACTTTCGGTTGTAACTGTATTTAGTTGTATAGACTGATTTTAGTTCTACCTTTAACAAAATTATACAAACCATTTTTCACCCTAAATAGACCCACTTCATTGGTATGACACAGCATGCTTGACTGAAAGAAGCTCACAACAATCAAAATATCGAACATAAAGAGATTTTAAACCATATAAACTTCTACAACTAGGTCACAATTTACTCCTAATTATTGCTTTCCAAATGGAATTTGACCTGTTATTAACAGGTATATGATTTTGATCAATGCAAAACTGACTTGGCTGGTGTTTTGGTCCCTGGGTCTGGAGTTGACTATATTACATCCATTCACCAATATATTACGGTTTGGTGCACCATTTAAAGGCAATAGGGGTGTACCAAGGGGGACATTTTCCAGGTAAAAATACTAGTCAACCCTAGGCCCTATTCCACACTGTGAATGTAAAACACCCTTTTTAAACCAAGCGGTTTTTCATGACCTTCCAGCAATTGCAAAACTGATGTTCCATGATTGTAGGGTTGGTTGGGAAAGGCACTTATACATAACGTATACATGCCATAGTACAGGGTGTCCCATCGAAAACCTGCAACTTTATATTTTGACAGAGATCTAGTATGACTTTTAAGCCATGGATTTCAATTATGTTTATGCAACAAATATTGACGGCGTTTTAGTTTTCATAATTGATTGCAATCATGTTTATACATTCTGGAAGCCTTTATAAAATCTCTAAAATTCAATTTTTAATAAATTATCAACTTTGTTAAATTAGTTTTGAAATCATGTGTGATCAAGGCGAAATATCGAAAACCAGTTCAACCGATTTGACAGAAAATTATACCGCTATTTTGTTATGGAGCCTTATAACTCAATAGGAACCGTACAAAGTCTGCTCATCCGAATTTCTGTTAATGTAAATGGTGAAGTAGCAAAATCCAGTATTTTCTTTAAAATTTCCCAAAGCAAAGTGCATTGAAATATAAAAACGCTTGTTTAAAGGCATATTATGTGATCTTTTCTAAGTAGCGCCCTCTATTATTGATTTTTACTATGAAAGCAGATTTTCTTGCAGATTTGCATTTTTGATCATAAATCATAAAGATCTTCTAAGTTACAGATCGATACGATTCCTAATTACTCCAAAATCATGGTTTGACTCTTTAAACCATGATTTTGAGGTTATTAGGAATCGTATCGCTCTGTAACTTGGAAAATATTTGTGATTTATGATCAGAAAAGTAAATCTGCAAGAAAATCGTCTTCCAATTTTTTTTCTCGAGGATTGAGGGCGTCCCATGGAAAAGATCACATAATATACCTTAAAATCGAGAGTATCAATCCATGATTCAGTAACGTGTGTTCTGTTGGTGTTATAACTCATTAGACTTATTAGAATTATTATCTAAATATTTGAAAATATTTAAATATACCAGAAATATTTTGCAATTCATAAAAGGACGAACGGAGCAATGCTGTGGGGCAAACGATATCGAGTGGTAAACAGCGCTGCACAGCTGCAACACCATCGATTTGTGAAATCGGATGAATGTGTTTCTGATATACCTCGCGTTGACCATGCGTAATTGAAAAACCGATTGTTACATCTTCAATTTTAGGTCATAAATACAAAGTAGAGATCTTAAGGTTTTCAGAATATGCAAACACGATTGTAATTCGTTGAGTTAAAGGAAAGATAGAGCTCCTTCAAATTAAGTTGCAGCTTTTCTTGGACACCTTGTATATCCGCTTCGAGATTAAAAATATGTCAATTTAAATAATAGTGATCCCATTAAAGGAAGGTGATATTGCAAGTTTGATAACAATATTGGGAATATGTGATTCGAACTAAACTGCTCAAAAAAGTATGCAGCAATGGAAATACCCACATGACTTTCCACCCGGGGTAGACCAACCCTAAGTCGAGTTAGTCGACCAACCCTAAGTCGACCAACCCTGGGTGGACTAGGGTTAGGGTTAGGGTTAGGGTTAGAAACAGTCCCTGGGTGGACAGTCCCGGGGCTGGACAGTCCCGGGGTTGTTTTAGAATGACACACTATTTTGTGCTTAAAAATCAATCATCACTTGTAACACTTCATTGAACAGACGACAAAGATGTTCTTTTGAGCACGAAATACGAGCGTAGCGGTGATTTTGGCACATTCAGATGGTGACCTCCCCATGTTCTCAAGCAATTAGCTGAGCACTGGAGCAAGTGAGCATTTGGTATCATTGTAAAGCTGTACACATCAGCTTTACATGGATATATAACACTTAATGAACATATCCCGCGATATTTGAAAACCTTGTGTTAGAAACAATATTCCAAACTTTTTTGAGCAGTTTATAAACATACTTATCTATGGAATTTTAGTTACTTTAAAACTGCTTTAGAATTGGGTGCAATTATAAGTTCAATCGTGACTTTGTAGGTCGAATTGTATAGAATCTATTTTTATACTTCATGCTTCACTAATTCGTATTTCACACAATTCACATAGGATAGGCGTACTAACCACTTAAAAATATATGTACCGTACAGTGCAACAGGCACAAATACTCCAAAATACATATTTTCGGCCATCAATCAAATTTTGAAGATCCAATCAACTTGGGACTTTCACATGGTTTAAAATTGTATAGCATCTACCAGTTTGTGGTGGTTTGACGGTTTGAACACAATTTTTGTGATTTGCATCTATATTTGCATACAATTTTAAGTTGAAAAGTCATTTTTGCCCTATCATTTCAATGCTTTTTAATATTTTTCAATGATTTCTTCAGATATTGTGGCTGAACATGTTACCTAACGATGGTACCAGAGGATTGTTCAATTTTCTTCTTTGTTATGTCGATTTTGAGACAAAAACTACATTTGTATAGCCGTTCCTGAAAGGCTTATGAATTATAACAGTAACAATAAATGTATTGCTCAAAAAAAGGAAATTATAGGCATTACAACAATCATTTTGTACGAAACAGAATTTCGATAGATATGATATTTTTCTTGGAATACTAATTTTAAAAATCTCATTTTTTGGGAAAAAAGTGAATATTGGGATTTCTTAGAAATATGAGTACCGTATTATCCCTATTAAGCGCCCAGGGCGGTAAGCATGTCATTTTGAGTGGGCGCTTATTATGTTACCTTTTTTAAACTCATTTATCGTACTAAATAAATTATACAAGCGGTCATTTGAAGATGCTGACCATTTGATGGTCATTTGAAGATGCTGACCATTTGATGGTCATTTGAGGAGGCTGACCATTTCATGTACTAAATGAGATTATATGTACAAGTGGTCATTTGAGGATGCTGAAGGTGGGCGCTTATAAGTGATAGTTTGTTGGTAGTCATTGAGAAACACAAGGGTGGGCGCTTATAAGTTCCTGGGCGCTTAACAGGGATAATACGATACTTCTAGCCAAAGCATGCAATCTAAAAAGTTTTTCTTCCAACTTGAGGGAAATTTTCCCCAATGGAATGTATTCCATGCAATACTTCCAAGGGAAAATGGAAATGAACCAAACAAACAATTGATTTTCAATTTTGAGGCAAAGAGTAGATTTGTTTATATTATTTTCAGACGGAAACCCATTCTCTGGTAACTCGTGACTGTCTTATTTCAGGTATAACACTGTACAGGGTGAGTCAAAATAGTCCGGTCCCGTTTTCAAAAAATCAAGAAAAATACTTCTTGTACAAAATTGGTAATTGTTTTCATTGTTTATGAGAGTAGACATACTTCTTCATACCTGGTGATGTTTTCAAGACAATATCATATTCCACGCCAGATTTACAACATTTTTACAAAAAGACGCGTAATCCAAAGTGTTCCAAGTTTGGTGGTGGATGTTAATTCTACTGTAATATTAGTTATTCATACAACACAACACACTGTGTAACTGTTGCAATTTATACCAAAATATCATGTTTTTGTTGTTGAATCTCTGATAAATTGAACGATATTGCATGCAAAGTATTTAAATATATTATAATATAACTCAGTAGTGCACAAATATATTCATAAAAATGGACTATGCACTTTGCCTGGTAAGTTGCCAAATAACAAACTGTTTAAAGATATAAGATCTGTTTTCTCTCAGACTTCTCTCATATCAGTTCGATTAAAATAACAAGTTTCAACATATTTTGGTCAACATTTTGTTAAAACTCAATAATGTTTGTTATAGGCTATCTCTGATTGCACGAAAAATATTGAAAACATAACCGCAAAGACAATAGAATCTCTTTTCCTATTGTAATTGCTGTGAATACCAACACGCCTTCGATTGACTTATTCAAAAGGCGCGCGTTAAACGTTAACATCCATAGGGATCCCTGAAATAAGTTGGAACAGATTTTATTTCACAGAATTTAGAAAAATTATCATATCTCCCGTTTCGAATAACAAATGTTAATGAAATAAAATTTAGGTTATAGCTAGTAATGCCACCTTGCTAGGCAAGTCATTAAATCTATTCATTTAAACATTTTAACTGGTTTAAAAAATCGGTGAAATCGGGACCGGACTATTTTGACTCACCCTGTATATGCCATGGAAGCTCTCATGCTTTTGCACTTTTGACCAATTGCTGCATTTGGATGTTAAGGTAATGGAAAACATGGAGTGTTTATGACCCATTGCACTGTACAAGAAATGAAATGTTTCTTGCACCCTCATCACCACCCTGCGCTTGGGGAATCTAAATTTAAAGGTTCAGATCAGATGTTTATTATAATGAACAAACTTTATCATTACATTGTGATTTTTCCCCTTTAGATAATTCACCATTTACATATTTGAATTGCGCACAATTGCCTTCCACATCAACCTAGGGTTATTCAACCACCGCGTTCCACTACATGTAGTCAGACTGGTGATAATTTAGTACAACTTAAAAATCACCATTTTATACTGGTAGGTGGTGGCAACTCGGTGGTGTGGAACCACGACATTTAACAACAACAAGAAAAGTGACACGCATAAGGTTGTAAGTTATTTGAAATGTTTTTATTTATGTTTACATATCTTCAAAGGCAAAGAAACAAACCCATCCACCAATCAATGGCTAGGGCTAACATTACTTTATACATATGTATAGGGTTGACATTAGTTTATACATACACCAATCATACATCTATACTGTATAAATACTATTTATAACTATTAAGCACCAAAAACAACAACAAAAATAACATAAAATACTTTCAATATGTAATTATGTGTAACCTATTGGTTATAAACTGTTAAACACAAGTTTAATCCAGGCTTAATAATCAGTTAACCAGGTTTAATCAGTGAAGTGTATACACATTGTCCAGTTATTTAATGCACTAACGTTTAACTTTTACAGAGCAAACTATGCGCAAACAGTCTTTGCAGACAGGATTGGTTGGTTAGCATTCATACACTCTTTAGTCTTAGTAGTGTCCAACCAATCAGAAAGCAAGAAATTAAAATATGTGGAGTGCATTGAAAATGTCTAATGCACTCCGTGGGTTCGTCGATTTTGCAAACTTGTAAACATGTATTTATTTGTTGTTACATAGATCAAAATTATGCTCAAACTACAAATTTTTATTTTTATAGTGTATATATAATGAATTGCGCAAATTTTGATATGCTCACAATAGCACTCCCCCTACGGGATCGTGCCATTATTCACACATCAACATTAGCGCATGTGCATTGACATTGCATTTGTTGACCTTTGATTTTTTTTATCCCTTTGTCTTCTGGTTTATTTGCTGTCTGATTGCATTTAAAGGGGCATTGAGAGATGTATCGATTACTAAATAAGCAAATAACGTAAAGATAATCATCAACATAGCCCAAAACCAAAATGTCATACAATTCCGACATCGCCTTCATGCCAAATAAGCAAATAACGGCACTTCGGGGTTGAGATTTGCCGCGAAAGGCGGTATGTAAAACAATAGCATAACTTCCCAATTCAGCACCTAGTTTCGATATGATTATATCGGAACTAAGAAAATCATGAAATTTTATATGATAAATGGCAAATGTTGGTAAACTGTTTCAGATGGTAAGTTAGTATATATGCTTAAGTTTAACTTTGATGCAAAAAACAGATTTCCAGGATAATTGAGGGCGCACTCCCATACGTATCTCTCAATGCCCCTTTAAGGCACACACCTCTTTTATGCTTCAATGGAATGTGCTCACTTAACTAAGATCAAATTTGTTGGAGTGGCGCATATAACAATTTAAAAAACCCATAGCTGTTGGCGATCCTCTCTCTATTTCTGTAATACATTTAAAATGTTTTTGAGAGAAATTGAACATTACATCATACAAAAAGGCTGAAATAATACACTCTCACTGAAAATCATTTAAAATGTGGTTCAAAATTCAAAGTTATAGAAATTGTCATACATGTTTACATAAATATAAAAAATACAGATAACCCTATAAGGATGCATACTTTGCTAAAGAGAATAGTACACTGGTATCAGCCAGACTACTCTATTCAATGCGTCATATATGCCCCCATAAATCATTTTGTATATTGTTAACGCTTCACACATGAAATCTCATGTGTGACAAACAAATAATAAAACTCTCCAAACTAGGTTAGTTAATATTTATGTAATTTCAAATTTTGTTGTTGAATGCATGTATTTTTTTATTAGGAACCTTTAGAGTTGAGGAATACTATCTTCAAAACCCTACGTGCTCACACACACATCGGCATATATCCAAAATAACCATTTGTGCAAAACAATTTCTTTACTGTAGCATGAAAATTATCCAACGGTGATGACAATGAAATCAATGAGAAAGCGGACACGATCAGACCATTGGGACTGATGCTACACCTTAAAAAGTTTTATCTTTGTAAGGTTTGTTTTGGGACGGGCCACTAATCACTTGATTTGCCAGGGGTGCCCAGTTAATGGGTACGCATTCTAGCATAGTATAGTTTAATTTTCTTATTATACCATGAAGGATTGCAATATTTCTTACTAACCTATTGCGGAAATAGCAAATTTTGTATGCGTCATACACCTGAATTTGTGAGATGAGGGTTATTTGCTTATCTCTGTATCAAACCTTCAGCATTATAGCAACTGATGATCATACCAGGTCTGTATCTGTACACACGCATCAGGCATCCCTTTAATTTAGTGCTTTGTTAGATACCTAGTGATGTGAAAAGTCACTCTCTGTAATAGCTGCCATATGCTTTAACACTTAAGTGCTATGGTGCATCCTTGTAAAAATGCAACCTTACACATGGCAGCCATTGTAGATAGGGCCTTGTGGCTCCTACCTCTCATGTTGTTAATTTTAACAGCAAGTCACAGCATTAACATCATTCATTTATTTATAACAATTAGGCTGAAGCGCAAGGACAAACCCAATAGTGACTTAAAAGTCTGCAATAGCTGCTCTGAGTAACATTTAGTTTATACAAATTGCTCAGCATATAAGCAACCCCACAACAGCTGGCAGCTATAAGAGATTGTGGCACTAAGCCCTCAAAATAACAATGCAGCAAGAACCCGTATGAAGATTAACAAGCTCCAATTGGGCCACTATATTGAGGTATCAGTAACATGCCTATAGTTTAATCAGTTCAAAATTGGCGAGAAATATTCGGTTTTTATTTCTCTGCACGCAAAAGTAATCTAAGTGATTATGGCCACACGCACACGATTTTGGCACCACGCATAAGATGCACAGTGCGTTTGGGCGCGCCCTTGTCCTTCTGTATTCATACACTGCTGTAAGAAGGCTTCGCCAATTTTGAACTAATCAAACTATAGTAGAAAGTACTGGTACATTGATACAATGGAACCTTGTTAACACAAAATTCCTGATAATACAAAGTGTTATTTAGGTCCCAATCTTATATTTTACCATTATAATATGACTGGATAACAAAAATTCCTGTTAACACAAACTTAAATGTGAGGCCTAGGTAAAGTTCTGTGTTAACGAGGTTCCACTGTAAATGCATTTAAGTACCTATAGACCTTTTTTATGGGAAAACTCAGGACAAAAATTATCAATTCTATTGACACAACACTTGATGCGGCAATAATTGAACTGCGTGATATATATATACAGGGCATTTTATAGTTAGGCAACGCAAAAAACAACACCCTGTTTTACTAGCGGACTGACCTGTCAAATAGGATAGGTCGGTCGGGTTTTTTCTTTTTTCTTTTAAATCCTAAAATACAACTGAAATCTGCAAAAATCAAGAATTTTGTTAAAAATTTGTGACATTTTTTTCCAACAGATTTTCAGATAATTTATTTTTAACAATTGCTGAAAAAAATTTCTTGACAGATTTTCGGCCAAGAATTGGCTGATGATCTGAAAAAAAAGCAAAAAGTGGGTCAGTCGGGCCTATAAAAAGTGGTTTTATTTTTGTCACCTAATGGTAACAAATATTAATGGCAATCTTTATAATGGAACACCCTGTATCACTGAGTTTTTCATCTCAATACAAATTTTTATTTGTCAAATTACAGTTACGATGTTTATGAACTATGAAACTAAATATCCTACAGTTTCCTAATTACTTCAACATCATGGTTTGAACAGGTAAAAATAAACTGTCGGGAGTTAATTCCGACAACTTATTTGCGTTTAAAACTGTTTCCAGCTACCATCGCAACTGTATACAAGTGAACACAATAGTACAGAATGCCTTATGATGAAAATTTTTGGAAAAATTCCTTAACTGAATGCAGGTTTTCATTGTAATTTAGTAAAGTTCTATGATGTTTCTTTAATCAGAAAATGAAGTCAAGATTATTTTTGAGTCTGGGATATCCTTCCTGATAGTCAAATTTCATTATAAGAGAGAACAAAATAATGTGTGGAAAAAGTTCACAGTGTGGAAAAAGTTCACATAAGGCCAAACAAAGAAGAAGGTCCGTCTCAGAAGCCCGCCCACATTGGTATGTGAAATGAGCTACGGCGCGTAGGTCTATGCGCTGAGGGCTAAAAAACTTCCTTTTGGGGGATTTTTTTTTGGATTTTATTTTTGGATTTTTAAAAAAGTTCTCTGTAAGCTTGGATAAGCAACAACAAAAATAATCGCATACGTACCTCATAGCCTATTTTCTAAAAAAAAATTTAAAAAATAAATTGCAAAGCACTCAGCTTTTTTGCACAATGTTTCTGAGACAGACTTTCTTCTTTGTTTGGCCTAATATTGCTTTAACACTTTGCACGCTGCTATTAGTTTTACCATACAAAACAGATTTTTCAGAAACCTTTCCCAACTGTCAAGGCCTATCTCAAGGATTACAATACTAGGCATGTTTGTATTTATTTCAATGCATTACTCATAGCGATTCAAAATATGGTAATGAAATTCAATAATTTCGACAATTTTGAAACATTTTGTAATGTCGTCCGCAGACGCCTGCCGTGTGGATAGTGTTAAAGGTGTATGTTCCGATACTTTTTTGGAGCTATAATTTTTTTCTTCACATCAAGATATTTTGATATTAGAAGAATCCCTATATTTTTTCTCATTATTAATGTTTTTAAAATCTTAGGGGCCAGAAGTGATCCATTTAGAAATCATATGCTAAAATGTGGTGAATTACTACCAAAGGTGGTTAACCACCAGCCAGTTTGTGTACTACTCAATGGGCAAATTGTTTGTGACCTTGTGCTTCTAAAATAAGTACCATTGGAGTTATGCAACTCAAACTTTGGAATGTGACCATTTTAGGGATGACCTTCCATGTGAAATAGAAAACATCATGTTGAAAATGGGGCCAGCAATCAGAACATCTACCTTTAATCAATATTAGGCTAATATAATGAAAGTTCCAGTTTCCCGTTTCCCTACCGACCCAACTTGTCAGTTTTACCAAAACTTTCATTATTTTGTGCAAAAATTACATTTTCTTGAATACAAATCAAAACTTTTAGTGGCTCAAAATACCAGACATATCTTCCTGTTGATTTTAAGGGATTTTAATGGCAGTGGTGTCATGGTATATGGTTAATATTTCAGACAGATTTGTTGACACATCTACAAATGCTTCCTTAATTGTTTTTCAAAGTGTTAAAGGGTTAATTAAGATGTAATATACGAATCAATAGGTAGTTAGTAGTTAACACCCCTTAAAGATGCAATAATGAAATTGAGTGAAATAATGAATAATGAAAAAGACACCTACCAACTCTTTTAAAAATATGAAACGGGAAACTTGGTATCATATTTCATTAGCCTTATCACTGAAAGAGAGACATACTCTTCCCCTATTCTGCCTATTCTCCACACCCACCAACTTTTGTATTGAATTTTCCTGTTCACTAAGCGTATCTAAAACTAGGTCAAATTTTGCAGGTTGACCAAGTGATTATCCTGGTCACCGGTCAATATTTGCTGGTATACGAATCTCTTCAGTGCAGTAGACCCAATACAAACAAAAAACAAAATAACCTAGACTATATATATATTGCACAGTACATAAACATAGAGCATAAAAGAAATCACCAGGGTCCCCGGGTAAGAGGAAGTTCATTCAGAATTCCATAATATTCAAGAGTTGTGCTTATGACAGTAAACACTCACTGCTTTCAACAACACAGATGAAAATAAAGAAACGAACAAGGCCAACAAAAATAAATTGTTTGATTGTCCATAGATCACATGGGTCGGTTGGTCAGGAAAAGGTCTTTCTTTTCCCTTGCCCTTTTTTCAGTTACCAAAAGTAAAATGAGATTGCACTTGTTGTGGTAACCAAAACGGGTTCGCGTAGGCTTTCAACATGTTCAAGTTTCAGATTCTATTAAAATCAAAAATCTTATGTTTCAGAACCAGTAAAAAAAGGCAGTATACACATTATACATACATTCTAAACACTTGATTTTCGACTAAAATTGAAATTTTCAAGAAATAAAACAGAAACGAAAAACAATGATTAAAGGTATATGTTCCGATCACTTTTTGGGGGCTATGATTTTTTTTTACATCAAGATATTTTGATATCAGAAGAATCCCCATATTTTTCTCATTATGTCTGTAAAATCTTAAGGGCCAGATATGTTCCATTTATAAATTATAGGCTAAAATGTGGTGAATTACTGTCAAAGGTGGTTAACCACCAACCAGTTTGTGTACAACTCAATGGGCAAATGTTTTGTGACCTTGTGCTTCTAAAAATAGAACCATTGGAGTTATATGCAACTCAAACTTTGGAATGCGACAATTTTAGGGATGACCTTTCATGTAAAATAGAAAACATCAAGTTGAAAATTGGGCCAGCAATCTGAACATCTACCTTTAAGGGTCGGAAGGATTTTGACGTTCGGGTGGACGAGGACAATCAAACAATTTTTTTATTTGCCTTACAGACAGAGATTAAGTCATATATACAAAGTCATTTTAGTAAGTTCTGTTCAGTTGAGTTGACTTTCATCAACAAATTGCTATTGACTACCATGCCCACTATAATATATATATATTTCACAAAATACTTCTGCATTTTGTGATTGTTGATGCACACCAACCAGTAGATAAGCTACTTTTCTATAATGGAACTCCTTGTAAAATAAGTGTTTACAACAAGGATAATTGATTCTATGAGTTTTTGACCTACATGTATATACTACGATGGACATGAACTTCTTTATTTGGACCAGGCTTTATTCTCTCTTTGCAATTTATTTAAGAATTGCACATGTATCACATCGAAACAGACCAGTCTCCAGATATGAAAATTGAGATTTGAAATTCATGTTAAAGAACTTTGCGTTAGCTTTAAAATGACACCTAATTCGTCAAAATCGTACATGGAACATACACTGGCACTCAAAAGTATTACCGCACTGCATACCTGATATAAACATGCATTGTATCTAATAAAATATGCCATATATCCACCATAATACATTTTGGGTGTGTTCTTTATTCATTTGTAATCCATAAATTCATGTTTGTATCTTGATTCATTCATGAAAACTGTCAGAATTGATAATTGATTACAAGAACTTGATCAACACACGTAAAAAACCCATAGAAATTTGCCTCATTAATTATTCATGAGCTCATTATCGCCGTGTTTCAGGTATGGGACAAAAAAAGGGGGAGATTTTGAAACGGTAATTAAAAGGCTATGAGAATCATTATGGATGTGCAGGTTTTTCAAATACCTTTAGGGGGTCTACAAATTCCTAGTAAATATCCCCTTGAACGTGAAAGAGACTCTCCAATAAGCCAGGTACCTTTTGAAAAACATATTTTGATCAATGTAAAAAGTCTGGCGCTGTAAAAGAGAACCAGCCAAAATTGCCTGGGATTTGCACCCGGGTTGCGCAAATAACAAAATGCCGAAAACACGAGAGCTATCTAGCTTCGTAAAGGGGCAAATTTATCATCTATCTATCATCGGAAAATATCTCAAACCGAGAGATAGCACGGCGTTTAGGAATAAATGAGTCTTCTGTTCGCTACAATTTAAAGAAACAACTAGAGTCTGGAAGTATGGAAAATCGGTGTAGAAGCGGACGGCCAAAGGTGATGACAGAGGCAGCGGAGCGAAACCTAGTAACACGATGCAAGCGGTCCCCGTTCAAACCCGCTACACATCTCCGCTGTAATATCCTTGAAGCTACCGGCACTGCCCCTAGCATTTCTACCGTCAAGCGGCGACTCGCGGATAATAATCTCTCGGCATATCGTCCTAGATCAGTGCCACTGCTTCAGCCAAGATATATCAGAGCCAGGAAAGAGTTTGCAAAAGATTACCAGTCTTGGGATGAAGATGACTGGAAGAAAGTTCTCTGGTCAGACGAATCTAGATTTTGTCTTTTCCGCAGTGATGGCAAGGGGTACGTGAGGAGACCAACTAGCAAATCACTTGACCCGCGCTACACCAAGCCAACAGTGAAACATCGCGGAGGGGGCATCATGGTTTGGGGATGTTTTTCTAGGGCTTGTGTTGGTGATCTGGTACTAGTTGATGGCACCATGAATAAGGAAAAATATCTGAGCATCCTTGAGGATAACATGCTACCATCTGCACATCGTTTGATTGGCCCAGATTTTACTTATCAGCAAGATAACGCCCCGTGTCATACAGCAGGTTTGATTCAAGATTGGTTTCGGGACCCAACACCAGCTGCATTACAAGAATCGGGTGTTGATTGGGGCTTCGATGTGTTGAAATGGCCTGCTCAGTCGCCCGATCTTAACCCCATAGAGAATCTTTGGAATGCCATAGAGGAAGATTTGAAGAAGAGAGCAGTTAAGCCAAGATCCATGGGAAAACTTGTCCCCAGTTTACCTCATGCATCTCACCGACAGTATGATTCATCGATGTCGCGATATCATCAAAGCAAGAGGATTTCACATCGACTACTAACTTTAGTCCCCAAGACAGCCCTTGGTTAATCCCAAATTACAACAGCCCTTTTAGGGCTACCCAATCTTCCAAAAAGAGATGACCTAGTGTTGCTTTCCCTAAATAAAAAAAGAAAGAAAGAAAAACAAATCCCTACATTTCCCCAAATAAAGAAACCACACAAATTAAACACCGAAAAAACACCTCCACACTTTAATATTACACATGTTCGAGAGGTTTACAATTTCTGAATCTGATCATCGTATGATCACATAATTGATATAACCCTTTGACAACATTTCTTAGCTACAATTTGATACCTCATTTGCCACCAAAGGCTATAAATTGTTGAAGATTTATGAAAAAATATGCAGTTCCGAAATGACACAATTTTTGTATAGTTACGCGCAATTCATTGCATGCATGGACAAGGGGCATCAATGGGAGGTTTGTTGTCTGCATGCACGGACTATTTAGGCGGGCTATTCAACTCAAATCTCGACACGCAAGTATCCGAACGTGCGTTCTTTATGACTTCAAGATTCTTCATAAAACATTTAAATCTTGCCATATTTAAAATCTTTGGTAGCAAATAAGAGTTCAACATGTGTCTAACAATATTGTGCAAATGTGTATATCAATTATATCATCATACTATGATCATATTTAAAGTTCGGACTTCTCTTATGAGTGTAGGTGTTGAGTATCAATATTTATTAAACATCATCATACAATAACACAGTGTGTCAATGGGTCCCCGGTTGTTTATCATTTTATGGGTAGTAGGTTGGTGCGGTAATACTTTTGAGTGCCAGTGTAGGTTTTACGCAACTCAGAAGGTTAAAAATTCTTTTTATTTTCTTTATTTCTTCTCAACTTCTTTTGTTATTATTTGCAATGCCAACAACTGGTTGATTTCGATGTGATGGGTCACATATTTAAGTAAAAGTACGGCATTTGAAGAGAACAATTTCTTGCTACGTCCAACTACCTGGTGTAAATTCAAAAAGTTGTGGAGTCAGGTCTTTGATAAACCCTACTTCTGTTTATTTCAAAATCACTATTCTATAGGATGGAAAGTAGTGACATACATTGTATTGATACGCAACTTTAAGAATAATTATTTTGAAATAAATAAATAGCTTCTATATATAATAACATGTTTCAGGAACATAACGGTAGGTCAAAAACTCACAGATGCACATAATAATCCCCAACTCTCCACTGAAGTAACATTAACCATCCAAGGTGATCAGAATCCACACTTGTTACATTACATCAACTGAAGTAGGATTGCCTTAAACAGTATCCATCTTAGTTTCATTGCCTCCCAATCAACCATTGGTACTGCCTATGACAGTATCCATACTAGTTTCATACAGGAAGATTCGTAATTTTTGTGGTAAGAGTATCTCAGCTTATACATAAAATACAAGATATTTGACTTTTAAGTCAAATATTAAAATATGTACAAAATCTATTGCTGATAATATGTATATCAAACTTCTTCAAATAACTGGATGCAATGCTTTATTGCATCACAAAAAAATATTCAAAATGTTATGCATATTTTACGCCAATACATTCTCATGGTATATATACAAAAACATATCACAACAGTAACAACAATGCCAAACCAAATAACATGAATGACATGTTTTTGAATAGAATCATCAGGATTGGTAGACATAAATGATAAGATAAGGTTCTTATACTCACAACTGTGGACGTTTCTCCAAAACCGCCGCTGAGAAAACTCCCTCTAGCGTCGGTGACGGTAAATAACTCACCACAATCTACCAAGTGTTGAGAAAGGCAACTGTGTTGCCGAAATGTCCACAGTTGTGAGTATACTATTTGGATCAGTTTCAGAACCTTATCTTATCATTTTAAATGCATTTCATTCTGGTATCAAACATTTGAAATAATGACTTTTAAAATAATGATGGGAAGAAGCCCAAGAATAAACAAAATACAGTAGTTTTTACATCCTCAAATTGACAATTTGGCATATAGCCACCAAGATCCAATGACTGCACACCTTTTGTTTCAACAATAAGCATAGTGGTTATCCTTTATAATTACAGTGCAAATGTACAGTAAATTGCTGGGGAAGATAACCAATACAAATTTGACTTATCATTTGAATATGAACAAATGGTTTACCAGCTAAAACCCATTCATTTAATACTGATCACTCTTTTTGTGATTTGTTATGCATATGATCCTATATGGGAATATCAGCCTCAAAACATAATCAATAGACATTGCCTGCATGTGGTATGGTTGCCAATGATGCTGTGTCATTCTGTCCTTATTAGGACCTACACTTTTCTGTATTTATTCGCTGCTCTAAGGAGGTTTGATAACAAAAACTGACTGAACTGTAGTAAAATGGACATAGTGAAAACTATGCATGAAAGACATCACATATTCTCAAATATTAATCAACAAATGTGCACATGGTTATAAACAAACCAAACATGCAATTCTATAAAATATCTACACTATAGTCGCCATCAGAGAAGTTGAGCACTTTCCCTACGCGTGTGTGATAAATAAAGAGCGTGTGGGCGGTAACATTCTAGACGCCATAGATACAATTGGACCAATCCAAGGGCTTAAGCAGCCAGCGGTGTAGGGAGTGTTTCACACACCCAGATTTGTAAATACAAACCCAGTTTTTGTCCACATTGCCTATAGTTTGAACACAAATCCCTAAATTTACACACTCAGATGGTTTTTTAATTTACACAAATTTACACACTCACTCCTTCAAATTCTGCTCGTTGATCAGCTCAGAGCCGCATTATTTTTATCCATGGCAAGGCACTTCTGTGTTTACGCTTAGAACGCAGTCGTAACAGAAAAAAGTGCTGAAGTTCTTTGAAGCAGACTTAAGCCATTTTCTATTAAAGCTATCAGCTACTTTATCTACATTATCCTGCTGTAAAATAAATACTGTTCTGTTCTATATCGTGCTAATTCTGATTTCAGTTTCTTTAAATAATCTGTTACACAGATCCAAATTTCTGCTATAGCAGGCGAGACCAGCCTCAACATCTTAACAAATTTGCACTTTAGTCAAGTCAAGTTTACCCCCATTGAAATTGTACACTCTGTAAAATTGATGCAATTATTTGTTCACACTTTGCCAATACTTAGGCCAAATTCTCACATTATAATACTTCTATAGACAGAACAATCGACAACATACACTGCTTCAACATAAATAGGCACAACACCTAAGCTGCACTTGTTCATTTACTTTATTTAAAATATCAATAAAAATATAACCTACATTATACACGAGTACCTTTTAGCAGCCTGTCATACATACTCAAAGTCAAAGGGTTTGTTCAAGGTGAAGCGTTTGTCCACTTTACGCTGCACAAGTTTCTTGAGTTCCGACACCCAGAAGACGGATGATGTCAGAGTCACCAGCATTATTAAATCTGCAAAGGAAAACACAACGAGAAACATACAATTGTGAACGAGTTACTTCAGAGACTATATTGGGTAAAGAGAGCCACCAGACCTTAAATCAAGCGTGTGCAACCTGCGGCCCGCGGGCCACATGCGGCCCGCCGACCTCTAATCTGCGGCCCGCGAAGCAATCCTAAAATTCCAAATGATGCGGCCCGTTTTAAATGGAACTCCCTAGTTTTACACAAATGGCGGATTGATTTGGTGGTGTGCTCCCTTATATTAGTAGGGTGACGCGATGCATTAAGTAAATATAACCCAAGGTGTGATTGCGTGATAAAATTCTTGGTTAAAATGGCGCTTGCAGCAGCTAAAGCGAGTAAAAAGAGGAAATTACACGAAGAGAAGCGGGTATTTCATGAGCAATGGACTTCCCCTCTCCCTATTACTCCTCCTCCGGACGTGTTTTGGAATGTTTGACAATCGCTGCGGCCCGTGAATAGATCTCAAAATCGCAATGCGGCCCGTGTGGTAGAAAAGGTTGCACATGCTTGCCTTAAATATTCCCTAGTATATAAGCAAAACTTATTTTTCAGATTTTTAAATTCAAATTTTGCCCTAAAACAATGATTAACCCACCTGACAGACTGTAATTTTCTGCTCCCTGTATACAGTGGTCGTAAAAAGTAACTATACAGGTTATAAATGGGCTTGTAACTCTAAAAATATATATCCTTACTAAAAGTATTAAAATTAAATTAAAAAGTTGTTGAGCAATTGATCTTCTTTCATATGAGATATAGCACGGTAGGATCGGTTGAATATTGAAGAAGTGACAATCCAAAATGTAAGGTTAAGTCACAATTTCAGTTTGACAGGTAGCATGTGTGGCATATTGATCCATCGGAACAATACGGCCGACTATTTAACCTGCGCTTGCATCCCCATGCAATTGCACTACCGGTAATTTTATGTACCCGTAGCTGGGTCCGCGTGTAGAAAAGAAAAATGTGAACATTAAATTGTGCCTTTACCTTACATTTTTGATTGTCACTTCTTCAATATTTAACCGATCCTAGCGTGCAATATCTCATATGAAATAAGATACATTTCTCAACAACTTTATAATTTAGTATTTTTAGGTACAATTTATATTTTTAGAGTTAAAAGCCCATTTATTACCTGTATAGTTACTTTTTTTTACCACTGTATATTGTTGATGAATGAAAAAAAAAGACCAATGTACAATCAATCTTGTTTATCATCCTGTTACATCAAACACAAACATATTTCTTCATTTGACTGTTCACTATTGAAATTCCTAAATCAATATTGTGAGCATATCTACATACCCATACTGCCTGAACAAGGAATCAAAACAAAGAGTGTGGTGCATGCATCTATGGTGTGCACTTTCAATGCACTTTTCATATTTTAGTTTCCTGCTTTCTGATTGGTTCGTAACTACTTACAGTATATGAATGTACATTTGTGCATCATTACGATGTACATATGTGATGCGATCTGGGAAAACCCGTCGGATGTCGGAAAATGTGAACTAGGGATTATGGGTAAAATGTTTTAAAATGTTTTTAAAAAAAATTAATTAAAAAAAAATGTTTTTTAAAGATTTTGTTAGAGAATTAATGTCCAATACTTTGTGTCATCATCTTTTATTAAATTTCACCTTCAAAAACTTACCTAATTCACTTTTATTATTAACCTTATAATGTTATTCTATTGAATTATGTATCTTTTTTGGCCTGTTTTCATGATTTCTTGTTTTTTTAGCTTTTTATGACATCACAATCATCATTCACTCATAACTTTTTTTGTAGTGACCGTAGAAAAATGATCGAAACAGTTCTGTAATCAGCACAGTTTTAGCATTCTTATGATGTAAATATCTCCAATATGAAAAATGCCACCATGTGGCGGGTTTTCACAAATCGCATCACATATTTACATTGCATCATCTTGATGTACATATTCACCCAAAGCCACCGGTGCAATGTGGAGTATTGCATGGTGCGCGATATCTTGAATTACATGATGATAATTCTTAACTAGATCAGAATACTTTTTCAAAAATGTTCTTAGTCTTACACCCACATTGTGCTGGGTGTATAAATTACATATTTACTCAACACCACAAGTGTAATGTTGAGTATTGTGTGGTGTGTGATCTCTTGACCTGATCAGAACACTTTTCCAGAAATATGTTTAGTCTTACAACCACGTCGGCTTTACATATTCATCAAACTCCACTGGTGCAATGTGGAGTATTGTGTGGTGTATGGTAGAGAAGCTCTTTTCTCTTCCCTCCCTCTTTCCCATTCTTGCATCCTTGGCTTTATTCAGCTCATTATACTACACTTTTATATGAAAGTGCAGTTTTACAGTTCGGGAAACTTTGTGTCTGTATATTGGCAACGCAGATAGCTGTTATTGAAAGTTTGGTACCACGATAATTCTACAAATCTTCTCTATTCAAATATGTTTTTATTTTTACTCGCAAATTGTTTATCCAGGAATATTAAGTTTTGAAAAGGTTTAGAAACTTTTGGGACACACTGTGCAAGCAGCCTACCACCTTTATGAAAATTTATTCAATGATATACATACCAAATATTGTCAATGCTTCTGTCTGAAATACCCTCTGTAGTGGTGGGAAATAAATCACCATCATTTGACCCATAATGGAACCTCCTACAGCGTACAGGAACATACGATTGGTCAAAAAACCAATGCTAAATATGGACTTGGTCTGTAAGAAAAAGTGAACAAAATATGGCATAATGAGATAGAGCCTAGAATGCTGGTGTGAATACTGTAAAAGTGGAAATTTTCGTGCTACATTTATTTTCGCGCTAAAATTAGCAAGCACGAAAATAAAAATGGAAGAATATAGTCAATTTGTATGTAGAGTTATGTAAGGAAGTTTTTAATCACGAAAAATAAAAACAAGCAAAATTATTCAAAATGGGTGAAGCACAAAATTTTACATGTGCGAAAATGTCCACTTTTACATTTGACTTTACTTATCTGACTCTGTGTTTAGTGACATCAGAGCATATTCAAATATACGACTCATTATTTATGCACGAGTATTGGGATTTGTATTTGGATTGTGTGGGTACTTACGTGTGTGATAATGAGGTGGAATATGTACTAATGTCACTGCAGTGAGTTAGATAAACACATTATAGCACAAATTATTACCTGAGCTTCAATATAGCCAGGAACAAGCTGTGCTTCATCAGTGTGAAACATGCCGATTCAAATGCTGTATAAGTGGACATATTTTGCGTTACTTTTATTTGCGCTAAAATCAGTTAGTGAGAAATTAAAAGTGCATGAATATATTCAGTTTGTATGATGATTTTATGATTTTATGATTGATTTTATGATATTTTATATTGAGTTTGTATGTAGATCTATGTTAGGAAGCTCAAAATCGCGAAAAAAATAAAAACAAGCAATATTTTTCAAAATGGGTGAAGCTGAAGAATGTACACTCACAAAATTTACACTTGAACAGAAATCACATCATGTTTGTTATCTACATGGGAGTCACATGGGTACATGTAGGAGTCAAAAAATTAATTCCACAATCTTTTAATATATTTGTCACCTCAAGTTGAGAAGGATTTACCGTAATACAAAACATATTTTTTTGGAAACCTTCTCATGGTGATTCCAAATATTGTAATGCAATTCAATTATTTTGACATTTTTTTCTCGCTCTACAATACAAAGGTTGTGGGTTCGAGTCGCACTGCGACCAGCGTGTTGTGTAATTGGGTAAGTCTCGTTTACCTTGCTTGTCTCTCTTCACCCTGGTGTATAAATGGGTACCAGCATTAATTAATGTTGGGGAGGTAAAGCAAGCCAGTTGTGCGGGAAAAGTGGCGAACCCCCCACAGCAACAATAACCTGTCTGGCCCAAACGCCAAGGAAAGAGAGATGGTCACTCTGCGCAAGAGCTCATCTCGGCACAACCTTTATTATTTACTCTCATATAATAGACGTTATTCGTAATTGGCGCACTTACGTCAAAAGAAGGCTGTGCTATCCAACTTAGCATGCTCAGAGCAATTAGTGCTCCGAAAAGAGGCTAGTTATGTAGCCGAGGCAAGAGTGATGTAGTTTTTCAATGTGGTGAACTTTGCACTAATCTTAAAATGTCTTCATACTTCTGAGCTGTTCAATATTTGACCCTATTACATTCTTGAAATAAAGTTGAACGTATAAACTATCTATTCCACTAGTTTGAAATGAAATGTTTGCTGGTAACTGACACTATCTAGGAAAATGTAGAAGTTCACAGTTCATTATATTGCAGTAAAAGTATGAGATTGTATGTTTATCGAAGTGACATCAAAAATGTTTCCCTCTTTGACATGAAATCGCCAATTACGAATAACCTCTATAAACTTATTTGTCAAAACTTACTTGCGATCTACTGCTTAGTGCGTTGAACATATCAAAGAATACAAAACATGTGAATGTCATGGTAGTATCTCGTGGAGTTATGATGTTATCTTGCATCTGTGAACATAAACAATAGAACATAGTGTCAGGTATAAAGACAACAAAGGTCATGGTCCATTCAAGGTTGGAAACCATGACAGTGGGAGGATCAGGGTGTTCATTAGCGTAACACATCCAAACACAACATAGGTCTCGTTTCATTGAACATTGACAGCCATGACTGTTTATAGGAAAACTATAAAAAACATTTCCGGTTTTGTCCAATTTGATTGGAAGCAATGCTATTCCAACAGAATGGTTGAAACATAATTTTTCAACAGGAATCCAAACACAAAATCAAATTTAAAAATGTTACAAAAGAAATAAAATAAAATTGTGACAAAATTGCAAAAATAATTACACCAAGAAAAATTGAATTATATGTTTTACTACGAAGATAAATCAATATTGAGTTGATAAGTTAAAACCATATATATATATATATAGATAACAATGCATTAGGCCACAGCATTGTGTTAGTGGCATAGGTGAAAAGAAACGTAGGGTCTGTTAGTCCAATGAGTGGAATACCGCATGTGCTGAATAGTCTAACCCTAACCCTATTTCACAACCACACACCATAGTTACTGTGTGGTTTAGTGATCTACAGCATAGGGTCCTTGACTCTTTGTCTGGTCTTATGCAGGCGTCAATGTGCATCTTGAACCTACCCTCCTCAAGGTTAGTCAAAGATAAGATGCCTAATCTTTGCCTAGTAATATTTTTGGAGAGGTGAATCTTGAACTAATTTTACATTGGACAGGTGAATCTATGGTGAATCTTCACCTATATTTCAACTTCTCCCACATATTACATTGAACGAACATGGTGCACTATTAAAGGTGAATCTTCACCCTACAAATTGCAGGATAGACCTAATCTTGACCTAATTTATCCTGAAGAAAGGTGAATACAGGTGAATGCTTGAGGAGGGTAGGTTAAAGCTGCACATTGATCCCTGCATTAGTTACTTAGAATTCAATGTAATGACTAACCCACTGTGTGGTTGGTGCGTGGCGTGGGGTCTTTTGGTGCTTGTCTGAAATGCGGTGTAGGGCTGTACACACAGGCATTTTTGGTTTGTGAGGTGTAGATGACTAGGACAATTAACAGATTTGGGTTGCAGTAAATGAGCAACAAAAATAAAATTGAAATGCATGACGATGGCATTGTTGCTGTGTTTAAACAAAATCAGGATATTATTCCTATTCAATTTTTAAATTGTTAACTTGTGATTGGAAAAGGAGGAAATTCATCGGGGAAAAGTTTTTCTTATTTTTTGTTATTGGATAAAGACAAATTGCGAACCTTACAAGAATACACTAGACTTGTGTATAGTGTGGTACGCTTAATGACAGATTGTCCAATAATTTTGGATTTAGAGGAAATGCTATGAGCTGGTTTCGATCTTATCTCTATCGTCGCACATGCATGTTTAGATTGCCAATGAGTTTTCAGATTTGCATGTTCTCAACTTCGGTTTGCCTCAAAGATCTTGTGCTGGCCCAATGTTCTCTTTCTACACCATATGATTGCTGATATAATCAAGCGCTACAAACACATAAAGTTCCATTTTTCCGCTGATGATACACAATTGTACATTTCATTTGCATTGAGGATATCAAATCTTGGATGTCGCAAAATATGCTTTGCTTGAATAGCAATAAGACTTTCTCATTGCAACCAATCCAAGAGCCTTGAATTCAATTTGTGTCGGTGATACTGAGATCAGACTGTCACCCCATGTCCGCCATCTTGTTGTCGAATTTAACTGCCCTGTAAGGGGCTGTTAACCTTCAGGTATAGCCTCCGTAAAACTGCCGTAACTTCTTCATTATTCATTTAATCTATATAAAAGTATACATTTTTTTGCAGGAAAGGGTTCAATGAATCCAACCATGATCATGAAATTGACCATTTTGGAAAAATATATAAAAAACACGTTTTTGACCCATTTTAGGTTCTGCAAAGATAACTCAAAATATTTTGTCAAATTTTGTCATACTAGTTTTATTATATTCCTAATACAATTCCCTAGGAATCTTTTTGTTGTTGAAAATCTTTATTAATTTTTGAATTATTGTCCAAAAAAGTGTCAAAAAAGTGCCAACATTTTTTTGGCACTTTTTGGTCAATAATTCAAAAAATAATAAAGATTTACTGCATCACATCAGGCATGCCTCATCACCGACACAATTTAAGAAGATGTTAAAAGCTCATTTATTCCACCGTCACAGTGCAAGTGATGATTAACACTATTTTTGTAACGTTATGTTTATATTTTGTTAAAGGCACGGCAGAAAAATCCTTGTTTCCCATGGAAATGAAATGATGTGTTAGCATATATCCATGGTCCACCAGAACATGATGTAAAAGTTAAAGTGATAGCTCGTCATATCATTCAGTAATACAGTACTACCCAACAAGGACACATAGGTTTATTCTAAAGCAAGCACAATTTTTTTCCGCGGCATTCAATTTTCATGATTGAGGCAGCCAGTTGCAGCACTCGTTGTAGTCGCTTTCAAGGCCCTCATGGTGGTGGTTTAATGGTGTAGTGATCTATATGAAATGGCGCCCTATAAATACCTTGTATCTATCTATCTATCTATCTATCTATACCATTGCATAATGTGTAAGAGCGGTATATAAATGCTCATTGCTACGTTATGTGTTGGAATCACAACTTACCTCTCTCCAGAAGACCCATAATGTACCACTCACTATAATACAAGCTGACATAATCACATTGATAATAAGTGGCCTGGTTATCATAGGGTCCTTTACCCTTCTTGGAGGTTGACGTATCACATCCTTGTCTACAGGCTCAACACCAAGACTACGGGAACAATGAAAGATTGAAATCATAATAAAAGATTATCAGGTTGATACTATAATACAAGCTGACATAATCACATTGATAATAAGTGGCCTGGTTATCATAGGGTCCTTTACCCTTCTTGGAGGTTGACGTATCACATCCTTGTCTACAGGCTCAACACCAAGACTAAAGGAACGATGAAAGATTGAAATCATAATAATAGATTATCAGGTTGATACTATAATACAAGCTGACATAATCACATTGATAATAAGTGGCCTAGTTATCATAGGGTCCTTTACCCTTCTTGGAGGTTGACGTATCACATCCTTGTCTACAGGCTCAACACCAAAACTAAAGGAACAATGAAAGATTGAAATCATAATAAAAGATTATCAGGTTGATACTATTATAAAGTAAGGTGGACAATCTGATTGTATCTCTATAAATGCACAGTGAAGAAGATATATATAAAGAGCTCAGTGTATGTCCTATAGAGTAACTTTCAATTATCTTTTAACCAAACAGGCTGGATAGACATTTGGATGATCCTTTTTAATTTCAATTCTAAGCCTATATCCACGCGCATGTGCTGATGGTTATTAATGATGTAATCAGCCGAGCCTATATAGTGAGCGCGGCATACTGCGCGAACGAGGAGCTGAGGGTCGTGGCTTAGTGGGTGGGACGATAGGTCAGCGTGCTGAGGGTCCCCGCATCAATTCCCGGTCGGTCCACGGCGATTTAGATGGCGTTTCCTTTTCCAAAATTGTGATCCTGGTTAAAAACCCGGTTAGGGGGTTAGGTGTTAAAGAGTTACAGTATAGATGAGGTGACCGTTGTTTACATCCAATGTTTATCAACCAATGCAACGGTCGAAGGGACTGGACTGTCGATACACGCTTGAGGGAACAGCATATGACCACAACACTGCCCGCTATGCCGTATTGCCCTTTATAATGCTTTGGCGCGAATTTTAAAAGCACGGGTCCTAAACAAAACAGAATGCGTGCGCAAACTGCCGGGCAAAGAACAATGGCAACTATAGCCACGTTTTGCCCGGTGTGACATCACCTGTCACCCCATCTATAGAGACCAATACAGTATAGAGACCAAATGGTAAATACCTTTGTGCTGGTGGTCCATCCATTATGATGTTAATCCATAGAATCTGCATAGCATTGAGTGGATTGGGGAATTGTAGTAGGGTAGATAAGGCAATCAATGATAATGCTGCTATGCTCCTATAAGGTAAAATCATAACAAAATATAAATATAAGAGTCATATAAGAATCATTAAGTAATTAAGTTGTTAACAGTGTGAGTGATAAAAGAAAATCTTTACATACACAACTTTTCGGACTGGGCCCTTTGTCAAGTGTGAGCTAGCCAAGAAATAAAATCAATTGAATTTATCAGAGACAGACAACTGTTCCTTCATACTCAATTATTTTATAGTGGGTGTGGTTTTGGATGTCAATAGGCAATTTGATTGGGGTTTGGCTGATTTTCAGCCGATAGGCACATTATGAGACCGATAATATATAGTTTGCTTTATAAATTAGAATAATACCACCTTCAGTGCGTATATGGTCATCGCGTTAAGATGTTCAAGAGCGCCCTACACACAGTTTCCGGTGTTTGCAATGTGCGTATTACACATAGTTGCTGTAAGTGCATATGCTAAAGAACACAATTATTCGAAGCAGGAAGTTGGTACACAACTTGCTCGATTTGCCAAATTTTATTAAGGGGGAAATTTGTTGTTGTTTGATTAAAATAAATCTAACAAAAAGCGTTATTTGTATGATAAAAGATAAAAATAAACTAATAAAACTAGTTATGAATAAAGACGATACATGACTGCAAATATGGTACAGCCTTGGTAAACAACTTGCTCGATTTGCTAAATTTTATTAAGGGGGAAATTTGTTGTTGTTTGATTAAAATAAATCTAACAAAAAGTGTTATTTGTGTGATAAAAGATAAAAATAACTAATAAAACTAGTTATGAATAAAGACGATACACCAATGCAAAACAGCTATGAACTATATTTTATTCTCTAAGGCATTGGGCATCTTCTGGCATGAGTACTAATTGATAATTGACACTGTTTCATTTTATGTGTTGGTACAATATGAATTTAAGAATTACTACATTTCATTTCTTTTATATCAATTCAAATTCACTCCTCTCATTAGTTTACATCATTTGATTGTTCACTGGTTCAACAAGAGTGCAACTAAGTCATGCCAGCTCGATCCAATACCTGCGATGCTGGCCAAAAACTGTCTTGACATACTGCTTCGACATATCACCAAAATTATAAACTTATTGCTTTCAACTGGAACAGTGCCTACTGCCTTCAAGTTATCCCACATTATGCCGTTACTAAAAAACCCGAAACTCAACCCAAACGAGTTAAAAAAACTACAGACCTGTCTCAAATCTGCCTTTCATATTTAAAGTCATGGAGAGGACCGTGACCGCTCAGATTAAAGAGTACATGCAAGAGCCTAATTCATTTTCTGTAAGCCAATCAGCGTACAGAAAATTCCACTCAACAGAAACTGCTCTGCTGTGTGTTACAATCTTGTTTCCATTGTGCAGGTAGTTTTATACAGATTACGCCAGCTTGGTCAGGTACAGTTTATGATCATTATTATTATCTGGTCACATCATACTTTGGGGGAAAATATGTTTCCTGCGGAGCAAATGTATTTAAGGCTCTTGCATGACAGGGTATATTAATCATGACCAAAAGTCTAAACAGACTGCATACAACATTCCAAAATTTCACAAAATGTGTCAAAAAAGTCAGAATAATTGAATTTCATTACCATATTTGAAATCACCATAAGTACAAACATACCTAGTATTAATGGATTCCGTAATCCTTGAAATGGATTTTGAAAGTTAGGAAAGGTTTCTGGAAGAAAAAAAAAATCTGTTTTGTAAATGGTAAAACTAATAGCCGCATGGAAAGTGTTAAGTTGTAAGGCGTAACATGGATTAGAAGTCCCACAACAAACACACAAACTAACAAAATATAAACAAATCAACTGCTCTAAAGGGCTCAGCAGATTCCACAACACTCCAACGCTGACCACCATTTACCAACCAGGCTGTGTCATTTTGTTGTGGTGGAGCTACTACGCATGCGTGAGAGCGCAAAGACTGCGAGCATAGTCGAGTATGCTCGGCGCTTAAATGAACTTACGTGCTAAGTTGGAATCTAACAAAATTCTTGATGTTGTAAAATATCGCTTTCCCCTCTTCAATGGCGGCCAGGATTGTAACAAATTCATCATTGACTAGAATCATGTCAGCAGCTTCCTTGCTGACATCTGTACCAGTCAACCCCATGGCTATACCTATGTCTGCTGTCTTCAATGCTACAGCATCGTTGACACCATCACCCGTCATGCCGACTACCATATCAATGGATTGAAGGGCCTGTATGGAAAAGAGGTACATTATCAAACTGTGTGTTTGTATCAGATATTTTTGACATCAATTAACCCTAAGGCCTAACCCTCCTGGACACTACAAAACAGGACAGTGCTATAATCTTGTACCGCGCGGTGGCCCGGTAAGTTTTTGAAGGTGAAATTTCATAAAAGGTGATGACACAAAGTATTAGAAATTAATTTTCTAAACAAAATCTAAAAAAAATATATATATATTATTATTTTTTCAATTTTTCTTATTTTACCCATAATCCCTATTTCACATTTTGTGACATCCGACGGGTTTTCACAGATCGCATCACATATGTTTTATTTAAAAATGTATGTCACCTTTATTCAAAGCTGTTTAAACCTGTTTTGAAAGCAATTTGTGATGCAGCACATCAAAAGGGAAAATTTGTGGCTGTGTGTTTTTCAAGATAATAAGAATTTAGGAGTCATTTTCACTCGTAAAATCTAAATGCCTTGATAAATTTGGTGTCATTTTAAAAATTAGAAAATGCTCTGAGAGCACACATAATAAACTCAAAATTGACTTCACCTGCAAAGTCCCTTCTTTTGATGTGCTGCATCATATTAACACTCTCTACCTTCATGCAGTCACTGCAGTGCAGTGCAAACTTGGCATCAATGAATACTTCAGAGGTAGATGCAGCATTTAGGCACCAATGCCAGTGTTCTTTATGCTAGCTTTAATCTTGGTGTACATGATCCATTAGAGTATTATTTTAACAACTTTTGCTTACCTTAACTATTTTAAGTTTATGCCGTGGACTTGCTCTGTAGAACACAGACACCTGGGAGACATAAGAAAAATGGTATACAAATAATGAATGTTTATGAGTGCAATGGTATGAATATTGGTAGTTGGGAGACGTTGCGCTACACACAGGCTGGCCATAAAAACAAATGCATCGTAATCGTGGCGCGGTTCAATATTAACGTGTGTACAGTGACTGTTGCCTGCTGAAAAACATGAGGCGTGCAATGGTACAAAACGTATGGAACCAAATTGCACGATTAGTGACGTATGATGTAAAATCAATGAAATGGGACAAATATTTCATTTCATGTGATATACAATCCACCAATCAAATGACAAGAAAATTTCCAACTGTTATATCAAATACGATGGAATACAATGGAATAGTAGTTGGGCGTATGATTCATTGACCATTTTTTTCGGACAACTAAAAAAACCACCACCCAAATTTGGGCTCATCGCGTAGGGTTATGCGGCAAAAGTGACTCCAAATATTTATGCGTGCGGGGTATGTGAGACAGATATATTTTCTTTCTTGGCCTTATAGCTCAAATAATTAATGTGGTTGCTTGGCACAAATGCACTATCAATTTAAGATACACACTTAAGGCATGCTCATTACCCAGTCACTAAATTAATCCACAATTTCTGGGGGATGTGGGTGGCAGTATTCACTCTTTGCATGGATCCGACATTTGCCAGGAGAGCCTGGAACTGGTACCGCATTGAATAGGACTACTGTAAAAGCCACATTTTTTCGCGTAAAGATATTTCCGCACATTTTGATATTATAGACATTTCACAATTTTTTTTCTTCTCGGGCGACCTTCTGGATGCATTGCATGAATGTTGAAAAACAATATTTTTGCGGAAAACATTTTGCATGAAAAGCGTGAAAATAAAACCACCGCGAAAATTTCAGCTTTTATAGTATTCCATATAACATTATGAAACTAGTTCGACTCTCTCTGCACAATACGACTGATCATGCAGTGAGACATTGTGTGAAATGATACAACACTTTCATTCAATCTGGTTCCAGTTTGAAGCTCTCCTTGCAAATGGCGGATCAGTGCAAAGAGCAAATAATGTTGATTTAATATCACTAAATGCATAGGTGTAAAACCAATGTAACATGAAAAATGTGCAAGAATCATAAAATAGCCGTCCTTATATTAAAATAGCCGTCCTTATATTAGAAAGCAATGTCAGTTTTATCAGCGACAAAAGCACAATATTGAAGATCACACATTTGTAAAGCTATCAACGACAATCATATGGTAAATAAGTAAGTGGCCACATGCACTGACCTCTTTATAAATTGGTTACATTTACAATTCTCGCAACTGTTGACTGCACACACATACCTGATTTATAATACTGGCAAGTTTCATGATGTCCATGTTCTCTACCTCCTGCCCCGATAATGCGCTACTTCCTTGTGCGTAAATGCCAATACGACTGGCTGTAAGGAGAAACATGTCAAATAAACACAATATCATAATTATGATGATGCACGACCGGTATTTTGTAAACTGACTCAGTAACAGCGATTGTGCTAACCATGTATTCTTTGATTTCAAATATGGATAAGAAGGTCTGCAGGCTGACCATAGGATTAAAATACGTACAAATCCCAATATGGGCAAACAATAAAGACAGGCAAGGGGACAGCGAAACATGTGTGCTATCACAAGGTACTGGCTGAAATTGTCTAACGGGTAACAAGCATTGAACATGAAGAAAAAAACCAATAAAAAATACAGACACGGTCTGATATAGGTCGTCTGCTTTTTAAGGGTAGATAGGTGAAGTTAATGATTTTGTATGAAGGTTTTCATGTTGCAGTTATGAACCAAGTTTGATATAAAATTGGATAGATTGAGCCCATATGTATTGGTCAAGCTACATGTATGAGTTTTTAACAATATTGGGCAAGACGCATTGGGCAAGACGCAGTCGAGCCCAATAGTTTAAAACTCAATAGCGAGACCAATACATATTGGGTGTAAATCTATCAGTATCATTATTATGTTTTGGATCCAAAATCATCCACACTTGGACACCTCAAAACATAATGTTTGCAATTGGCCTTGTTCCAATCATTCTTTGTATTTTGGGATCTTTTATTTGACTTTTGACCTCGATAACATATGAAGGTTTCCATGTTGCATGTATGACATATGTTATTAAATTGATATATCCCAAGCACTCTTTTGAAAAGGAACACAGACATTCACCATCAAAATTAGGATCATCATAGTGGCAAACAGAGGCTTATGGCAAAAATATTGTACAATAATCAACAGGCTTATGTGGGAAGGACACTGTAAGGGAGTGGTATTTATTGAAGGTTAATGTCAGACCTTCCACACGGAAGTTGTCTGCAGACGACAGTTCCAAAATTGCACAAATTGTTTCAAAAATGTCAAAATTATCGAATTTCATTACCATATTATTTGGAATCACCATAAGAAATGCATTACAATTTAAGAAAAACATGCTTAGTATTGGTTCAGTATTTCTTGAAATAAGACTTAGGGAAGGTTTCTGAAAAATCTGTTTTGCACATGGTAAAACTAATAGCCGTGTGGAAAGTGTTCAGTGAATCAAAATCCTTATAGTAAACACAACTTACCAATGGCAATAGCAGTTTCTTTGGCATCTCCTGTGACCATCTTTAAAGCTACCTCACTACCATACAGTGTGTCTATAGATTCCCTTATACCAGGTCTGGGCGGATCAAGGATGCCTACAAAACCAACAAATGTCAGATGATCCAGGCTTGAACCCACTGCCATTGCGATCACTGAAATTGGAAAAGATCAATTGAAAAGTGTTATTAGACACATTATACACAGGATTCAATCCTTATCAATAGACATGCATCTAAACAATTATTATTATGCCATTGAAATTAATACACTTGCAGTTATGGAGGACTTCGCAGCATGACGAGACATTGCTGGCAAGCCTCCAAATAAGTAAGTCTTAATCAGGAGTTTTTACAAAAGTCGGGAGGGCATCAAGGGTAACTGCTTTCAGTCTCAAATTATAAATTACTCATGAAAAATGCTTCCCACATTGTTTACTTAGTTTACACTAACTAAGCAGTAGTTGATTTAAAAGAAAATAAAAATAAAAGGCCCGTGCTCGACAATATCTCTGTCTTGGCAAATCAAATTTATTAGATTATGTGTTGTCTAAACAAAAAACATTGAATTTCTAAACTTGAAATTCATTCCTATTTTGTCTATCTATCTCACAAAAATATATCATATTGATGATTCTATGTCAAACAGTCCAATTGAAACTCGATAAAAGCTGGCTCCATAGCCGCCATTTAAATGATACATTTTCAAACTAGGAAAGTACATCTTATTAAAATCTGACAACAAAGTGTCTTGTTTAAAGTGGTGTAGGCCTATGCGCTTTATTCTGTTTTTGGACTAAAAAGACACAGCATTGAATGTTCTAAACTTTGAACAAGTATGGCTCATATTAAACTTATATGAGGTTTGATGTGTATACTTATGGCAGTATTTATCTTACATAAACAATGTGGGAAGCATTTTTCATGAGCAATTTATGATTTGAGACTGAAAGCAGTTACCCTTGATGCCATCCCGCCTTTTGTAATATAAAATAAAGGAAAGTGGCTCCTGGTCATGTCTTGTAGGAGGTTAACCAGGAGTTATTGCGTGTTAACCAGTATGTAAATAACTCCTGCCTCCTGCTTATTTAGATTCCTGATTGCTGGGAAGCTTGCTATGATTCTAATGACATGGTATGTATGGGATACCTATAGTTTTTTAGTCAGTTCCAAATTGGCATAGCAAAATCACTTTTTGGTAAAAAATGCTGATTTTTTTTCTCTATTTTAAAGGAATGGTTTTTTTTAAACATAAACATTCATATTTTTTAAAATGTTGACCAAAATGCGCCAACAAGTGATTTTTAAAAAAGTTAAAAACTATTTTAAGTTAAAAAAAAACAATCCTAGAGGAGTGTCTTTAGATGATTTTGGTGCAATTTCAGCATTTTTTACCAAACACTGATTCTGCTACGTTCGCAGCCACTTTTGAGCCATAGAAACGGGTTTTTTGGTCGAACCTTAAAAAGTGAAATATGATACCAGTGAAATATGATACCAGAAATGGATTTTCCGACTCAATTCCTTTCCAAAAATGTATAAATTTATATACATCACAACATTAGTAGTTCTAAAGTTACAGCGCTTGATAAATTGCATGCTTTTTGGGTTAACATTTCTTACCTCTGAGTCCAGCCGATCCCATTTGCCACGACTCCTCCGTGTAAATCTTAGCCTGTCCGGGCGTCAATGCTTCCACATGATCCCAGTTATTATAGGTGCTACACATCGACAACACTTTCTCCAATGCTCCTTTAACAAAGATGATCTCTGAACCCTGCTTATCTTTACAACAGACAGACATCCATTTGGAATCGGAACTGAATGGTGTTTCTGACAGACGTATGTATTGAGGACGCAGGTGATCTAGACCCATCTGTGTAAAATAACATTGAATTGTAAATTAAAAATACAAGATTGTGTTATGCTCACATTTACACAATGGTGGGATCTAGTTTGTGCCTGGAAAGTATATTCATAAGGTTATGAATAAGGCCAGCAACAAAAATATGGATGAGTTGCCGTCATCGACCCGACCCTAAAAGCTCAAAAATCAGGGTAGCTTTTTTTTATTTTTAAAGATTTAAATTTTACCCAATTTGTCAAAATATTACTATTATCTGCTTGAAATGAATAACTTTGCTTGAATAGATTTCTTTTAAACTATTATCACACTAGAAATATTAGTCAAATTGACATTTACCAATTTACCCGGTCTGTCAGTAATATTGTCAGAAAGAAAAAAAGAGGAAAATTCACTGACTGACCTGACTTCCAAGATTTTGGCACTTGAGGGCAACCCAACATTTTTTTGTTTGGGGGGGGGGGGGGGGGGGGGGGGCTGGAGGGCCTAAGTTACCATTACTCAATATTTATTAATCAAATAATTGTAACAAAAAAATATTTTGACCATACCTTCATTGCAAGCGCCAATAGTGCCCCCTCTGTAGGCTGACCATAAAGTACATCATCTCGTATCCTGGAATTATTGCACACACATCCCACCTGTCAAATAAACACACAAAGTACAACCAAGTCTTTTTATTCTAGTTTTGCTTTAACTTAGTGTTTTTGTTTTGTTTATACAGCTATTGTTGGATGCTTGGTGGACCAGATTTGGATCCTGAGCCCCCAGTTGAGGCATTGCTAAGTGTAAGAGAGAATGTTCTTGTCAAAGTTTTGCTTACAAAAATACAGACACACGCTAACAATTTTCTTCATATGGTTGAAACCAGGTACATGTTATATACCCGATAATACAGCAATCAATTTATAAACTTTCTTGTTTATATGCGACCTCACATCAAAATGGGCATGTTAGAGGCCCGAGTCAAATCTGAGTTATTGGTATGACTCGAAAGAGCACAGTTTAAGCTTAGAAATGATACAATGCTGAAGAGAATCAGACTTTGTAATCACAGAATATGATTTGAAGATGCATATTTGTTCTATTATTTTCTTTATATCAAATACATTAGCCTCACAAAACTGTGTTTGCCGACAACATGTCCTTTTTAATGTGACTGGTCACATATCGTCAGCCTGCTTCTACAATTGCCTAACTCACTTTTCAGCGAAATTGAGTTTTTTGCATAAATCATGACTTCATTACATTATACACATGCTGTAATAATATCTAAGTCATTGACAAATCAAAAGTGTTGATAAATGCACAATTGCAATTCTGCCTAAGTCAGCATTGTGAGATAGGCAGATTGTAATAATTGTGCAAAATGTTTAAAATGGGTCATATTAACTCGTATTAGGCATACAACAAGCCACATTTCACTTAAAGGTATATCCCCAACCTAATTCTATCCAACAGTTACTGCTCTGCTCCTGTTGGAATTCACCCGTACTATTCATGGTGCTATTCAACATATCGTGAGCCTGCTTCGATAACTGCCTAACTCACTTTTCCTATTTTTGTTGTTTCCTCAACACTAGAAAAAATGAGTTAGGCAATTATTGAAGCAGGCTGACGATATGTAGAACATATGTCTCTCGTCATTTTCATTGTAACACTTTGTATAATTCGGAGCAACGTTTACTTTAATAAACTGCCAGAATATGGCGACGAAATGTAACAAGTTTTGTTATAGACTACTCTTTATACTGTAAGAAACCAGCAATAATTAGGTCTTACACATTCTTACCTCCACAATCCTAGCTATAGAAGGACTATGATACCCTGACACCACTTCCTTCTCTATCGTCACATAACCATTGCTTACCTCCACAATCCTAGCTATAGAAGGACTATGATACCCTGACACCACTTCCTTATCTATCGTCACATAACCATTGCTTACCTCCACAATCCTAGCTATAGAAGGACTATGATACCCTGACACCACTTCCTTCTCTATCGTCACATAACCATTGCTTACCTCCACAATCCTAGCTATAGAAGGACTATGATACCCTGACACCACTTCCTTATCTATCGTCACATAACCATTGCTTACCTCCACACTCCTAGCTATAGAAGGACTATGATACCCTGACACCACTTCCTTATCTATCGTCACATAACCATTGCTTACCTCCACAATCCTAGCTATAGAAGGACTATGATACCCTGACACCACTTCCTTATCTATCATCACATAACCATTGCTTACCTCCACAATCCTAGCTATAGAAGGACTATGATACCCTGACACCACTTCCTTATCTATCGTCACATAACCATTGGCATTATAGCCTACACCTGTCACCTAAGCAATTACAACAAGAAAAAACACACACACATAATGAATCAATTTTTGAATCTTAACTTCCTTGAGTTGAGTTTAGGAATGAATCAATTGCACTGAATTCTTATCGGATATTAATCTACCGCTGAGCAGGCAGGCTATTCATTCATAGTCAAATGAAGACAAAATCCTGTTCTACGGGCAAACAGACCTCTCAGGCATTTTGGGGTATGCTACGGGGGTACATACCGGTCAGGGGAAAAAAAAGTCTGTCTCACCACAGATAGTCAAAACCAGGGATAGATTTCTGTCGGTAAAGCTTGAAGCTATGCTTGTTTCGCAACAAGGTCGCCCCTTGCTCAGCATGTGGTGCCGATTGAGTTGTTACTGCCATAAGCCAGTGCACAAGCATGCTTAGCAGCATACATGTATACTATAAGGATTCCCACCCAAATACTATGATTAAATTACAAATTCATCATATTCACAGATGGATAACTTACTGTAAAACATTCAAAACAATGGCTTCAAAGTTGTTTTCTGACAGAGATTGGTAGAAAATTCCTAAAATGTCATCATAGTACAGCACTGGTTGACACTATATCGGATCCTTTTATTATAGAAAAAGCAACGGTGAAATCTCAATTTGCAAAGGTAGATCGAAAGAACAGGTCCTGATGTACCACCCTCAAGTGGATCCACTTTATTCCGATGAAAGATGAGGTCATGGCATCTCATTGAAAATGCAAATTGGTAATTTTCCACAGAATAGCACATGTGTTTTGTTTGTAAACATCAAATTCAGTGACCTTGCGCGTGCTTTGATTGGTTGACACTGATCATGTGATGCAACAAGCGTTATGATTGGCTCAATTACTATCAAGGGCACACATGTTCAGATGCCAAACCACAGAAATCCCATGCTGAGATCATGCTGGGATCTGTCATCGGCGAAACAAGGATAGATTGGGCTGAATTTTCTGGCCCTATATTAATACATGGGAGGATATAGGAGAAATCTATCCCTGGTTTTGACTATCTGTGGTCTCACATACATTTGGGAAAATAGCTATGCAATATGCGTTTGTTTGCTTTTTAGAAAGAATAGCTATTCTATATGCCTTTTTTGTTTACTGTGTTTTTGGACCACTTTCAGAGCTCATCGTGTAGGGTTATGCGGCAACAGTGACTCCACACACTTGTGCGTGCGGATATGTGAGACAGATTTTTTTCTTTCTCTTTCTTGGCCTAATAAAAAAGGGTCTGCTGGTGGTGATATTTAAATCCAGCCCACCGCGGTGAGAGTTCAGGCAATCCAGCATCATGATCTCGTCTCAAAAACAAATTTTCCAAGCCACCATAAAGCTTTCCACAATAAGGCAATGAGTCTTGGCATGTTTTAGGGTCATTACAAAATCCTTACCTCCGCTCTTATTCCTTCTGATGTGTATAAAGATATGACTGTCATTTCATTCTTGGTTAAAGTCCCCGTCTTATCTGAACATATCACATTCACACAGCCTGGATATATTGAAAACAACAAAGGTAGTACTATGTGAGTAAAACATACTGGACATCTTTTGATCAAAGTTTCAAAGGAATTGTCAAGTTAAGAATGTTAACAATCAAAAATATTTGAAATATTTTTCAATTGATTGGCTTTTGCAGTTCGCTGTATCGTTGAATTCTAGGCCCAAGACGCATATCAAGTCTTTCAAAGAATTCATAGCATTACATTAATTTCATTGGCCATTTCAATCTAAGGCCACCCCACAAAAAAAGAAATCGTATTGACGTAACATGCCATTGCAAATTACGGTAGGACAGGCGTTTTTTTCCTTCCTATATAGATATTTGGAATTGTATATACTATAAATTACTAAATTTGATCTCCAAGATTCAAATAAATTACAATATAACTAATTTGCTAACTCAAATTTTTGATGAGGAGTGCCTAAGGCGAGTTTTGGGGGGTGGGGTGGGGCGGGGTTAAACAAAATCAATTTTTCTTCTGCAAAAAAGAAAAGAAAATCAGGGCCTGGCGAGTTACGTCAATACAACATATTTTTGTGTGCCTAACCTGTAATTGACACACATCTGCCAGGTCCTGGGCTTTATCCGGCAGCCCAACCGGGCCATTTATTGATGAGTTTGGCAAGTTATCCACTTACCTAATGTTTCCACACATGGTAGTTTCTTGACAATAGCATTACGTGTTGCCATACGCATGACTCCTAATGCCAGTGTTACAGTCACTACTATAGGGAGACCCTCTGGGATGGCAGCTACAGCCAAACTGAAACCAAGAAACACACAAACATAGAAGGTTTTAAGCAAGTTATTCAAAACAAAACATAATGCCGAAGTTACTGATATTTGATAAAAAACATACCTGCGTCACGTTCAAATGATGTCGGTCTTACAGAAAATATAATTTTTATTTATTATTATACCTCAATTTTTACAGATGATATCATAAAATCACACTAAATTTCTAGCCAAGTCAATGTGTGAATTCATGAGACCTAGTCATTTGCTTCAGGTCAAGTCATTGATTAAGATGATGCGACAGGTCACAATTTAGAAATGTCACAACATAGCATAAGAATGTCACTCATTCACAAATCATCAAACATATGCATGAAATTGAGCAAAAGGCAATAAAAATGGGCTAAAATAATTACAATACAGAATTGTGGGTGACAAAAGCTTGAATAGAGAGATCGTGTGTTTAGGATTAGCAGCCACTTTAGAAGGAACACTTATCTTAAATCTCAGGGCAATGGCCATGGATCCAAACTGTGTTTGAAAACACTTTCGTTTTCCCTATAAAATGGCAGTTAAAAGACCGGTAGGTGTTACGATTTTCAACTTGATGTTTTCTATTCTACATGGAGGGTCATCCATAAAATAGTCGTATTCCAAACCTTGAGATGCATAACTCCAATGGTTCTTAGTTTTAGAAGCACAAGGTGACATGATATTTGCCCATCGATCAGGGCTGGAAAAAATGTATATTTCCCGGGAAGCAAACAAAATTATTTCCCTCCAAATACCCAAATTTCCCTCCAAATTTCCATCCAAATACCCAAATTTCCATCCAAATACCTAAATTTCCATCCAAATACCCAACTTTCCCTCCAAATACCCAAATATCACTGGAAGGAGCTTCCCAAATTCCACATTTTTCCAGACCTGCCATTGAATAGTACACAAACTGGCCGGGTGGTGAACCACTTTTGGCAGTAAATTCACTGGATTTTGGCTTATAACGTCTGAATGGAAAATAACTTGCGCCAATCATTTTACAGAAATAATGAGTAAAGTATGGGGTTTCGTTTCATATCAAAATATATTAATGGGCAAAAAAAACTAAAGTGATCATAACATCCACCTTTAATCCAAAACATGGGATCTGTCAATTTCTGCTCGATCAGAAAAATGTGCATGCCTACAAAACCTTTGTTCAAAGAAGGTAGGAAAACTCATCATACCTGACTCCGATAGTAAACATATCCAATAATTTCCTATTCTGCAGCCATCCTAACAGCATAATACAACCGATAATACAGAAGGAATAGAATGATAGTTGGGTGCCAAGCTGACCCATACTCTTCTGTAGCGGGGTTTTGGGAGCCTGGGTTGTACAAAAAACAAACAAACAGGATAAGATTAGACATGCCAAAAAAATGAACAAATATGTGATATTAACAAATTACGAGTTGAGGCAACATTGGTTTATTATTTCTGATAAGTTTTACAAGATTCACAACTTATGGTGAAGGAAAACCCCCTGATTTACGAGCTGACTGACCATTTTTTAATTGTTTTGAATTGTTGTTAAAATTTATATAATTTTTTTGAATTTTTTTGAAACTTCCCAAAAATGTTGAAATTTACAAGAATTTTGAATTTTTTATTTTTAAAAATCGACCGAGAGGTCTGTTTGCCCATAGAACAGGATTTTTCACTTCATTTGACTATACTGAATAGCCTGCCTGCTCTTCCCCTGTCCACATAGTCCCCGAAGTACTCTAATCTATACGCTGTAGTGTAATAGTGCATATTCAAATAATCTTGAAATTGGTCACAATGTTATATATATTGCATGATTTTTAATAAATTGTTAACAATCTCAGATATTTCACTGTCTTCTGTAGCAAATGGTCATAACAATGTAGCTAGAGGACATCTGTAGTAAATGCCACTTGTTATATTCTTGGTAGTCTATATAAACACTTACAGGACGTCCCAAAAGTGTTTATACCTTTTTAAAGCTTGGTAACTGTCTTAAAATAATTTGCAGTCCCAAACAAATTTGGATAGAGTAAACTTGTAGTTTAATTTTTCTTGATACCTAACTTGACTGCTTTCCTTAGACCCGTAAAATAAAACACACAATAAAGGTTTGGTCACATCAGAACAGGTATCTTTTATTGATTCACCCTACAGGTTCAAATCCTGGATGGTCAGTGAGAATAACATACAATACCATACAATTTTTTAACTCGCAGGACGCAAAATGTACGTCGCTTTGATCACAGGCTGCATGTTCCTCACATTCCTTCCAAGTAGATTTTTGCAAAAAGGCTTTCACTTATAACAGATAGGTGTTATGTCTGAGTTTTTGTATCAAAATAATTCTATAAGTCTTCTCTATCCAAATATGTTTTTAGTTTTATACTGTGAATTATTTAAATCTTTAAAAAGGTATCAAAACGGGTTCTTTCTTGCAGTTAAACATTCTACCTTACCTCTTCAGCTTGCATCATCTTAAAGACATCCCCAAATTGTGAATTCTCCCCTGTACCTATGACAACACCCTGCAGGTAAACAAATCAAATGAATACAATCTTAACATCTTTACAAGCCATCATGAAATAAATCAAGGCAGCGAAAACATTTTTTCTTTCTGGGAACTATTGTGATAAGTGAATAATTGTCTGTGAGATTATTCTACGTACAACTTGCCATGTGCCGTTTATCAGGGTAATCTCCCCGATCGAGTATACCTTAGCGGTAGACAGTCAACAGTAGCGGCGCCAGCATCAAAATTGGGGGTGAGGGTGGGCAAGAAAAATATCTGGGATGAACGAGAAAAACTTTTGGGTACAGTAAGTGCGAAGCGTACAAAAAAATAGGTTGTAATGTCAAAATTGAGCTTAATTTGGTCTGAAATTAGTTTCAGCTAATTTTAGGTAAATTTGACATTAATAGTCAACATTTTCGATTGTTTAGGGACAAAAGGGAATGGACTTGAGAATTCAGGCCTCAAGAGAAGTTTGTCATTTAGCCGAAGTTTTAAACATTCTGAAAAGCCAGATAGAAATAGTACAACGTCAAAAATGACTTGTGGGGTGACCTTTCGAGGGTTTAGTGCAACAAAAGGGCTATCTGCATTTCGGTCATTTTGAGAAAAAGTGAATTCAAGATTTGTACCCATCATTGTCATCTATTGGTTTTGACAAGTTAAAATGCTAATCAACCTTTTGAATTTACTATTTTCTCATAATTAGGTTCCTGATCTTGTGCGGATCATTTGATATCAAAATCTCACTTTGGCCAAAAATGCAGATAGTCCTTTGTTTTACTAAACCCTCGAAATAAACTAAATACTATTTCTTTTTTAACTTACAATTACTTTTTTGATCTTATGATTACTTTCTGTCACTCATGAATCCTTTCTGGGAACGCCTTTCTGGGAACACTGTTCCCGCGAATTTTGTAGCCCTGACATGAGTTTTGGTCTGGGATCAGCTAGTTGTTATTATCATAGAATATAATAATACTCAACATTTAATTTGTATAGTGTTGAAATTGTATACAGTCTTATAGCACCAAGAATGTATCGAAAGTTTTAAATTTGCAATATTATTTTTTTAAATTAAAATTCTAAACTTTTTATTTTGAACATTTGATATTCATTTTTAAAAACCCTTCACAAGGTTCAAATATCATCATTGATCTTAAACAGATATAAAAACAGACTCTCCATTTACTGTTTAGCACAAGCATACTTCTTATATGTTCAAAATCAGTAAAAAAATCTTTCAATTCTATGATTAATTGTAAAATTTACCTTTCCATGACCACAGCGTACAAGAGTTCCCATGTATGCGATATTTCTGTGAGATGCTTGTTTGCTACTATGCAGAGTTGAGTTAGAGACTTGTGTGTGTTTATTGCTTGGTTTGGTCTCGCCGGTGAAACTGGATTCATCAATGGCAAGATCTACAGCCTGATGGGGGAAATCAGAAAATGTTGCATTTAGCTAGTATTTTTATGTTAACATTGTCCATCAATGGATCAATCGAGCGATCTATAATCAATCAATCAATCAATCAATCAATCAATCAATCAATCAATCAATCAATTTATATCATTTTACTGTACCAAAACATGAAGCATGGTTATGGGGCATAGCAGGCAAAGAAATACAAGCAGAATATAAAAGATGGTAACATTAGTAACCTTGATATATTCCTCGATATTGCCTTACTAAAGTTTAATCAGTTCCAAATTGGTGAGAAATATTCAGTTGTTATCTCTCTGCGCGCAAAAGTAATCCAAGCGTACTCATGCGATATGTCCAGACGCACACACGGTTTTGGTTGCATGTCATGCATATGATGTACCACTGGACTTGATGCCTTCACGCGCCAGCGCCCTTCTGTTTTCATTTGCTGCTGTAAGGAGGCTTCACCAAATTGGAACTGATCGAACTATAATACTACATACTGCATTTCACCAATGCTGTTCCAAGCTAAATGGTATGAACATTGTCGAAGATCCTCACACTGAGATGGATATAGGAGAAATAATTGTCTGCATGCTCTGCAATAAATGTTTGTTTGTTTTATTAACCAGATAACCGTTACTTACCTCAAATAACCTAATATCTGCAGGTACTCTATCGCCAACATTAAGATGAACGGTGTCACCGGGGGTTAAATTCCTCGCTAAGAATTCATGTAGTTTATCATCTCTAACACTGTAATCAAACACAAAATGTAAACAGGTCAACTGAGAGTACGGTGTATTCTAACATCCAAAAGTCCCTTTACTCCTGGAGGGCAGTCATATTAGCTTTTCCTTGAGGTCAAATTTATACACATCAAAACTAGGGCTGAAATGATTGGGTTTCCCTTGCTCATATGTTTTATTTCTCTTAATTGGCAGATACGATGGCCGATACGATGTTTTTTTAGTGTTCTAATGAACCCTTTCAAAAGGAGTAATGTGTACTGTCGAAAGTTCATGATCGCCAATTAATGCAGGAAGAAATGACGGCCAAATACCGCAAGGAATTGTGGGTAAATGTTGAATGCGATCAACTAGCAGGGTTGCAGAATTTTGCTTGCATGCGTGGTGTAAATTTTCGAATCGGACATGACGTAGATGATGATTGCTGATACGAAGCATCAGTTAAGCTCTAATCAAAACATGACAAAACAATGCTATTCGAAAGTTTGCTTACCCTTATAACTGACTTCACACTTGTGTGATATAGTCTTATTTATCTTTCTCTGGACGATGACGTAACTTTACATGCGCAGCATCTACTCGCACATGTATCTTCAGTCTTTCTATGAGAGCGTGTTTATTCACTGCGATCAGTGAATGACACAGTGACGTCAATGTCTCGTGGAAGTAAAATATACTACTGTAAATGCCAATATTTTCGCGCATTTTGCTATCATAGACATTTCGTGAATTTTTTTTTTGCAGGCGACCTTCTGGATGCACTGCATGAATGTTGAAAACATTATTTTCGCGTGTTGTCATTTTTGAGGAAAAATATTATGCGCGAAAATAAAACTACCGCGAAAATTTCAGCTTTTACAGTATATGTTTAAAATATCCCAAATGCAAATTACACGCTGCATTTGAGACACAGTATTTTTGTTGACTTGACTTACCAATGGCATGTAGGAGGCACTAATTTGCCTAATTTTTCCAAAGATTTTTCCGATCTATATTCCTGCAAAAACAAAAAATTACAAAGCATATTAAATTATTTCTGCACAATTTTATTCAATTTCATGATTTTGTAGAATATTGGATAGTGCCTCTCACTTTTATTTCTGAAAATGGGTTACGTCCGAGTCTCCTCTGACACAGCTCTATAGTTCCCAATCTCATATTCACGTCTCTATCTATAGCCAAAGAAGATTTCTTGATGTAACCCATCATGCTTAGCGCCCCTACAGTACCAGCAGGGCTTATCGCCAAAACAAATAGTGCAACACATGTGTTAAAGTAATTCACAGCTGGAGGTCATCTGACCTCTACCATAGTAATACATGGTGCAGATAGGGTAAACTTGGCCACACATATGAAAGAAGTTGAATCCCAACTAAAACATGTATTTATAACAATATAGGGTCTTTAAAGAAATCAAGAGAGGTACTGTATTAAAGACACATCAATCATATAACGTGCAACAGGATTTTCTTAAAGACCCTCGTTTAACAAATTTATAAGCATTTCCTTGTACTGTAATGTCGATGGGAACCAGTAGAGACTGGTGACAGAAATCAGTGGTCATTTGATGAAAGTGAAGCATCCTGGGGTGCATCAAGAAATCTTCTTTGATCTATAGCAGAGATGCCACTGGGTGGTTTCAAAATTTCCTGAAAAGCCTGCAAATGTTCCTATACTTTGTATAGTCATTACTGTACTTTTGATGTTTGTACAGACACAAATTTCCTGACACTGAGGAAATTTGAACAACATTTCCAGAAATCAGGAAATTTCCTGAAAAGTGGCATCTCTGCTATCATAGTGGACTCCAAAAATCGATTTGGGAACCACAATCGTTCTTAAAATTATATTCTCCTATGAATGTTAAATCAAAATTGTGTCGATTCATATTTCTTGTCTGGGTTTTCAATTATGGTAATTCCCACATCACATGCAACTGATATTCGATGTTCGACACTACGCCAAGACCTATATTAATTATTGGGTGAATTGCACAAAAGTCTGTTGTCCCCTCCAAATTTGATTTCCCTTGAGGAATTGAGTATGCAACTCACCTGTACAAAGGCCACCGTCACGACTATTATAATTGCCTGCATGAAACAGAAAAAAGAATGAAAATTATGTCTACATATTTGCACAAATTCATACATACATGCCTATATTGTGTTCCTGAGTAAAGTATTTACGTTGGGACCGTCATCATTATAGTACATAAAATGATTTGAAATTGACAATTTACACATACTTTTAAGGTATTTGTGGTGCAGCAGATGCACTGGACTCACAATACAAAGGATGTGGGTTCAAGTCCTGATGTGGTCAACGTGTTGTGCTCTAATAAGTCACTTTAAATTAGGTACTAGCATTAGAATGCTGTGAAGTTTAAACAGAATCGCTGTGGTGGAGGTGTCGCGGTCGCCACACAGCAACATTAGGCCAAAACATTAGGCCATAAGTGCCAAAAATCTTAAGATGGTCGATTTCCCCTTTTTTTTTGCTGAAAAATATTACTGACTGTTGTAGTTCATGTCAAGACAAAATTGGTAAATGTCAATTTTATTAATGTTTCTAATGTGATAATAGTTTTAAAATGATTTATTCAAGCACTCTTATATTCATCTCAAGCAGAAAATAGTAATATTTTGACAATTAGGGTAAAATTGAAACCTAAAAAAAAATGTGACCCTCATTGTTGAGATTATAGGGTCGGTCGCTGAGGGCAACGCAACAATTTTGTTTGATGCTTTATACAGGAAATAAGCCCAATCGCTTTGAATGATGGGCACACCACTTTTACCCTCACCCTGTATACTCTCAAAGATATAATTAGATAAAGCATCACATCTAATTATTTCTTGTATATATTTCAGAAGAGTATAAAAAGCTTTAATTAATAAATTCAAAAAAATGTATCACATTATATGCATTTGATGAACTCTTTATATTTATACTCACCACTGTAATGCTAATTGCGTCATCAAACTGTCCCATTACCACAGACACAACAGCTGAGGCTAATAGTAAAGCTATTAGCGGATCTTTAAACTGAAATTATGAAAACAGGATGAACTGTAATTAAGCATAGACAGATGGATCAAAAGGCCTCAACTTTCATTAAATGTGATGATCCTTTCAAATTCGGTTAAATTAAAAATCGGTTGAGAATGAATCGGGAGATAATAATTAATGACGGGATTAAAAACGAAAGTATAAATGGTCCCGTCCCAACAGCCATCTTTCTGAAGTTCACAATATTTTTGTCACATATTTTCTTTAACCAATTTAAATGTGATATGTTTTTGCAAAATCCGACAAAACTGGGCAGGGGTCAAATTGTGTTTTTGATGGAATCTTCAAAAGGTTTAAATTCTCTGTACAGTGACACTTTCATTTTTTGAAATAGAACATTTCTAATCCAAAATTATGGATTTTCAAAAATTACAGAAGATAGCAATGGCTGATACCCCATTGCGCACTACTAGGCAAAAAAAATATGTTTGGTTGCCCTCAGAGGGCAACATTTTGGAGGGTCAGTAGGTCGATCCTTTTTTTTCTTCTTTTATGATTTTTTTTAAATCAATGCTGTTTATCGCCTCTGACATGTGGTGTTTATATTTTAACGGTGAAAGAAGAATTAAAAGACTTAAATATTAACAGCAATTTTTCGAATTTTATGTGTTGAGGAAAATATTTTTAAAAAAAGAAGAAGAAAAAAAAACAGAAAAAAAAGCGACCGGCGAATTTTGTGATTTTTGGGTAGGTCGCGGAGGGCAACCAAACATCTCCAGTTTCTTCAGTAGTGATGGGCCGATCCACCCTATCATTTAATGAGTTCCAAATTGTCAAGAACTATTCGTGCAAAAGTAGTCCAAGCATACATGCTTGATTGTGGCCACACGCATGCGGTTTGACCGCACGCATGTATCACATGATGCACAGTGCATTTGTTGCCTTCAGCGCCCCAGCGTCCTTCTGTATTCATTCGCTACTGTAAGGAAGCTTCCTCAATTTAGGGACTGATCAAACTATAGATCTGTAATTTCAGATCCCCGATTCCATAATTTAACACATCAGCCGATCCCAATACTGATCCTGATTTAATACAGAATTAAAGATCATGTTATGATCAAAGTGTAATATACCAGGGATAATAATGCATATATAATACATGTACTGTATATAGGGTTAAAATTAATAATCACGTAAGTTGTATCGGTATTTTGAACTTTGTAGTAACTATTCTGGGAAAAAGTGTGAACACTTCATGTACTTCCGTTCTTATTTATTTCATCATGTCTGCGATCGATCAGGTCGAAATATATTGTGTAGTCTAAAATAAGGGCCCATGCCCTTTCTCTCAACCGACCTAAGCATGTGGATAGCGCGATCATAGCGCGATCCTTTTTGCTATTGCTAAAAGGATCGCAAAATGATCGGTGATCAACTGAGCTGAGCTGAGCCTCTCTACTTATCTCGCGTTAACAATATAACTATTGTAGTACTGTAGACGACTCAATTAGTGAAAGAGCGCGCTTAGATCGGTTGAGAGAAAGGGCATGAGCCCTAAAAATGTTGGATCGGTTCATTTGATCAGTAAGTAAGGGAATGTTTCCTGATCCAGATTTGATGCAATCTGTTCCAATATCAGGCAGATCCAGAACTCACAGATCATGATCTTGATTGTATTCAGGGCTGAAATTTCAGCAACAAAAATTCAACCAGCAAGTCGGGCAGGTAACTCGCAAAAAATACCTGCCTAACAGATAATCCACCAGCCAGTGTATCACACTTACACTGTTAGTTCGAAAAATGTTACATGCCAGTTGGGCAGGTACTTTTTGTATCTTCACCCGCCGACACAAAAGTTAACAGCCATGGGCAGGCGGACGGGTGTTATTTCCTGGCCTGATTGAATTGGCCCATCACTATTCTTCAGTTTAATTTCATGTACCCCCCCCCTTCCTCAAACCCACCTGATCCAAGTATTTCTTCCAGAGAGGTTCTTCTTTGGCAATCTCAAATTCATTATGTCCATGAACCCGTAATCTTCTGTTTGCTTCGCTGGTTGATAAACCTGTGTGTGGATTGGCCTCCAAGCGTTGTAACACTTCCTCAACTGTTAAGGCAGCGGCCTTGTCGGCGGAGAAAAACTCCATGTTGTTACTACCCTCTGTGTTCTGTACCACAGTTTATGAAGAAAGAAAAAAGAAACATTGAATATATATATAATCAAAACACATAATTCTCAATCATCAAATATGCACCTCAGAAATGCGCACAAGTACAATGCAGTCAAGTGCTTATGGTTTTTGGGGTTTTCCGCATGCATGTCTGGTGCATATGCAGCATGTGCATTGATCGAGAATTGTTTATTTCTAGAGTAATCCTATTAGATTGGTTGATCATAGCTGCTCAATGTTGATACGGCGCATTGCAACCTGACAGCTACAATAGCAAAATAATGTTTGGGCAGAATTTACACCAAGGATTCACAACTAGTGATGCATGCGCCACTCATGACACATTGGCCCCATGCCACGTGGAGCATGGCCTCAAGTCAGAAACAAAATCCACTAATTAATTAATTAATTAATTTCCCATTCATCCCCATACCCGACTGGTTGAGATAGCACATAAAGTGAACAATACAAATCAATGATATCCCATAGGAAACCAATTCTAGTGCAACTTTGTTGTCGTTACTTGTGGTTATTGAAATCATCATAACTTCATAAGCATTCATTCGATCTTTATGAATGAGGTATCAAACTACGGAGAAGAAATTTGCCCATTTAATGTATATCTCAGATTTTTGGTACCAATTATTGATTTTGGATTAGCCAACATCAAAGTGCCTGGTCAGGTACTTTTTGTGCTAGGTTTACTTTCACGTACCGCTCTCACATATAATAACTCACGAGATACACCAGCAACATTTCGGAGTACCAGCCGGGAATTGAACCCGGGACCTTCCGATTAATGCACGCATCAATGTGCATCTTGAACCTACTTTCCTCAAGGTTAGTTAAAGATAAGACGCCTAATCTTTGCCTAGTAATATTTTTGGAGAGGTGAATCTTGAACTAAATAATTTATACATTGGACAGGTGACTCTATGGTGAATCTTCACTTATATTTCAACTTCTCCCACATATTACTATTGAACGAACATGCAGCATTTTCACTCAATTTTTTTCCCAAGGGTATTGTAATATTTTTGGAGAGGTGAATCTTGAACTAAATAATTTATACATTGGACAGGTGACTCTATGGTGAATCTTCACTTATATTTCAACTTCTCCCACATATTACTATTGAACGAACATGCAGCATTTTCACTCAATTTTTTCCCAAGGGTATTTGACCCTTGGATAAAAAAGTAAAGGGTCAAAATGAAAAGTGAAGGGTGAAAAAAATCCGTTAAATTTAAGCGCGATTTTTCTTCGCTTTTTAAAAAAACACCACCTTTTCGTGTATAACATCAAATATCCATCCAAATATATTTTTGTATGGTTTAGTTAATTATTTAAATGATTTTTAAATAATGTATTTGTTTATAATTTAATGGGTTGAGGGGGGGGGGGGGGGGGGGGGGGGGGAGCCTTAGTTTTTCTCTATAGTTGGGGGTCTTATTTTTTACCCCCCCCCCCCCCACCCACCCTCCTCCATCCCACCCTCCTCCATCCCCACCCCCAGACTTGCAATCCAAAAATGGGTGATGACAATTTGTTGCCAAGAAGTGATCATGTGATCCTCAATTCTTGCATGTTTCAGATCAAAATAAAACACTCTTGCAAATAATGATGAACAAATAATACTCTTACTCAGGGGCTCAGGAAAAGAAAACCTTTGAAATAACTTTTCATGAAGTTTTCATTGATAATAATGATACAGGCAATATAAATATGAGTCAACAATAACAATTTTGAAGGGAAGCCCTGAAATGTGTATACAATTTGGTGGGAAAACGTGTGTTTGTGTGGCCGGCCCGCCGGCTCCGTGGTTTTTTTTACCAAATCCAAAATATTAAATATATAAGCTTACTTTACTCCATTAACATTCAATTATGTCTAAATTTACTTTAAACAAAGTGTACTACAATCAATCCCCATGCTTATAGTTTGTAAACAAAGCCTTTCTAAACATCAATACCACTTGAAAGGTATTTCAATTCATAACAACAAGCAAGCAAACTTCGCAACAGTTTTAGTTTATAACAACAGTAACCATCGATCGATCGTACTTCTCGACATTGAAAAATTATTGTTGACATGATCGGGACTTTTCCATTTAATCTGTAGGGGTGTATATAATTTTGTAATTTACAAAATGCCATTACACCATGGTACACGACAAAACAAACTTGAATTCTCTATTTATTTTGACAAATCTATGATATTTTAAGTAATTGATTGTTATTATTCCGAACAACTCTGTTTACTGATAGATCCTTTCATTTTTAGTGACATATTTAAAGTAGTTACCCATTTAACTAAATACTCTGACCCATTGACCCTGGGAACATGTTTACAAAGCACGTGTTCCGCGATTGATTTTATAGTCAAAATTCAATGAAAAATCCAGGGATAGAAAGCACTCAAGCAAAACTACAATAGCGTCTTATCTTTTATAATTGGTTTTCAACGTTTCTGAAGAGGGTGGCATATGTAAACAATCTCTATGTTCTTTTGAAGTTGGGTTTGAAGTAGGCCTACTTATTTCTTTAGAAGACGACGGTCTTTTGTTTATCTCATTCAAATAAATTCGATATTATAAATCATCTGTCAAGTGAATTTCAATCAGTCGTGTCAAGTAGGCCTAGAGATGAATGCACTTTCACTATCAAGTGGCCCTTGATCATGTTGATGTACATTTTATTGTAATACCGTGCGTGGGTGGTATTTTTGATGAATGGATTGATCAACTTGAGATTGGCGAAAATGCTGTGCGTGAACCACTGGATAAATAGCGGCTGGTTTAAAAATGGCGGCTCGTAAGATCAGACTTTTGAGGACCCGTGGGAAATGAAAAGTGGTGCGTCAAAATACGCTTGGGGTTTAAAGTCAAGCGTCAAATTCAAAAGACAAGCGTTAATGACGTTTAGGTACGGGTCACTGAAATTGCTGAACATGGTGCACTAAGGCGAATCTTCACTCTACAAATTGCAGGATAGACTAATCTTGACCTAATTTATCCTGAAGAAAGGTGAATATGGGTGAATGCTGAGGAGGGTAGGTTCAAGCTGCACATTGATCCCTGCATAAATGTTGAATGCGCCAGTGTATAGACCAAAAGAAGACTTCCCTGTCAGGTCTATGACACTAACACACTTATATCGCGTGACAATCTTCCCCCCCTAAACAAGGCACACCCGCGCTTGCCTTAAATACATCTCCTTGATACAAGGTACATCATTAAATACGCTCCAATGGGTGGGCCCGCCCGGGTGTTAAGAAACACCAGGGGCCACCAATTTTGTCACGTACCGCCATATAACTCACGAGATATACCAGCAACATTTCGGGAGCACCAGCCGGGAATTGAACCCGGACCTTCCGATTAAATGTTGAACGCGCCATTGTATAGACCAAAAGAGGATTTCCCTGTCAGATCTATGACACTAACACACTTATATCTCGTGACAATACGAGTCGATGGTCCAAGTCCATTTGACTAAAACTGAAAGCAGTACAAATAATCAATCGTTTCACATCTGATTCAGTCAATGACATGGAAAATGGGAAGGTCTTACTTACACGTGAACCGTTGGTCTTGGCCTCTTCTCTATATTCAGTTGATGAAGCATCCGTTTGTTGAATAGTGATAGTCTGTGCGTCTGATCTCTGTGGATCCTCTTTTATTGGTATGCTGGCCATAACCAGGGGTCTGGGTCTAGACATCCCTGTATAATAAAAATATACTCTTTTATTGGTATGCTGGCCATGATCGACCAGGGTCTGGGTCTAGACATCCCTGTAATAATAAAAAATATACTCTTTTATTGGTATGCTGTCAAGCCTTGCTGGTCATGACCAGGGTCTGGGTTTAGACATCCCTGTAATAATAAAAATATACTATTTTATTGGTCAGGATCTGGGTTTAGACATTCCTGTAATAAAAATTTACTCTTTTATTGGTATGCTGGCCATGACCAGGGTCTGGGTTTAGAAATCCTATTCCTTGTAATAATAAAAATATACTCTTTTATTGGTACGCTGGTCAAGCCTTGCTGGCCATGACCAGGCTTAGACATCCCTGTAATAATGAAAATATACTTTGCATTAGATTGTTACATTGGATAAAATTGATTTCTTCTTCTTTATCTTATATTATCAGAAAAGGTTCGGCGATTTTTAATTTTTTATATTCAATCAATTTCAAGAATGTATACCCATGTATGAGATGAGTGAGACAATAGACCAAAGGAATGCTGGGAAGCACATGTGATGTTGATCTGTGAAAACCCCGTCGGCGTCGGATGTCGCCAGATCATGGGTCATTTTTTAATTTTTTTTTTTTTTTTAATTTTTAGATTTCTTTTTACAAAATTAATTCCATACTTTGTGACATCATCTTTCATGAAATTTCACCTTCAAAAACTAACTTAAGTTAACTTTCTGATTAACTTTCTAATGTTATTCTATTAAACTAGTATAAAGAGAGATAAACAATCTCAAATAAAAATCTAGTCTCTCATTAAGGCATTGCATATTATAGCCCACTATTTTTGCTTCTTTTAATCTATTTTTTCCATCGGTTTATTTCTATCCTATATCATAGATAGTAGGCCTACAGTCATTCCATTCATGAAGTGTAGGCCCATGATGTTTCAGACATTTACTGTAAAACCATTTAATTTCGCACAGGATTAAATTTGCACGGGATGTTGACTCACGAAATTAAATACCTGCGAAACTGACAATTTTGCATTGAAAGTAACAGTAAAATTTCCAGATTCACAAGATTAACTGCCCGCTAAAATAGCAGTAATTTTTAATTCACGAAATGAAGTATCTGCGAAATGATGTTTTACAACTTGTACTGTAAAAGTGGAAATTTTCACCCTACATTTAATTTTCACGCTAAAATCACCAAGCGAGAAAATAAAAACGTGGGAATATATTCATTTTGTATGTAGGTCTATGTAAGGAAGCGTAAAATTGCAAAAATAAAAACAAGCAAAATTTTACAAATGTACACAGCGTGAAAAATTACATGCCAAAATTTCAACTTTTACAGTATAGAAATGAAGTTTCCCAGAACTCAGGTTTGCATCAGGCCAACTCACGATTGCCTCATCAGATGTAGGCTATCATGTAACAGCTTGAAGGATAGTTGCTTTCAAAATTGTTGGCTGTGTGGTAACCAATTGAAGCCTATTTGCAAACACATAGATGTTGACTGTGGCCATGCGTTTTGAACTCGCCACCCAAAAATGGTGGTGTTGTTACATATTTTCAAATTGTGATCTGTTTAATTCATCATATCTCAGCAAAACATTAGGCTATAGTCATGTTTTTGGTCTCATTTAAAAGCTAACGAGTACCACTAACAAACCTGTAAATATGAACAACATAGCTTTTCAATTAGCGAAGTTATGGTTGATTGAATTGCGAATCGTCAAGGTGGAGGAGGGGGGGGATGCGGTACACACAAACTCTATGGGAACAGCGCGTTTCGCGTGTGTAAACTTGATTAAATTAACTACTACGTAAGTACTAATGGGCTACAAACTTGGTTTTGGTCTTAATTTACAGCTAAACAATTCTGCTAGTTGTTTTTAATCATTTTGAACTCTTTATGATTAGTTTAGTCCATAAAATATGAACTTTTACTTACGAAACTATCCGTTTTCATGATAAACACTGTAGTAAGTAATGCGGATGTCTTCAAAATCTAAAAGTTGCTGTAAATTTTTAATTACTTATCCTATCACAGTCAAAGTACATTTTCTAAAAGGAAATTTGATGAGGAATCCAAATATGGACTTACATTTTCAGTTAGGGTTAGGGCTAAAATGTTTTAGTTCAAAATATGTTGAATTGTAAAAAAACAATAACGTAATTTGGAACACCCTGTATTCTGAGATTAACAAACAAATGTGATTTTTCTTTCTCCAAAGTCAGTAGGCTTCACCCATCCTCTAACCAAATAAATTTTGTATACTTTCAGTTTATTACTGTAAGTTAGTAATAAGCAATGCATTATGCAATCCACTTTTTATCCAGAAATTATTTTTTCCACCCTGTATAATTTCAAGGTCACCCTGTATAATGAGTTGAAATGTGTATATTTGGATTGCTTATGTCCTCAGCTTTCCAAAAATGTATACCTTTGCTAGTTTAGGGTTGGTAATTGTGGAGATATTCCAATTTGAAACTCAATTGGTGTAAAAATGCATAATATTTGTGATGTAAAGCTAAGGGGAAATTATTTTTTCCACCTGTATAATTCAAGGTCACCCTGTATAATGAGTTGAAATGTGTATATTTGGATTGCTTATGTCCTCAGCTTCCAAAAATGTATACCTTTGCTAGTTTAGGGTTGGTAATTGTGGAGATATTCCAATTTGAAACTCAATTGGTGTAAAAATGCATAATATTTGTGATGTAAAGCTAAGTGGTGGCGAGTTCATAACACATGGCCCTATGGAAGTTTTTTGTTTTTTTAATTTTTTATTAAAATAAAAATGAAACCCATGCAATATTTCCTATTGCTGTTTGAAGCAGTATTTATAAGAAATTGGTGTAGCTTTAATTTTTGTGTATGTGATTGCCCTAATTTGTCCAGCTGTGAGTTTTATTGTAATGTACACTGTATCATGACCATCAGTTTCTTCACTTTCATGATATTAAGGGTGGAATGATCAAGTCTATCACACAGTCCCATAAATTAGTTTACATAAAAAGAATTTTGGAAATGGATGATCATGATTATGAGACATGAGAGATTGGGCATTTGGCAGGTCTACATACAACTACAAAACTGTAGGCCCTATGAATGCTACAGAATAATAGATAAGCTGATAGTGATACATTTAATTTTGGCTCCATCGGCCATTTCAAATTGAGATTGGAAAACTTAATAAAAAACAGGTCAAATGGACTATCTGCATATGCCGCGTAATGAAGCGATTACCGCATTTATTGTATGCTTGTGGCTTTTAAACACGTGCTTTACATACACCCATGAGAAGTAATAGTTTGATTAATAATTGAACAAAAAACATGCACGCAGCACAAAGATGATCGCGCCCGAAATGATCACGCTTATGGTTGTGCGCGTTTCACACAATGTATGCAATACGCTGCATCAATATACAAGTATGTCGTTCAATTATAAAACAACTATATAGTACTCATATTTAGTAGCAAGACTATTTGTTTTATCAACAATGGCGTCGATATTGGCAACTTCAAAATGTATTGAGCTGAAGGTAAAATGTGAAGGTAATATTTTACCCGAAATACAAAAACAAATGCCACATGCACCTGTGCATGTACATGTAGCTTTGAAAAGTTACCTGCACAAAATAAATGTTGCATGCACAGAATATTTCATTATATAAATAAGTTCTGCCATCGATGCATATGCTTTTTATATTTATCCCACACTTTATATGAAAACACCCTTTATAATACTGAAAAGTCATAACCCTTGCTTTTTCATTTTTAGCGGGCCCCGGAAAAAACATGATTTTAAAATTAAATAAGCTTACTTTTAGTCCGATTTCTTCCCTTCATAAATTCTGCAAGTTAATTCCTGGCTGATAAGTTTCATAGTTTTTATTATAATTAATGTCTGGCGTATTTGACCTTTTTTTACGTCGAAGAAAGTTTGTTTTCATTCATCACTGCGCGCTGCATTTTATTTATTAAAAACCAGCCACACTAAGTTTGGGCGATACACGTTGGCTCAATACATCGATACCTCCATCGATAACATGTGTATTTCCTATTTGCCTTGTTTATTGGTATCGGATGTTACGGTCGCCATCACTAAGCCACACCATCAATGCCGCTTTGACATGTATGAATTCCCTATCGCATGCGGGAATGGACTCCGTAACACGTATCAGAACGCACATGCGTGATGAAGATGTTACGGTCGCCCATCACTAAGCCACACCATCAATGCCGCTTTGACATGTATGAATTCCCTATCGCATGCGGGAATGGACTCCGTAACACGTATCAGAACGCACATGCGTGATGAAGATTAGAAACACTTGCGGTCTACGGTCTAGCAATAAAAACAGCGATCACGGATTAGAAAACACTTGCGGTCTACCGGTCTAGCAATAAAAACAGCGATCACGTTGATGGATGGTGTGACGGTCCTTCAGCTATGCACGCGTGCGGGTAAGTATTGAAACCTTACATGCACAGCCAAATAGTTACCTGCATACGTGCAGGCGCTATTTCGAACACTGAAGCTCACCGTTTTTGTTACTGAAACAGCATTTATAAAATACAAATTTATGAGGCCAGACAATCTCTCACCAACACCAGCGCAATCCACAAACGGGTTATTAAAAACATTGGGAGAAAAAACACATTGTTTTTCTGTTGATGACTAAATATGAGTCCTCAAACTGGACTGGTGCCAAAAAGCACTCGGCTTATCGGAAAGCATTCGGGACCGATCAACTATTTTCAGAAAACTTTGATTTCAATTGGTCTACATGTATAATAAACACAATATTGCCTTCTGGGTGCACACCACTATTACAGTTAACGTCAAAGCTTCCGTCGATCGCGATCACGAATGCAGTTCCTAAATAACGGAAAGAATGGTTAATATTGACATGATACGTCATTCAAAATTATTGAATTTGGTCTATATTTGTTCACTGAAGTATTCTTGAGATAATTCGAATGAAAAGAGTATACATCTACTGTTTTATTTGAAAATATTGGCGGACGGATACACATTGGTCACAACGGGTTACAAGGTGTAATTTCACACGTTAAAAAATACTACTCCCGTATAAAGGGGGATATATAGAAAAATATAATCGGTCACCCCCATCTGAGTTTTTGACCCAGGTAAGATCTATGTGTGTTAATTAAGGCTGGAATTTCGGGCGGGCAAACGGGTACCCGCCCGATATAAGGTACCGGGTACCCGAAATAAGGTGCCCGATACCCGAAATGTAAAAAAAAAAAAAAAAAAGTTTTTTTTAATTTTTTTACATATTTTTTTTAAACATTTTTTAAATTTTCCAAGTCCAAAACAGGACCTTAGATGACCCATATTTCAGATTCATGGGCTGATCATGTTAACCTTTTATCATTCTCATATGTATGTCTTTGTTGTTTAGAAAATATTTCTTAATTAATTGTGACACCAAGATAGAGGTTACATGGAAATGATGGGTCACATGCCAAAGCTAAGTGATGCCCATGAGTCCTAAGAAACAGGCGCACAATATCCTTAACCTTTGGTGTTAATAGAAATGGACAGGAAGCTACAAGGAGTGCATTAGTATACTCCAATATTTTTTTTAATTGAAAAAAATTTTTGAAAAAAAAAATGATTTTTTTTTTTTTTTTTTTTTCGTGGAGGGGGGGGGGTGGGGGGTCGGGTACCCGGGTACCCGTCCGGAAAATGGGTCGGGTACCCGGGTACACAAATACCCGAAATTCCCAGCCCTAGTGTTAATAAATATTCCAAGACTTCATTGAATGAGTCGCAAGGTAACTCAAGATATTGTCGTTTTCCCGAGGCATCTTTCCCATAGAAACACACGTTAGCGCGTAATAGTCATAGTGGTATGCACCCTTCTCTAATTCTAATCCATTATTCACTAAATTATTGTTCATGTTTTTGACATTTTGTCAATTCGTTTTTATCAATTCAATTCGTTAACCCTAACGCTACTACGTCTCACAGTCACCTCACAGCCAGCACCACGTGGCTTGCGCGCGCACAAGTTCTATCTCCTGTAGCACTAAACTACGGGTATATATGGTCTCCGATTTCTTAGCCTGTGAAGCCCTCCCCCCATGGCTGAGTGTTAGTATATCTCGCCTGTCACGCGGCCGACCCGGGTTCAACTCCCGGCGCCGGCGGACATAATTTTTTCCATTTTTTATTTAACACCCCTCCCCCCTGTTCTTCGTTCCATCCCCACTGCCACGTTCTAGGGTTAGGGTTAATACGACACCACACAGTGCATTTTTATAACCCTAACGCTACTACGTCTCACAGTTACCTCACAGCCAGCACCACGTGGCTTGCGCGCGCACAAGTTCTATCTCCTGTAGCACTAAACTACGTGTATATATGGTCTCCGATTTCTTAGCCTGTGAAGCCCTCCCCCCGTGGCTGAGTGTTAGTATATCTCGCCTGTCACGCGGCCGACCCGGGTTCAACTCCCCGGCGCCGGCGGACATAATTTTTTCCCATTTTTTATTTAACCCCCTCCCCCTGTTCTTCGTTGTATCCCCACTGCCACCTACGGTTTATTTAGTCAAATCAATTTATCACTCTTAAATACAGGATTGCCAAAACTGCACAAAAC
>CM069444.1:62018172-62124999 GCA_035610835.1 Ophiura sarsii
TTACGCCCCTGGGCTCCAGACTGTGTTGCAGTACTCCAAGTGGGGTCTGACAAGCCGATGTATGCCTGTTGGCGAATCCTTTGTGGGCCTGAGTCCCTTAGGTTGCGGCGAAGCAGACCTAACATCCTGTTGGCTCTGTTGGTTACTTTGTTTATGTGCTTCTGCCATATTATGCGATCTTTTCAATATTGCCGCATCTTTTATTATAAATCGTAAATCTTGTAAGTTGACAATTAATTCCTAATTATTAGGCCTACGGGTTTGAAATGCTCCGACAACTTATGTTCTGAGTATCAACGTCACGCCCAAATTCATTTTAAACTAGGCCTAGTTTCTTTTTTCCATGGCACTTCATGGCCACAGGCTGAAAAAGTAGGCAATACGGAAGCTCATCTGATAATGATCCGGTCATCTGATAACCTTTTGCTTGTTGTTCCACACGGACTACTTCTTCATTTGGAGATCGCGCATTTTCAGTTGCTGCACCAACTCTCTGGAACTTACTACCTTATAATTTAAGATGCTGTGATTCACTTGACTCTTTTTAGAACTTGTTAAACACAAAATTATTTGACTCAGTTTATAATTGATTTATTCGTATACTATTTATGCATAGGCCTATCATCTTTATTTATTTTTCATGCTAATTTGTATTTTTGTTTTATATTGTTTGCGCCTCGGAATAGTTCACCTAGATTGACGGCGCATTATAAATGCCATTATTATTATTATTATAGTTATACCACAGCGCTTAACAAAATATAAAACATAACATTAAAAAAGCAAGTGTTGAGTCAGTGATAAGGCACATTTATATTTACACGGTAAATACCTTCGCCTTCGCCTCACCTTCACCTTCACCTTCACCTTCACCTTCACTCTTAGAAAAAAGGGTGATTCAGGGGTTCTTGGCTGTCCCGTATATGGAACCCTCAGGGTTAAAGGTTCTTTTAGTTTAAAGAACCCCAAAATCTTCTGTAGAGAACCTTTAGAGGTTCTAAAGACGCATTTTTTTGTTCTTTTTGAACCTTTAAAGGTTCTTTGTGGAACCTATAAAGGTTCTAAAAAGGGTTCCATATACGGGACAGCCAAGAACCCCTGAAGCACCCTTTTTTCCAAGAGTGTTCACCTTCACCTTCACCTTCAACTTCATCTTCAACTTCACCTTCACCTTCACCTTCATCTTCAACTTCACCTTCACCTTCACCTTCACCTTCACCTTCACCTTCACCTTCACCTTCATCTTCACCTTCACCTTCACCTTCACCTTCCCCTTCACCTTCATCTTCATCTACACCTTAACTTTCAACTTCATCTTCACCTTCATCTTCACCTTCACCTTCACCTTCAACTTCATCTTCAACTTCACCTTCACCTTCATCTTCAACTTCACCTTCACCTTCACCTTCACCTTCACCTTCACCTTCACCTTCACCTTCACCTTCACCTTCACCTTCACCTTCACCTTCAACTTCACCTTCACCTTCACCTTCACCTTCACCTTCACCTTCACCTTCACCTTCACCTTCATCTTCAACTTCACCTTCACCTTCACCTTCACCTTCACCTTCACCTTCATCTTCAACTTCACCTTCACCTTCATCTTCACCTTCACCTTCACCTTCACCTTCACCTTCACCTTCACCTTCACCGTCACCTTCACCTTCACCTTCACCTTCACCTTCACCTTCACCTTCACCTTCACCTTCACCTTCACCTTCACCTTCCCCTTCACCTTCATCTTCATCTACACCTTAACTTTCAACTTCATCTTCACCTTCATCTTCACCTTCACCTTCACTTTCAACTTCATCTTCATCTTCACCTTCACCTTCAACTCCACCTTCACCTTCACCTTCACCTTCATCTACTCTTTAATCTTCACCTTCACTTTCAACTTCATCGTCACCTTCACCTTCACATTCACCTTCACCTCGTTATGCCTTTGTTATGTTGTTGGGTGTTTGTAATGTTTTGTAGTTGTTTACTTCCTTGTAGGCCTATGTATTTTATAAAATGAGTCCCCTCGTAACTAGGCAGCGCAGCCATGCGTAAATCTCCCCCTGGAGGAAGCTTGCAAGTTAATAGCACTGTGTTGTCGACAAAGTATTAAACCATCAGACCAAATTACCATTTTATTGTGTTCATTGTACATGTCACCAATAAATTCATGTTTCCTATTCAGATTCATGATTTAAAAGCATTACAATTCATTCATGATGGAGTTTTCTATCACCAGTTGATCTCAGTTGAAAATTCCCATAGCGTTACACTGCCGATAATGAGCTAATTGATATTCATGAGGTGATTTACTACAGCGATTTTACATTGGAATTTTGACTTGCTCGATAAAATCATGAATTGTAATGCCTTTGGCTTTAAATCATGAATCTGAATAGGAAACATGAATTTATTGGTATAAAATGAACAATGAACACAATGAAATGGTAATTGGGTCTGATGGTTTAATACTTTGTCGACAACACAGTGATAACTTGCAAGCTTCCAAGGGAGAAATACTTTTGCGCGGCAGTGTATGTCGGAGTCAACAAGCCAACGGTGGCAAAGGCTAGCGCTAATTTCAACGTACCAGGAGTTATGAAACAAATTAATATGGTTCCACAAATTCCTTTAGGCTAGGACGGAACTTAAAATTCACGTTAGCATTTTATTTATTAGACAAGAAAGGACCAATGAAATCTGGTGTCAACGACCACATAAAGATCACAGTTTTACCGATTTTCTTTTGTGTTTTTGTATATATTATTTGGAATACTTTTAGGTACTTGATGTCGGCCACGCAAGTTTTGAGAAATAAGCAATCAAAACTGTGAAAATTACACTGAAATAATAAGAAATGCAATGCCCTTTTTCATCATATCTTTAGAACCAAAACTTCGATTTTCAAAAGATAAGGGATTATTAGAAACATTAATGGTGTATATGATGAATATATCTAAGATTTGTCAGAAATACACATCATGCACCTTTCCAATCAACATAACCTTGAAAAGGTGTAAAATAATAACACTGACAATAAACATGGTAAACGTTACGATTTGTTAAGTATGAAAAGAAACAAAGGCATTGTTACCAACGTTTCGAAATACAATCCACCGCAATATTCTTGCCAGGTCTATAGGATGTGATTGTAATAAGTACTTTTAACTTCCCGTTCATATATAGTGACATAATGTACGTGTATAGGACGCTATTCATATTGACTTAGAGGTAAGTGTATTTCGTTTTGCATTATTATATTTTTTGTAAATTATGTTGCGCTAATGAAGGCTTTTGATTTGCATCGAAACGTCAGGTCCCGCGGATCCCGTCCACCGTTGCTAGAAACGTTTAGGTTTGTCCTAGGCCTATTACTTATAGAGAACATTGAAACATCTCTCATATTCGCGGTTAATGCTGATGTAAAAAATGCACTTAATTTTACGCAAAATCTATCTTTTAGTGCTTTAAGCACCAATGTTTAAAATATTGTCGCCAAATTATTTTAATTGCCACATCTGAAACGAACAACAGCAGTTAAGTTATGGTTCAACGTGATCAAAAGTCACTGGGTAAATGAGGTTCTAGCTAAACACAGTGGGTGTCAAAAAGTGTCTCTGTGAAACATGATTATTTTTTGGCCATAACAAGTTAAGGAATTGTACAAACCACAGAATATTTGAATATTATATTATTTTACACAATACATAGATGTATTCTATTAATCATTATTTAAATCTCAAAGGTAGTTTTTTCAGTTGAAATCCAATTCCTGTCCAAAAGTGGCCAAAGTGAGATTCGCACTCTTGTTACTGAATCGATCATATCACGGGAGTTTTAAGGGATGAAATTTAATGGAATAAAGAGTATTTGATAGAGGACCAATATGGCTTATCAAGATACTTTTATTAAAACAAAAAAAACATGGGATGTATTTTAAATTATTTGCCCCCTGACCGAAAAAAACCCTTTATGCCCCCGCCGCCTCCAGCCCTATTTATATTTATGCCCGCCCCAGTCTCCGGATGTAGTGCACTGCAAAAACTAGGGTGTTACTTTAACACTAATTGGAGTTAATACGGGTCCAATCTCACACCGGTGTTAAGATTATTTCAACACCAGTTGGTGTTATTTTCAACAATACTATTGTTTTAACACTGGTAGGTGTTGAAATAACACTGGTAGGTGTTGAAATAACACCGTAGAGATTGGACCCGTATTAACTCCAAATGGTTTTTTTAATTATTTTTAAAACGCTTGTTTTTGCAGTGTGTGTATTGGCATATGACAATTTACAAGGACCATTTTTCGCGGGCGTTTGGTGTACAACATGCCCTTACCCTCCTCTCAAGTTTTCTGAGCTGACTGAAAAAAATATTCGGGCACTCTGATCTTGCCTCCCCTTAAAAATCCTAGCTATACTCCACTGACTTTTTTATATGATCGCATACCCGCTATCCATTTGCATTTAGGTTACTTTTCCACATTTTCTCGGTTGGGAATTACCACCGTTTTGCCACTTTTTACCAACCGCTCTCCGAACGGCATCTCACCTTTTACGCAATAAATTATCTCGTTTTGAAAGTAATCTCAGCCAGTTCCCTGGTTCTAGGAATTGTTCTGTTCATAAAGAAGTTCTGAAATTGTTTCCAATCGCTAACTTTTTGGATATTTCGCGTATTTCGCGATATATTTATATCAATGTAAAGCTGGTAGGTATCCATTTCCAAAAATACCTCATTCATTAGCAATCATTTATTACTTTGTTAGTCACCTGCTAGAGAATATGAGGAGGGTCTCATTCAAAAATGTGACAAATGTCACCACTATTTCGTGCTCAAAAGAACGACTCAGTCGTCTGCTCAATGACGTGCAACTATTTTATTGACACTCAGTCTGCAGTGCAGTGATTGACTTTTGCGCACAAAAATAGTGATGATTCTGGTACATTCAGATTTAGATCTTCCCATTCATGACATAAATTGTCCGCTTATAGGAGCGCTATTAATTCGGTCTAGTAGACCTATTGTTATCAGTACTTACTACGAGAGGATTTCCTGGTATATTTAAATTCGGGGCGTGTACGACGGTACTTCTTGCTAACTGCATGAGTGAGTTTCCATTATGTTGCAAATTACATCCACGCTTAATGCGTTTAAACTACTCAATGGGTGTTGCAATATTTACTGCCGGTTGGTTGCACACGAGAATTATGTCATTTAGCAACCAGCTTTGATGGAAGCGAATATTTAAATTTGTTGCCGGTTTTTAGGGCAGCAATTTATAGCGCTGCTAAGCGGGCCTTGTAGCGTAATGTCTCAAGCAAGTGGCTTTATAGCACTGAAGCAAATGATTGCTACCAAATTTTGGTATCATTGTAAAGATGAACGCATCATCAGCTTTCTATTTACGTGCAACACATTGTGAACATCATACGAAAAATGTTACGAACTTGTTTGAGGGGTTTATTTGGATAGACAAGAGTACATGTTTGGATTGTTTTATGATACTATTTGGAACGGGTAGCCAACTTGATTCCATTTTGATCAGAGTATTACAATTAATGACAATAGAAAATATGGATCAATACTAAAATCGGGAACGTTAACATTGTATGGTTAGACTGTATTATTTTATTCTCAAATCACAGTGACGTGAATCATCCAGGTGACTAATTGAATAAAACAGTCATGCACCAGTAATGAAATTCCTTAGCCATAATTATTTGAATTGAGTTGAGGCTTAAATATATATTGGGACTTTCCCACATCTAACTCGAATCAATTAATGTGGGTATTTTTAAATATGGTTCCTGTTTATCTCGCATATATCAAATAATGACAATTAATAACAATAGAAAATATGAATCTGTATAATAATCATAGGGTGAAAATGTATGGGGGCGTTGAATGATCCAGGTGACTGACACACTAATTGAATAAAAACAGTCATGCGTTTAATTAAATATCGTAACTTCCTCAATAAGTGTAGGAATATCACAATTAAAACGACAACATAAAGGCAAATTATTATTGGCGATAAAATTGTAGAAAACCGGTTTGATTCTGTTCAGTAATCACGGAGAAATGAGAGATTACGTAGAGTACAGTCAAAAAGAACACTTCCATCCAAGTTTGCTCAATTGAGTGATTTTGACGGCACATATACAAGAAATGAATGAATACTTCTCTCAAAGATAACATTCATTATTAGGATTTTTTTCTATTATAATATATTATCTATATATACACGCGTTTTTCTGCTAATTATAGCCAGGTAATTTGCCTTTATTTTGTCGTTTGAATTGTTCTATTCCGACACTTATTTAGGAAGTTACGATCACCCGAAGGTGCGTTGCAATTTCGTTTGATACAACCAGTACGATTAAACGTTAGAGGTCCCTATCCCTACATGAAAAATGTTCAGAGACAATCCAGGCACATAACGTATGTGAACCGGGGTATTTTATCATATTATATTATAAGAGAAACACCCTCATTTCTCTAAATATCTGGGATTTATGCTTTCCATTGTATTGAATAGGCATATTGTTAGAATGTTCATACAATGTTTGATTATTATTTTTAACTATTGAAATCATTATGAAAACATTTTAGAACTTAGGCCTTCTCAACATTATGTTGATCATAGATAATTATTTTGCATTCTTTAATATATTATTCCTTTTTAGATTACACAAAACTTAAAGACGACTACAATGGGACAAGAAAACCATAACGAAGACTTTGCCAATAGTTCTGGTGAACCACTGGATATATTTCTTGTGCCTGTACCATGGGATTGGCGGTTCATCATTCAGCTTATCCTCGCCATCATAGGCATCATTGGAAACTCCATTGCCGAGGGATGAAGCACAATACCACTAACACCTTCATCGCAGCTCTCGCCGCTGCGGATCTGGTTACGTCCATAAGCATTATCCCTCATCCCCAGCTGTCGCGAGTACCACAGAATGCCATTGGAAGCTTCTATTGTAAGGTAGTCTTTTCGTCTAACATCATGTGGATATCAATCGTAGCTTCAGTGATCAGCTTGACCATGTTGGCAGTGGAACGCTACGTCGCTGTGGCATTTCCAACACGATACAAACAGATCTTCACCGCTATGAAGACCCGATTGATGATACTCGCGATATGGATCTTTGCATTCACGTTGAATACATTCGGCTATTACGAGACATTTGTGGTAAACGAACAATGTGTTCACATTCTTCCCAGTATAAAATTCCAGATGTTTCTAGGGTGCGCGGTATTCATTGTTGAATACCTCGTGCCGATGATCATAATGTTGGCGGTGAATATCCGAACTATTCAGCTTCTCAATATACAGGCGCGGTCATTTACCTCCGGAACTGGACGAAACGATACTAAAAGCACACCAGGGTTATCGTTAATTCGTGCCCGTCGTCGCGTTGTTAACATGCTCTTCATCGTCATAGTGACCTTCATCGTTTGTTGGTCTCCCGATCAATTTGCCTTCCTCGCTTTCAACCTAGGCTGGGTACCGTTTGAGTACGCTTTTGGGCCTCTCTACCGCGTCTTTGTCGTGATGGCGTTTGCAAACTCTTGCGTCAATCCAATCATCTACACCCTTATGAACAGAAACTTCCGCGCGGCATTGAAGCAGCAACTGCCAAGAATCCGACGACGTTATCAAGGAACGAAGGAGCATCACACTAATACCTTGTTTGACACACCACTGGGCGATACTGCTGAGAAAGCTGACAAAGGAGGTGTAGTCAACCCGAATTTGGATGTTAAGAATGACGAGTCGTCGGCAATGTCAGGAGGAACAAGCGGTACAAAGAGTAGCAATATAGAGTCTGATTTATCTGGCACCAATTTTTAAATCAACTTTTCTGACATCCATATGATGACGGGATCATTAAATCATATATGACTGTAAATAAGCTCAAGTTAAATGACGCCAATATAGAAATTCATTTCTTTCTTTATATTATCTTCATTTCATATTGAGAATTAGGATTGGTGTATCAAAAATTCCTACTTTATTTAACGCCAAGGAATTACATTTACCTGATTCATTTTCTGGGCTATACCGTGTAATTTGTGTTAACATAGTCTTGATCAGCAGTAAGTCTTGAAATTATCCTGACAAAATGGTACATTTAGCTTGATTGGTTCTTCAGATATGGTTCATTACAGAAAGCATGCACAAATGCCTTGTCCACGGGAGCGTCCTTTAGTAGAGATGGAATGCACAAAGTGGACCTATACATACGATTGGTGGGTCACAAATTGTGAACAATTGAGAAACAGAAAAAATGAGACATCTGAAACATCTGTCTGGCGGCATAACATTACATACCTACGTTTCTTTGTTGACTGTGAATGGCACACAAGCATAGAGATTGGGATACTTTGTCAGGGCGGGCTTTTCAATTCTGAATCTGGAGCGTGCTGTTTTGTTGAAAACAAAAAATAAAATGACGCTCCCGTGGACAAGTCAGTTTTGTGTATGCTTTCTGTAATGAACCACATCTGAAGAACCAAACAAGCTAAACGTGCCATTTTTACGGGATAATTTAAAAACTTACTGCTGATAAAGACTAAGTAATTACAAATTCTCTGAAACTATATATAAATGTGGTTGACAAATTACATTGAACTTGGGTCAACTTTTTTTAACCACCCGGTATATCACTTCAAAAGGCGTATGTTACTCTATTGTTTTTCAAATTTTTGTATTATAGAAGAATTCCAAAACAAAGGAGCTTACCAACATTCTTGTCGAGGGTCGGTTTTCTGCGCATGGATTCAGTCGTCGTACTAAATATAATACAATATTTACTTTTCGATAAGGTCATTTAACAGAGCATGTTTGACACAAAAATTACGTTGGACGACAGGAAGGTATGTCGAATTGGTTTATACGATTTGACAAGAAGTAACCTGCGTTGTTGTGCAGCCTCACCAGTCACCACTCAATATTTCATAACCCAGGAGAAATCTCACCTCGTTTTTATCGTCCCTTTTTGTATGACTAATGTAGTGACAAATTAGTTTTTTTTTGACAAATGAATAATCATGATAACTTCTGGGTTCAAATCTTGGCAAATTCCACAACGCTCCAATGCTGAGCGCAAGCGTTGACCACCGTTGACCAATCAGGCTGCGTCATTTTGTTGTGGTGGAGCTACTACGCATGTGTAAGAGCGCAAAGAGTTCGAGCGCTGTGGAGTCTGCTGGCCCTTAATATATAATTGTAACAAATCGGCGACTGATTTTTTTTAGACAAGATTATCTACTTGGATGAAGTGCTTGATGTGCCAACGGTGTACGCGAAGGAACAAGTACTAAATAAATAACAATACTTATTCTTTTATTTGAAATGTTCTAATGAGACTGAACTATATTTACAATCGTTAGGTCTATAACCATGATAACCAATGCAAAGCGACGGAAAGTCACAATTTTCTGCTCGCTGATCGCAAAATATCCTATCCCGATATATCGTCATTGGTTGGGTGGTCATTTTAGGTTCACGTTAATGTTCACTATCTCTCTTTATTCTATTGAAATATCCTAACTTTTGCATTTGTTCTATCATACGCACATGTAAAGAATACCATATCGCCTGTTGAAGGGGTGTAATGATGATGATGGACTGCATTATTAGAAAATTACTGAAATAAGTCCCCAAAAAGTAAGTATTATTCGAAAAACTTGTTGATCTACCGACTTATTTATATCTCTTAAATTTCATCAAAGGACTTCATAATATTACATGTGTTTTTGTTTAGTCTCTAGTGAGTCCCAAAAGAAAGAAAAAAGTTATTAGAAGAAACAAAATGCTTCCTACCGATCTATCTCAAATTCCATGAAAGGACATAATTTAATAATTTCTCTTTAGCAGCCTATTGCTCATAACAAATTAATTTAGAAAGATTCTATATCATGATATTTAATATTGCAAGGTGTATCTCGATACCCGATTTATGGTGATTTCATCGTCTTTGAGTCAAAGTTACTGAAAACAAAACTAAACAGTTGTAAATGGACCTTTATTCTCAACTTTGTGACTGAATACAATGTACTTGGCATATATAAATGTGGACTGACATCCTAGTCTGAACATGGTAGGCCTAGCTGTTTGTAAAAAAACACCTTGCAGCAGTTGATGAATATTACACTTTTTAAAGGCTATTCTTGTTTTAGGTCTATCTCTGCACATCGCATGTCACGAAATAGACATCGGTGGCCTCCATCATCAACAGGGTCACAAAGAATCAGCCATGATCCATAGAACGACGACAACGACTTATTTTAACTCTCTGGTTGAAATATGGAATTATGAACATTGTGATGCTCTTTCAAATGAGTATTATTCGGCTCAAAATGCAATCATATATGTGACGCGATTAAGAGGAATGAGTCGGATGTCGGGGAATCCCAAATTGAGATATGGCCAATTCAAAATGGCGGCTTACATAAGTTTTGATGGAAATTCATGTATACAATTTGACATAACTTTGGAACAAAACGTCGTATCGACATGGGGTTTTCAGTTTCTGAAAGCTCTAGGTGTCTTCTTTAATACTGTATTAAAAACTCATTTTCGACCAGGGTCGACATCCGACTCATTCCTCTTGATCGCGTCACATATACGTTTATTCTGTGCATATTAGATAACGTCTGAAGATTATTCATACCAGAAACCACCTTGCCGATGTCAAAGTCGAATCATATAATTTGTTCAATATTATAGATCCAACATTAATCCAACAATATTTCTTCAAAAACAAGTAACTGCTCGTCACAACGAAACATCACCTGTTCGTATGTCTTCACTTTTCTCGACTAAACCATTCAATTATACTACTCCATACCCGGTTAGTACATGATATGATGTTGTATTGAATAATAATAATTTTCTCATTATCGTGCTAAGCTGTGCTAGAACGAAAATGATAAGCAAAGCATTCAAGATCATTAAACTATATCTTGATATTTACATTAATGTTGTAAATATTATAACTATTCTTAGATGAATAATATCTAAGTCAATTTGGTAATATAATCCATCTCGCCATGACAAACTTAACACCTTATTAAGTCAAGAAGGTGAAAGAAATACATAACCATGTCGACATAATGCTGATAATATCTCGACTTAGCAAAATAATTATGTTGCCATCTGATGGCACTTAACACGTTCCGTACAATTATGATCCGAGCTGGAACTTCAGATATTTCCAGCCAGCCAGTCTGACTGGTAACTTTTTTTTGGGGGGGGGGGGGGGGGGAGTCTTACAATCATAGCTGATAATAAGTTTCTTAAAACTTTAAGAACCTCGTCGTACGTGTCCCTCACATTGCCTTGTGCATGTTTTGTAAAAAGCAAAAATGATAGCATGTTTTGCACCAAAATATTGAATTACTATGTACTTCAATAAGGTATAATAATAAGCTATCTGTTATCATGATTCTCTAAAGAGTCCAAGACATAACTACACGGCGGGTTGCGTAACTCGATCACATTTTAAACATTTTGTTTTAGAGTAGGAATCGCGGAGTGTTTTAAATCTCGGTAAAAGGGTGAAGTGCTTGTAACCTCTCCCCTATAGGATGCCAACGAGCCCTATTTTAGTTTACAATTTAATGGCTTCTTAACCAAATACAACCAATATTGTAAGCAAATATTCGGCATATGTTGACCCCACCAGAACTGAACTATTGTGTCATCGATTTTAACTTGAACTGTGAACTTTTGATGTCTTCGATTTGCAGCAAAACAATGTGATTTTGACGCGAAATTTGGTTGCGTATATTTGTGTGTTTAAATAATACTATTAAATGCATTCATTTAATATATAGTTGTGTGTATACTTATTAAATTTACGCGAAGTTATTTTGTGGTTGCGTATATTTGTGTGTTACTATTATTAATGAGATTTCCTATTGCAGGCCTAAAAGGTGTTGCATTGTTATGCAAATGAGATGCTCCGGTGTTTTCAGACACCGGGTGCGTGGGAACTCTCATTGGCCGTGTTCACTTCGAGCAAGCCGGTTCGTTTTTACATCTTGTTGCTGCTGCTGAGATACTTTTTGGTGAGCTTGTTTTCGTGGCGGGAATTTTTTTAATTACGTTCTTGAATACAGTGATTGCACAAGTTTAATTTTCCGTGCTCGGTTATGTCTCAACGATCGCAGGTTAGTCTCTCGTTAGCTGCAAGTGCAAGTACGAGTGCAGGTAGAGAGGAAGAAGAAGAAGGAGAGATTTTTGATCAACTTCGGGCTCAAATACAAGCACAACCTCAGGGCGGGGGTTACCAGTCATCTGTAGAACGGGACCCCGTTTCAAATGAGGGCGCTCTATTTAGTGACGCACTGCCGTCTTTTTTTACACGGCGATTCATCGGAAGTGACGGAAGTCCGTCGCCCGCCGGAATACAAAAAAAAACCACTTTTCAATAGAGGGCGGGCTTAACGGCCTCACGTCACAGTAATTTTCAAAATTCATAAAAAGCCGAATTTGCCGATTTTGAACAACGAAATAACTCTCTTATCACAGAGATAACCGTTACAAAGGCATCACTTCTAAATACTATAGGGCTTATATATAATGTAAAAATTATCACACTTACCCTAAAAATTCTATAAAATGGTGTATAATCTCGTCTAGAAAATGGTGGTCTCATCGCAGCAAACCGGTCAAAAAATACATAATTTTAGTTTGTGTCGTGTGATGTTGGGGTCGGAGGTTAAATTAAATCATCAAACTGGATGTCGCAAGGAGTTCTGGTACCTTATGCTGCCCTCAACTCGATGGATAGTTACTTTTTATGCAGATAATTGGGGGTAAAAGGTGAAAATTCAATCATTGCGCAAATTGACGGGTGTGCGTTACCTTGGTTACGTACACCCGGCGTTTTAGAGCGCCCTCAATTGAAACGGGGCCCCGTTCTACAGGTGACTGGTTACGCCCAATCCGGAGTTCAGCCTCAACAACAGCGCCACCAGTGCAAAATCAACAACAGCCTCAGGCTCAGCCTGTAATACAGCAACCGCAGCAGGGTTTACAGAACCTACAAGTAGTTTCTCTGGAAAACATTAATCAACTAATTTCACAAACTGTTGGTGGGTTTAAAGTCAGAGTACTTTGACGAGAAGCTTTCAGCTCAGAATGTCCAAACAGAGAGGGTGTTAGAATCGGCTAAGGTAAAAATTCAGTACAAGGGCAACCGTGTACAGTTTGATTTTAATAACAAACAGAAAGATAGTCTACAAAAGGCTATTGCAGCCATCAATAAAGGCGATACCAACAAGGCTGTGGTGGTTTTACAACACGCAAGTCAAGAGGTTGATAAAAGAAACAAACTAATACGTATAGCGGATAAATCGGAGGATGGTTGGAAAGTCATCGAGGAATATTTGTCCGATGATCTTGCCAGTAATTCAGAAGATGAAAAAAAGGATCAAATCTGCGCAAAATAGGGCGGCCATTAAGAGAAGGAAAGCTAAGTCCACTAGAAGTAGCAGGCGGGGGCCGTATCGCAGACCAACTGCTGTTGAGACGTATCCTAATCCGGATTCCAATCCTAGTCATAGTTTTCGTCGCTTTAACCAGTCCAACATGCCCAAGCAGTTCGGGTATGGTAACGGTAGCGGGAGTACGCCAAGAGATCTTTGTTTCGCCTGCGGCAAACCCGGGCATTGGCGTCGGAATTTCCCAGTAGTTGCAGCCGGCTATGGCAACAAATCTAAAGATGGTGGTGGTCAATAGTTCTAATTCAACTATAGGTGAGATTTTTGAGACCATATGAATTGTTTAATTTATTGCACTTGCAAATGTTTTTGTTTTCTGTCATATAGAGGAGTTTTATGGGGAAAATGTTTTCAGTCCCTATGATTGGCAGGACCGGTATACTAGAGTGTGATTGTCACGAGACAAATCAGAAGGAGAGAGATGAAGGATGAGAAGAAACGTCGTTATTTACTGAATAGCATGACAGTTGGTGGTATGTTTTATCATGATAGTTTTCTGATAAATGTTATGTTGTTTGTTTTCAAATAACTATTGTTCTTTTTTATCTCCATAAATATGTTTGATTATGCATCAGATTCCTCTGCAGTATATGGAAGTGGACGGCATGATTCGGTGACGGTTATAGACAACAGGGTAAAAGGGATCTGCATGATTCAATGACAGTTAGACAACAGGCAGCCAATTCAGGGGCTGCCCACAGAAGAACTGAGGACTTTCATGTTCAGGTCATTTACGAACGGTATGATTCTGAGTTTTATTTACAAAATGTTCATGAATATGAACAAGGTGGTGATAGTCCTATTATTAGAGGTCGTTTGAGGGCTAACATTGAATTTTGGAGACTTATTGAAGCTAATGAGGAAGTCCTCGAGATCATTGATTCGGGATACAAAATCCCCCTTGTTTCTACGCCTTTACCTACGCATTTAAAGAACAATAAGTCTGCGTTAAAGTACTCTGATTTTGTGTCTGGTGCCATTATAGAATTATTGAACAGTCATTTAATTGTTGAGTTAAACTCTCCTCCAGATATCATCAATCCATTGACGGTTTCAGTTCAATCCTCAGGTAAAATGCGATTGATTCTGGATCTGAGATATATTAATTCATTTGTTTGGAAACAGAAAATTGTCAATAGATGATTGGCGTGTTGCCCTTGAATATTTTCACAAAGATGATCATATGTTTGCATTTGATTTGAAATCGGCATACCATCACATTGAGATCTTCCCAGATCTGCAGATCACTGTACGTTTTTGTCGTTTTCATGGGTTATTAATGGAGTTAATAGGTTTTTCTCTTTTCAAGTACTTCCTTTTGGTTTATCTTCTGCTCCATATGTTTTTACCAAGTGTATCAGACCTCTTGTCAAATATTGGAGGAGCAAAGGTTACTTTATTGTAGTATATCTAGATGACGGCTGGGGCAGAGCTTCCTCCAAACTTGAATGCTCTAGGATTGCTAATTTAGTCAAAAGTGATCTTTTGAAAGCAGGCCTGGTTCCCAACACCCAAAAATCAGTTTGGACACCGGTTTAAAATATTGACTGGTTGGGCATGACGTGGAACGCAGCATTAGGCTCACTGAAAGTTGTTAATAGAAGGATAGGCCTAGATGATATTTTGACATGCATAAATGATATTACTCATAGACTCCCTTATGTTACGGCCAGGCAGCTAGCTGGTTTTGTGGGGAAAATTATTTCCTTGCCATCCGTCACTGGACATGTTGTGCAATTGAGAACTAGATATTCCACTATGCATATTTGCATGCGTAAACACTGGGACAGTGTTATCAATATATCTAATAGTAGTGTAGTTATTGACGAATTGTTCTTCTGGAAATTTAATGTATGTGCTTTGAATAACAAATTACATTTTGAATATTCCGTACCACAGGTGTTCATTTACTCCGATGCGAGTAACTCAGGGTGTGGGGCTTGGACAGCCCAGTGCGGTGATATGAAATTTCTATGTAACTGGTCGCATGAAGAAGTAGGTAAGAGTTCTACTTGGAGGAACTGAAAGCTGTTGCACTGGCAACCAAGGCTTTTGGGAAGAATTTACATGGTAAACATGTAAAAATGTTCTCTGATAACAAAGGTGTCGAATCCATATTCAAGAAAGGAAGTATGAAGCTAGATCTCCAGAACCTCAGTATTGAGATTGCAGAAACTTGCTCATTACATGACATTGATATGCAGGTAAATTGGATACCGAGAGAAATGAATACTGAGGCAGATGAACTAAGTCGAGAAATAGACTTAGATGATTGGGGAGTGTCAGTCCCCTTTTTCCAATTTATGGATATGTTGTGGGGAGGGCATACTGTTGACAGGTTTGCAGATAACTTGAATGCCAAGACTTTTATTTTCAATTCCAAATATTGGTGTGTTAATTCTTCACACGTAGATGCTTTCTCTATTTCCTGGGAGATCTAGAATGAGAATAATTGGTTAGTACCACCCATTTCTCTAGTGGTGAGAGCTATTAAACATGTTGTTGCTAGCAAGGCACGTGCAACTCTTGTGATTCCTTGTTGGCCTTCTGCAGCTTTTTGGCCACTTGTATTCTCTAGTGGTAGTCCCGTTATCAACTGTATTACTCACGTGATAAGGTTTTCAGACCCTATACCAATATCTATGTTCAGGGTAAGAATAAGAGGTCATTATTCGGATCCTATAACTTCCGTGAAGCGGTTCTCTGTGTTAGAATGGATGCTAAAGAGTGTTAATTTTTTTTGAGATGCCTCTGTCGGATCGGTTTTTTTCCCACTGGGGACACATACGAGAGACTAATTATTGAGTTACCTTATTTTGGTATTGTGATATCTACCCACTGGGGTGAGATATTATACCCACAGGGGTTTTGAAATTATCCGCTTGGTTATCATTATTTTTTGTATAATGCTCACTTGAGTAACTGAAGTTGTGAAATGATGATTTATTTATTGAAAACACTGCTTTATTAGTGCGTGTTATGTATTATTGGAATACACTGTTTTTTGTTATTTCCTTACAGAAACACTGAGTATCAGACCACAGTAAACAAATTATTGTCAGCTTCTAGAGCAGGAAGTACAGTGACGCAATATGAAAGAGCCTTTGCCACATGGCAGTTATGGTGTGTGAAGAACAAAGTGTCAGATTTTCAACCTAACGTGCATGATATTGCAAGGTACTTTATGTCTCTGTATAACTCTAATGCTACACTTAGCAAAATACAGTCTTCATTTTATGCATTGAAGTGGAAACTCAGCTGTTCACCTATCACTTCAGATAACGACCCATGTGATTCCAAGCAGTCAGCACGCAGGTATTGCTTTCAATGAGTGACCTTGCCGATTTCTAACCCACGCAAAGATCGATTTCAGGACTGTCAACCTTGCGCTAAAACCTTATGAGAAGTTTGTTTTCCCTGAATTAATTGAGGTAGGGTTAGCTGGCAGCCATGATGGCGAAGTAGGTGGATTGTTCGTAATTTTCTCTATAATATGATGCCAAATCTGACATATTTGGTCCACAAACAGTGATTTTATCGCTAATTTTAGAATTTAATAACTTTCGTGACTTTGCTTCTTGGAACCATTCACTTGACCGGACTAAAACTCGTACGATATTTTAAGAGCAATGTCCGTACTAACGGAATTTTAAGCTTTAATTTCATATCAAAAACATTGTTGCCCGACTTCTTTTTTGATACGAAAAACCGAGTCTGATTTTCACCGATTTTCGGTCAGAAAACGAAACTTACGATCCCCCGTAGGCCTCGCCAACTTGATTTTTAGTTTCCCGTAACCCGCCCGCGCTTCATTTTCATGCCCGCGTTTGAATTCACTATTGACATTTTGGGAAAAAATACCGTTTTTGCAATGAAAACGTCCGAATTCATGCATTTTGTGTTATGAAATTGTGAAAAATGATTTTGACGAGAAAAAAATATCATATGAAATTGTGCAGAGCAGAAGGATCGATTTCGAACCCCGATACCTCTCGTTCTCCAAGCGAACTCTTTACCATCTGAGCTATCAAGCGAAACTAGTTATATCCGTGAAATTTAAACACTATCAACAACCCAACGACGGTACGAAATGAATTTAGCTCGAGACAAGATTCGAGGAGCTATATTATAATCATTCACTTAACCGGACTAAATAATTTTATAATATTTTAAGCATGTTTCTAGTTACAAAAGACTATGAATATTATGATACCATGGATAAAATTGGTGCCTGGTTCTTCAGAAGTGACTTTTTACCGTGGATTTGGCTTTATTTTCGTCAAGTTTTTCTTGAATTCGGTCTGTGTGATTGCAATAATTTGCACCGAAAATACAACATGTCATGAAGTTCACAGATAATATTAGATATATTATATGCATCACATGCATTTTTATTTTACAATTTCATGGCAAATGTTTTTGAAATGTGTGATTATAATCATGAAAAGAGCTCATTTACATCGTGCTATCATGAGGTCAACTGTAACTACGAAGCGGTATCGCTACGGGTGAGTACTTCCGGTCGCTGTGAGTGGGTTAGAAATACAACGGCTTTGAGCGGGGCTGCATACTGACTGCAAGTATATAAAAATGTTAATGGATGGGCTGAAGCGACTGCTGGTTCGCACTACGGTGAGAAAAGAACCTGTTACCCCTAGTATGTTGAGTAAGATTGTGTGTAATTGTAATATGAGTAATCTCAAAGACCTTAGCATTTGTGCTATGATGTTAATTGCTTACGCTGGGTGTTTACGTTATGATGAACTATCTAACCTGAAAGTTTGCGATATTGAATGGTGTTCATCGCATATTAAACTGTTCTTGGAAAAGAGCACGACTGATCAATTTAGAGACGGTGCCTGGGTGATCATAGCAGCAACAGGTAAACATACTTGCCCTTTCAGTATGCTTCAGAAATATGTTCAAAAAGCAGGTATTGTTGGTGAGTCTGATTCAAATTACCTGTTCAGACCATTGACTTTCTTGAAATCTTCAGCTTCATACATTTTGAGAAGTGGTAAACTGTCTTATTCCACATGTAGAGATATATTTAAGGCTACATTAGAATCCATAGGGATTGATTCCAAAAATGTTGGACTCCACAGTTTAAGAGCAGGAGGAGCCTCCGCGGCAGCTGAGTTCGGAGTGCCTGATCGTCTTTTTAAAAGACATGGTCGCTGGAAGTCAGATTCTTCCAAAGACCGGTACATCAAAGAATCCCTTGATAATAAGATGGTGGTATCCTTGAATTTAGGTATCTAGATGAGATAATAGGTCATCTGACAGCTGAGGTAATGTTCATGTTATATTATGAAAATGTGAATGCTTATTATGTAATATGTTTTCAGTGTAAGGTACACTTGATCCTGTGAGTTTTTTGTGTACGTTGTTGTTTGAAAAATATATATTTATACAAGATTATTCTTGATATTCTCGCAGATATATATGCTTGATCCCGTTCTTTAATCATTGACATATGGGGAGCTAATACGCTCGTCGCTGAAGTTCGGCGCTCCCCAAGGTATAGTGTTATTATGTTGATATATGTTTCTATTGCAGCAATATAGTGCAGGCTCAATAGGAAAGTATTTATTTCTGTTTGAGCCTGTGAATTAAGAAATAATGAGATTTCCTATTGCAGGTCTAAAAGGTGTTGCATTGTTATGCAAATGAGATGCTCCGGTGTTTTCAGACACCGGGTGAGTGGGAACTCTCATTGGCCGTGTTCACTTCGAGCAAGCCGGTTCGTTTTTACATCTTGTTTTTCAAGATATGAGTTTATATTAAAGTTTTATTAATCCATGAGTATTCGCTTTTTATAGAAGTAAGAAAGGAAAGTGGCTACTGAGGGTGAGTCAAGGAATTACATAAGAAGATACCAAATTAGGAACAGGGACCAGACAGATAAAGATCTGATTGTACCAGAAGCATGATGAGTTATGACATGATATATGAATTGAAGTAAGGAATGCTGTTACTTAGGTGAGTATTAACCACATGGGCCAGGGCTTATTTATTAAGCCATACTCTGGCATTATCTGTCTTTTCTTTCCACCGGCTAATACGCTCGTCGCTGAAGTTCAGCGCTCCCCCAAGGTATAGTGTTATTATGTTGATATATGTTTCTATTGCAGCAATATAGTGCAGGCTCAATAGGAAAGTATTTATTTCTGTTTGAGCCTGTGAATTAAGAAATAATGCTAATATTTCACAAGCATAATGATGCAAAAGGGCCAAGGTAGCCTAGTTTAGTCATAAACATTTGTTTTCATGGACAATCATTACGAACACTATATTATTATCACTGCTACGCCAGTCTGGACTATATACGACAAAACAAATCTATTCAGAGTTATAATATTGAAATCATATATTATGTTGCTTCCATCTATTAAAAAGATAGGAGAAATGTAGTGTCCAAGCAGCACAGTAGTAATGTCTGCCTTGTGCACATATATATTCTAGTTATTGACAGCTCGTGTGCGTGACAAAGGTCACTCGTGAATAGTTTGCCGACACTCAACAAACAGTAATATACTTCATCATCACTACACTAGCTATGGAAAACTCATCGACATATTCCTCATCATCATTTACAAAACGGAAGTTCTGCGTTACATTAATTGGCTTCTCAATATGTTGTGTTGTATACTACAGCCTACCACGGTTACCGTATCACGGGGGATTTAAATCATTGCACGCACCCACTATGAGACCGATACCAGCACTAAACCGCCTTTATATCAAAGTTATCGCCAATGACAGCACGATTTATGAGGACAAATGTATTGAATATAACAATATATCACAGTACCTAAAACAAATCCGACTAAGCATGATGGAAGAACGGATGCCACCTGGTACTGATGATGTTACCAGCGTGATCAGTTCAGGAAGAGAAGGTATACATTATGGAAAAACTACATCTGTTTACTTGGGAACTTCCCCGTCACATAAGTACACACCAACTATCGGTAACCATGGTGAGACTTTGGATACTACTTGTGATGTTAAGCTCTGGGCGCAGTCTTCAGATTGGAAGAGTCTTATGAAACAAGACTCGGTAATTGCTCATCGTCAGTGTCAAATGCACTCTGGTGTTACCGCGAGCGGTGAAAAGGTTCAACCTTGTACAATTGATACTAATGGTCCACTAGTACTAAAAACCTACTCTGTGCCGTGTGAATCGTATTTGAATAAAGTTGTCGAATCTATAGGAAACCTAACAATCGCACGAGAGTTACTTAAATCGCACGACTTTAAAATATCATCTGCATTTGGTAAACTGAAACTCATGACACATTTCCTGAAGTCCTGCGGTTTCCAGCAACACTTCCCGGATGTCATCAACATTGGCGTCAAAAAGAGCGGTACTTCCCTGTTTCAAGCTTTCTTTCGAAACCATCCGCAGATTGTTAGCCCTTTAGGGATACAAAGCGAAATCGGAGGCGAAGTGCATTTTTTTGATTGTTATTATCACGAGGGCCTGGATTATTATAAATCGCGAATGGGATTTGCATCGAATGATATGTTGACTTTTGAAAAAACACCAAGGTACTTCAGGACCTATGATGCACCACAGCATATGTTGAAAGACCTTCCGAAACACGTCAAATTTATATTAATCGTGAAAGATCCAGTCAAGCGATCCATTTCCGATTTTAAGCACGATTCTCAGATGAGATACATGGATACTCATAAGCATGATAACAGACCAAAAGATATGTTGAATGACACTACGGGTGAAAAAGAAGCTATGCGGTTTAAAAATGAGATACTTGATACAACGGGTCAGGTAAATCCTCAAAGTGAAGCTATAGAAACAAGTATGTATGCAAAACATTTCAGGAATTGGCTCAGATTCTTCCCACGCGATCGATTTCTTGTGATTGACTACAGGCGCGTACGCAGGGGGGGTGTTTTGGGTGTGAAACACCCCCCTTGGATCTGTCCTAAAAAAAATAAAAAGGGGAAAGGAGAGGAAAAGAGAAGGAAAAGAAGAAGGAAAAAGAGAAAGGGGAGAGAGGTGACAGCGGAGACAGGGGAGAGGCAGTGGCGTAACCAGAGGGGTCATCGCCCCCTCTAGTAAAGACTGTATGTCGGTTGAGATTGGCATTTGCAACATTTTTGGCAACATTTTCGCGCGCTACGCGCGTATATATGTCCCAAAAATGGAATATTTTGGGAGAGGGAGAAGGGAAAGAGTAAGAGAAAAGGTGTTTTCTACAGGTTTTAAAATTATAATGGCCCTCAAACCATTAAATATTATGTTGGACCAATTTAAGTGTTAGAAATATTAATTTGTGTGTACATCGCGCGCATTAGTTTCAATGTTTCATTACACAAGCTTGACAAGATGGCTTCAGGATAGTTTTCCATGACCATTTTAATCCAAGAAGTTAAAAAATTTGCGCGTTCCGCGCGGATATTTTATGCAGGTTGTAACATTATATTGGCCCTCAGACCCACCAAATTTCCTAAATATGTGGAGGACGTTAAAAACATCATACTGGACCAAAATTTTAATGCAAAAACCACACCAAAAATGCTAAATACTAGGTGGGGGATATTATTGTCATACTGGACCATAATGTTAAAAATGCAATTTGTGTGCACTTTGCGCGTATTAATTTCAATATTTTATTATTTAAGCGTAACAAGGTGGCTTCAGAACAGTTTTCCATGACCAATTTTAATTCGAAAACTCAAAAAAAATGTTTTAACATTATTATGACCCTCAAACCACACCAAAAATTCTAAATATTATGTGGGAGACGTTATTATCATACTGGACCATTAATGTTAGAAATGCAATTTTTTGCGAGCTCCGCGCGCGTATTGGTTTCAATATTTCATTTTTCAAGCTTAACAAGATGGCTTCAGGACAGTTTTTCATTACCCTTTTAGTTCAAAAACTCCAAATTTTGCGCGGTCCGCGTGCATGTTTTCTAGAGATTTTGATATTATAATGTTCCTCAAACCACACCAAATTGTCTATACTAAATATTATGTGGGGGACGGTAAAAACGTCATACGTTACTTTTTAATGTTAAAATCACAATTTTTGCGCGCTTCGCGCGAATAAAGTTCAACATTTTAAATATTTAAGATCAACAAGATGGCTTCAGGGTTTTTGTTGGCCCCCCATCAAAACAGTCCTGGATACGCCATTGCCCTCAGTGAGGGTTACAAACAGGCGGGGACAGCTAGGGTTCAAAGGGTTAACCACATATTAAACACCCCCTCCACGCCGGGGTGAAAAGAAAAATAAGAGAATAGGGAGGGAAAAGACAGGATAAAAATGAAAAGAGAGAAAAATAGATAAACTAAAAGAAACTAAATTAAAATGAGTATTAGGCGTCGATGCTTTTTCTGTAGCCATCTGTTAAACTTGAAAGTGAGAATAACACGTGTCATGTGACACACATTGAACCAATGAGATCGCCGGTAAAACCAACTTGTCTGCGGATTACTGTATATAATACACTATAATACACTATATAATGATGTTTTTAGGGTTGAAACTCAGTATTAAAATTTGGTGTTAACACATGAGTTACTGGTGAGAAATTGCAACGTTGATACACTATAATACACTATATAATGATGTTTTTAGGGTTGAAACTCAGTATTAAGATTTGGTGTTAACACATGAGTTACTGGTGAGAAATTGCAACGTTGAAACAAGAATAATCCTGCAATAAGTGTTCAAAAATATGCAAGGAAATGCGTTCTTTTCAACCGTGAATTTCAAAAAACTTCTGGCGTCGAGGGGGGATACCCCCCTCGAACTCCCCCCGGGACACACAAGCGTGTCCCGGCCAACGCTTCGCGCAGGCATGGATAGGGAAATAATTATATCAATATTTCTAAAACACCCCCCTTCACAAAATCCTGCGTACGCGCCTGATTGACTACGATAGATTACTAACGAATACGTCATCTGTCCTACAGCAAGTTGAAAGGTTTCTCGGTTTGCGGCCATTTTTTCGACAGGAGATGTTCAAGTACTTCAAAGACAGTGGGAAACAGTGTTTTATATCGTTGAAAACTCAAAATATATCGTGCCCTGGCAAGAATGATTTTATTCCAAAGGCAAAACTCGGCCAAGAAACGCTTGACAAACTTCACAATTTCTTCAGGCCTCGGAATCTGGAATTTAGTCGCTTAACTAATATGACTTTTAACTGGTCGTAAACTCCAAATATAATTGCAAATATGAGGATTTTATTATGTGTGGTCCCTGTTGCATCTGACACCCGGGTCTCCTAACTGGCTTATGAAGAGCTGGTATGCAAATGGACTTACATCCATTTTGGTGACTGAAAAAAAAAAACCCAGCTAAAAGTATTCTGGACTAGTGTGATTGAACCTTTCAAATATTCTTCAACAATAAAAGAGGTTCATAGTATGCCAATCAAATGTATTTCAAATTAATCACTTCTATTTGTTTTGGGTATAGTATTTTCTTTCTTCTTTAAATAAAAATTCATTTAAAAAGGAAAGGGGCGGTCATATAAATTTGAAGAAAACAGATAGCAGAGTGTGATATAGGTAACACATAGAGTGGTTATGTCATAAGTTTTATTTATCAATATAACATATAAAATCAATGGAAATCATTAAATCCTGTTAATAATACTATAAAAAAGTCAGGACGATGTTAACGAGTAAGAACGTTAAAGGGCTTTTAGAATTCAAGTATGTTATAACTTAAAGCTGGCCTACCACATGACCACGTTGTCAGACTTTACCACACACGAACTGGTTACACACATGTCACTTGGGGACTGACAGTACAGAGTTAACATGGAGATTGTAACCTTGTCAAATCCCTACGCCCCCCCCCCCCCCAATATTTACGTCGTGTCGGTTGAGATTGGCACTGTCGGTTCATTTGACCACTGGAATCATGGGGAATTATAATGGTCAAAAGTACACAGATGACTTTTTCGCGCGCTATAAGCTTGTTTAGAGCCGGCCAAAATAGGTGTAGGTGTAAAGTAAAAAAATAATCGCGCCCTACGCGCGCATTTCTTGACTCACAAAAATCGTGTTGGTTCACTTTTCATTTCTCGCCCCCCCCCCCCCCCCCCACCCCAATATAAATAACCTAGCTACGCCACTGCTCCCATAGAAACAATTTTATGACCATTTTAGCTTTTAAAAATGAACTTACTTTCATGATGCCAGTTGCTTGTTGTGTGTGGTCAAAATACCTGAAAATAGTATGAGTTTCAAGCCCACAAAAACGTAGACAAAGCTGGAACTTGGCCAATGGGAGATGCGTGTTTTGCGGCGCGTATCCGTATCAAAGCACTGACTTGACTGAAAATATATTTCAACATGTCGCACTAATTTCCTTATTTGCTCGCTTTCTCGATCATCATATAACATCAATTTGGTATCTAATTAATCCTGAAAAACATTATTATTATTATTTATCTAGATGCAATAGCGTCAGAGTGCTTTCGGAATTTAAAATGTTAAAAATCCTTTTTTTCCTTTGATTTCTCGAACTTAGAGATCGACAGCGCAATTCAGAAACGATTGTATTTTCCAGGAGTTAGGTAGTCCGATAGCCAAGTCTCTTCTGAATTGGTTAGTACAGCTCCTGTGATTGGTTGAATATTTACTAGCTAGGTAAAATGGGAACTCAACACCCTAAGAAAATACGAATTCTATTATCAAATTCAGCTTGCTATCAAACCCATAGCGTGATGTAGCGGCATCGCATGGCCATGGGTCATCACGTGGCCGATGATGTAATGCATACGCAATGGGAACACTGGAGGGCCTCCTGTGTAAATTGATGAATATAATAAACTCAAAACGAACTTGATGTCCATGTACATTATGTTGATACATATTTAATTCGAGTTAAAAAATACGAATAAAGAAATTGGCTTGAAAATCAAGAGTGATGTTTTGGGGCTGATGTTGTGATATTACATTTGTTTGCTTGTTTTTGTGAACGCTATGCTACATCGTGTACATAACAGAGGAAACATATCGTGAACAAATAACGTCGCAAAATATACCCTTTGCACGTAGAGGAATACGCCCCTTTAACACATGAGTGGGCATGTTGGAAGAAACAATTACAAGCGAGTGATTCTAACTTGCAATTGGCCGGGAGAATGGTTAAAAAATGATGTCGATCATGGTGAATGCGGCATGATGGTGCATGGTGAAGTAGGCAGGGGTTGTGATAAATCATACATGGTTCATTACTCATGGTTCGTTACTTTTAAAAACAATGAAAGAGTGGCTGTTTCATAGAGGGGTATGTTATCATGGTTATTGATGCTGTTGTTAAATAAGCTACTATCCTTTGGTATGGTATTAATAGTTTGCGGTTTATAGGATGCGGGAGAGGTGACTTATTAATTGTTCAACAACTCCCCCATACCTTAAGTACAGTAACAAAGCGTTGTTGATTTGAGATAAACCCACTGTTCATATGCAAATTACTAGGATAGCGAACCTTATTTGGAAACCGCAAAATTGTAAACAAACAAAAATGTTCGCACAAATTTGTTCATTTTTTCGGCGTATAAATGCATTTCGTCATGAAATCCTTAAAGTTAGCAAATAGCTTTATATACCGAAATGTAGCTATACCCCTGAGGAAAATATTCTTGGCGAGAGCCATATGTAAAGGTTCACTTCTAAAGCCACAATTTTAGCCGAACCGTCGCTACCTGAGCGCAAGAGAATCGCAATTTTTGCATCATCGCGGCGAAATGTGTTCGCTTTGATCTCCAGGACCGTACCACTATTGAAACGGAGGGGTGTGTTTTGATTTTATACAAATATTCTATAAACATGTATCAAAATGTGTTGTGTAAATTAAACGCATTCTTGATTTAATTTTTCTCCGAATGTTAAAGGTGGTGTGTGAATAAAATGCTATTTACAAAATATTTTTAATTTCACAATTACTTGCGAAATAATTTGTCTTCTCTCATGTTTACCTTTTGTAACCCACCCATTCTGAAGTTCGATCGCCCATTTACAGGAACGGACGATGTCCAAATAAGGGCCTAATTATAATAAACGTAAACTTTTTTTTCTCGATTTTTAAAGAGCAGCTATTTTTTTTATGTCAAATTAAGCCTATTAAAACAAGTTTTGTACTTGTTTTCATTAATTATCCAAAACGATATTCACATTTGAATGATGTAAATATGTTTGGTCGTTGTTGAACGGGGTTCAACAAGGTCTTCGTCGTTGTTTATCTTGAATCGACAACGGTAAGACGGGTTTATTTTGCTCGGGCAGCTAAAGCTGCCCTCGCAAAATAAACCCGTCTTACCGTTGTCGATTCAAGATAAACAACTCCGAAACCTTATTGAACCCCTAAATCTATCCTAGGTCTACTAACTAGAGCCAGAGGGTGTGGGGGATCTATTGGGTTTGTGGTTTAGGGATGCGGGAGTGGTGACTTGTTGATCTATCCTTGATCTACTAACTAGAGCCAGAGGGGGTGGGGTGGGGGGATCTATTGGGTTTGTGGTTTAGGGATGCGGGAGTGGTGACTTGTTGATCTATACTTGATCTATATACTAACTAGAGCCGGAGGGGGTGGGGGATCTATTGGGTGTGTGGTTTAGGGATGCGGGAGTGGTGACTTGTTGATCTATCCTTAATCTACTAACTAGAGCCGGGGGGGGGGGGGTCTATTGGGTGTGTGGTTTAGGGATGCGGGAGTGGTGACTTGTTCATCTATCCTTTTGATCTACTAACTAGTGCCGGAGGGGGTGCTATTGGATTTGTGGTTTAGGGATGGGAGTGGTGACTTGTTGATGACAATGAATACACATCAAAACTAAATGACCTCCGCTGAGGGGGTGATTCTCAATTATACAACAATTAGTGGTTAACTCATGATATTTTTTATCTATAAATACTGGCGTATTATACAATGAGATTGGATCAAGACTATTCTTTTCTCTTGTCCAGGCTGACAGCAACATTGTTAACTTTATTTGTTGGAAGTGGCTCTTTTTACTTCATTCTTTTCTTCCATCTTTTCTAACTTTCATTTCATTCAGCCAGCATGCTTATAATTATAGGCTTTTTAAGCCTGGCGACAAACAAACAAATCGTCGCTGTTCTGACATAACGACACATCACTTTACTTAATTCTGTTGTGATGTGTCGTTATGTCAGAACAGCGACGAATAACTCTAAATCAAGTTGTTCACAGACGGGGGTATCACATTTTTTCAGCTGTAGAGGGTTTAAAAGTAGCCCAATTGTGCGGCCTCACTGTAAACGATGCATTTACAAACATAGCCGTCATTTCACTAATATTCCATCGTTTTCGTTCTTTGGCGCACCAAATTGCATCAGTTTTATCTAATAAGTTCAATTATTATATTTCTACAAACATTTACCATTATACATGTATAACTCAAATCAACCGTTTTCAAACAACATTAAAGTTATTCAAGACCTCTTTACACTGAGCCATTATTGATTGCTCAAGTAAATATGGAAGCGGCTTTGTTGCTCACTGAATAGTAAGTTTATAACAATCAGTGTTGCTTTTAAACAAACATAATTTGTTGAAAGAGGACACAAACCAGCTGCCATAGAATTAGCTGCCTTATGCTTTAGTATTTAATGTTAAGATTATCTTACACAAATCACTACAAGCATGTTATCAATTTGCATTTACGGCAGCTTATATAATTTGTCTCAATTCAGTACTGTTTGCCTGGTTTTAACTGCAAAAAGGTCAATAGAATCATTGCTGATTTGTATGTGCTAAAGAAAATGACTCTTTTTTTATGTATTGTGACATACGTGAGACGTAAACAGTGGGTAAGATGCCGGTTTCCCAAAATGTCAAAAGCTAACCCTAATAGAGGCGAGGCCGTTGCCTCCGCCCCAAAAAGGGATGTAGGCGTAATGCACATATCAGTTGTATGAAGCACTATACGACGAGGGCTTACATGTAAAATACAATGATCATATTTTGTTGTGCGCATGATGACGTACCCTGTGATGCACCAAAATGACTGACATTGACGCACCCATTCGTCAATAGTGTGACTGACCATGACAAACCCTGCGTTTAGAATGTAGTGGTAATGACGCACCCTTGGCGCACCCCGGAGGTCGCACAGTGCATCATACAATTGATATGTGCATAAGCCCTTTTCGCAAAACATATTGCATGGATGTAACTATTTGTGCATAACAACTATGAATTCTGTATTGAATTACAATGGGATGTGAATCCTTTTGCAACAAATTAACCACATTGCTAGAAACTACTACAAAAATACCATAATATTGCCGGTTATAACTCATCTATAAAGGTGGACGTAAGGTGGGGGTGGGTGGGGGAAGGTGGTGGTGGGGTGGGGTAGGAGGTGTAAAAGGTGTCAAACTCATATCGTTGATGAGAATATTTAAAATAGCATGTTTTCCAGTTGTATAAATAATTCATAAGTTCATGAAATGAATGTATTTATTCATATTAATTAGAAATTAACTAAATAATAAATGTATTAATCATTAAGTTTATTAATTAATAAAATAGTTCTTGAATGAAATTAATTAAATATTAATGTATGAATTAATTAATTCATAAATTTATGAACTGTATGTATAAAATCATATTATTAATTAACTTAATACATTAATTAATCAAATAATAAATAGTTGATAAGTTAATAAGTTAATAAGCTAATAAATGAATAAGCTATTAGTTAATAAGTTGATAAGTTAATAAGTTTATAAGTTAAAAGTGTATAAGTTAATAAATTAATTCATTAATATATTATATATTACATGAATACATTGATACAGTAATGCAGTAATACATTATTAATACATAAATACATTAATAGAATAATACATTAAAGGTAGATGACCCGATCACATTCCGATTTTCAACTTGAAGTTTTCTATTCTACATGAAAGGTCATCCTTAAAAAAGTCGTGTTCCAAAGTTTGAGTTGCATAGCTCTAATGGTTCTTATTTTAGACGCACAAGATGCTGTGAACTGTACCCATTGAGTAGTACACAAACTATATGGTGGTTACCACCATTCGCGGTAATTCGACGTTATTTCATCGATTTCTCCGTAATTATACCGATTTAGGCCGTCAAATTTCAGTATGATGATGAGAAAAATACGAGCTTTCATATGATATGAAAATCTCCGTATGTTTAAAATAATTCTGTGTTACGAAAATGTGATCGGGTCATCTACCTTTAATACATACATTAATTCATTTGAATTATTTCAATCAACTTCAGCAATGTAAGCAATTTCATTAATGTCATCAATTTAAGTACTTTTATTTAAAAGTAAGCCCCCCTAGCCCGCCCCCCCCCCCCCCCCAAAAAAAAAATAGCAATAATAATAATAATGATAATAACAATAATAATAACTAATAGCATGAAAATGTTGAACATGTTGAAGAAGATTCATGGACCACTAATTTGGTCACCCGGGCATCTCAGCAGCATGGCAAAACAAATGAAGCAGTTCTCAGTGAAACACGTTACATGACTTTAATGGGATAGGTCTGTTCTTAAAGGTGGATTTCGGATCACCCTTTTTTACCCATGAACATATTTTGATATCAGAAGAAACTCCAAATTTTTCTCATTTTTCTAAAAATGTTTGAAATGTTTGATATGTTCCATTTATGCGTTATAGCCAAAAATGCAGTGAGTTATTGATAAAGGTGGATAAAGGTAGACGTTCTGATTGCTTGACCGATTTTCAACTTGATGTTTTCTATTTTACATGAAAGGTCAAGGATACACCAAAAATCAGAGGCCCGATTCAATGAGAAACCAAAACCATTATGGTACAGGTCAGTTTGTGTACTTGATGGACAAATTTCATGTCACCTGGTGCTTCTATGCTAAGAACTATTGGAGTTATCCAACTCAAACTGTGAATTACAACCATTTTGAGAATGACTCTTCATGTATTGTAGAAAACATCAAGTTGAAAACAGGTCAGATATCGGAACACTATATTACATACATGTACATGTTTCAAGGTGTGACTGGTAACACCTTTCACTTCTTTTAAATCACATTTTCCTCTTCATTTAAATGTACCCACCCCTTCTGAGCGCTGTTTGTCTTGTTAAGGGGGGGGGGGGGGGGTCTATGTTAGTCAGATAGTAAAATTCAGTGCGTCGGACAAAAATGAGATATTAGCACAGTAGAAAACTGCTAGGTCTCTGCTTTAAAATGCTTTTTGTTTGAGGTAAATTGGATTTTCGGTTCCGAAGTTATGGTCAATTGAGTTTAGGGTGTCTCAAAACATCGGTGGTGTTCTGTATACATTTGTATGTAGAAAACGCTCAACCCTGCGATTTTAAGCATTTTCAGTTTTAATTAGTTTTTGATCAAATAATTGTAACATTTGATGAAATTTATTTATTAAAATATTAAAATAATTAATTGCACATCATAAATCATCAACATTTCAAAGTCAACGTAATTTCTTATGTATTTCTTTATTTTTCTCACCCGGCTATTTTTAAGCCATTTATCTTTAAAAATTAATAAAAATGCTAATATAATTGCTATTCCCCCCCCCCCCCCAAATGGCTCACAATGTGTCTACATTCATGCTCTTCCATAATTGAACAACTATTTTTATCCAAAATGTCAACTTTTTTTTTCTCGCCAAATTTAATATTTTTCATACGTTTTGCATGATATCTCAAAACTAGAAAACACGCAAACTTGCAATACTGGAACCAACATAACTCAAAAACGAAACCTCGTATCAGGGTGGTATTTGGAATGGATAATAAGCTTGAATAGAGGAACGACCCGATGAAGCCGGATTTTCAATTTATCTTTCCAAATTTGAATTATAACGTAAAATTACCTGATTGATCGGTTCCTGGTTACCATGGCAACCATATAAAAACTCCGGCTTCATCGGGTCGTGCGCATTGTTCCCATACATCATCTACCAAAGTATGGTGAACATGCAACATTTAGTTTTCTAGTTATGTTGGTTCCCGTGTTTAGCCAATCAGATGGCCTTGACTGGTTACCATAGCAACCAGATCAAAATAACGAATTGAACCGAATGAATTCTATCGTGGTGCAGTACCTCGTATCAGTCGGAATGCCACTTAGCCGAATAACCGTTAAAAGGTCAATTATTACCGAAACGAACTTCGCAATTGTGAACCGCGCACTTTCGGTACTAAAACCGAGTTAAACTCCCGCGGAATCTGAACTATCATTTTCAAGAGTGATCTTGAGGTCAAATATAAGTCTTTTTTGGAGATTAATGTCTTGAAATATTCCTAATAATACAATCTGTCTTACTAACTTATTAATAAACAGCGAAATTACAAAATTGTCAAATATTCAGATAAATGAGGGTTTTAGTCATTATTATTTCCTAAATCGATTTTACGACGTGACCATTTTTAAATGGTCACAATACTTAAAAGTAGATAAAAACAGATTGTAAGAGAGAGTACAATTTGGAACCATTGGCATTTTGTCCATTGTCCATTCATATGCGATCGCATTATATGTTGATGTTTGTGCGGATTGCAGGCTTTGTGCATAGGAAGGACATCTTTCGAGGGAAATCTTTTTCAACTTATGAGCTAAATACCTGTGATATCCTTTTTATCTAACAGAATAAATGATGTTTTTGCATCATGTGACTCTAGAAACAGAATTGATGAAGTGTTTAAATCTCACGGATATAACTAGTTTCCCTTGATAGCTCAGATGGTAAAGGGTTCGCTTGGAGAACGAGAGGTCCGGGGTTCGAAATCGATCCTTCTGCTCTGCACATTTTCATATGGTTTATTGTTTCTCGTCAAAATCATTTTTTGGGTGTGATTTATTTATGAATGTTTGGTTCATTTCTTTTTCATAAGTTAACAGATCCCCACCATTCTAGTATAAATAATCCCAAAGCAACAAACAAACCTCGGCATAGTGTTCGGGATCAGAGAGACTTTAAAGTTGTATTGTATTTCCTGGTATAAAAGACGCGACGTATTTTTTTCATATACACACGGAGTCACGGACGGCCCATGATGTGACGTTTTAAAAACGAAGATGGTTTTCATGACAATGTTTTGCTGCACTTACACCTGATTTTCCTCATTATGCGTATATGTGTCTTTTGAAACTAATATTTGAGTGGGTGAAGGGATAACCTGAGCACAATCGCACCCAGACGGAATATCGGGTAAGAAACATGGTCATCATAAATCATCCTATAACAATCATAAATAAATTAAAAACCCAACAAAATTGATTTAGATGAGAGAAAAAAAATCCGTGACATTTGTGCAGGATCCAACCCCGGACCTCCCGTTCTTCAAGCGAGCGCTTTACCATCTACGCTATCAAGGGAAACTAGTTATAACCGGGAGATTCAAACACTTTATTGTCAAGTGCCAAATTTTGGTCACTACAATAGAGCTTCACATCTGGCTTCAAATGATGCGGCAAAAATCGTCTTAAACACGATTACTATTTCAAACACGAAGGATATCAAACAACTCATTATAATGTGCCACTGTGTAGCTGGATTTTTTACGACGTTGTAAAATAAGGGATTTACGGACGTTTTCATCTACAATTGGCTACCATTTCTTCCAGTTCATGTCAGTTTTTACGCCGATGCAGTAGCATGAAATCTCACATTTAGAGTCGTTGGTGTCTGAATATTGATTCGATAAAACAGTATGAAGTAAAATAGATGTATGCTTTATTGTAGGTTAGTGGGTAAACGATCAGCGGTCTCCTTTTGTATATATTTCGTCCTAAATAAGTGTTAGCTATTTATAAATAGGTAATCGACTAAATTTGAATTTTTCGTGTTTACATTAGGACGCCCTCGTACCTAATAATTTGGGGTCAAATCGAAGCTGCGTTGCGACTGTATCAATGCGTACCTGTGCTTAATACAGCTGTCGATCGGTGTATTGACTAAGACATCGATCTCTATAAGCTGGTTTTTTTGTCTTAAATTACTAAGGAAGTATTCAACAACCACCAAAAAAAATGCACAAAAATTGACTCTTGGGGAACGCTTGGAATTAGGGTTTAAAGTTGGGTGTGTTTATTGCGTTTTGAGAAATATTGACACGATGGCTTTCCATGAAAATGACGACGTGCTGTGTCTACACTTTGACTACGAGCTGTGTGTACATAAAATTCTCAATTCAAAATACACATGGGGGCACTACACTAAATCCTTCCGCGTTTGGTGTAGGGTTCGGAGAAATAGTACCTATATCAATTTGATCATCGTCCCAGGGGAAGCAAATAGAAGTAAATCTTGCTTATTTTTTATGAAAAAGATAGAATAGAACCTCAGCATTGCTAATGTGGTCAAAAATCGTCGGAATCGAATACGCACGGGAGCCTAGGCTGCGGAAGGATATCGTTACCGGAACCGGTGAGGAAGCGAAAATATCGGTTTAAAATGGTGAGGGCGCTGTTTAGGTGACCGTAGCGAAAAATTTCATCTAGATGGGTCAAGAAAAATCAAGTTTAAAATAAAATTCAACGCATATCTAATACATTCATGCGAAATAAAAACTTCCATCATTGTTACGTGGGGTAAAAATACGGTCTTGAAAAAGGGCCGAAATGCGTGTATTTCAATGGGAGACGTATTTAGTGGTGTGCCCCCTTCGAAGACGTGTTGTTTTTGGCCTATTATGGTACCTTTTACTTGAAAAACTCTCATTTTCACTCTATTTTCGCAGTTTTATTTGTCAATAAAGTTTCTTAAGATTACTACCATTAGGATAAAAGTACAATACAATATTTTAAATCAAATCTAAACACAATCATGCTAGCCTTGGCCACTAAACTTTTGACGAATCATCAAAAGGGGCATTGTACTCTATGGTAATAGCGGTGATAGATTGACGGATGAGCAGTAGATACTGTCAAAACTACAGCATACCTAACCAGAAATGTTTTAGAAATTGAAGTTGGTTCGTATTGGGTGTATTGTAGGAACAAGGATATGGTTACCACCGGTGTCACCTGCGGTATCCTGGACACAGGGAGGTAATCACCACGCTTCCAAGAGCCGTGTACATCTTACAGAACCGCAGACCTGACATGACATGCATGGGAGAAACGCCATGCCGGGGGGGGGGGGGTGGTCCCATAGAGTGTGTCAAGCGGACGTGCGCAGAAGGCGACCACTTGGTGTTAGAATCTTCGACAGATAACAAGAGGAGAATCACATGCCACGGTTTGAAGAATTACAGCGGGTGTTCACCTCCATGTATCACCACATGAATTGAAAGATCACATGAAATATCTCTCAAACAGACCCTTTTAAACCCAAACAGCTCTTCTAGAGCTACCATTACTGAAAACTAGAGAATAGTGAATTTGTGTCGGACTTTGTCTGTATGTAATATTATAATCAAATGTTTATTAAATGTTAAGTTAGTTCGTATTACATTATTCACGAAACAATTGATAATGCATACACTATAGTTCGCCAAAATCGATGTCAGCCCAGATGGTGCCGGACCAGATGGTGCCGGACTGGGTGATTTCTTGCATTTATACACGATTTATGAACATTTGGGACATCATCATTTTTCAGAAAAATGCTCTTATTTGAGAACCACAGATCGCACAGAGGTATGCTTTGGCAATTTATCTTAGAAATACTTGTTCTTTCGAAATATGTAGAAAAAAGAATGAAAACTCAAAAAAAGTTTTGCTTCTAAGGGGGCACTACACTAAATCCTTCCGCGTTTGGTGTAGGGTTCGGAGAAATAGTACCTATATCAATTTGATCATCGTCCCAGGGGAAGCAAATAGAAGTAAATCTTGCTTATTTTTTATGAAAAAGATAGAATAGAACCTCAGCATTGCTAATGTGGTCAAAAATCGTCGGAATCGAATACGCACGGGAGCCTAGGCTGCGGAAGGATATCGTTACCGGAACCGGTGAGGAAGCGAAAATATCGGTTTAAAATGGTGAGGGCGCTGTTTAGGTGACCGTAGCGAAAAATTTCATCTAGATGGGTCAAGAAAAATCAAGTTTAAAATAAAATTCAACACATATCTAATACATTCATGCGAAATAAAAACTTCCATCATTGTTACGTGGGGTAAAAATACGGTCTTGAAAAAGGGCCGAAATGCGTGTATTTCAATGGGAGACGTATTTAGTGGTGTGCCCCCACATCGAAGAGCATGTTGTGTGACATGTATGATACGGTATACGATACATTTCATAGATATTTGAGGCTTTTGATGATATTGGTGTCCTTTGGAGGGATATAATATATAGTATAATTAATGTATTGTAACTGTAAACTTGTTAAATGGCCAATAAAGGTGTTTATCCGGTGTTTATCGTCAAATGATATAGGGAGGTTGTATGGTCGGCCACAGTGAGTAAAAATTACTAATCGACAGAAGACAGTCTACCTCATTTATTAAGTGTTGCATTAGTGATGGACCAAGGGGTTCAGTGTTAACATTGCTTGTTTATATTGTTCAGTTATCATGGAACAAAATGTAAGAGTATTTGGAATATCAGAGGGTTACATAAACAAGTTTCAGAAGTCAAGAATGGTCTTGGAATTCCAATAACGAATTGGCTTGTGGTACATTTATAACTTTCCCCAATCAACTGATTATATTTATAAGTGTTTGAAATGTGTCGTTTCCATGATGTAGGAGTTAATTTGGACGGGCACTCACATTACTAATTGTCGATGAGATGTGCGTTGCATAATACATCTCACGCCTCTGTTCAGATCCGTAGGTTCTACTTTTACACCTCAACTGCGACCCCAGTTGAGCCTCAAACGTCGAGTTTTGAGTTCAATTTCGGATGGTTTTTTGCCTATCGTTTTGATAAATTAAAACCCGTTATAATTAACGGGGGGGGGGGGGGGGGGGAGGGCGGGGTTGCGTCGTCAATTTCACAAGAACCGTGTAAACTCCATTTGAATATGATGTCAGTTTGGTAAAAGCACACCCCGTTGAACAATTGATCAATGATTTGGTTCGCTATCCTTTATTTGAAATAGAGTTCGCTACTCCCTATTCGTGTCATTAGTTATAAATATCCCTAATATGAAATACTGAATAACGAGCCTCTTGGCCTAAACGGGTTATTCCTCTCTTAAGGGAGGGGATTCCTATTTGGAGGAGGGGCGTCTCGTTCAGATGGTAAAACGGGCAAATTAAAATCGTTTCAAATTCTTTTTAGCTTTTGGGAAGTAGTTTAAAATGTTACCTTTTATCCATGATTATTTATAATAGTATTGTTACATGTGACTCATGATCAGAAACATCCAAACCCGGGTAAGGGGCTAGTGTCAAATCAAATTACGGATCATTTTAACCGGTCGGAACCCCGGTGGGTTCAGTTAACATCGACTTTGGGTACGCATGATTGTTCCAAAATCGCGGAAAGGGGGGGGGGGGGGGTCAAAGTGACATTTATGTCCGCGATTTCCCTAAATTAGGGGTGTTTTTAAAGCTTTATGTCCGCGATTCCCAAAACTAAGAAGTCATTTTGGATGATATTTCCGCGATATCAAAAATAAGGGGTGTTTTTTGGAGAGGCTATATGCCCGCGAAGAAATAAAATGAGTATTGTGTCACATCAAATTGTCCCGACAATAGGAAAAATGGTTATTTTGAACCAGATGTGTCCTTGTTTTTGCGCAAATAGGGGGGACTATATACAAAATGGCCTTGAAATGGTGAAAAGGGAGGCTAATTTCAGTCATGTCAGTCAAAATGCCCGCGTTTTTGTGCGAAAAAGGGAGTCAAATTAGCCAAATTGTCCGCGAAACGCCGTCAAAAAGGGGGGTATTTCAAGATCCTGGAACGATCATGTGTTTACCCCTCTGAAGACTAAGAGAGAACACCGGGTACGTATAATGAAAATAAATTGTATTCACTGACAACTCAAACAAGAGAACAGATCTGTTAATATTGGGTCAGTCAACATATTCTTAATGAGTCCTTTTATTATTTTTCAATTTAACTATCGATTGAGAATTCCGGAAAATTAATCTGTGTTTTTTTAAATTTATTTAAACTAATTTCATATAATCAACTTGTTGGTGTATATTGGAAACTGTCTTACGGATACCTTTTTAATCAAATGATATATCATTTGCAGGAATTTTGTCTTTGCTGCTGTCTTTTCAAGTCTAAAAAAGAGACGATATTTTGTCTATAATTTCATCAAAGTTCAACTACCATTTTGATTATTTGGACATGGTTAAAGATGTACATTGAACATGTTGAATGCAAATTACGTGCAAGGATAAGTTCTGTTTGTACGACATTTAAGAGAAATACCCTTCCTTTTCATTTTGGTGCCAGGTGTACTATTTTTAAAGCAAGTAGCGTGCAATTAAAATCTGACAACTTGCAATACAGTATTTTAATTTTACAAAATCACGATAGGCCTATGCTATATTTTGCGTTGGGCTTACATTCCGACACATTCAAGTAATCATAAAGTATCACGACGCATATAGAAGATATTTGCAGAACATGTAAATCCTATTTGATATCCTTTGATTAATGATGATGCAGCGTTGCCGAGCTAAAGGTTTGATTTTGCGGTGTATAAGTAATGTCATAGCATTTTTCATAATTTTCATTAGATTTTTACCTTGGACATTTTCATATTTATTCTAAAATGGAGTGCGATAATGGTTTGTCGATTGAAAAATGTATTAGGCCCTATGTCAAATTGAGAACAGAAAATAACCTAACTTTGCCATTTCTCAACAACGGATTTAACCTCAACTATTTTATTGACATGACATATAATTATAACTAATTTTGTTAACATGTTTGGTTGCTATTATCTGTGTGTGATAAATTCCCATGAAGTGCTCAGAAAATAAGTGTTGAATATATGACAGATATTCATATACTTAAAATCTAGTTCTTAATACGTTCTCTTATGCACAAAACACACACCTAATTAATATCAAATCAAATCAAATCAAATTTATTTGTATGTACATGTTATCAACACTGTAAAGATTTGCAGTTGCTTCCAAAAAATAAAATCGCCTTATCAACATGAAAATATATTTTAAATTATACACTTTACTTGAACAATGTTGTATTATGAAACATTTATTTACTGTTGTTAAAAGGATAAACACAAAATAAAACAACACTGTAAACTAATAATAACTGTTTGTTTTAATATACCATATTGCCTTTAGCGAAGATAAAGCCTATACATTAGATAGGGCTATTTATTTTCATTTGAAACAAACTGTATAATATCCAGTCTATCAGAACTAACTGGCCAGGCCTAATCCGTATTGAATTGTATTGTGCTCTATTGAGGTAGTATTATCTCTATGAATAGCAAGGCTTGAATATAATTTGATGGCTGATGAACTATTGAGTGTCCCAGCAGAAAAAGGTCTGACTGAAACTTTCAAATATCTTATTTTGGGATTTTTCTCCTCACGGTTCCAACTTTAACCTATTATAAAAAGAGTTCCCCAATAGTACATTTTTGTGCATTTTTTTTGGTGATTATTGAATACTTCCTTAGTATTTTAAAACAAAAAACCAGCTTATACCTTCCATGTCCGGGTATCACCAAATCGACTGTAATCCCGACTGATCTATAACGGTTGATGCAACGCATGACGACCCGAGCACAAAAGAGACACAAACATAGTGTAAAGTTACCATGGTCAGTTAGTGTGATTTATTACATACGAAACCAGTCCTCACTGAAACAGTGTAGAGAACCACAATTGTGATTTAATAGGTTTTTGTTATTTGTGCATGGCCTCCATTCAAAACTAGTGATACTTACTCATCACTCACTATGGTAAACTCATCAATATATCGCTCATCATCATTTACAAGACGGAAGTTCTGCGTTACATTAATTGGCTTCTCAATATGTTGTGTGGTGGTATACGACAGCCTACCCAGTCAGTCGTTAGCACACACAAAAAGCGTTCACTGTGAAATGAAATATGCACGATTTCTTGCGGAAGACACGCACTCCGGTTGGTTGTGCATACTAATTAGTTTAGGAGCGGCTTATTTCAAACCCTTCTCATTTCGTCATGGTATTGTCTAATGGGCTAACATTTGAACTGTGGTTTAGAAAACCCATGAACTCCAGGTAATAAAAAGGATAATGGATATAACAATATATTTCTTATATAATAACAGTATTTCCTGCCTTTCGATAAACCGGCACAATTACCACATATTATCATCGTGTTTGATAGCAAATTTCTCCCAAAGAAAAAATAACACATTTGTAAAATGTAAACTCGTCAAAGGTTATAAGGTTCCCGACATTAAAATGTGAAACATCTTGGAAATAATGCAGTAAGATACTCTGGAGGTAGACGATTACATCCATGAATGAAAATTTGCGGAGTAAAAATATACGCCATGTTCCAATACACAGACCAAATCGCTTATTGTAACAAAATTTCGTGAGGCAGGATTCGAACCGGCGCGGGGAGAATCCAATAGATTTATAGTCTATAGCCTTTACCGCTCGGCCATGACTACTCATTGAAACGACCGTCGTGTTCAATAGATAATGAGCCAGTGGTGAACTATCGATTTATTCGACCAAAAATGAGTTATTTGGGGGGATTTTGGGGACTCATATTTTATTTGAAATAAAAATAACACATACACTGAAAGCTAACAATCAAATTAATATTGTCTAAACCTGTCAAAACTGTTGGCACATTTGCCCCATATACAGTAAGATGGGCTAGAGGTAGACAACTATTAAGTCAAGCGTTCTGGGTTCTATCATTTCGATCATCATTCACTAACGTCAGCACACCTAAATATTTCGAATCTCCGAATGATCGAGCATCTAATGTAACAGAATGAACTACGAGAATCTACGGGATCCTCATTTCAGAAAGAGCTCATATCTCTCATTAGTGATCGCGCTAACGACTGACTGTACCACGGTATCCGTATCACGGGGGATTTCAAGCATTGCACGCACCAAATATGAGACCGGGACCAGCACTAAAGCGCCTTATCGCCAATGACAGCACGATTTATGAGGACAAATGTATTGAGTATAACAATATATCGCAATACCTTAAACAAATCCGACTAAGCATGATGGAAGAACGAATGCCACCTGGTAGTGATAATGCTTCCAGTGTGATCAGTCATGGGAGAGAAGGTATACATTATGGAAAAACTACATCTGTTAACCTGGGAACTTCCCCGTCACAAAAGTATACAACTATCGGTAACCATGGTCAGACTTTGAATACTACTTGTGATGTTAAGCTCTGGGCGCAGTCTTCAGATTGGAAGAGTTTTATGAAACAAGACTCGGTTATTGCTCATCGTCAGTGTCAAATGCACTCTGGTATCACCGCGAGCGGTGAAAAAGTTAAACCTTGTACAATTGATACAAATGGTACACTACCATTTAGAGCCTACTCTGTGCCGTGTGAATCGTATTTGAATAAAGTTGTCGAATCTATAGGAAACATAAAAAATGCACGAGAGTTACGTAAATCGCACGATTATAAATCATCATCTGCATTTGGTAAACTAAAACTCATGACACATTTCCTGAAGTCCTGCGGCTACCAGCAACACTTCCCGGATGTCATCAACATTGGCGTCAAAAAGAGCGGTACTTCCATGTTTCAAGCTTTCTTTCGAAACCATCCGCAGATTGTTAGCCCTTTAGGGATACAAGGCGAAATCACAGGCGAAGTGCATTTTTTTGATCGTTATTATCACGAGGGCTTGGATTATTATAAATCTCGAATGGGATTTGCATCAGATGATATGTTGACTTTTGAAAAAACACCAGATTACTTCAGGACCACAGCATATGATACACCACAGCATATGTTCAAAGACCTTCCGAAACACGTCAAATTTATACTACTCGTGAAAGATCCAGTCAAGCGATCCATTTCCGATTTTAAACACGATTCTGAGAAATTATTCCTGGCTACTCATAAGAAACCAAAAGATATGTTGAACACTACGAGTGAAAGACAAGCTATGCGGTTTGAAAATGAGATACTTGATACTACGGGTCAGGTAAATCCTCAAAGTGAAGCTATAGAAACAAGTATGTATGCAAAACATTTTAAGAATTGGCTCAAATTCTTCCCACGCGAACGATTTCTAGTGATTGACTACGATAGATTACTAACGAGTACGTCATCTGTCCTACAGCAAACTGAACGGTTTCTCGGCTTGCGGCCATTTTTTCGAGAGGAAATGTTCAAGTACTTCAAAGACAGTGGAAAACTGTGTTTTGTATCGTTGAAAACTCGAAAGCAATCGTGCCCCGGCTGGAAGGATTTTATTCCAAAGGCGAAACTCAGTCAAGAAACGCTTGACAAACTTCATAATTTCTTCAGGCCTCAAAATCAGGAATTTAGTCGTTTGACTAATATGACTTTTAAATGGTCGTAAACTCCATGTAATTGCAAAGATGAGGGATTGCATTATGTGTGTTCCCTGTTGCATCCGACACCCGGGTCTCATATTAATTGACTTATGAAGAGCTGGTATGCAAATGGGCTTACATCCATTTTGATGACTGAGAAAACAGCATGAAAGTATTTTGGACTAGTGTGATTGATCCTTTGAAATATTATTATTATTATTCTTAGTATACCAATCAAATACATGTATTTCAAATCAATCACTTCTATTTGTTTTGGGTATTATTTTATTTATTCTTCAAAAAAGGGATGTAGACGTAATGCACATGTCAGTTGTATAAAGCACCATACGAGGGCTTATATGTAAAATATAATGATCATATTTTGTTGCGGGCATGATGACCTACCCCGTGATGCACCCAGGTAAAGTGACTGACATGGACGCACCCCATTTGTCAATAGTGTGACTGACCAAAAGCTGCCCATGACGTACCCTCCGTCAAGAATGTAGGGGTAAATGACGCACCCTTGGCGCACCCCGGGTGTCGAATAGTGCATCATAAAGTGCTCAACAAAAGAAAGTCGTACAATTTGTTTACGTCATTTAAAGTAACTTTCGATTATTTTTGTACCAAACAGGCTAGATAGACATTTGGATGAATCTTTTAGGCACATTTTGATACCAAACATAACACCTAACAACAAGGATAAACCATGATTAGCACCATTTATAGAAAATTAGTCACTTTTCAAAAGTCACATTTCCAATACACTACGCGGAAGAAAACACCAATTGTTAACAAGCACATAATGCCCTTTATGTTCGGAATCAAATATCCCGCTCACTGAGTGTACGCCCAGCGCAAGGTAGTGTACACGCTGCACTGTGTGATCGATTGCCCGCCGGTCAATCCTGGTTAATAACAGTGTCACACATGGGGTGAACCTCGCACACAATATCTTTTCATTTGGTACAGTGACCTAGGTTAGGCTATGCAAATGATGCGCAGTGAACTGTGCATAATTAGTGGTGGAGTGAGGGGCTTCAGTGTTGGGCATTGACCGTATTCGTTTCACACCACGCAGACGTATTATTTCTTAGTATTATATTAGCGCGGTTTTTTCGAGTCTGAATTCCAACAACGTGATGTTCAATGCGGATGAACAGAGAGGTGCCGCGTCATCTGAGTATCTCACTAAAACAGATGTTGTTGGAGACTGTATAAAGTAAGCTTTTGGTGATCTTAAAGTGTATTTCGACAATAGCTTACACAAGCAGAAAGTCGAGAGTGAGAAATTACTACACACTACATCACAGCAGGTGGCTGAGCTTAAAAGAGCTTCCGAATTGCAATTTAATCGCAAAAGGAATAAAACGCAGTACGTTTTTCGCATTTAGAGAATTTCACCTTGGTAGGAGAATTGGTATCGGACGGACGATTCTAAGCTGAGGTGGAAAATAAGGAGTTGCCGCTCTGAAAAAGCGAAACAAACTGATAAGATTAGCAGATAAAAGTGAAGGAGGTTCGTTCTGTATAGTTTGTTGTGTAAATAGTCTTTTATATCAATTTTTTAATGTATGAGATTTTTATAAGTACGAATCATTAAAAAATGGTGTTATCTTGTTTTCCGATGTTTATCGGACAATAGCTGCTATGCTTGAGACCAGCTGTGTCGGTTTTTCATCTTAAGCCGGATTATATATATTTCGTTGAATACCTGGAGATGTTATGTCATTGATACGTTTGTACTATCGTTTACAAATAATGTCTGTACAATCTCTTGTATTCACACACTTGATTGTATAGTGCCCATCATCATAATAATGATACATGTGTCTTGGTACAGGCATAGATATTGATTGTGATATGTTTACATAATTATATAGGCTTGTGTTGATAATTTTTGACTACATGTGTAATGATGCGTATTTCTTAGTTGTTTTTGTTGACATACAGAGTGGGCAGTAGTGGATGAGTACTTGAGTGATGATCTTGCAAGCGACTCAGATGAGGCAAACCATACCAAAGACGGGAGCAGGGGTCTGATCGCAAAGCTAATACTTCTGACGAGTTTTTGTGGCCCTGGGAGCTTCTATAGATACCCAGCTCGGTCTAGTTACGGTGGAACCCAAACTTTGGGACAGGTGCGTAACCTACAGACATCTGTTTTGGATGTGGCAAACTGGGACATATTGGAGTAGTACATGCAGAGTTGCCAGAACATTTAATAAAGAAGGTGATACCCAGCAGTAGCAGGGGTGAGAATCTGTTCATGTAATATTATTGATTATCGATTAAACTTAATGTTGAGTTGACTGTGTTTTGTTTTGTATGTTACCCCGTTGAGTGGGATAATTATGATGCATGTTCAGCATAATGTGTTATGATTAATGATAATATGATTACTGGTATCGGATATTGTTCCCTCGAGCCTGAGTGCTTTCATAGTTGTTTTATTTACATACAACATGAAGTGACCGTTGTTATGTATGTGTTTTTATACGTGCTCTGGTGGTATCTCATAAAGCAGACGATAAGACTGATATGAATCATATGGAACAGAACTCTGGGTACGACAATAATAACTATATTGATAATTATTTTGATTATGAGCAAGGGATAACAAGTCCTGTTCTCAGAGGCAGACTTAATCTGCTTTACTTTTCTGGAGGAGTATTGGTGCTAACGCTGTAGTTCTTGATACTGTAGAAAATGGTTACAAACTTCCATTCATTGAAACGCCTTCTACAGCGGTGTTCACGATCAATAAGTCAGCTTACAATTTTTAAGGACTTTGTTTCTAGTGCTATTTTAGAATTAGTTGACAAATCTATTGTTAATGAGTGTTTGTATATTCCTTTTGTTGTTAACCCACTTTCTGTTTCAGTCCAAGCCAATGGCAAACTTAGATTAATTTTAGATCTGAGTTATTAACCATTCCCTTTGGTAAGACAAGATTATGTTCGGAGACTGGAACCTAGCATTGGCATATTTCCATAAAGGAGATTATGTGTTTAGTTACGACCTGAAGTCAGGTTATCAATATATAGAAATATTTCCTGAACATACCAAAATTCTTGGATTTTCATGGATGTTTAATGGTGTAGTCAAGTATTTTACTTTCCAGTGCCGCCCATTTGGATTGGCGTCTGCGCCTTACATTTTCAACAAGTGTTTGAGGCCTCTAGTATAGCATTGGCGCAGTATGGGTTTCTTCATGGTGTTGTATATCGACGATGGATGGTGTAGAACAAGTTCAGAGGCAGAATGTAGCAGAGTCGCAAGTATTGTTATAAAGACCTTATTGATTCAGGTTTTGTATCCAATGTTGAGAAGTCTCATTGGGATCCTACACAGTTGATTGATTGGTTGGGTATTACATGGAATGCTCGTGAAGGCGCAATATATGTGATACAGAGACGAATATTTGATATACAAAAGTGTTGACGAATTGTTTACCCTGGACAGCTCCCAGGAAGGTAGCCGCTTTAGCCGGTAAGATAATCTCTACTATTCCAGTAGTAGGACATATTGCTCAACTGATAACAAGGTTTATGTATCAAGACATTTTGCAACGAGTAAAATGGGATAAGGTGTTTAGAGTCAGTGATGATAGTAAAATGGTTGAAGAGTTGTTTTTCTGGAATAACAACCTAGTACAGCTTAATTAACGTTTTCTTTTCAATTATTCTGTTCCGCAGCCTTTGGTATATTCAGACGCTAGTCAAACTGGACGTGGAGCTTGGACGGTTGAGTTTGGGAACACGATGAAATTTAACGAGACTTGGAATGGTGAGGAACAATTGAAAAGTTCAATATGGCGTGAGTTAAAGGGTGTATCCTTAGCTATTCAAGCTTTTTCGCCACAATTAAGTACCAAGAGTGTACGAGTTTTGTCTGATAACAAAGGTGTAATAGCCATCGTTTCCAAAGGTAGTAGAGTGCCTGAATTACACAACCTCAGCGTGAGTTTGTTTGAGCTCTGTAAATTACATAACATCTCATTAGATGTACAATGGATTCAGAGAAATCAAACCAGAATGAAATTAGCCGTGAGTGTGATCGATTTTGATGATATTTTGATGATTGGGGTGTTTCGAATATCATTTTTCAATTTATTTCCAAATTGTGGGGGCCATATTTTGTAGATCGTTTTGCAGACGATTCTAACGCAATACTAGTTAGGTTTAATTCCAAATACTGGTGCACAGGTACAGAATCAGGTGATGCTTTCTCTTGTGATTTGGAGTGGCGAGAACAATTGGCCTTCATCGCCGTTTTGGCCTACTTTGTTCTCCAAGCATAGTTTATTTAGGTATATGGTTTCACATGTAATACGATTTTCTGACACTGACGGTATTTGTGTGCATAGGCGTAATACAAAATCCATTTTTGGATCCAAGTTGCTCATAAGTGCTTTTCTTTGCATAAGGTTGGAGGGCTAAGATTTTGTGTGTGTTGAGATAGATTTTTTATGATCATGGCCACTGAGCTAGAGATAAGGGTAAGGCCACTGGGCCATATGTGACGGTGAGACCGTTGACTATCCCTAAATTTGGCGAGACCAAAACGAGCCTGAAGGCTATAGTGCTTGATACACTGTTTGATCACAGAATCATGTTTGAGATTAACCAGTTAGTTTGTGATTCTTTGAGAATATTATAAGAATACTGGTATGAGATAATTTGATAACATTTATATTTAATGTTATTATTGCACTTGCAGATGTAAACAACCCGATGATAGTTAAAAAGTTACACTAAATTTGGCGAGACCAAAACGAGCCTGAAGGCTACAGTGCTTGATACACTGTTTGATCACAGAATCATGTTTGAGATTAACCAGTTGGTTAGTGATTCTTTGAGAATATTATAAGAATACTGGTATGAGATAATTTGATAACATTGATATTTAATGTTATTATTGCACTTGCAGATGGAAACAACCTGATGATAGTTATAAAGTTACTATGATGACAGTTTTAAAAGCATCGAGAGCTGAGAGTACAACTGATAAATATAATAGAATGCTCTCCTATTGGGAGAAGTGGGCTCATGATAATGGTATGTCTCCTATTTTGGCCAGTGCTGAAGATATTGCTAGATATCTTATCTTTCTTTATAATGGCAAAGCCCCATTATCTAGGATCCAGTCTACATGTTACGCTATCAAGTGGCGTCTGGACTGTCAACCTAATGTTACTTGAACCCTTGTGTCTCTATATTTCTCTCCAATCTTCTGCTCGGTCTTAAGAAAATAATGGCTAAACCTATTAAGAAAGAGCCTGTTTCGCCAGAGATTATTAGACTTCTCATCAATAACTTTGGTATTGAAGATTACCTGAAGAACCTTCGATTATGTACTATGATATTATTAGCATATGCAGGTTTTCTTAGATTAATGAGCTTTATTTTATGAAATCAGATAATTCTTACAGGCTTAGAGAGGGGCAGCTTTCCTACACGAGCTGTTTTGAAATCTTTAAAGATGCATTGGCTACGGTTGGTGCTAACCCTAAGAGCTTCGAGCAGGTGGGGCAACCGCTGCAGCTAATTATGGTGTTCCTGACCGGCTTTTTAAGAAGCATGGGCGATGGAGGTCCGAAACGGCGAAGGATGGGTATGTGAGGGGATTCCATGCAAAGTAGACTTGCAGTCTCTAAGTGAGACTTGCAGTCTCACTTAACTTAGGTCTGAAGATATTTGTGGCTATTCAGTTTTTAGCCTGTCTGTTTTGTAAATATAAGAAATAAATTATCGATGCCGATAATCATGATAATTGCATGATAAATGATACAACATTGTTGCATTCCCGTTCTTTAATGCTTGACATAGGGGAGGACAGTCTGTCCACGTGCGTGTCAACGAAGATCGGCGCTCCCCGGATTCAAGTGTATTATATGTGTTTTCTTGCAGGGGCCTAGGGTAATGTAGAAATTGAAAATGATTTCTTCCCGTTCATGCCGTTTGAGTGCAACGTATTAGGGAAGAACACATTTTCCTCCCGTGTAGTAATTGAAAATGTGACTTTTGAAAAGTGACTAATTTTCTTTAAATGGCGCTAATCATAGTTTATCTTTGTTGCTAGGTGTTATGTTTGGTATCAAAATGTGCCTAAAAGATTCATCCAAATGTTTATCTAGCTTGTTTGGTAAAAAAACAATCAAAAGTTACTTTAATTGACCTAAACAAAGTGTACGACTTTCTTTTGTTGAGCACTTTACAATACAATTGATACGTGTACAGGGTGTCCCAAAAAATGTTAACACTCCGGGCACATAAGATATCTTAAAAGGACCCAAACACACGGGTATAATCTTGATGTATTATGAAAGCTGAGTAAATAAGCTTTCATTTGCATTTTATTGCGTTCCAATTGGTTATATAGAACGAGAGATATGCTTCAGCAAACATGAGGAAGCAAAATCGGCTTGGTCCAATCCTCTCAGTATGTAAAATGCACGAAGCAAGAAGCAACATGATTAAGTCACACACACACATCAGTTAATCTCTTCTTTGTTCTTTTCAACGCATTCTTTCGATTATTTTCAAGCTTAAGTTGATTTATGGTTAATTTCAGTGCAATACTTGTTTTATTTCAGTGCAATATTAGTTAATTTATTTAATTGGATGGACCATTTCAACAAAAAGAACATGAAATGTTTCAATTTCAATTTTAAAGACTGCTTTACTGACAGCTACCCATTGCACATGGAAAAAGATTATAGAACTTGAACTCATGACAAAATACCTATATAATGTATGTGGAATATATTTATTTATGTCTTTTAAGCTTGAAAAGAATCGAAAGAATGCGTTGAAAAGAACAAAGAACAGATTAACTGATGTGTGTGTGACTTAATCATGTTGCTTCTTGCTTCATCCATTTTAAAAGCTTTACTTTCATACTGAGAGGATTGGACCAAGCCGATTTTGCTTCCTCATGTTTGCTGAAGCATATCTCTCGTTCTAAATAACCAATTGGAACGCAATAAAATGCAAATGAAAGCTTATTTACTCAGCTTTCATAATACATCAAGATTAGACCCGTGTGTTCCGGTCCTTTTAAGATATCTTATGTGCCCGGAGTGTTAACATTTTTTTGGGACACCCTGTATAAGCCCTTTTGCAAAACATATTGTTTGTTTGTTTGTTTGTTTACACGGTCGGTCTGTACGGACACACGCTTAGGTCCTGAAGGGACCAGGCTCAAGCAAAACATGCTGGCTGAATGAAATGAAAGTTAGAAAAGACGGACGAAAAGTTGTGCATAAAACACTGATTTCTGTATTGAATTACAATGGGATGTGAATCCTTTTGCTTAACCACATTGCTAGAAACTACTACCAAAATACTAATAATATTGCCGGATATAACTCATAAAAGTGGACGTAAGGTGGCGGAGGGGAGGGGGGGGGGGGTAGGAGGTGTAACAGGTGTCAAACCCATAACGTGGATGAGAGTATTTAAAATAGCAGGTTATCTGGAAAAAGTGTACTTTAGGTCCCAGATTCTGGACTAGTATCGTCCGATACTGGAACACCCAGTATCGGACATTATTATGCAGTTCGAATCTTCCGTCCTATACTTACAATGCATTAGTAAAGACCTATTATTCTGCACATTTTGTCACTGGAGCGAACTTGGCCAGACCGATATCCTTCCAACTTGGTCAGTTAATTGGTTACCTGCCTCTTTAACACATTAAAAGCTTACGTACGAATCCACTAAAAGCGTGTGCCAATACGCCGATGTGTAGCATGCAGAAAATGTAGTCGAGACTAATTTTTGAAATATTTTGAAACAATTTTTGATTTTTTAGGATTTGTTTTAAAGGATTTTTTGAAGAAAAATTTTTGAGAATTTTAGGGGAAAAAAAATGTTTGTATTTAAAAAAAAGAAGAGTTAATGGATTAATCCAATCCTTGATGTAACCAATCAGAGCTGTGATAAAATTACTAGACTAATACGGGCTCATATCAGTGTTCAGATACAGAGTAATGATAAATTACTCTGGTAATATTTATTGGGACATTAACCAATCACATTTCAGCATTCATTTCTACTAAATGATAATGGGCCATATCAAATGTACCAGTATCGGGCGATACTGGAACAAAATTATGTACCAGTATCGTTCAATACTGGGACAAACTACACTGGTAACACGTGTACCAGTATCGTCCGATACTGGAATATAAAAACGTGCCAGTATCGCTCGATACTGGAACACAATTTGGTGTTCCAGTATCGCTCGATACTGGAACAGTAAAATCGTACCAGTATCGAGCGATACTGGCAACTTTCATGTTCCAGTATTGAACGATTCTGGTATACCAGTATCTTGGACCTAAAGTACCAGGGCCGTCAGATGGGGGGGGGGGGAAATCTCTTCTTTTTTTTCTTCTTCTTTTTTTAGGGTAAAAATTGCGTTTTTCTTAGTTTCAAATTTCAATGATAGTAAAACTACTCATAAAATGAATGGAAAATGGGGTCAACGATGGCAAGATACATGAAAATTGTGTCCTAAATTCGCTGTAATGCTCAGAGCTTCCGGGGGCTTCGCCCCCTGTACCCTGTCAATGTAATGTTTAAAATACCGTCTAAAATTCCAAATATTGTATGGTATATCATGGATAATATGGATGAAAATTCAAGTTCAACTAACTATCAACATTTAGCAGGTAGATTATTATTGATTTTATTGATTATGTTCAATTACACACTGGATGACGATTCTAATAAAAGTTGACAACGGAAGCTCCAAAATGGATAGATGAACAAATATTTTGACACATTAGGCCAAACAAAGAAGAAGGTCTGTCTCAGAAACATTGTGCAAAAAAGCTAAGTGCTGTGCTGTGCTTTTTTCTTTCTTTTTTAGAAAATAGGCTATGAGGTATGCGATTTTTAAAAAAAAAATTATTATTATTTTTTGTTGTTGCTTATCCAAGCTTACGGAGAACTTTTTTAAACTTTTTTTTTTAAAAATAAAAAAAAAAAAAAAAAAAAAAAAAAGAGAAAAAAAAGAGAAGGTTTTTAGCCCCCAGCGCATAGACCTACGCGCCGTAGCTCATTTCACATACCAATGCGGGCGGGCTTCTGAGACAGACCTTCTTTGTTTGGCCTTACAGATTGCTCAACATCATTACTAGTAGGCCCTATTTCGAGAACAATTTTTGTATTTTGTATGGCCAAAACAATCATGTTTCACATGGGGCTCTTTTTTTTTAGACACCCTGTATAACAAAATTGTAAAATATTGTAAACATGTCCTAAAGATTAACTTTGACCTCCGTATGAGCTTGAATGAATGATTTTTTTATTATTACTGTGGGGTCATCATTGTACAGGCTGCATGTGCAATAGACCGACAAGATTTTTTTTATTAACAAACGCAGTTTAAGGACTACGCAATAGTGTTGAAGATTTTTAAAAAGAAATGTTTCGGAATTCAAGCTGAACATTAATATTGGTCATTTTTGCTGTTGTCACTCATGAAATCATAAGGGGGTTTCAGCACTGGATGCCGAAATCTCAGTCCAACAATGATCGTAGCATACAACAAAGTTGCTCTGCTTCAGAGCCACCAGATTTCCCCATTTTACCCGCCTAGTTTTCCCAATTTTGATGAATCCATCTAAGTTCTAGAAACACTGTCTATCTGAGAGACACACCAGCACACAGCGGTATAGAGTGACTGCATAGCGATAGAGAGAGTGTGTCAGTAGATTGACTTGATTTGACTTGGGCAATTTGCGGCCCGAACCACGATGTTTCTCTAAATATTGCTTTTCAACATATTTATCTTGATTTCTTCTACATCTATATCCCGTGTCACGCTTTAGTAGGTCAATGGTAAGTTCAGGCTGGTCTACCACGCTTTCCTGCTCCATGTTTTGGAATCCAGTGAATGAGTTTGGAGACTGGCTCATTGGCCCCTCTAAGCCCGGGAAGGGGGGGGGGGGGGGGGGGGTGGGGGGGGGGGGGGGGGGGGAAGTAATCATCCGCGTGAACGAAAACGCGGAATAAGGGTGCTTTTTCGACCACAACGCGGATCCGCGGGCCCGTGCAAAGGGTATCAAAATCGCCAATTTCGGAGAATGGTGTCTTTTTCAACCTGAAACCGCGCTAAGGGTTGCTTGGGCCGATAGTCATGTGTCATCTTTGTTTAAATAGCTGAATGGTAAGGCCTATGTAAGTCAAATGTTCTAACAATACTGAATCACTCATAAATACTTCAATCTGTACTTCATACGTTTTTCCAGTATAAACCCCCTAAACTCTGTCTTGCGGACCTATATCGTACGGATTTGCCGTGGTGGGGGGGGGGGGGGGGGGGGGGGGGGGGGGGGGTACTCACGTATATTGGCCATACGGGTACGTGCGGGGACAAAGACCCCCTTTTCATGACCTGTCGCCGCTCATAAAGCATCTCATTTCACTAATCAAGTCGTTCCACAAGCTATACAATCCGTTCGGGCGTTGTCATCCACCGTTCATTAGCTCGGAAATCCTGTAGACCTGTAATCTAAGCATATCGTTTTCGTGCGCCGAGTTGCCCCTAAATACACCTACTTTTGGTAAATTTAGCCCAATTTGTCCTAATTTACCTTAAATACACCCAATTGGGAGGAAAATGTTTTTGCTAACGTTATTTATGATCGCACATTGGTCTGCTTGCGATACCTAATACACACGAGAATTTTCTAGAGAAGATCCCCGGGGAAAATCCAATGCCAGTCGCGTCACAGTCATTTGTGTCAGATTGTGTGTAGTGCGCCAAGACCACCCCCACCCCCATTTCAACCTTGGGCAGTTCGCCAAGACCCCCATTTAAAGATGCCATCAGTTCCATAAGACCCCCAATTCAGGTTGTTTCCGTTCAGTAAGCCTGTTTTGAGAATGCCCAGTCGTACACCCACACCCTCTTCAAATTCGAGTACCCCCCCCCCCCCCCCCCCGGATGATTCGTCGAGCTAAAATCCTTGTTAAGGGTCACTTTTTCCTTCTTTTAGAATCCTCGTTAAGGGTAGTTTTTGGAGTGGATTCACACGGATGATTACAACTTTTATACATGAGTGCCCCCCCCCCCCCCCCCCCTCCCCCCCCCTATGGCAGTGTCCGGCAAATCTTGCTCTACATTCTCTGATCTCAGAACCTCATTTGTCACATGCTGTCTACGGTTGATGTTGAACACTGTTCTTAGCATTCTAGTGTAACATTCGTTTACTGTTTACTAAGATTTGGGTTGACTGACCACAACCTTAGAGGAGGACATATATTCTAGTGTAGCTACACTCTTAGAAGGTCAGGATCAAATATGAGACGAAAAGGATCAATTTTGATCCAGAAGCGGTATCACATATGAGCTTACCCTTTCCGGATCAAAGTGATCCGACAAGCAGGATCAAAAAGTTTGATCCGAAATGGGATCAAATATTTCTGTCAAATGATACTGAAACGGATCAAAATAATGATCCTTAATCGGATGTACCTGTATCTTATGATCCTACTCCAGGATCAAACTGAATCAAAGAAAAAGTGAAAACATAGGGGGTCATCGGGTGACAGATTGTAAAAACAAGCATGCATGCAAGGGTCTTTCGGTGACACCGGGCCAAAAAAGGGGGGTATTTTTGATGGAGCCTGGTGTGAAACCTAATATTGATTGAGTGCCCCCACCCCCGGGTGCACACTGCAGACTATATATCGCTTACTACATCGTGTAGGCCTAGTACATCGCAGTGATCGTGACATTTTGTGAGGAGCATTTTGACCGAAAATCGTACTGATGGCACTGGTCAGGTACAAGAAATTTGTTCACAAGAATAGAGCATGTTCAAACATAAAAAATAAAACTACTTTACCGACAAAATCATGTAACATTTTACAGATTAGACTGGATAACTTACCGCGGTATTTCACCCTTGTTTCAACTGTGGCGACCGAATTCAAAAGATCGTCTGCTTGTCGTCTATCGGTTTGCGAAAGAGTGACGTCAGTCACTCATTGACCAATGAACTGTTTCATCGAATTGATCCGGAAATCAGATCAAAGTTGATCAAGGTGAATTAGATTCGTTTGTTGATATCTATCTGGAAACGGATCAAAACGATCCGAAAACGGATCAAAACGATCCGAAAATGATCCTTAAAGGATCAAAACAAAGTGAGCCGGAAATCTACTCATGTATTTGATCCTGACCTTCTAAGAGTGTATGAACAGTCTTTCTAAAGCTTAAAAGCTTTCTGGATAGTGACTTGTCCTTCCATAACTGACTTTTATTTTACAAGCTCTCCATTCAGCTGCTTTGCGTATTTGAATGTCCTTCTCAGTATTATTCATCCAGGCTCCGGAGTATTTGAAGTCCTCGTCTTTTTCAAGGCGTATGCCTTCAGTTGTGGTGATTTCAGGTACTTGCTTCTGGTTGAAGGACATTTAATTTTCCTTTTTGCGTTCATGTTGAGCCCAAGTCTCCACTCTGTTGAGTAGTGATTGCACTTGTGACATTTTCTGCGATAACAGTGCAATGTCGTCAGCAAAATCAAGGTCAGTTTACGGTTGGTCCTATTCTTCTTCTGCTTCTTCTTGTTAGGTGGAATCCTACCCAGCTTCTTCTTTGCCTTCTATGATCTCTCTTAGGGCATAGTCAAGATCAATGACAAAGAGATATGGAGCCAGACGTGTCACCTTGTACAGTTGGCTGTCAGGTTGTTTCATATAATTCCCTCAATAATTCTTCGGAGGGCCAGAATTTGACCTACTGTGGTACGTCCAACTCGAAAGCCATTTTGATTAGCTCTTGAATGAGTTGAATTTGTTATTATTTTTATTAATAATAACTCTCTTCATTAAATAAAAGAAAGATTGAAACAAAGGATCTGAGCCAACGCCAAATAAAATAAGTTTATAATTTCAATCAATGTCAATTTCCAAATATCTATGAACTAAACTATTACGTGTCTTCAATTGGAACCTATAAAGAACGAATCAGAATGGTGGGATTAGTCTAAATCTAAGCCAAATGATAATGAAGTAGGCATGGGTGCAATTTGTCTTACCAAAGGTCACCGTCAAAACACTTTTAATACTTTGCTCAGTTCAGTGCACAACTATTTAATATTGCAGAGCGTTTCTTTCTGTTATACTACGTATACCATGTATACCGCAATGTACTACCGAATTCGAACCACACAACATCAACTATTCATAGACATCACCGTGACTTTTACCATGTTTACCTTCACTTTTCACTCCACAATGCAACCACTATTAGGTGAGTGTGAGTTACGTTATTGAACCCTAAACTGAGACATAATTCAATTAGCTAAACAGTCAAAATAAAAACCAATAGTGGATATTTAATACGTAGATGTAACACGGAAGTAACAAACCAAGTATAAGCAATTCAACCTGTAATTTCAAACCCGTTTTTCTCATTTTGACTGGCGTTCATCTTCAAAGGAGTAAAGGTCCGCCACATTTGGAGGGATTTAGATGTGGTCTACTAATGATATATATATTCTAATATTTGTAAAAAAACACCATTGAGTTATTCTTTAGAAAAATATTCCGTTTTCTCATACGAAGGCGCTGTTCGGATCCAAACCATTTTTTTAAAATTATTGAGTTTTTTAAAGAAATGAAAAATATTCTCAAAAGAACTCCATACTTTGTGAAGTGTAGTTATAATCTTCATTTTAAAGGTCTTTAGCACGATCAGTTGTGCACCATTGCTATTTCTAAATCCGACACCTAAAAATCCAAGATGGCCGCTAATTAAATATGCAAGCGAGTAATATTTGTATATTACTCTTTTAATCGATCAAGGTGTTCTTGACACTTAAACAATAGCAGCAGAAAATGATATTGGTACTGTATGATATCCAGCATTGACAACAATCACAAAAATATCCCTAAACTTTATCCCTAAAGTAATAATTCCTATTGAAGATATTGAAATTAAATTCAGGGGTTGGACAACCTCATCACAATCGATGTTGGACAACGTTGCAATTTCAACCGGACATTTTAATCAACTTATTTCCTTTAACGAGACAAGAACAAATTCAATTTCACCTCCTGGTCCAAGGCCAGGGGTCACCAAAGGTTACCCACCCGCCTCAAACAAAGAGAAAAACAAAACATAAACAAATAACATGATGGGATCTAATGAACATTTTAATCTTTATTTTCTACATTCCATATGGTGCGCTCTACAGCATGTGTAATAGTTGTATATATTACTTTTTCAATCGACCACGGTGTCCTTGATACTTAAACAATAGCAGCAGAACCACAATCACGGAGATATCCCTAATCTAACTCCCTCATTCTTCATCCCTAAAGTAATAATTACTATTAAAGCTTCCAAAAGGTGAGCTTAAAATCTCAAGTTGTGAGAAAACAGAAATGTTAAATATTATTAATGACATTTAATTAAATTCAGGGGTTGGACATTTTAATCAAATTATTTCCTTTAACGAGAAAAAGTAGGAAAAAAAGAAGTAAATTTCACCTCCTGGTCAGAGGCCAGTGTTCAACAAAGGTTACCCACCTACCTCAAACAAAGAGAAAAACAAAGCATAAATAAATAACATATGGGATCTAATGCAAATGTTAATCAATCTTATTTTCTACCTTCCGTGGTGCATTACAGCTTGTACAACTATTTTCACAATGTTCTTTTAAATATCAATTTAAAAAAGTAAACAAAATAAATTAAAAACACAAACCAAGAAATACTTTGTAATTTGTTATATGCTCAAATATATATTATTTAAATGTAGTGTATTTTCATTTATTTAAATCCATTATACAGAGTGATCAAAATGACGCAATATGGCAGCACAACAAGACACAACTTCAAAGTCAACTATTGATGAATCTGATTTGACATACCATGAGCAATTAGGTCGCGGAGCTAGTGGCGATGTGTTTAGGGTAACATGGAAATCAAAACACCTTGGTAAAGTAGAGGCTGCGGCTAAGAAGATACCAATACTCAAAGATGAAGATATAGATAAACAGTTCTGGAATGAAATCAAATTCCTTGAGAAATGTCAACATCCCAATATCATCCAATACTACGGTCATATTGTCACTTCAACACATGTGGTTATTCTTATGGAATATGCGGCTAAGGGTTCCTTGAATAAGTATCTTCATCGCCAAGCTAGTCTCCCTCCCGGACTCAAAATTCGGTGGCTTTTACAAGCAGCAAGAGGTATCCAATATCTGCAGCAAAATAAGGTATCGCATTCAGATATAAAATCTGACAATTTTGTGATAACATCTGCTGGTGATTTGAAGATATGCGACTTTGGTATTTCTAAAGATCTTATCAGTACAGAGCTAACAGTTATTGGTAGAGGTACCACTCGATGGCAAGCTCCCGAGATCTACACTACACGAGAGCGTTCTCCTAGAGCCGACATATTTTCATTTGGGGTCGTGGTGTGGGAATTGGAGACATGCGAGGTGCCCTATAAACGTGAACAACCGAAACACTTAACAGGCCATAGCGTTGAGCTTTGGTTGAAATTCAACATATCTGAAGGCTTACGACCAGATATCCCTGAGAACTGTCCGCCACCTTTACGGCAACTGATCCAGCAATGCTGGGATGGAGATCGGAACAAGCGACCAGATATCGATGAAGTTGTAAGCAGACTTGAATCATATAAATCAGGTAGAGATGACATACATTATGCTTGGCATTATTCAAGCGTGGGAAAGTGGGAGTAAGGGACAAAGTCATTGACCAAAATTAATCATTCGGATTGGTCGGGACTTTGAAACAGGGCCTGTTATCTTGGCTTTATTCAAGATTTGTTTTATGTCAACATTTATGTAATTTATTTTTGAACTCATGATTTTTTTTCTCCTGGAGGACTATCCATTTTTTAGGTTTTTCCAGTAGAATTTACTGTCTAGATCTCTTCTTTATGACACAAAATACCTCTAAAGTAGGCTACTACACATTGTGCAATAATTATACTCTTAGGGGTATTTTTTTGTCTGATCGATTTAGTTTGCGTACTGTATAATGTTATGTATATTTTTTGAAAAGAGTGAATGAGAATTTAAAACAATTATGTTTTAATTATAAAATCTTAAGACATTTACAAAGGACCCGATATCATTCCTATTTTTGAAATTCCTTTTTGCCGTTATAAATGACACATAGGAGAGGCATCAGCAATGTATCAAGTATTATATCAACATACTTCAACGTAAATAATAAAAATGGAAAAAGTGGAAAATATAACAAACAACCGTAAAAGGGACCTGCCCTGCAGTAAAGATTATTGCACGATAAGAGTTGGATAATTGTCCCATTTTTATTCCTTGTGAGCATGAAACATTAAGAAAGATGATACAATAGACAGTTTGGTGATGTTGTCCTGGTTTTTTTTAAGTAGTAGGGTTATTGCACAGCTTCAGCATATATTCATATAAATTATATTTTACAGGATTGCACTGGCAATTGCGGCATCATATAGACACTAACTGCGTGGCATTACATTGGATTAGCCATCATCAACTGGCGATGTGTTCATGGGATTGTGTGAAGGTGTATGATGTGACTACAGAGGGCTCTCAACTAGCATTCGCATCTGATGAATGGAAAGGGGAGTCTCCAATAGGTGTAGCAGTGAGTGAATCCTTGCCTGATAGCATGTTGGTGATATGTCGCTGTAACCCTTATGTATATCAATACCCATGCCATCAAGCAGAGAAGGAACTCAAGAAATACAAGATCAAAGGTAATCATGTAGATCCAAAGTGTATAGCAGCTAATGCAAACATTGCTGCCATTGGGTTCCAATCCAGTAAAACATTAGTGATTTGTAGTTTGCCTGATTTTAACCATCAATCACATATAAAAACCAGTGTTGTTCCATGGGATCTCAGCATCACCTCAGAATACTTAGTGGTGATGGGTAGTGAGAAGATGTTAGTGAAACCATTAGGTGACTTGAATCAGGATCTGTGTATTATATGTCCACCTGATTCATTGAGATTCAGCGGTGTGTGCTTTGGGGATGATGCCAGGGAGATATATGCTGGTTGTGATCAGGGTTTGGGCTTCGGAGGGAGGATGTACAAATACACATGGGATGGTGATGGGGATCCACAGTATATCAACATTGGTTGTATCATTGATGGTTTAAGAAGGTTGCATGAGGGCATATCGCTGTCACTGGATGGGTTACTTGCTGTATGTGGGGGCATTTTCCTCTCCTCCGAGGTAAAGGTATACAGCCTCGGGTAGACAAAGATATATATAACACTGTAAAGTGGACACACCCTTTCATTTGATTTATATTAACTGACGAATTGTGCTAAAACTCAATGAAACATACCCCAAATGTCTGATAATATTCAAATGCTGCATTATTATAGTCATTCTGGTCATATTCATTTTGCCTTTCATTTCCTTCGGAAGCGAGAGGGATGTAGATGTAATAGAGACACTAATTTCATAGCTGTGATTGAAATAGGGGTCTTGTACAAATATTGACATTTTCACCATTCCTGATAAAGGTAGAAACACTGGTGTTTTTTTGGTTTTTTTAAATTGATGAGGTACCTTTTTCAAAACCAATCAATCCTAATACTATAATTTGTCTTTTACAAAGCAAGGTAACACTTAACCTGTTTGTCAAAGGTAGACATTGGTTGTTTTGACTGCTTAAACGCCTACAAAGGACTATGGACATTTACAAAAGATGACAGAGAGGAGAACAACTTTTCCCATTGAGTGCATACACAGAATCTTTATGGAGATTAGCATATTTTTAAAATTAGCTAATTTGTATTAGATATCAAACTGATCGTAATTTTAAAATATCCATCTTAGCACAGGTAACCATCATACCATATGTCGACTGTTAATACTACTTACATAACTTGAGATATATTATATACACAGTTCAACAAAAATAAGTTCCCCTTTAGATTATGCCTAATAGTTTTAAAATGAGTTACTCCATCGAAACGAGTTTTGGCGCACATAATGTACGTGTGCACAGCAACACTTGAACGGGGCTACAACAACGCAGGTGTTATAATGCTTGAATGAGCACATATTGAATGGAGGTATACCTCAATTCAAAAGTTGCTAAATGATGTATTGAAGGAGGGTGGTTAAGCAGCTTGAACCAGGGTCTTGAACCAGGGTCTTTGCTTGAACACTGAATTTTTCACCTTTTTGAAATGAGGTATTCCTCCAGGTAATGTGTGCTCCTTCAAGCAGCACAACAACTGCGCGGTGCTCTACTGGTTCAAGTTGCTTAAACATACTCCTTCAATACATCATTTGGCAACTTTTGAATTGAGGTATTCTTCCATTCAATGTGTGCTCATTCAAGAATTATAACACCTGCGTAGCTATAGCTCCGCTCTAGTGTTGCTGGGCACACGTACATTATGTGTGCCAAAGCTTTTGATGGAGTAACCCATCTTAAAACTATCAAGCATAATCTAAAGGGGAACTTATTTTTGTTGAACTGCATGTTTATATAGTTACGCATAATTGTTTAGCTAGACTTTGTGTGATATTTGTGGATTTCCCCATTTGCGGATTTTTGCGAAAACTTGCATTTTTAAGAAACTACCTCTGATTTCCCATCATATGATAAACATGTGTGTGGAGCGTGATGCTTCATGTGTTTTTAGTCATTTTAAAGAACATTTTTATTAAAACAAAGAGGTTCAAGGTTGACCAAAATAAATTGTATGTGCTAGAAATAACATTTTGTGGAAGTTTTTGGACTACATTTGGAGAATTACAAATTACGATATTACCAGAACACATTGTTCGATTTACAATATTCTTGCACCAAATTAAGTCTTTTGCCAAGATCGTCAACCAGGTTTGTTGAATTCCCATGTACATTTATTTGAAATGTTAATGTGCTATACCTTTTACTCAATGGTCATACTATTCATTGACTTTCAAAAAGGGGCTTTCATTTCTTTCGGAAATGATGGGGGATAATGTTTAGTTCAGTTCAGTTTAGTTTTATTCACCACAAATGAGATACATATACAATGAATATACAATTAATATACTATGGTGGGTTGACCGAAATCAGAGCAGTTCTCGAAAAAGTATTTGACGGAGGAGGGGGGAATTATGTCTAGCTATGATTGAAAAGGGGTTCTCACGGAAATGTTCATGACATGTATCTACTGTCTCCTCATTCCCGATAAATGTAGAAAAACCCGTATTTTCTAATCAAATAATAAATGAGGTACCATCTGCAAAACATGTCAAACATTATCCAACATTATCCTATAATTAAATCTTTAACAAAGCACGGTAACACTTGACCTGTTTTTAATGGGTAGCCATTGGTTGTTGTTTTGGGTGCTTAAACACCTAACAGGACTACCGGGTGTCCCTAAAAAAACGGGTGCACGTGTTTACCCAACTTGTTGACCATGAAGTTCTAACATTTGGTGTAAAATGTTAACATATATTGAAAGACCAGACACCTGGCTTTCAGATGCTGCTTATTTCATCTGATTCGGATTTGTCAATCCTGAGATATGGACAATTAACTAGAGCTACCCAGAATCGATGTTGTGCCACTTTACAGTTTAAAAGGGTTACTCCTAAGATACACTTTCCACTTGTACGATTGCCCTTCACCAGTGTTATGCAAAATAACATTTTTGTATTGAGATTAAATAGGTTTAAATAATAAAATGAGTGCCTGTGTATCCAAGCAGAACTGAATAATAAAGATGTTTGTTACATGATTCGAACCAGTTCTTTTGACGAGGTTTCACAAAATGTTTATTGGGCCTACATTTTCAAAACAAAACAAGACAGACGTCTATATGGCTGGGTGCGGCCTCAATTCATTAGAAGAGGGTGTTCATGGTCTTAAAAAATCATGAAACGAGAAGTCCAGCAGAAGTCACAGAGAGTTTGCCATTCATTTCCCAAACACTCACGTATACCATCTAGGAATACACCTATACAAAGGAGTACTGGAAATACTTGGTAGATGGTACAAGCACCAATATGAATAAAGAACATTCTTGAAGACTAAGATATGAAAAGTGGCAGGACACAGTAACACATTGAAAACGTGCGGCGTGCACTTCAGAAGGAACCCAGAATATCTGCTCGTAAGAAATCCCTTACCACATATGCCAAGGACATCATTTTTGTTCCTCAGCCTCTTTTAAACAATTCTGGTCAAATGCACAACCCAATGTTTCAAGACGATTGATGCCCATGGATAGACCAATGTTAGTATCGTGTTGACGCTCATAATCATTCTTTTTGTAAAAGTGGCACAACGTCGATTTTGGGTAGCTTTGATAAACTGGGTATATCTCAGAATTGACAAATCCAAATCAGATCAAATAAACGGCATCTAAAAGCTGAGTGTTTTTTCTTTCCGTGTGTATTACCATATTTCATCAAACTTTAGGACTTCATGGTCAACAAGTTGCTCAAACATGTGCACCCTTTTTTAGGGACACCCTGTATAGACAGTTTAAAAAATGACAGAGAGGAGAACAATGTAAATAGAGAATTGAAAAGTGGGAGAGTAGTTCTATTTGGAATATGGAATAAGTCTGCCTGAGAACATCCGTTTTGTGTTCTACATTTTCATGGTATTTTCTATGGAAGAGTTTAAAAAAGGCTGTAACTGTTGAAACATTAACACATTATTTTAATTTCAGTAGACACGTTATGTTGGGAAAAGCTGAACCCCAAAGTGTGCACGCAAGCTCAAAAAGTATATTTTTATGTATTGCAAATTATTCAAACTGCGGAATTGTCCAATGGAAATGGACATTGTCCAATGGAAATGGACAATTGTCCAATGGAAATGGACAATTGTCCATTTCGACAGCTTAATATCACAGTCAGCGTGAAAAGGAGGCCAAAAAGCACCGTTGTCAGTTGTCTGATTCTCACCTAGCGTGCTGGAACTATTTAAAATTAAATATTTGTTATTGATAAAGAAATTCACAAATTACTCAGCTAAATTCCTTATACAATATCTTACCGAGACTAATGGTATAGATTCTGCCGGCCAATAATATATCATATAAAGCTGTTTATTTTCTCCATGTAATAATTGTTTGTGATACCAATGAGAAACTCCTTCGAGAAACTCAAATTTTCATCCTTGTCTTCTTGTGTAAGTTGACTTGCTCTTACTTACTGGCATACACTCTACATCGTGTCACCGGCAACTTATTTTGGAGGCGATCTAATTTCACTTTTACACTACAGTATTGCAATCATCTTTAAGATTCTGGAAACCCCAGAACCTCTACTTTTACCTATGACATAATATCATAGATTACAAAATTACTTAATTTCCAATAACTGAAAGTTCAACTGTAAATAAAACACGATTCTTTTTCAATGAGCATTTTGGAAAGGCAAAATACAAAACCTGACACGTGCAAGTAGCCTAATTCCGAATTATTCCGAGTAAACTCTGAATCCCCAACTTATTTGCGTCAATTTAAAACTCGCGCCGATTAAAATTTGGGGGAAAGGTGTATTTTAGGTCCGTCCCTGATACTTGTATTCCAGTATCGTTCAATACTGGAAAACAAAAGTTACCAGTATCGCTCGATACTGGTACGATTTTACTGTTCCAGTATCGGTCAATACTGGAACACCAAATTGTGTCCCAGTATCGAGCGATACTGGACAATTGTATATGTGCCAGTATCGGACGATACTGGAAAACTAACTTAGTACCAGTATCGAACGATACTGGGTGTTCCAGTATCGGATGATATTAGTACAGTCCAGAATCTGGGATCTAAAGTACACTTTTCCAACAAAAATCCAAAAATTCCAATCTCTAATTCCGAATATTAACCCTAAGACTCTTAAAGTACTACGAATTACTACGATGCGGTGTGCTTGTGTCACCCGGCTCGGCAGTTTTTCGATGAAATAATGGCCCCAGGGTATATACAGGGCGGAATATACTCCGCCATGTATGGTTTCCCCCGTGGCCTAGCGGTAGATCGTCTGCCCCTGAACCCAGAGGTCCGGGGTTCGAGCCCCGGGGGAGTTGGGGCACTTTTTTCCCCTTGCTATTTGGGCGCGAAAAGAATTCTTTGGAAAAGGGGCCTCGGGGGTTAGTGTTATGGAGCGATTTTTTTTTCGATGAAATAATGGCCCCAGGGTACAGTATATACAGGACGGAATATACTCAATTTTGGTCTCATTAACCCTAACACTCTAGAGTACTACGAATTACAACGATGCTGTGTGCTTGTGTCACCCGGCTCGGCAGTTTTTCGATGAAATAATGGCCCCAGGGTACAGTATATACAGGACGGAATATACTCCGCCATGTACGGTTTCACCCCGTGGCCTAGCGATAGATCGTCTGCCTCTGAACCCAGAGGTCCGGGGTTCGAGCCCCGGGGTTCGAGCCCCGGGGGAGTGGGGGCACTTTTTCCCCTCGCTATTTGGCCACGTAAAAAAAAAATCCTTGGAAAAGATGCCTCGGGAGTTAGGGTAATTAAACCTGTCATGGGGCCTTTTAGCTTGAAAAACTAATATTTACAAACGCTTTTAAGTGTAGAAAAACCGTGTCTTTTCTGGCGAATGTACAACATTAAGACTGTAACATAGTATCAATATCAGCTTGTTATTCCGAACATTTCTTATTTTGAAAGGATGTTATTATCAATCGGAATCAATCATAATGTTCACATTAGTTACAAAGCTCCATTATTCTGAATTTATTAGAGTTATTGTTTGCTCGGGTTAGCGTTTGAAGTACCAAGCTACGCTCAAAACATGTTTAAAAGTTTGGTAAAACCCGCAGTAAAAGTCGGGGGAATATCGCGCTGCATTGAGGCATGTATGTGCCGCACGCGGAGTTCAATTAGACACTTTTAAGGCACTTCGTATATTTTAATTTTTCCTGTTTTCTGATTGGTTCGTAACTACCAAGTCTGTATGAATTCAGAATAATGAACCTTTGTAGTAACACACAATAATCATATGTATTGTAAATAAAATGTACATATCTGGGAACAATATCTTCTTTTTACAGCTTAAAAACATGACACCGCAATTTCAAAGAAGATTTTTTGAGCAACACCAGCATGCTTCACTTTCATCACATGACAACTGATTTCTCCAGTGTCTACTTGTTCCCATTGACATTAGAGTGCCATGAATGGCTTATAATGCAGTTAAACGAGGATCGTTAAGAAAATCCTGCTGCACTTTAATTGATGTGACTTCATTGAGTCCTTTCTTGTTTTTCTTAAAGACCCTTTAACTTATGAACAACACATTTTAGTTGGGATTCAACTTCTTTTCATATCTGTGACCAAAACACATGTTTTGCCCTGTTTGTTTTGCACTGTTTGTTTTGGGGGAAATTCTTGTTGGTCCCGTATTCAATGGTAGTGGTGCTAAGCATGCTGGACTGCTCAATAAATCTTCATTGCCACAACATTAACCTTAGAAGTTTAACCCCCTGAGAACTACCGGCCGATTGGTTGAAATTTAGAATGTGTCAAATATTGTGCCAATCAGAGACATCGTTAGAATAATTACAATTTTCGAAAATATTAGCATAAAATATTTATAAGCAAAACTGTAATTGGTCAACAAAATGATTATATCATGTAATTGACCAATGGGAATTATTGTACGAAAGACAGGTAGTGCCCAGGGGGTTAAGCTTATTTTATGGTCGTCTTCAATGCAGAGTATTGCAGAATCGAACCTGTATACAGATTGCAACAACCCTGTGTTAAGTTCTCGAAATGTGAATGTATTATATAAATAACAATTCCACAATCATGACTTAAACCAGGACATTAAAATAGCTGAACTATTCAAGTGCCATGGCGGCGATAAAAACAGAAAGGAGAGAGAACAACGACTAATTCACTCTCTCGGCACTCTGTACCCAAATGGCATTAATGTCAGCATCAATGCATTTCATGTCTATCTGTCCGCCAGCCCCTGCTCTTAATTGCAGCGCGTACGCGTTATTTCCCGCACGTGTAATTTGCCCGCGTTTTTGTTTGGCGTTCGGTTTCTTACGAATTTGGGTGCAGAATGTAAACAAATCTATTCATCAACCGTACCCGATGAAGTGAAGGCCGAGGGCGGAAACTTTATACAATACATTTTATATAATCACGGCATTTTACACTTTTGACTTCATTTATTTGATATAAATAAGAATGTTGTTTAGGCGACAAAATATGCTTAAGAAAACCCCTATTCTACGAATCAATTTTATTTGGAAATGTAGAGATTTAGTGATTTGATTTTAATGTTTGCAATTTTTATCAACCTTTCTCATTTACTTCAAAATGTCGATTGTATTTAAAAATACCGTAAAACAAAACTAAAACAGTACGCTTGACCCACTGACCCTACAGGAAAGATCCATCCGATCGAAGAATTGAGTCGCTCTGTTTTCGTCGCCAACTACAGCCTTGATTCAAGGCGCAATTGCTGGATGTCACTGAGCTCTGATTAACCTATGTGCCCAACCACATATGATCTCTAGCTTTATATTATTATGCCATGTAACCTCATTCTCATATCAACCAATTCCATTGAACTTGTATGTTATGCAAACAACATCCAAGTGTTATTGTTGTAATATTTCCACTGAGATAATTTCTCATACGGCATGGTCTGATTTTGTAATTTTGTGATAGGTTATCTTAGAAAGTATTAGTATTAAAATGCTTAGTTGTTTGATTACTTTAAAAAGATGTTACCATTGATTACTTTAAAAAAGATGTTACCATTGATTACTTTTAAAAAGATGTTACCATTGATTACTTTAAAAAAGATGTTACCATTGATTACTTTAAAAAAGATGTTATCATTGATTACTTTAAAAAAGATGTTACCATTGATTACTTTAAAAAAGATGTTACCATTGATTACTTTTAAAAGATGTAAACAACTAAGCATTTTAATACTAATACTTTCTAAGATAACCTACAAATAATTTATAGTTAATAACTAAGATTTGACATATAGGCTACGTATAACTGTTGATGTGAGATACAACTAACACAAAAAGGTTCTTTGACCAGGTGCTTTAATTGTAAAGCTAATTTAAAATAAGTTTAGTAATCAGTTTCAAAAATCTTAGATATACATTAAACTAGCAAATTTCTTCCCCGCAATTTCAGATGACCTCATTCCTGAAAATCGAGGGCTTACTTTTAAAGTTATGATAACAACACCAACCGACAATTAAGTTGTTATACTAAAGCATCATATTAACTTATTAAAAGTATCCACTCAATGTTTACGAATGAGGTTTCATATCGTGGAGAGTTAATTTATTCGTTTAGTGTATATCTTACATTTATGGTACTGATTACTGATTTTAACTAATATTAAAGCACCTGATCAGGAACTGTTTGTACTATGTGTAAATTATTTACTGGTTGCAAACTACTGAGCTATTGATAGATTGAATACAGATAAACAACATTGTGTATATTTTATTGTGCTTTTGTACATAGAACGATGAGAGCAGTTGTAATAAAGTTATGGTTTTACAAAGAAAAAGAAACAAAGAATGAAGCAGACTTTTAGTTTGAGCTATTGTGACTGTATACACACTTTTCTTTACGCCTCAAGGATATACATCATTATAGTAATAACCTATTGTGATGAATATCAAGATGATATAAACTTCTAAGCTGCAATGAATTGTACCATCTTTGACAGATATTTATACAACATACATGTAGTATACAAGTATTTGAAAAGTGTCTAACTTTAAACATAGGTATGGGGGTAGTTTATCTTGTGTTAAACTACATTTCTGCATGAAGTGTATGTCGTGATTGTCTACCATGGTATTAAGAGGAAAACAGATTTGTCAAATGATGGCCCTCATTAGCATGAAGACAAATAATTAGTTAATACATGGTATTTTGTTAAATGGGCTAGCAACTATTCTTGTTTAAGATATATCTGTACACATTGCATGTCACAAAATAGACAACGGTGGCGCTACATCATCAATAGGGTCACTAATAATCAGCCAGACGATGGTGGACACGAACGGTCGTAAATTTTACATTTCCGTTGGTTTCAAAGTAACAATTGATTTTGATTATATGACCCCATAAATTCATCACTCGTTGGAACTAAATTATTTCATCCTAAAACCGCTGGAGTTGGATAACCAACTCCAGTGTCAGTATCATTTTTTGAATTTAATCTGTTGTTAAGCGTTCGTCCCATTCATTTGATCACGTAACCTCGTACGCATACTTTAACCTTAAATATTCGTGAATACGCCCGTGTCCGGCATCGTCTGAATACAGCCATGATCCATAGAACGACGACGAGACGCCGACTTGTTTAAACTCTCCGATTAAATTGTGAAATTATGACAATTACAAGGCTCTTTCAAATGAGTATTATTCGGTTTGAAGTGCTATCATATCTGTTTATTCTGTGCCATTTTATAATCATAATAGATAACCTTTGACATGTTTGACATATCATTGATATTGTCAACATGGTAAAGTCACAGGAAACCACCCTGGCGGTATCAAAGTTCAATCAAATAATATGTACAATATTATAGATCCAACATTAATCCAACAATATCTCTCCAAAACACTGTTCGTCACAACAGAACCTCAGCTTTTCGTATGTCTTCAATTTTTCTTAACTAAACCATTCAATTATACTTTATACCTGGTAAGTACATGATAGGATGTTGTATTTAATAATAATAATTTTCTCATCGTGCTAAGCTGTGCCAGGACGGTAAATGATAAGCAAAGCAGTCAAGATCATAACTACCACCGAATGTAGCTTTGAAGTCGCAAAGATTATTCTTTTACTATTTTACTTTTTTTCAGACGAGCAGTAGCGAGGCAACACAACTGTTACGGTCCGAACAGTATGGATGCTCTAATAATAGCCACTCATGAGTCCAATTATAAATACAATTGGCCTCAGTATATCTATTAGAACGTCCATTATAGTGTTCGCCGATTTTCATATGTTAGGGCCAAACTCTATCAAATTATAGGGATTTAAACCCTTATTCAAATGTTGATTAAGATCAAGTCATGATGATCCTTGTGTGATCTTTGTTTACGTTGAATAAAGTCAATCGTGATCCGTGTTTGCGTTTATTACAGCCTACATGTATTGTGATCCTTGTTTACGTTGCCATCCTTATTTACGTATAATAGCCAATTGTGATCCTTGTTTGAACTGCCATTTTTTTAATTGCACCCATTCGGTTAAATTCAGGGACAAAGTCGTTTTACTTTCATTTCTATCCAATTTCAAGACGTCATTCAGGGAATCAAATTAGAGTTAGTTTAACAATAGCATACAGGGTGGTTCAATAAAACCTTGACAGTTTTTTGAAGCCATTTTTTTTAAAATTCTGTAGATTTAAAAAAAAATCTTTTTCAATATTCATCAACCTCATGATCTTGACCATCTATGCTGAAAATATCGTTACAAATAACCTTACGGTTGCAAAATAACAGCTATTTGAACAAAGTCTGTCCCATTTCACTCTGTCCACGGGTACTGATTTCGCGACGTTACATTGAATACTGAATGATGAATTGCATGCAAGTAATCTAAGATTTGAAGATCCCGCCAGGTGAAACCAGGGTAATTGTTAACATCTTAACTATCTATTCAGGTGTGAAATCAATACATAATAATAATACCACGAGTGACCCTAATTAGAATTATTGATTTTCATAGATTGGAAGTGTAATTGTCTATGCTCTGTGCCTTAACAGTGACGATGCCATTTAATGATATCTTGCTGGGCATTTCCCGTAGACTTACTCGTGGGCAAAGAGATTTGGAGAGATTCTCTTCAAATAGCTATCATTTTGCCGCCATAGCATTTTTAACATTGACATTTTCAGCATAGACGGCCAAGATGATATTTGTGAGGAATATGTCAAAAAACCCACTCAAATCCCACAATTTTTAAAAATATGGCTTTGAAAAACTGTCAACGTTTTATTGAACCACACTGGTTGTAACGTCGCGAAATCAGTACCCGTGGACAGAGTGAAATGGGATAGACTTTGTTCAAATAGCTGTTATTTTGCAACCGTATGGTTATTTGTAATGATATTTTCAGCATAGATGGTCAAGATCATATAGTTGATGAATATTGAAGAAGAAAAAAAAATTAAATCTACAGAATGTCAAAAAAATGGCTTCAAAAAACTGTCAAGGTTTTATTGAACCACCCTGTATGTCCAGGAATATCATTTTAAATTGTTTTCTATGAACAGATAATAGACCAAAATGGATGATTAGAGGATTGTAGCGAATTATTGTGATATTGTTTGCGTTGATCAAAGGCAACATTTATCCTTAGTGTAAGACTGCACAGAATAAACCTAGGCTAGCACAAAGTCTTTTATTAGGATTATACAGTTTTATTCCGTAATAGAGTCTTACACAAGTCTAACTGATGAATATGTTATTACACCAAGGATACATCCTAGATTTGGTTGAATATAGCCAATTGTGATCCTTTTTTGTTGATTATAGGCAAACTATGATCCTTGATTGCGTTGATCATACCCATATTGTGATCCTTGTTTGCGTTGATTAATGCCAATTGTGATCTTGTTTTCGTTGATTGTAGCCAATTGTGTTTTTTGTTGCGTTAATTATAGGCAACTGTGACCCTTACGTTGATGAAAGCTATATTGTAATCCTTGTGATTAATGCGGTGATTTAAGGTGATACTTGTTTGTATTATAACCAATTGTGATCCTTGTTGCGTTGATTAATCATAATTATAACCAATTGTGATCCTAACATTGATAATAGATTTTTATGATTCTTGTAAGCATTGATTGCCCACAGACACATAGAGGAAAAGCAAGTTATGACAAGAAGTGTGCTATTGCCTCCGAAAGCAAACGAGAGGTAAAACATTTTATTCAAACAAATTGATTATAGCCATCGTGATTCTTGATGCTTGATTCTTGAAACAAGGATCATTCGTAATTTTCTCATGAATAGCAAATTATGAGTGATTATAGCCAATTGTGATCCTTGATTACGTTGATTATAGCCAATAGTGATCTAGTTTGCATTGATTATTGCCAATTGTGATCCTTGTTTACATTGATTATAGGCAATTGCAATCCTTGTTTACATTGATTATCGGCAATTGCAAGCCAGGTTTACATTGATTATAGGCAATTGCAATCCTGGTTTACATTGATTATAGGAAATTGCAATCCTTGTTTGCATTGCTTATAGACAATTGCAATCCTGTTTTGCATTGATTATAGGCAATTGCAATCCTGGTTTGCATTGATTATAGGCAATTGCAATCTTTGTTTGCATTGGCAATTGTGATCCTTGTTTGCATGGATTATAGGCAATTGCAATCCTTGTTTACATTGATTATACATGTAGGCAATTGTGATCATTGTCTACGTTGAATACAGCCAATTTGCGAATTGCCCTTTATTATAGTTTGGCGCGAGTTTTAAAAGCACGAGTCCTAAACAAAACAGGATGCGCGCGCATACTGCCGGGCAATTTGCAATGGCAACCGCCGGGCAAATGTCTGGTATGACGACACCTGTCACCCCATCTGTACCAAGTATGATTTTGTAATATATATGCGTGTGTGATCAAAATAAATACTCAAGTGTAGTGTATATTTTGATTTATTTTAATCCATTATACAGAGTGATCAAAATGACGCAATATGGCAGCACAACAAGACACAACTTCAAAGTCAACTATTGATGAATCTGATTTGACATACCATGAGCAATTAGGTCGCGGAGCTAGTGGCGATGTGTTTAGGGTAATATGGAAATCAAAACACCTCGGTCAAGTAGAGGCTGCAGCTAAGAAGATACCAATATTCAAAGATAAAATTATAGATGAACAGTTCTGGAATGAGATATATTTCCTTGAGAAACTTCAACATCCCAATATCATCCAAGAGCCGACATATTTTCGTTCGGGGTAGTGGCGTGGGAATTGGAGACATGCGAAGTGCCCTATAAGCGTGAACAACCTGAACACTTATCAGGCCACAGCGTTGAACATTGGCTGAAGTTCAACATATCTGAAGGTTTACGACCAGCTATCCCCGGGAATTGCCCACCTGTTTTACGAGAACTGATGCAGCAATGCTGGGATGGAGATCGGAACAAGCGACCAGATATTGATGAAGTTGTACGCAGACTTGAGTCATATAAATCAGGTAGGAACATGGGCTTGACATTATCCAAGCGTGGGAGGGGTGGGGCAAGGGACAAAGTCACGGCTTACATTTGAGGAAAATGACCTTTTTTAACAATTATTCTAGGAATACCCTGTTCCAGCGGGACCGCTCGATAGTCAGACGGTTCTGCAGTCCGACGCCTCTATAGTTTGAACGTTCTATAGCGTGTAAATTCACCATTCGGTAGTCCGAATCAGCTAAGGGAGCAGTTCCATTTGTACGCGATAAAAATTGCGAGAATGTTCCGGGCCCCGATGAGTTTTTTTATCAGGCCCCGATGAGATTTTTAGCGCGAACAGTTGCGAGAAGCAAAGGATTATTTATCGAGTAGCGTATTACCGCTTGTTTAAATATAACGAAAGATAAGTGGTCGGTATGTAAATAGAGCTTCGGGCTATTTATTCTAGTTGTAAGGTACAAATTCAGCATTTCATGTTTTTAGAGATAATGTTATTGATTATGGATGTTTAACGTAAATTGTATTATCCTCGTGCATTTGCTAAACAATGTCCCGCTCTATTTGCTAAACATACCCCAGGGTATGGCAGAGGCCTCGTATCGGGCCCCGATGTCTATTTTATCGGGGCCTGATGACTATTTTATCGCGAATCAACTTGAAAAACATCGGGTCCAAAACATATCAGGCCCCGATACAGTCGCGATAAATTTATCGCGTATAAATGGAACTGCTCCCTAAAAGGTTCTTTAAACCGTAAAAGGGTTCTTTATTACAAAGGTTCTCTATTCCGAAAATAAAAAGTTCTAAAGTCCGATGGTTCTATAGTCCGAAAATGAAATAGTCCGGGTTTTTTTTGGTAAAAAAGGTTCTCTAATCCGAAAATAAAAAAGGTTCTATAGTACGAATATCAAAATGGTTCTTTAATATTCTGAAAGGTTCTATAGTCCGAAAACTGGTAAAGGGTTCTCTAATCCGAAAATAAAAAAGGTTCTCTAGTCCAAATTTTAAAAAGGTGATGTAATTCGAATTTTCAAAAGGGTTCTCTGGTCCGAAAATATTTAACTGTTCTTTAATACGAAATTTGAAATAGCGTATTTTGCAGTGTGCCCTCTAGAGATAACGATACCATAACTTCTTCTTCATGTCGAGTTAAAGAGGGTGCAATCTACCAAATGGGGCAGATAGTGTGAGAGACACAATGAAGGACACAATTGGTCCAAACGTGCAAATAGTATTGCTTTACTTACCTCGGTGTTTCTAGTTTGAAAAAGAAAAAGAAAAAGAGAAATATCAATCATAATATACAAAAATGAATTCTATGCGGATCTGTGTCAATAACTGAAAAACGAAGAAGGAACATAATTATCAGCATCATGGGCGGAAAACGAATTAGTATTAATGTTAATCTGTTTACGAGCATGGCGAGGGGTACTCAATAAGTTCTAGCTCGTATAGTACCTTTTTAATTTTTATCAAATGAGCCAGTCAAGAAATTTATTACACAAGTGTAGCTTGGAACTTCGGCTACAAATCCATTGCAAATTGATTTGAGTAGTGGTTGTACTTTTCTGAAGATGCAGTCAAAACCAAACTTCCATTTAGTGTGACGGAAACGGACTAACAACAGCAAAATATCTATAAAAATGACGGACCAAATAGAGGGACTGGGAAAATAGTATGTCCAAAAAGTGGGCAGTTTTTTCGTGGAATTATACGAGTATTTAGCATATGAATATGCAAAAAATCCATTGAGGATGCGCATTGTGCCAAACAACAACAGAAAAAAACACCCGATTGGTCCAATTCAATTTGCAGTGCGTCCAACGATTGTCACGCCGCGCCATGGGGGGGGGGGGGGGGGGGGGGGGGGGGGGGGGGGGGGGGGGGGGTTGCACAGTGCCCCTTATCTCGACACGCGGTGTACAACGCTACGTGAAACTACCGGCACATTGTGGCGTGATGGTGCGTGTGAATAAGCTCATGTATATTCATCAGTTTATCAGCGCACACTTTTCCAGTCTTCACATTTGAGCACCCTCGCAGGGGCCGTGAGGTTTGAGTCTATAAAAGCACCAGCCGTATGATATACGCCTTCCAGGCTACTGTTTCGAGAATAATGACTGCGTAATAGCTGTTTTCGTGACTTTGTTTTGAAATCAGAGGTGGGGGTTGAATGGTCCGATGAATGTCCCGAAGGGACGTAGCCACTTAGAGACAATTCCGAACGACCATAATAACAACCAAGGATTTAAAATTTAAAATAGAATTCACGATAACCATGATAACAGCTGTTAGCAATCATTATTCTCATTCAATACTGAAAAAGATGTATATTGATCCAAATCGTTGATAATTGTACCGATATAATCGCGCTAATAATTAATTCGTTTTCTATTTATCATTTTGTCCACCCCTTCTTAATTACTGAAACAGTCTAAGTGGGGTCATCCCCTCATTAACACCAATCAGAAATAAGCTTTAATCGTGTTTCCTCATAACTCATTGAATATTCAGTTTAGGGGCGTGAGTCTTTAATTTGATTGGTCGGTCAATGAGCAAAACATTAAAACACTTCAGCGCAGTACTTTCGGGCAATTATTAGCAAGGACGCTCTATTATTAATTATATATCCTGGATTATTAGTAACCTGCGCTTCGCGTGTGCGTTCTCATAACATTTTATTGGGACGCACTGTATGCAGCTATCGCGATTATTCATGAAGTAATGAATAGTATTCATTTGGTCGCCCATTTCCATTTTAAAGGATTTTTTATTAAGTATTCGGATTACCGAACCTTTTTAAATAATCGGATTATAGAACATGATCATAGTAGTTGGACTAAAGAACCATTTTTATGTTCGGATTATAGAACCTTTTTAATTTTCGGATTATAGAACTTTTTTAATTTTCGGATTATAGAACCTTTTTCATTTCGGATTATAGAACCTTTTTCATTTTCGGTTCGTAATATAGAACCTTTTTCATAGAACCTTCGAACTATATATAGAACCTTATTTTTTCGGACTATAGAGGCGTCATATTATAGATCCGTCGGACTATCTAACCGTCGGACTATCGATATGTCACCGTTCCAGCAAGCTGTTTAAACTAGACAAAATTACAGGTGTCTTATTGGATTTAGGCAAGTAAAGCAAAAGAGTGAAAAAAATGTAAAACAATTAATGTTGACATCGACAAAGGAGCCGACATCATTTTACACTTTTACAATTCCTTTTTGCAGTTACATTATATGAAACACAGAAGAGGCATCAGTAATGTTTCTGGCCTTATTCCACTAAAACTAAAAAGTAAAAAAGAAAATAGTAATAGCTATCAGTGTTATTTTTATAATTATATCGTACAGGATTACACTTGCAATTGCGGCATTATATACATGTAGGCAATTACTGCCCTGCATTACATTGGATTAGCCATCATCAACTGGCGGTGGGTACACTGGTAGGTGTGAAGGTGTATGATGTGACTACTGAGGGCTCTCAACTGGCATACACCCTCACATCTGATAAATGGAGAGCGATAAGAGGTGTAGCAGTGAGTGAATCCTTGCCTGATAGCTTGATGGTGATATATAACAATCACCCTTATGTATATCAATACCCATGCCATCAGGCAGGGGAAGAAGTCAAGAAATACAAGATCCAACAAGTACAAGGTAATCAGGTACATCCAAGGTGTATAGCAGCTAATGCAAACACTGTTGTCATTGGGTTCCCATTCAGTAAATCATTAGTGATTTGTAGTTTGCCCCATTTCAACCATCAATCACGGATACAAACCAGTGTTGAGCCATGTGGAGTCAGCATCACCTCAGATTACCTGCTGGTAATGGGTGTAGAGAAGGTGTTAGTGAAACCATTAGGTGACTTGCGTCATGATCTGTGTATGATATGTCCACCTGATTCATTTACATTCAGCAGCGTGTGCTTTGGGGATAATGCCAGAGAGATATATGCCAGTTGTGATAAGCATTATAGGGGGAGGGTGTACAAATACACATGGGCTGGTGATGGTGATCCACATTATGTCAACACTGGTTATATCATTGATGGTTTAGAAGGCTGGTTGCACATGGGCATAACGCTGTCACTGGATGGGTTACTTGCTGTTTTAGATGGTGGTGGATTGCTCCCCCAAATAGTAAAGGTGTACAGCCTCTAGTAGGCAACGGCACTTTTAACACTGGACCCATCCTTTCATTTGATTTATAATCTTATTGACTCCTAATTGAGGGACTGTGCTAAAAACTCAATGCCAAATTCAAATGTCTGATATATGCTGCAGTATCATAGATTCTGGTCAAATTATTCATTTTCTGCCTTTTATTTCCTTCCGATGGGAGAGGGGTGTAGATATAATGGAAACAATAATTTCATAGCTATGACTGAAAAATATGGGTCTCCCACCATTCCTATTAAATGTTAAAAACTGTTTTTTTTTAAAATAATATAATTAATAAGGTACCATTTTCCCCACCATACTTGATAAATTAATAAGTTACCATAACACCAGTCAATCCTAATCTTATAATTAATCTTCTATAAAGTAAGGTGACAATTAATTTTACCTGTTTTTAGGGGATAGCCATTGGTTGTTTTGGGTGCTCTAACACCTTATGGACAGCTAAAAATATGACAGAGAGGTGAACAACTTTTCCCAATGACTGCATACACAGAAACCCTAACATAAACACCTCTGTAAGACCAAGAGACTAATAGTCTCCGGTAAGAACTGCATTTTCCTTGAGTGCTTCATTCCACATATGGGCATGACCTAACCAACATGCCCAAGGTAGCTCTGACCATCAGCTACATCCCCATTCATGTAACATTCTTCCACAACTTGAGATAGGATCGTTTGAATGAAATCCATGCATTTTGATGACATTTATCTTCTGTCTCCTCATTCTCATTCCCGATAAATGCAGAAAACACACGTGTTTTTTAATCAAATAATAAATGAGGTACCATCTGCAAAACATGTCAAACAATTATCCAACATTATCCTATAATTAAATCTTTAACAAAGCAAGGTAACACTTTACCTGTTTTTCAACATGGGGTAGCCTTTGGTTCTTTTGGGTACACAAACACCTAACAGGATTATAAAAAGATTAAAAAATGACAGTGTAAAAATGACAATGTAAAAAGAGAATGGAACAGTGGGAGAGTAGCTCCATTTGGAATAGGGAGTGCATGCCTGAGAACGTCCGTTTTGTATTCTGGATTTTCAAGATATTTTTGAATGAATCTGGAAACCTCAGAACCTCTACCTTTTACCTATGAAATAATAGCCAAGATGACAAAATTACTTAATTTCCATTACTGCAAGTTCAACTGTAAGGAAGATGCGATTTTCTCCAATGAGCATCCATGTAACAAAACAACACGTGAAACTTTGCATGAATGATTTGTAATATATTTGTAATATACGATAAGCAGCGCTTATTAAGGAATAGCTATGACCATGGCAGGTCTGCCATGCTATGACATAACATTCTCACTTCAGATGATAACAAAGTCCCGGTTAAAGTTGACAAGTAACCACTGAGATACCTCATCGATCGAAGAGATTAAATTCTCACCAATGCTACTCTAGTTTACTGAGGTCGTCTGACATATGAACCTTTAATACAAAGTCTCATAATTGTCTGTGAATGTATTTCACCATAACTTCGTTGATATTTGTTTTCTGAGATACCTAATGTATTATATAGTAGATCAACTGCTATGTAATAGTTTGCCTATCATTCACGTCTCGTAAATGTAACAATGTACATACCCTAATTTCCTTGCTTTCTTTTTCTGAGATACCTGATTACTGGCTGGAACTGTATCTCGCACTTGATACAACAAAATCTGGTAGATCAACTGCTCCTTTGATTATTTCGTTTTCTGATATTGATATTCATAATCCTGCTTTTTAGTATATTAATATCAGCTTGTTATTCCGAACATTTCTTGTTTTGAAAGGACGTTATTATCAATCGGAAACAATCATAATGTTCACATTTCCAAAGGTTCATTATTCTAAAATTTGTTAGAGTTATTGTTTACTGGGGTTAGCGTTTTAAGTAACAAGCTACGCCCAAAACATGTTACAAAAGTTTGGTAACAGTAACACTCGCAGTAAAAATTGACCAAATTCGGTCCTTGGTGTAAGACATCACGAAACTAACCTAGCACCAAATCCTCTATTGAGGGATTAAAGGATTATACAGCTTTAATCCGTAATAGGTCTGGACACTAGTCTAACTTATAAATACATGAAATATCTTACACCAAGCATACACCCGAAATTCGTGCTGCATGAACCCAGATCGCGTAGTGCTCGCATGTATGGAAGCGCAATTAGACACTTTTAATGCACCTGGCGTATTTTAGTTTCCTGCTTTCTGATTGGTTCGTAAGTAACTACTAAGTGTGTATAAATTCAGAATAATGAACCTTCGCAGTAACAAACAATATTCATGTATTGTAAATAAAATGTACATCTCTGGGAATAATATCTTTTTATTACAGCAAGAATGACACCATATTTTCTTGAGCAACACCAGCATGTTTCACTTTTATTACATGACAACTGATCTCTGTCACCAGTGTCCACTGGTTCCCATTGACATTGGATTGCAATGAAAGGCTTATAATTCTGTCAAACGAGGGTATTTTAAGAAAATCCTGCTGCAGGTAGTACAATTGATGTGACTTCAACTCAGTCCTCTCTTGTTGTTTTCTTAAAGACCCTTTACTTTTTGAATAACACATTTTAGTTGGGATTCATTTCATATCAGTGACCAAAACACATGTTTTGCACTGTTTGTTTTGGGGTAATTCCTGTTGGCTCCGTAGTCAATGGTAGTGGTGTTAATAATAGTGCAGAATTGACCATGTGACCCCCCTAGTGATCAAATATTAAAACATCATCTCGTTGGTATTATATGATACTAAATATTATTTACAGCAAGAAAAGTGATGATGCCAAAAATGTAGGTGTGGGCGACCTGAGAAATTAGCATATTATAACAATGGTGGCTATTTTTGGTATATTTAGACAATATCCATTGCAATAACTGTGTATTTAAAGAGATCTGATGATTAGTATCAAACATATTCAATCATAGGAAATATATTATTATCTATACATACATGACTTTATCATTCACTAGCACCATCTAGGATTTCAAAATGGCCGCTTTTTGAAAGAGTCTTTTCTAATTAAATTAAAATTTTCAGGCAATAAAGACGATCTATTTGTAGAATCAATCTTAAGAGTCATCTCAGGTAAATATCGAGTATAGGTGGCAAAGCTCGCCGATTTTTTTTTTTTTTTTCCTGGCCAGGTTGAAGTATTTTGGTAGCATATCAGAAAAACGAGATTAGTTTGTTAATCTTTTACTCGTTGCCATGGCAACAGCCCAATTTAGATTTTAGCCATTTTTGGTCAATATCAGTTAAAAATAGTCGAAATTTACCGCACATTCGTTATCTTATTGCAGCAATATGCAAGATTTTTTTTCAAAAGTAGCTATTACTTGATAAAAACACATCTTTATACTTTAGACACAAATTAAAAAAAAAATTGTTTTGATGTATTTTCTGACCTGGCAACACTGCTAGTTTTGACATATTAAGAAAATTGATATTTTAGCCTATCTTTGCATCTCGTAAAAACTACTTGCCAGGGCACTCAGGTTATTGTCCTCATAGGTGGAGGAAGGGATGACTTTACCCTACTCATATCTGATGAAAACAGCTTGGGGTATTATATACTTTAACGGCAGTGTTGCCAGATAATGACGCATTTTGGAAAAATTACAATATTTCGTTTGTTACAAATAATGACATTCATTTTGATACTGAAGCCATTTTATTACGACAAATTGGATTTAGTATATACCAGATGTTCCAGGGACTTCCATAGATACCCGTTAAATAAAGCAGGTGGTAATATAGGGCATATACTTCTACTCTTGTTGCCAGAAAGTTCACAGTTCGGCAACATTGCTATATTCAGATAATTTGATTTCGTATATTAGTCGGGTATGCACAGGGGAGTGCACGTGCACCCCCCAGTACTAAGGGAGCGTTCATAAATACTTTGGTGGGGGTGGGTGGGCAAATTGGCATCCCGGGCATTAAAAAAAAAATGATCCCCCCCTTCGAGAAAGTCTTATTTTTATTGATCCCCCTTTCAGGGTCTGAAATTTATTGTGACCCCCCCCCCCCCCCCCCCATATGCCAAACCACACTTCTGTTACATTTGTAGGTTTGGTGGGGTAATAACGGATTATGACTGAGTTGTTTTGAATATCTTAACTTCCATCAGCCTTTAAACATAGGCGTAGCCAGAAGGCTTGTTGCCCGATCGGCGTAGGGTCCAGGGCCTGCTTAAGGGCCCTGTTGGCATCCAGGGGCCAAGGCCCGGCAGGGTTAAGGGAGCAGCGGCCCCTTGGAGCTGTAGGTTTTCTGACCTGATATATTAACAAACGCGCGCAGTGCAAGAAAATATATACTAAATCCAATTTGTCGTAATAAAATGGCTTCAGTATCAAAATGAATGTCATTATTTGTAACAAACGAAATATTGTAATTTTTCCAAAATGCGTCATTATCTGGCAACACTGCCGTTAAAGTATATAATACCCCAAGCTGTTTTCATCAGATATGAGTAGGGTAAAGTCATCCCTTCCTCCACCTATGAGGACAATATCCTGAGTGCCCTGGCAAGTAGTTTTTACGAGATGCAAAGATAGGCTAAAATATCAATTTTCTTAATATGTCAAAACTAGCAGTGTTGCCAGGTCAGAAAATACATCAAAACTATTTTTTTATTTTATTTGTGTCTAAAGTATAAAGATGTGTTTTTATCAAGTAATAGCTACTTTTGAAAAAAAATCTTGCATATTGCTGCAATAAGATAATGAATGTGCGGTAAATTTCGACTATTTTTAACTGATATTGACCAAAAATGGCTAAAATCTAAATTGGGCTGTTGCCATGGCAACGAGTAAAAGATTAACAAACTAATCTCGTTTTTCTGATATGCTACCAAAGTACTTCAACCTGGCCAGGAAAAAAAAACAAAAAAATCGGCGAGCTTTGCCACCTATACTCGATATTTACCTGAGATGACTCTTAAACATCTCGTTGTTTTCATATGATATATACCAATAACTTGATAATGCAAAAAGGCATGTGTAGTCGACTTGAGATATAATAAAAATGGCGGCTAACTTAAAAGTATCTTTAGACAATATCAATTGTATTAACAGTGAATTAAAGCGAAATGATGTTAGTATCAAACATATTCAATCCCACAAAATATATTATTGTCAATACATACAATAATTCCATAAATAAATGTGGCCCTTTTATTGCATAACATTTTGCTGGACAGCTTACGCAAACAAATGACCTTAATATCACACCATGGTGGCAAAATCCGAGGCCACACTTGCACTTTTCAACAAAAAAAACAGTGGTGCGATACTTTTTTTCAATTCAACGAGCAAATTTCCTCCCCGCAATTTCAGATGACCTCAATCATGAAAATCGAGTGGTTACTTTAATATAAAGTTACGATAGGCAACAGCAACATGACCAACCGACAGTTAAGTTGCGGTATATTAAAAGAATCATATTATCTTATCGTCAGCCTGCTTCGATAATTGCCTAACTCATTTTTTTCTACTTTTGAGAAAACAACAAAAATAGGAAAAGTGAGTTAGGCAGTTATCGAAGCAGGCTGACGATATGTGGAATTGCACCATGAATAGTACAGGTGAATTCCAACTGGAGCAGTACATGTTGGATAGAATTAGGTTGGGGATATACCTTTAAGTGAAATGTGGCTTGTATAGGCCTAATACGAGTTAATATGACCCATTTTAAACATTTTACACAATTATTACAATCTGCCTAACTCACAATGCTGACTTAGGCAGGATTGCAATTGTACATTTATCAACACTTTTGATTTGTCAATGACTTAGGTACTATTACAGCATGTGTATAATGTAATGAAGTCATAATTTATGCAAAAAACCTAAATTTCGCTGAAAAGTGAGTTAGGCAATTATCGACAGGCTGACGTTATTAAAAGTATCCACTCAATGTTTACGAATGAGATTTCATATCGTGGTGAGGATATTTACTTGTTTAGTGTATATCTTTCTTATATTTATGATACTGATTATTTTAACTAACATTAATTAAGCACCTGATCAGTAACATTTGTGCTATGTGAATATTTACTGGATACAGATAAACAAAAGTGTGTATATTTGATTGTGTTTTTGTATATATAACGATGAGAGCAGTGATGGTAATAAAATCAAGGTTATACAAAGACAAAGAAAAAAAGAATGAAGTTGACTTTTATTTTGAGCTATTTTGGCTGTATACACACTTTTCTAAGTTAAGCACGCATCAAGGATATAAATCATAGTATAAGGCTATATTAAAAAAAAATTGTCTCAAAGCTCCCGCGCGCGTTAGTTAATTGGTGAGCGTTAGAAAAAAACCATTATGAAAACAAAAATATATATATATAAAAAAATCCAACATTTTTACAGATTTGTCAGATTTTCATTGTCCAAATACAAAAAAAATCCCCAAATTTCACAGATTTTTCAGATTTTCATTGATCACACCATTTTAAATACAAAAGTTCACTTTTACAAGGATTTCAATATTTTATATTTATAAAAAAAAAAAAAACACTTAAAACAGCTCGCTGGATCGCCAATTTTATGAAGTGGAAAATGTGTAGCTCTTTGATTAAAATGCGTTATTTTCCAAAGTCCAAATATGGTACAGCCTATACACTACAGCGTTGTGTGCGTGTCCTGAAGAACGCGAATAATTCGAAGCAGGATGTTGGTTAACAGCTGGCTTGATCGCCGATTTTATCAAGGGCAAAATGTGTAGCTAGCTTTTTGATTAAAATAAATTTAACAAAAAGCATTATTTTCCAAAGTCCAAATACATGAAATATGGTACAGCCTAAACATTATGGTCCGTATGCACAAAAGAGTTAGACCGGGTCTAAAGTTAGACCTGGTCTAAGTGGATTTTAGTTTTTGTGAAAGCACACCTTTAATTACATTTCCTTCTCAACTAAGCTAACAAATTGTAAAGATTCGGATGCAAAGTTCAAAAATAGCACAAAATATCTCATGAAGTGGAAGAAAACAGATTTTGAGGCATGAATAAATTTCACTTAGACCAGGTCTAACCTTAGACCCGATCTAACTCTTTTGTGCATACGGACCTATGAGACCATCATATATAGCGAAACAGCTACGAACTATATTTATTTTATTATTAAAGGGAGATGTCCTTACAACATTACAATTGAATATTTTTACGCAAGAGCTATATTTTCGGAAGTAAGAACATATTTATTCCGTCAAAAACTTAATGACTGGATCTATAAATTACATCTTCCTTTCCACCAAAGAAGATTTCTTGTGGAGTCCAGCATGCTTCACGTCATCACATGACCACTGGTTCCGACACCAGTTTCCACTGGTTTCCATTGACGTTATATTTTGCAATGAACTGAATGAAAGGGTGACCGTTTTGGTTGCAGTCAAATGAAAGAATGGGCGAATGTGGCGTACGAAGTAGTCAAAGATTTTTTTTGCGGGAAAACGCTGCCCTCTGACTGACCAGAGAGCAGGGGAGAAAAGTAGCTCGTTTCACAAAACGGGCAGAAAACCCGATGTTAAACTCCGCAAATATCATACAGAGTGGGCGTGCGTTAACTGTATACAGGTATTCTATTTATTGTGGCCCAAATGGGTTGCAATATATATCGACCGAATTCATCAAATGAACATGTGTTTTTAAAGACTACACGATCTGCACGTCAGCTTGCACTAGCACTGCGCACAGTTGAGTAACCATTCAAGGCGTTCACTTGGTGCACGAATTTAGTTAGACGTGTGTTTTAAAAGTCAAAGTTAAACGCGTGTTGAGCTTAAAATCGCGTTTAAATACGTACGAGAATACGGCCCAAAATGTTGACACCTTTAATAAATAATATGCAATGTATTTAACCACATAGGTTTTGCATCTTTTGTTTTTATTATCCTCTCTTCATATACACATGTTGACATACTTTTATTATTTTCATACTTTTTCAATATTTTCACGTACATGCATTACATGTTTTCATAATTTTCAACAAGTATAGGCCTATACATGTACATACATTATATCATTACATATATAATTTGAGTATGCATTTCATTTAAATCAAATTATTCAAAATACTACATTACAAAGAACATTATAATACCGAGTCTGCATTCTATATATATTTCAAGATGTAAAACAGAGTAATATATTTCAAGATGTAAAACAGAGTAAAACCAGATAATTTGGTATAGAGTGCTCGATACTAAAAAGTAGAGCGTAGTAGAGCGTATACACCTGAGGAGTGCAGCCATATTGGTCACGGCTGTTTGACTGTCCGATTTATAATTAAAATTATGGAATAAAACAAGATAACACAGTGGCCCAGTTATGGTTTGACCTGATTTAGGTAGCGCTAATAAATATGAGTATACGGTGAAAATTTCACGAAAATTGTTCGAGCCATTTTTAAATTATCGGCATTTTCTACTTTACACACATTTTACATGTAACTCTATGGAAAATGTGGCCGATGAGGGCGCTATTATAGTAAATAATATTATGCAAAGCACTATTTCTCAGAAATGGACCAACAAAATGTTCTGGAAATGTCTACAAAAGATGACCAGTATATTCAGGTACTTGGATAAGTTAAAACCAGAACCGGGCCAGCAAGTTACGGTGTTCTCAGAATAAAACGGACAAATATGTGGGATCAAACAGCCGTGTGGTAGCATGAATCCGCACTGTGGTAAACAAGATTTAATTTGGATTATATTTCAAGATGTATGTGCATCATAAAAATATCAATTTTATATGCAGATGTGTACCTTTTTATCATCATACAAACAGTATTGTATGACATTTCATCATGGGAATTAATTAACATTACGCATAATACGCGCACCTGTGCTTTACAGTTGATGCAACGCATGACCCGAGCATAAAAGAAACACAGACATATCTATTGTGATATTTTTTATAGTCAGTTAGTGTGATTTATAACAATATACGAAACCAGACCCAATTGAAACAGTATAGAGAACCACAATTGTGATTTATTAGTTTGTACATTTGTACATGGCTCCACTCAAACCCAGTGATATATACTAATTATCACTCACTATGGTAAACTCATCGACATATTCCTCATCACCATTTACAAAACGGAAGTTCTGCGTTACATTAATTGGCTTCTCAATATGTTGTGTGGTGGTATACAACAGCCTACCACGGTATACGTATCACGTGGGATTTCAAGCATTGCAAGCACCAAATATGAGACCGGTAGCAGCACTAAAGCGCATCATCGCCAATGACAGCACGATTTATGAGGACAAATGTATTGAATATAACAATATATCGCAGTACCTAAAACAAATCCGACTAAGCATGATGGTAGAACGGATGCCATCTGGTAGTGATGATGTTACCAGTGTGATCAGTCATGGGAGAGAAGGTATACATTATGGAAAAACATCTGTTAACCTGGGAACTTCCCCGTCACAAAAGTATACAACTATCGGTAACCATGGTCAGACTTTGAATACTACTTGTGATGTTAAGCTCTGGGTGCAGTCTTCAGATTGGAAGAGTCTTATAGAACAAGACTCAGTAATTGCTCATCGTCAGTGTCAAATGCACTCTAGTGGCACCGCGAGCGGCGAAGCTAACACTTGTACAATTGATACTAATGATACAGAAATAGTCCACTCTGTGTCGTGTGAATCGTATTTGAATAAAGTTGTCAAATCTATAGGAAACATAAGAAATGCACGGGAGTTACGTAAATCGCACGATTTTAAAACATCATCTGCATTTGGTAAACTGAAACTCATGACACATTTCCTGAAGTCCTGCGGATACCAGCAACGCTTCCCGGATGTCATCAACATTGGCGTCAAAAAGAGCGGTACTTCCATGTTTCAAGCTTTCTTTCGAAACCATCCGCAGATTGTTAGCCCTTTAGGGATACAAGGTCAAGTCTCAGACGAAGTGCATTTCTTTGATTGTTATTATCACGAGGGCCTGGATTATTATAAATCACGAATGGGATTCGCATCTGATGATATGTTGACTTTTGAAAAAACACCAAGGTACATCAGGACCTATGATGCACCACAACATATGTTCAAAGACCTTCCGAAACACGTCAAATTTATATTAATAGTGAAAGATCCAGTCAAGCGATCCATTTCCGATTTCAAACACGATTCTCAGATAAGATTCAAGGCTACTCATAAGAGACCAAAAGGTATGTTGAATGACACTACTGGTGAAAAAGAAGCTATGCGGTTTGAAAATGAGATACTTGATACTACGGGTCAGGTAAATCCTCAAAGTGGAGCTATAGAAACAAGTATGTATGCAAAACATTTTAAGAATTGGCTCAGATTCTTCACACGCGATCGATTTCTAGTGATTGACTACGATAGATTACTAACGAATACGTCATCTGTCCTACAGCAAACTGAAAGGTTTCTCGGTTTGCGGCCATTTTTTCGACAGGAAATGTTCAAGTACTTCAAAGACAGTGGAAAACTGTGTTTTGTATCGATGAAAACTCAAAAGAAATCGTGCCCCGGCGGGAAGGATTTCATTCCAAAGGCGAAACTCAGTCAAGAAACGCTTGATAAACTTCACAATTTCTTCAGGCCTCGGAATCTGGAATTTAGTCGCTTGACTAATATGACTTTTGACTGGTTGTAAACTTCAAATGCAATATTGCAAATAGGAGGGATTCTATAATCATGATAATAAAAGTGTGTTCACTGTTGCATCTGACACCCCGGGTCTCCTAATTTGCTATATGAAGATTTATAAGATTGTATGCAGTAACAAATCTAAAAGAAACGGGACTCAAACCTGCAAATAGTAAATAACCGTGCGTTAGTTTCATCTTTTCATGATGAGAGGATAAAGCGACAGAGATAGAAAAGACAAAGATTAAGAGAGCACACATCATCAAAAACCTCATGAACTATAAACGTTGATGAGATGAGTATTTAGAATAGCATATTATCTCACATAAATCTCACTTACCACATGCAATTAGGGCAATAATATTTTCATTTGGACTGAAAGTATTTCTAACTTCAAATCCAAAACAAAAATCTGGATTTGGCTCCAAACAAGAGAATACATTATGTAATTGAAAATCTCAGATTTATTTCCCTTCTTACCGTCTTACCGTCTCACCGCTCCCATAACCCTCCAGGGTCGTAGGGGCATTGCATGACGGATTTCTTTACCACCTCCCTCCATCTGACTCGGTCATGTGCTAATGCTTGGGTTTATGCGAAATGTTTCCCAGTCCATTCTGTGATGTTGTCCCTCCAACTTTTCCTCTGGCGACCTTTTTTCGCTTCCCCTCTACGGTGCCCTGTAGGATGGTCTTGGAGAGGCCACTTGATCTGGTTACATGGCCAAACCATTTCAGTTTTCGCTTTTTGACGGTGGCCTCAGGTTTGTATAGCTCTTCTTGTGTTGTGCCACTCTGGCGTCTTAGACTTCTCATCTACCGCTTCGATCTTTCTCTGTAGTTCAGAGTTCATGACTCGCATGCATACAAGAAGATGGAGAGCACAAGGGCATGCAGAAGCCTTAGTTTGGTGCCGAGAGTGATATTTTTATCTCTCCAAATGGGTTGTAACTTCGCCAAGGCAGCTGTTGTACGAGGGCAGTCAATAAATAATGAAAGTGATCATGGCATGGGATGCATGAGTGATTCTATTGAGGGATAATGTAATCAATACAAAGTAAATGTATGAACCTTTGTCTTTCAAACAATACACATTTGGATTATTAGATACCTTTGGTTATGTAACGTCATTAACATAAACACAATAGGTTTCAGACACTGACTGAAATCTGTCAATTATTTGGCTGGATATGTTATATGTTGAATATGGTTTGATTGATACATTTGCGTATATCTCGGAAATGCAAGCATAAAAACAGATAATACTTGGCACATAGTTAGAACACACACTTATATATGTTTGACACCCCTTTTTTAGATCTGACTTCGTTAATACAAACAAGAAGGGACCATCTCAAATACGCTTATATTTAGCGAAATCCGCAATAATATACCTTAGAAAACAACAAAGGATAAAGAACTGGTTAGTTGCTTAGATTTTTCCTAAATTGTTTGATTTTCCGCAATATTAGTGATTCACTGACTGGGCATTTTTCAATGAAAATTAGCTATTTGAAATACTGATATTTGTATACTTTTTATTCGATTGCCTCTCCTTACTTTTTCCTCTTATACTACATATATCAAATTACACAGGATTAAAGCTATTGTCTTTTTTATCATTTTTCCCCGAAAAAAAATTGGGATTTACCTGCTTCTGGTGTCTTGTTATGCAATCTTCTTACCACTTGTTTCATACAAGCAATTCAAATTTCCCGCAAAATAACTGATTTAGCAGTGTCCCAAGTGTACTTACTTTGAGACAATGCTATGACGTGATAATTCACACTTAAAAATCCAAAACTGTATTGTTTGAAAGACAAAGGTTCATACTTTGTATTGATCACACTATCCCTCAATAGAATCACTCATGCATCCCATACCATGATCACTTTCATTATTTATTGACTGCCCCTCGTAAGTGCGATTCTTGAAAGGATTTCTGGTTTAGAACCTTCGTCGCTGATGATGGCCCCAAGGTATTTGAACTTCGTAACTGTCTGTAGTCTTTGGCCATTGACTGTGATTGGAGTTGTTATCACTTCGTCTTTGTTACTCATCAGCTTGGTTTTCTCTGCACTTATTTCCATGCCGTATCTGGTCGATGTTTTTTCCAGTTGGTCAACCAAACTCACCAGCTCGTCTTCGCTACCTGCCAGTCCGTCGATGTCGTCAGCAAACCTCAGATTGGTGATGTTTCTCCCTCCTATGCTGACTGTTCCATTTTGATCGGTTAGTGCATCAGTCATGATTCTTTCTAAGAAGATATTGAATAAGGTAGAGGATATTACGCAGCCTTGTCGGACCCCAACTGAGGTGTGGAACCATTTACCAACATTACCTTGTGCAAGTTCTGTGCTGCTGTCTTTGCTGTACAGTTGCTTGATGGTTTGAATGAGCTTTTGGCCCATGTTGTAAAGCTTCATCGTGGCCCACAGTGATTTGTGCCACACACGGTCAAAGGCCTTTTTGAATATTTGCTCCATTGTGCTTCTTCCACTTCTGAAACTGTCCTGCTCTTCAGCTATGATTTCTTCCGCCTGTGGTCTTAGTCTGTTCAGTAGGACTTTGAGCATGACTTTGCTGCTATGGCTGAATAGACTAATGGTTCTGTAGTTCTGGCATTGCTGTAAGTTGCCTTTCTTGGGTAGAGTGATGATGAGTGACTTGGTCCATGGTGTTGGCCATTCACCAGTTTGCCAGATCTTGTTGCAAATGTTGGTGAGGAGGTCTACCACAGCTTCGCCACCTTGCTTAATGAGCTCTGCTGGAATATTGTCCACTCCTGGTGATTTTCCATTTTTCAAAGATTATATGGCTTGTTCCACCTCTTCCCTTAAGATGGGAAAGTCATCATTATTTGAAGATTCGTGGCATACAGTTGGGATCGCCTTTAGTCTGGTGGTTATATAGATCTGAGCAATACTCTGTCCACCTCTTAAGAATGTCTTCCTCCTCTTTGAGACAGTTGCCATTTTTGTCGTGAATGGTGCTGACTCGCGTCTGTCTTGTTTTTGTGAGGTCTTTGACAATCTGAAATGCTCTTCTACTGTTGTTTTTCTCCAGACTTTCTTCCATATCTTTAGCCATGTTCATACGTTTCCTGACCTTCTTGTTGACTTCTTTGTACGCTGTGGCACCTGTAGGAGTATTCTTCATTTTTTTGAAGTCTCTTCGTTTGTCACACATGTCAAGAATGTCGTCTGTAACCCATGGCTGTGTTTTCCTGCGATGTTCCTGCGTTGTTTCCCAAGTGACTCTTCTGCTGCCTGAGCAATACTCTGTCCACCTCTTAAGAATGTATTCCTCCTCTGTGAGACAGTTGCCATTTTTGTCGTGGATGGTGCTGACTCGCGTCTGTCTTGTTTTTGTGAGGTCTTTTACAATCTGAAATGCTCTTCTACTGTTGTTTTTCTCCAGACTTTCTTCCATATCTTTAGCCATGTTCATACGTTTCCTGACCTTTTTGTTGACTTCTTTGTACGCTGTGGCACCTGTAGGAGTATTCTTCATTTTTTTGAAGTCTCTTCGTTTGTCACACATGTCAAGAATGTCTTCTGTAACCCATGGTTATGTTTTCCTGCGATGTTCCTGCGATGTTTCCCAAGTGACTCTTCTGCTGCCTGAGCAATACTCTGTCCACCTCTTAAGAATGTCTTCCTCCTCTGTGAGACAGTTGCCATTTTTGTCGTGGATGGTGCTGACTCGCGTCTGTGTTTGTGAGGTCTTTGACAATCTGAAATGCTCTTCTACTGTTGTTTTCTCCAGACTTTCTTCCATATCTTTAGCCATGTTCATACGTTTCCTGACCTTCTTGTTGACTTCTTTGTACGCTGTGGCACCTGTAGGAGTATTCTTCAGTTTCTTGAAGTCTCTTTGTATGTCACACATGTCAAGAATGTCGTCTGTAACCCATGGCTGTGTTTTCCTGCGACGTTTCCCAAGTGACTCTTCTGCTGTCTTAATCTGAATTCAATGGGGATGTTAATTGTGCAAAGCGAGTAAATTAAAGTAACATTCATAGACCTAGCATTCGAAATTATTATATAATTATAATCCTTTTTTCTCGGAGGTCTTCATTTGATAGACCCTTCATTATTAGGCCCTTAATTTGAATAAATGGAAGATTATGACATGGGAATCCCCCTGCCTCGCAGCCTCGCTCCCCGGCCCCGGCCCCGACCCCCACCCCCAATGAAATGACAAACGCTGTGTATATTAATATAAATTAGTCGGTTATGCTCCCCGAATCACAGGCATGCCCCTCCAAATTGAAGACCCTCATTCCCATTACATAGCGACCATTTTCTTTCATATTGTTTTCAGGCATACTGGTCGTATATATTTAAGGTCCTCCTAGAAAAGCACCACAGCATGCAGTGGTCTTTGTTAATCTGATAAGAACTCCTTCATGAATATGCTTATCCTTCAAACCTAATGACAGGTTGCTATCTACGAATGTTGTATCAGGTTTCTATCTACTGAAGATGCAGTGATGGAAATACATTTCATGATGTTTGAAGTCATACTTTTAAGGCCTGCTCTTGAGGCTTTATCTATACGATTCCCATTGTATTGTTCTACGCTATATGACATTTAGTTCCTTGTTTTAATCGTAGTAATCCATTCACGGTAAGTACCAAGACAAATCGCCCATGGGGTCCATGCTGTAATAAAAGTATGCCTCACGTTTTCAAAAAGCGGCACGGTACAGAACCCGCGTGTTGATCGGCCGCGCATTGTTTAGCGTACACTTGCGGATGGCACGTGAGTCGCACTCTATTCATTTACGCGCGAGGTTGTTTTTTTGACTCGACGCTCGCATTTTCGAGTCATAAACTCAGCTGGCACTGTGCCAGCGGCACTGCGCGTGTGCTGGTCCTGCACCCTGGATCCCCGGCCCAACTTTATCCAATAGGCGCGTACCTGCATCTATGGATAAGTTGTGTGGAGTCCATTGATGCCGGGAACCAGCATACACTGCGCGTCGCTATCGTGGTGCAGTACCCTGAACACCTTTTTAAATCCACTACCATACCCCTTCCTCATTTCTTCCACATAAATCAGTCAAAAGAAACCCCTACATCACTACAGTAAACAATAACCCACCTGCATGCTTATCAAATAATAAATATAGCGCCATCTGTTTGGCTAATATGCATTTCGTGCAATATTGCACAAAATTGGCCTGGGGGAGTAGATTAGGGTAAATGATATGAACAAACACAACTAATAAAAGTTAACAAATAGAAAGGAATAAAAAAATATATTACTGAACTAGACAAACGAGAATGTTTTTGTTTCTTTCAAACAAGTTTAACACATAAATTGTGTGCACTTTGTCGAAAGGTGAACTCACCAGGCATGCCTTGTCTTACACAATGGTGTGTATCTTGAGTTTGATAAATCCGATATTCATGATCTAAAGTTATTACAAAACTATCGCGTCAACTTAAAATGTATGCCGTCAAGTAACACAAACCTATCGCGTCAACTTAAAATTTATGCCGTCAAGTAACACAAAACTATCGCGTCAACTTAAAATTTATGCCGTCAAGTAACACAAAACTATCGCGTCAACGTAAATATATGTCGTCAACACGATGTTATCGCGTCAACGTAAATGTACCGTATGTCGTCAACACGATGTTATCGCGTCAATTTAAAATGATGTCGTCAATTATCATGACTTACTGAGTTGTATCTCTGTGTCTTGTATTAAGATCACATTTTTTCAAACTGTTTCAAGTTGCATCTCGGTATCTTGCATCAAGATCAAAACTTTTCAAGTTGCATTCGGTATCTTGCATCCCGATAACGACTTACCAAGTTGCATCTAGGTCAGATCGAGTATAATGGTCTTCTTGCCCGTACTATGTCGACTTGACAAGATGTAAGATCTTGCCTTTTCGTCTTTTATCAGTGGATTCGACTTGATGAGATTCAGTATATCGTTTTCGTATCCCAGAAAAGTCTACTTAATGAGATAAAAGAAATTTCGTCTCGTCTTCTTCACCCTAAAAGTCGACTTGACGAGATACATGTATACATTTCTCTTTGTCTTCATCCCGCTAAAAGTCAACTTGACAAGATACAGGCAATTGTCTTCTCATCTTCTTGTCTGTAATAAGATAGGCGAGATATATATCTTGGTGCAACAATCTAACGGGTGCGCGTTGATAGTTCAATTGAAGCAAAAAACATTTTCATCCATATTAGAAAAGAAATAACACACACAATATAATATTTGAAAGATGTATTTTACTCATGTATCCTTTAAATAAATCATCATTGGAATCTCAAAGGCAGTTTTTTTTTTCAGTTACAAATTTAATTAATGTCCAAAAGTGGCGAAAGTAATTATAATGTAAGCTTTTATTAGCTTCTACTAAGCCAACATCCATCCATAGCAACAGTAGTTCTTTTATAAAATTAAAGTTGGTAAGTTTCAAATTTATCTTCCATGTTTAAGTGTATCTTCAAATAAAATTAAAACAATAAAACTACGGTTGCTCTGTTAACTGGTTAATATAACCAAAGAATCAACATGCAATCAATAATACTGGTAAAGAAGCAATCTTCTTGCGGAGTGCTCAATGCGATGCAGAGCGATATATAAGTTAAACCATTTGGAACGGTAGTTGCTACTCAGAGTTTCACGCTTGTGCGATCATCAGACCACTGGTTGCTATTCTGTGTATACCGGGGAAGTCGTTGGTTAGGCCAAAAAAAAGAAGTGTTATGTTGTCCTCGACAGCTTTCAGAGAGGAGGGGCGGGCGGGCGGATTTTTTTTTTTTTTTTTTTTTTTTTTTTTAAATTTTCTTTTACCAGCAGAAGCTCAAAGTTCAGCCAACAAGAAGTTAAAATCACTCTAAGAGCCGCACATATAATGTTATAAACACTTAATTTAATATTAATGACATTTAAACTGTTTTAAAAAAAATCTGAAAAAAATCTTGAAAAAAAATCTGGAAAAAGAAAAAATCTGAAAAAAAAAAGAAAAAATATCTCTTTTTTTTTTTACAAAAATACGATTTTGTAAAAAACACCAACGATTTAAAAAAAAAAAAATCTGAAAAAAAAAAATCGGAGCGGCCCTAATATGACGAGCGGGCGGTCGAGGACAACATAACAATTTTTTGTTTTTGGCCTTATTGCGGGCGTGGTTGTAGATGCCAGTTATTGCGAACGTGGTTGTAAAGGTGATGCCTCTGGGACAATTCGTGAGGTAGAACAGGTGTGAAACATTCGTAACGTAACACTTTACCCAATAGCATAAAGTTAAATACAAAACAGGTTTGTCTCATCAGCAGACCGCGAGCGTAGCTTTTAAAATTCACATTTATTAACGCATAACCGCTTTTCCCTTTTTTTTCCCCTGGTTTTGAAATTATTGTGTGCATGAGCAGAGTTGTGACTCTATAGAATTTGTTTTTTTTTAATGTTAAAACAGTATTTAAACTTGCTTCTCATGTTATTTCTTTTTGTTAAAAAACCCCCGCATTTCGCAGCATATTTTAATAAATAGAGACAAACTTGTTTTCGTGTTTGCTTTTGATCTTTAAACCAGTAAACAGCAACTTTACACATGAATTTCTTTTAAAAACTGACACAAAATTGAATTTTGTTTGTTTGAGAAACAAAACAAACATAGGCTATCTTCACTTCAAATACATAATATAGGGTCAGGTCATTTTCTAAACACACTTTTTTCAGACCCCATTTTTAAAACTCTTGAACTCTTCAATCTGTATTATTTAAACAGGAGAACAACAATTATTAAAAATAATTTGTTAAAAAAGATATCGAGTCACGTATTTGTAGTCTTCAATAAGTTTCATAGAAAACACAAGACCACACTAATACCAAATCAAAACTCAAAAGTGTCTAAATTGCGTTTTAATCGCTATTTTGTTGTTGTTATATATTTATGATATGAACAGCAGGGAAACGAGTTAACTTGGATAGAAAACAAACTTGTTATTGTCATGATTGCGTACGCAAAATAAATAATGTACAACATCGAATAGCGTTTCGAATAGAATTATGCCGGTCGTTTTCAATTATAACGTTATTAAACCTAATCGATCGATGGCTATCACCTCTGTGATTGATTGGACAAATGTGACTTTTAACCCTAACTTTACTACACCGCACGGCAACTGTGCGGATAAATTGTTTTTATAACCCCGCGTGCAGGTTGTTGGGCTACAAAACGGACCCAGGCTACATAACGAGGCGAATATACTCGCCGAGTGTCGACTGACAGCCGTGGTGTAGTGGCTAGGATCTGAGACCTGGTACTAGAGGTCCGTGGTTCAAATACCGGGGGGTGGGGGGGGGGGGGGGGGGGGGTCGGAGTGACCTTTCTGATGAATTTTGGGGGTCGGAAAAGAAATCTGTTGCCGTGTGGTGATCTAGAGTTAGGGTTAATAGACTTCAGTCACTTAGATAATTTAACGCAATTTTAATGCCTCGCTCGACAAATGCGTGAACGATGTATGGTTACTAACCAGAATATTTCGGCAAAATTACAACTGGAATGAAATGCTTTAAAATAGATTTTTATTTGTAATTTTGCGGGAATATTCAGGTATATTACTTATCATTGTTACACCATAACATTTTTAAAAACTAGGCTCAGGTGGGTTCAGAAAAATGAGTTCACAAAATGGCCTAAAGCCTTAACGAAATATACAATTTACAATTACATTGTGACGATTTTCTATTTTCTTGCAAAATAACAGAGACATTGCAAACATAAGTTCGATTCTCTAACAATATTTGATTTCGCGTTTAAATACGTACGAGAATACGGCCCGAGATGTTGACACCTTTAATATGCAATGTATTTAACCACATTATGTTTGGTATCTTTTGTTTTTATTATCCTCTCTTCATTACACACGTTGACATACTTTTATTATTTTCATACTTTTTCAATATTTTCACGTACATGCATTACATAATTTTTAACAAGTTTAGGCCTATTATAATACATGTATATACATTATATCATTACATATATAATTTTAGTATACATTTCATTTAAATCAAATTATTCAAAATACTACATAACACAGAACATAACAAATACCGAGTCTGCATTCTATATAATTATATTTCATGTAAAACAAAGTAAAACCAGATACTAAAAAGTAGAGCGTGGTAGAGCGTATACACATGAGGAGTTCATGCAGCCATATTGGTAGCATGAATCGGTACTGTGGTAAACAAGATTTAATTTGGATTATATTTCAAGATGTATGTGCATCATACAAATATCAATTGTATATGCAGATGTGTACCTTTTTTATATATACAAATATATCCTCATACAAACAGTATTGTATGACAATTTATCATGGCAATTAAACAATCTTACACATGGTGCGACGTCTCTATAAGCACCGATCACTGCGCACAGTGGTCTTTACGGTTGATGCAACGCAAGACCCGAGCACTAAAGAAACACAGACATATCTATTGTGATAGTGTAAAGTTAATAACTTACGGTCAGTTAGTGTGATTTATTACACTATACGATATAGTCCCAACTGAAACAGTATAGAGAACCACAATTGTGATGTATTACTTTGTTCATTTTGTACATGGCCTCCACTTAAACCCAGTGATATATGGTCGAATCCAACGAAAAGTGTCCACGGCTACTAGATTTTTAGGGTCCAGTTTCAAAATGCTTCGATCTTTTATTCCTTTTCCCCACTCAAAATCAACATATCAAGCTTGTATGGAAAAAAGTGCCATCACTAATCTCTCCAATATTGACCACGTGGCGGAATGATGAAGTTGAAGGTACACTTCTCAATGTTACCTACCAATACAAGTACCATATTTTGATTAAGTGATGATTATTCCACCTATTTACATATTTCATTCAAATGTGTGATTGTATTATATTCAGAAGATGCTAATGCTGATAGAAAGTGATCATATTTGTCCAGGTGCTCATTTTTTGTTTACATTTTAGATTCACACAGTTAGGTAGCATTTGCAGGCTCTCAATACTTTGAAACATGAGGTTGAGTCACTTCGTGTACTTTCACCAAGATTATTTTAATTCATACACTCTATGTAGTGTTGAACCAATCAGGAAGCAGGAATTACAAATACGCGGAGTGCATTGAAAGTGTCCACTGCACTCCGCGTGTGCGCCGTTCAAATCACGCAGTGCGCGTTTTGTTTTGATTCGTTGTTCAAGATTCGCGGGTTCGCCGATTTTCACTGCGGGTGTTAGCAAACTTGTTAAAGTGTTTTTAGTCGTTTTACATAGATCAAAATTATGATTAAATTGTGAATTTTTATTTGTATAGTGTCGTGTATGAATTAGGTCAATGCATGCGTATGTTTTGTTTCTCGAAAAATTAGAAAAATCAATGCACTTGCGCAAATGTTGATATGCTCACAATAGCACTCCCCCTTCGGAGTCGTGCCATTATTCACACATCAATATCAGCGCGCGTGCATTGATTTGTCTAATTTCTCTCGAAACAACACATACGCATTTATTGACCTATAATGAACATTTGTTTTCATGTACCTCAAAGAGGGGGAATGACCCTTTCTGTAAAATTTAGAATTTTATGCATGCGCCCAAAACCTAAGTACATAGAGGAATGTGGAGATTTGGTATTCGAAGGTAACAGTTAATGTATACGTAGGTAAGAGAAGTAAAACTGTAATAAATTAATGTTCTACTTAATTTATGTTACATTTTGGGGTGAAATAATTATGCAGGGCTGTTAACAATATTTGTTTTTTTAAATAAACATGTTAAAACATGTTTAAATCGTAATATTATGAACATATTCCCAGTAGTTTACTTTAAATAGATACTAGAATATTAATTTAATGTTGAAACAAATATACAATATCTAACTGTCAGTTGTAATTTTGAAAAGGTTTATTAAGAACAATATATCAGGCAACATTTTTAAGCATTCCTATAAGAGAAAAACATGTTAAGACTTAAAACACGGTAGCTTACATTGCAATAATCAAAGTATTCGTAGGTGACACATTTGTTCTCAACTTCAACGTCGTTGACTAAGAACAGTTGGATTCTCTAGCTTTATATTATTATGCCATGCAACCTCATTCTCATATCAACCAATTCCATTGAACTTGTATGTTATGCAAACAATATCCAAGTGTTATTGTTGTACTATTTCCACTGAGATTATTTCTCATACGGCATGGTCTGATGTTCTATGTCCGATATTCTTGAAAACTTTAGTTGTTTGAATCTACCATTGTTTACTTCAAAAGATGTACAAAACATAAGCCTTTAAAAACGAAAACTTTCGAAGTTTACCTATTAATTGTAGTAAATAACTAAGATTTGACATCAATATCCAGCCTTATGCGTATAACTGTCGATGTGAGATACAACTAACACAAAAGGTTGTTTGACCAGGTGCTTTAATTGTAAAGCTAATTTAAAATCAGTTTAGTAATCAGTTTCAAAAATCTTAGCTATACATTAAACGAGCAAATTACTTTATCACCGCATTTTCAGATGACCTACTTCATGAAAATCGAGTAGTTACTTTAATATACAGTTATGATGCAACATCAACATGACCAACCGACAATTAAGTTGCGGTATATTAAAAGAATTATATTAACTTATTAAAAGTATCCACTCAATATACATTGTGGTTGGTAGAATAGGGGTTTTCGTAAACATATTTTCAACGCCTAAACAACATTCTAGACAGGACTGAATTGAAGTCTCATCAATTGTACTACCTCCAGCAGGATTTTCATGAAGACCCTCGTTTAACAACATTATAAGCCTTTCATTGCAATCCAATGTCAATATGCAAAGGTTCATTTTTCTGAAATCATACACACTTAGTAGTTACGAACCAAACAGAGAGCAGGAAACTAAAATACGCCAGGTGCATTAAAAGTGTCTAATTATTATTCTTTGTGTTTTAGGCGAGTAAAAAAAGAAATACAAGTTTCTCGTCCTCGCCCGCCTCCTTTTTGGTCTCCGCTTCCTTATTACTAAAGTATTTCATGATTAATTCTAATCCAAAGTATGACTTTTGAGGACCATTTTCTGCGTAAAAATACAATCACCAACAGCTAAATAATTCATATGTATAGGCCTATGTTTAACTAAATATGGCAATCAGGTGGCAATAGAAGTGTTGCCTGTCACGTCACATTAAACTAAAATAACATTCATGACATTAGAAAGGTTTATAAATTATTTCAATCTTTAAAGATTAAATGTGAAATTAAAGTCTAAATAATGACCATTGGCGTAGCCAGGAGGGGGCCTGGGGGCACGTGCCCCCCCCCCCCCGGGTTCCCGACGGCACAAAAAAAAAGAGTGTATAAAAGGGAGTTTTGGGTTTTTCCATAAGGTGACCCATTTTTTTCTGACATATACTTTTTTCTCGTGAATTAAGGATTTTTAGTCAATAACAAAAAATCCACTCATTATCTGACACAGCTGAGGTACGTATGATGTCTGTGTCACTGATCGGTCAATTCGTAAGCAATTTGACGACATAAATGACGTTCGCATTGAAATCGCAAAGAAAAACACTTTTTTTTCCTACCAATTGCGGACAAAATAGGCAAAATATCATATAATGTGCCCTGATTTGCTTTTTGGGATACGATATCACATTTTAGATACATATGATATCGGTGTCACTAATCGGTCAATCAGCAACCAATTTGACGACATAAATAGCCCCTTGGGGCTAGCACAAAAACGAAATAATCAAAGGAGCAGTTGGTCTACCAGATTTCGTTGTAAATAGGAAATCAAGCCATATATCTTTGTATATTAATGAGACAATACTGGTCATTCTAAGGGCATGGTCTACAATGTCGATTTAAAAATGCATCAGAAAACGAAACGAAGGAATAGAAAACATTTATGGATATTAACATTCATTGAGATAAGTGTATTTAACAGTTGACGTTCATAATGTTAAGTTACATATTACAATTATCTGCCAGGTTTGAGAAATAAAGCTATGTACATTCATTGAGATAAGTGTATTTAACAGTTGAGGTTCATTATGTTAAGTTACTTATTACAATGATGATCTGCCAGGTTTCTCTGTAAACAGGAAATAAAGCTATATACATTCATGTGATAATAGTGATCTTTCTAAGGGCAAGAAACCTGATTATTGGTAGGTATCTCAGAAAAAGAAAGCAAGGAAATTATGGTATTTACTTTGTACATTCACGACTCTTTTGAATGATAATGGGCTATTCCATTTATTAATGGTACACCCCCTATAGAAGGCAAGCATTTTTTTACTGAAATTTTTGGGAATTCCCACTGCAAAATTGTGCTGCCTTCTATAGGGGTGTGACCAAAACTGCTTCAAAAATTGGGAATTCCCAGGTTGTTTTTTGTTTTTAAAATTGGGAATTCCCATGCCTTCTATAGGGGTGTGAGGCATGCGTTTTATTTTTTGGGAATTCCCAGGTTCCTTTTTGTTTTTAAAATTGGGAATTCCCATGCCTTCTATAGGGGTGTTAGGTATGCAATTTATTTTTTGGGAATTCCCAGGCTGCTTTTTGGTTTAAAAATTGGGAATTCCCATGCCTTCTATAGGGATGTGAGGCATGCAATTTATTTTTTGGGAATTCCCAGGCTGCTTTTTGTTTAAAAATTGGGAATTCCCATGCCTTCTATAGGGGTGTGGTACTTTTTGGGTGTTGGTGGTGGGGGGGGGGGGGGGGGTGGCACAGGATCAAAGTGCAGAGTTGAGAGGGTGGGGCTTATACATTGAAGTGGCAAGGATGTGTGGACAGGATTCGCGGGGTAATTAGTGAGGAACTTTAAGGCAAAACCAAGGTGTAATTTGGTGAGGAGAGTGCAAATCAGTGAGTGTGTGGGGGTGCGTTTGTTATCCTTATTAAAGGGGTGGGGTGTAGGGGATTCATGTGGTTCATGCAGTTTGAGAGGTATGGGTTTATAAAGTAGCCACGGACAATGGTTTAGGAGGGTTATGATTATAAATCAAACTGGTTTGCGTGTGTGTGTGTGTGGGGGGGGGGGGTAGGGGTTTATGTAGTTTCAGAGCCTAGGTAATGTGTGGCATAACCATCTAGCGGGAACCTGAGCGTAGCGAGGGTACACCGCTAGTATAGTAATGACTAATATCGCTACAAATAGCTTCGGCATAAAATAAATTATTTAAAAACCTTGTTTAGTTTTACGTTCAAGAGCGTTTATAAAGGGAAACCCAATTCAATCTTGTTCATAGTTCTCCAATAATGCCTACATGATATTTGGCATATTTATTCATAAAACAGCCAACAAACAAGCAAAATACCAAATCCACAAAGATTCTGATCTGGCCAATTCCACCGTTACGGACGTTACAGATACATGCAACTTGCAACTTTTAATTGAATAGCACATCTGTTTGCTGATAAGATAACACTTTATTTCTTAGTATGCTAGTAGTAAACACTCTAATGTTCAATATAATGAAGCAATTTTGTTTTAGCTTTCTTAGTTAATTAGCAACAAAAATTAGAAACGAGCGTTACGGACGTTACCTTGAAAGGAAGTGCCTTTTTGACTATGGTACATATCCTTAAATCTCTGTTCAGTTCCCTCTTTTATTTTTTTCTGTCAACTATATTGAGCAAGCCCTGACTCCATTCTATGTTAACATGAAAAGCAAGTTTGAAATTAGTACTCCCGTATCGTCCAACGCTGTTGATTTTAGTGTTACGGACGTTACATTTTGAAGCGTTACGGACGTTACATGTATTAAAATCAATAATAAAACACGATTTATAATATCAAAATGGGACATTTTGTCCCTAATTTGTCATAAAATCCATGTGTTTTTCTTGTGTTACTTTGATGTTAGGGACCGTTCATTATTTATGGTGGAGGGGGGGGGGGGGGGGTGTATACTATAGGGGGGGGGGGTCATGTTACTTTCATATGTTAAAATAGGGGGGTATGTAACTTTTTATTCTTGAACAGGGGGGGGGGGGCTTCGCGCATATTTTCTTAAAACCTATCGACTTCAAAAACTTTACTATCAGACGACTTCTGGACAGCAAATCGACGATATGGTGGAAAAAACATCTATATAATCATCAACGGTCGAGACATTAGAGCCACAGGGTGTATAATGTTACAAAATCCAATTTCAGGGTGCACTACACTAAATAGGGGTATCCCCTACCCTTAAGGACGGGGTTTAAAGCTAGAATCAGAAAGTATGCATCACAAAATCCTCAATTTAAAAAGTCTTGACAGTAATACAATTGCGTAAATGCCTATGATTTTTGATTAATTGTGATTAATGGGACATCACCTACATGCACCCTGACTATAAACTGTGAATATCATCTAGGTAAATGTTGAGAGATCTTTCAAATTTGTGCTTTTTACTGGAAACATTGGCGATTACGGCGACATTTCCAAGCTCATCAGAGAGGTAGTCAACTCCATGGGCATATTTTTGGAAATCGAGCAGGTCAACCTACCTATTTTTTTCACTTTTTGGTAATTTCGTAATTTAGTGGTCTAAAACAGAGTTTTATATCGGTGTTTTTGTACATATCTCTATGGAGCTCTATTTAGTGGTGTGACCCGTTCATGATTTAAAAATGTGATTTGTTGCATGCTTTTCACCTCATTTCTGCTTTGCACCAATGCTCACAAAAGTAGAACGTTTCACTGGATTATACGTTTCTGCTCAGAATGTTCTAACTTGTTCGGGTTATAAAGACTCACAAAACCATCCAAAGTGTATAAATATGAGAAAAAAAATTCCAACTCGCTACGCTCGCCATTACTAATTTCACACAATAAAAAGAAGGGGCATCATAAAATTATTGGCTGTTCAGATAGGGCACAAACAAAATTTGACAACGTAGGTTATGCATGAACAAAATTCCAAAGTTAAGACAGCCCCTTAAGTATGTGACAAGTTGATTTTGTTCGAGGAAGGGGGGGGGGGGGGGGGTTGTGTATAAAGCTACTGATTAGCTGCAGGGGGGTCATGTAATTTTCAGTTTCAGCTGTAGGGGGGGTTAGGTAATTTTAACATACGAGTCTCGAATTTGTCCCCCCTCCACCATAAATAATGAACGGTCCCTTAGTTGGTTAAAGTTGTAAAATAATGGAAGGGGTAGTCTGAAAACATCTATTTATGTTTTATGGCATATTTACTACAGAGTATGCTAATTGTTTTCATTCACACAAAGCTTGTTTGTGTTTTAGGTATCTATATTAAAGGTTATTAACACTACCCACTCTAACACTATCAAGTATATCTCTACCATTGAAAATGGAAAAAATGTAATTTTTCTTATGAAAAACACTTGTTTTTCGTCACTTTAGAGGGCAAAAGTTGTCATACACAAAATATGTAACTGTCACAGAACTGTTTAACATATTTTAAACAATGCTTATCAGAAACTACTCTGGAAGTTTCAAGTTCATAGCATAATATGTGGCAAGACAACACAGTATCAAAGAATTACATAGTGTTACACTCCTGACTTGTCAACTTTGCAAATGTCAACAGTACTTTTTCCTCAATTGGGCTACACTGACTATGTAGCAGTGCACAAATCTAAACCATTGTTGAAGAAAATGTGGTCTTATTTGTCAAATAAGACCACATTTTTGACAAATTAATATGTTCAGTGTTACAGCTCACAAAGGTGTGTCATTTAGAAGCTCTTGAGTAAAAGCTGTAACGTCCGTAACGATTTATGTAACGTCCGTAACGATTTATGTAACGTCCGTAACGCTCGTTTAGGTATTTCTAACTATAGATTTTTTTTTTTTTTTGCTCAATGATTGAACCCATCACAAACTAACAGTGAATGTGTGATGTTATTAAAATCAGCCAATTAGTTTTCTCCCAGAGGAAAAAAAAGATAAAAAATGTTACGGACGTTACGCGATCCAATGGAAAAAATGAACTTAAAAATAATAACTCGCATTGCGCCTTTCGCAAGTGATATCACTTTTTTGCTTTTTACTTTCATTGGAAGCTTTATTTAGAATAACTAAATCACAAATAGCATTTAAAAAGCAATACTTTATATTACAAAAATAATACACTTTCTTAACTAGCTTTTTTCAAGCCAAATTAAAAAAGCATTATCCTTTTTGCGCACCTATTTTCAAACGATGATGTAATGACCAAAACGAACAAATTGAGGTGAGATCATATCAGACTTGATAAATAGAGATATACCTGTTACCAACAATAGAGAAGAAAAACTTGTAAAACCAATTTGAAATTTTGGCTGCTTTTCACATTTGGCATGGAATTGGCCATCTCCAGTAATTATAGAATATTAAACAGTGATACCATTCGCTATACGGTATGTTACATCATGCGGCCGAGTGCACCAATGACGGGTAGCTGAAGAATAGCGCTACCTCGCTAATAACTGAGGCGTAACCCAAAATTTTGAGAGCACCAATGCGGGGTAAGCTACTAGGCTAGTAACTTGTGGGTAATTTACGCTAACTGTTATACCTGACCGGACCCAAGAGTAAGTTGGGGCATAACGTTTTATGCCACAAGTCAGTCAATTCTAGCAGTAGGCCTAGCGTAAATTTGTTGTGAACATTGGAGGGGATGATTCGCTGATGCTGAAGGACCAATTGCGCTTGCATGCCCAGTGGGTGTCTATTTGAAATGGAATGTGACCCCTCATCATGCTCATAAGCTGAAAGGTTTTATATTTTTGAAAATCCATTCATGCAATTTGGTGATTTTTTTAGTCAACATTTAGATCAACTCCTTTTGCCCATTCAAACACTAATCGCACCGATTTTGGGTAATATTTTGACAAATTTTGAAACTATTTCCTGATAAAGCCAAGTTTCAACATTATTGTGAGTGGAAAGGTAGAACTAGAAGAACGAACAAAAAGAAAGAAAATCATATCGTGCCGTGCGTGGTCTGGGGATCGAACCGGGGTTCTGCGGTTAACAAGCGAAGGACAAGGTATCCACACCACGGAAGTATTTGTGTTAAGATATGTGTTATAATTGTATATCATTGTTTCCATCGCATCGGGTGCTTGTGTTTGTCATTAAAATGTGCTTTTTGGTGCAATGTTTGTATGTGCCCCTCGCCCAAAATATGTTTATAATGTCATGATAGTCCTTATTTTTGAAAAAGCGGTAAACAAACTTAGACATTTTTGGCCATAAAATGGCATCATTTTTTCCGGATCGCAGGCCGACTCCACGTGATTCTTGATTTACACTCACCTATGACCTAGCAAGTGACGACACGTTTTTAATATTGCGGAGGACCATTCACGTCAGAATTTTACAGTAAACTATTATAGGTTAACACTTGGCATATGCGCCAATTAATTTTGTAAGGGGACGATGCTGATTAATGTGGATATTTACCTCGCTAGTTGCTATTCTGGTGTTACTTGCCAGTTATGCTCTAAGAATTACATCGTTAGTAAGTTACAGTTAGAGCATAACTACTAGGGAGGTAGCTTACCTCCCTATTAAGTTACCCGTCATTGGTGCACTCGGCCGTATATCATATAATATTGCTATCTTCAGTAGATAGCAAACAAATAATAACATGAATAACATGCTTTCTTCAGTATAACATGATCGCAATGTTATCTATAGATAGCAAATAAAATGGCTACTGTAATATTAGCGTATTTAATAACAGCAAAATAATTCAAATCTTAACCTAAATCAACCCATGCATCAAGCTTAAAACTGGTTAGTGCGTGCAGACATATACCTGATGCATATGGAACCAAAACAACTGAAACTTTAGTGCAAACCTTAAGGGTGGTGATTGTGAATATAAATTAAACAAAAGCTCTGGATTCCATTAAAAATATGATAGCTATGTGGTCAAATCATTCTCTGACTGTGGTGGAGACCAGTGGCGTAGCATTATAGGGGCTCGGGGCATGATTTCGGTGGAAAAAAAAGGAAGGGATCCGGGAATGGCGAAAAAGGGAAGGAAGAAAAGAGAAAGGGGAAGGGAAGAGGAAAAGAAAGGGGAAGGAAGAAAAGAGAAAGGAAGAGGAAATAAAATAAATATGTATCATCAATGGCTAGTTCGGATCGGGAATCGTTAGGCGCAGCCGGGGGGGGGGGGGGGGGGGGGGGGGGGGGCGATGATCAGACGATAGCGCGGCGGCCGCGCAAAATCATAGTTGCAAGACCCTTGGTATTGTTAACACTTAACAGTAAAGAAAGATATCAAATTAATTGAATAAATATGGCATATTTAAAACCTAAATTGAATGTAAAATGTATTCATTTCTATATTTATTTATTTACTATTTATATTATTATTTATTTACTATTTATATTATTATTTATTTACATAATTAGGGGAATATGGGGAAACTGGACCGTGGGGCAAGTGGTCCGAAATGAAGGATTTTGTAATTGTATGGGCATTTGAACAGTACGACTTTTGTTGATACTTGACATATATCCTTACCTTCTACAATTCAAAACATTTGGAACTTTAGGGTATTTACACATGTGATTTTTCTCAAGATCTTTGAAGCCAACTCCTTGAGTGACTGATTGAAAATTCACAGATATTATGGGCGATATATGAAGATGGGTTTAGATCATGTTTAATGTACTTTATACAGTCAGCACGCAGGTATCGCTTTAAATGAGTGACCTTGCCGATTTCTAACCCACGCAAAGATCGATTTCAGGATGTCAACCTTGCGCTAAAACCTTATG
>CM069444.1:62125099-62389067 GCA_035610835.1 Ophiura sarsii
AAATCAAACTTTCCTCTTAGTAATCGTAATGATGCTTTGATGGATAACGTTTCCCTCAATTTCTATGAATGAATAATGGATAAGCAATGCAAAACTTATTCGTAAAGTTGATTGGAGTACTCCTGTATTTATGTTGTAAACGTGAATAAAGTACTTGGATTCCAACCAGTAGAGAGAATCTTTGTGTTGTATTTGAGATTTTGTATGCATATTTTGAAAACACTTATACCTTTATAACTGGTAACTGGTTTAATGCATGGACATTTGAAATCTCTCATCATTTCCCTATACAGAGTTCAAATGATATTTTGAACTGTTAATAGTTTTCTCAATTCTTCTCTAAATTAAACTATAAGATTAACATTGTTGTACTCCAAGCATCGAATGATTTCGTGACGTCGGTTTTAAATTACACATTAAAAAAGAAAAAAAAGAACCATGTATACCTCCTTTGCAGAGCGTTCAACACACCACAATTAACATTCTGTTGAAGCAGACGTTTAACTGTTTAACTTTGATTGTAATGTAGTTTTACCATACCCCGGGTACACTTGCAACCATCAATCACTTTTTAGTCAGTACATTACCATGTGGACTAATCCACTGCTTGCTACGTAGAGCAGGATACTAAGAAATTCGAAAGGAGATTGTATTGAATTCAACTACTGCGGTTTACATAGTGTGTTGCCAAGTGGACCCTAAATTATTTGTTTCGACTTTTAGCATCTCGATGCCGTCGGTTTTCAATGATTTGATTGACAAATGATTTGCTTTCGCCTTTTACGCTAATACAAGGTTTGCATTTCAGTGGTATTATAAAGAAATTGATATTAAAGCCATGAATACTGAAAATAGGGCCTTCAGGAACAACCATAACCCACAACATAACCCACAATTGTTAGCAGTTTACTGCCATGCACTTTAATATTATAATTAAATATCCCGCACAATGTCGTACGACCAACGCATTTGCACCGTGCCGATCGATAGCCCCGTCAATCCTGACTATACACACACACACAGAGACCCCAAATGGTCTTTTTTCTCGTGCTTTTTTCTCGTGCTAAATTGAAGTCTGCCAACATTTTTTGATTTTCTTTGATTGGTACGCAAAGTTGCTCTTAAACGGGTAACTCTCAACAGAGATCTCTGATGAGCCAATCAATTGGTTCACTGCAACTCAGAAAATAATCGAAAATACAAGTAAACACAATTGGGCTAGTAAAAAAGCCAGTTACTGGTTACGCAGCGTAATGTGAAATCATCGTCGCAAACACTGCTCATACCAATTTTGATTTCCTTTTGGATAAGTTTGAATATACCCTACACACAACCACAGTTTTTTCTTCAATTATGCCTATCTGACGTATTTTATTATCATTTCATCAAGAGTCCAATCAATGTACATTTCATAATTTTACATACGAGATGATCATTACTCAGTGGTATCAACAACAACAAAATCATTTAACTTCAAATAAAGATTTCCATTTATGCCATCTGATATCAAAAGTATGTTGCTTACAATTAATATTGTACAAACACTTTTCTTTCAACTAAAATTCGTTATATAAATTGTACCAAAGCTAAAGGACTACTTCTCTTTTTTAACCTACTTTTGTAAACAAAAAAAATTAGAATCAGAAGAATCATATTAAACACATAGTCTTTGTACAAATAAAGAGTTCTACAAAAGAAAGTATACCACTTTGTTTATGTCATTTTGAGTAACATTCAATTTTTTGACCAAACAGGCTAGATAGACATTTAGAATGAATCTTTTAGGCATAATTTGATACCAAATTTGCCCCCTTACAACAAAGATAAACCATGATTAGCACAATTTAAAGAAAAATTTCATATTTTCAAAGTCTCATTTCCAATACACGAGAAAAAAGGACCATTTGGGGTCTCTGTGTGTGTGTGTATAGTCAGGATTGACGGGGCTATCGATCGCACGGTGCAAATGCGTTGGGTCGTACGACATTGTGCGGGATATTTAATTATATATTAAAGTGCATGGCAGTAAACTGCTAACAATTGTGGGTTATGGTTGTGGGTTATGGTTGTTCCTGAAGGCCCTATTTCAGTATTTCATGCTTTAATATCAATTTCTTTATAATACCACTGAAATGCAAACCTTTGTATTTAGCGTAAAAAGGCGAAAGCAAATCATTTGTCAATCAAATCATTGAAAACCGACGGCATCGAGATGCTAAAAGTCGAAAACAAATAATTTAGGGTCCACTTGGCAACACACTATGTAAACCGCAGTAGTTGAATTCAATACAAATCTCTTTCGAATTTCTTAGTATCCTGCTCTACGTAGCAAGCAGTGGATTAGTCCACATGGTAATGTACTGACTAAAAAGTGATTGATGGTTGCAAGTGTACCCGGGGTATGGTAAAACTACATTACAATCAAAGTTAAACAGTTAAACGTCTGCTTCAACAGAATGTTAATTGTGGTGTGTTGAACGCTCTGCAAAGGAGGTATACATGGTTCTTTTTTTTCTTTTTTAATGTGTAATTTAAAACCGACGTCACGAAATCATTCGATGCTTGGAGTACAACAATGTTAATCTTATAGTTTTAATTTAGAGAAGAATTGAGAAAACTATTAACAGTTCAAAATATCATTTGAACTCTGTATAGGGAAATGATGAGAGATTTCAAATGTCCATGCATTAAACCAGTTACCAGTTATAAAGGTATAAGTGTTTTCAAAATATGCATACAAAATCTCAAATACAACACAAAGATTCTCTCTACTGGTTGGAATCCAAGTACTTTATTCACGTTTACAACATAAATACAGGAGTACTCCAATCAACTTTACGAATAAGTTTTGCATTGCTTATCCATTATTCATTTCATAGAAATTGAGGGAAACGTTATCCATCAAAGCATCATTACGATTACTAAGAGGAAAGTTTGATTTGCATAGCTACGATGGAACAGGAACGTGTACATTATTATAGATGCAGTTTTTGTTCCAAACTTATATGAGGAATTCCATGAAGACACCCTATGCCATTTGTAAATATTATGGATATCGTAGTTTAGTTTCTAATGCTAAGGGGTTAGCTGTGGGCACCCTCTGACATTTGAAATATGGGGTGTTGTCATTGTTTTGTTTATGAATGCTGCCACTTGGGTTATTGTGCATCTTTGTGGTATAGTTAGTCATCGGGAGGGCACATGTCATGTACCTTGTAATGGTTCCGACACATATGTGAATTCATTAACTGGTCTGATAGTTTCGTCCCATGGGTCTGTCCCCCTTCTGCCTTTGTTTTTTGAGGGGTTTGCCCAGACTCCTACGTTGACTGGTGCGGTGGGATGTAAAACCCCACATTAGGTAATGTATATGGACTCTCTGACCCTACCTCCCCCCCCCCCCCCCCCCCCCCCCACTTACGTGAAATTCACGAGTTGACTGACTGGAAAAAGAATTTGGGGCAACCTTTTACGAAAATTTACCGGGAAATTTACGCCCCTACCGGGACGACATACTTCTGCCCCCCTGGCTCACATGCCGCGGTACGCGCCTGTTACTCATGGACAGTTTTATGGTGACAAGATTGAAAGCTGGTGATGAACTTGTTTGGTACGCCTCCGTCATGTATGACAGTTCGTGACTTTCGAGATGGCTCTCCACTATTGTCGGTCAGAGGTTGTCCAGTAAGCCTTTTGATTCTGTCAATCCACCTTGCCCTAGGTCGCCCGCGTCTTCTTGAGCCCTCAATTTTTCCCCTGGATAAGGACCTTTTCAAGGCAGTTGTCCTGACGTCTGGCTATGTGTCCGAAGTAGCTGAGAGTCTTACGATTGACTGAATCAAGTAGTCTATTCTTCACACCAATATCATGTAGTACGCTAATATTTGTCCTTTTAGCAACCCAGGGGATTTTGAGCACTTTCCGCCAGCACCAGAGTTCAAATGCATTTATCCTATCACAGTCTGCCTTGGTGAGTGACCATGTTTCACAGGAATAGGTGGCTATGGGGAAAAACAAGTGCTCCATAAAGGCGCACTTTTGTTGCTTTGGTGACTCCTCTATCTGCCCAAATTGTAGAGAAATTTGCCATGGCAGATCTTGCCATTGTCAGGCGTCTTCTAATTTCTTGTTTACAGCTGCCATCCGTAGTGCTCCAAGAAAGTTGAACTGTGTTATTTGCTCAACTTCCTTCCCATCTACCATCAAAGGGTCTGTTGGGTGGACTCCACCAATGATCATGATTTTGGTTTTAGGAACATTAAGACGCAGACCAATAGCCTCACTCTTTTGATTTACTTTCTCAAGCACACACTGGAGAATCCTCAAGGGTAGTGGTGAGAAGGGTGGTATCATATGCATACCGCAAATTGCTGAGCTACCATCTTCCAATTGACAGTCCGCCATTCCAGTTGTTACGGGCATTTCTCATGATGTATTCGGCATTCATGTTGAAAAGTGTAGGCGAGAGAATGCAAACTTGACGCACCCCCTTTCCAGGCGAGAACCAGTCACTGTTTCCTTTCTCTGTATGTACACAGGCAAGCTGGCCATCATATTATAGGTTCTTGATTATATGCACAAGATGGGATGGAACCCCAAGTGCCAGCAGGGCCTTCCACAAAGCACCGTATCTTACACAGTCAAACGCCTAAGCATAATCAATGAAGCACAGAAATGCGGTCCTTTGAAATTCATTACATTTCCCTATGATCTGACGAATGTTGGCAATAATGGTCTCTGGTACCCCTTCCTCTTCTGAATCCGGCCTGCTCTGGAGGGAGCTCTCTCTCAAGGTGTTGTCTGGGTCTCATTCAAGATGTGCAGCAGGATTTTACTTGCATGAGGTATTAGTGCTATAGTCCGATTATTTTTACATTCACTGATGTCGCCTCTCTTTGGAAGTGTCATGAAAACAGATTTTTTTCCAGTCCTCTGGCCAGACTTTTGTGCGCCAGATCTTGTTACAAAGCTGCAACATAATTCTGATTCCATTGTCACTCGTGCTCTTCAGCAGCTCACCAGGAATTTCATCAATACCATGAGATTTATTGTTCTTCAATTTCTGCATGGCATTCCTAACCTCTGATAGCAAAATATCAGGTTCTCTTCATCCAAGTCTAATTGTACATGTTGGTTTCCTGGGAGATTGGGTCTCTGTGTCTCATGCCATTAACTGAAGATAGCAGTATGTGGTTTTTTTTCTAACGAATATATCATTATATTGTATCTTCTATCTCCTAAAGATAGCAATACAGGGTGAGTCAAAATATTCAGGTCTTGACTTCACCGATTATTTAAATCATTTCAAACACAAAAATGAATACATGGAATTGAAATGCACAGCAAGAACACATTGTTAGCTATTACCTAAATGTTGTTTAATGCAAATTGATGATTCAAAACGGGAAGTTATGTGCTTTTCTCCAAATTCTATGAAATTCAATCTGTTCCCAATTCTATGTTGCCACTACATGAAAGTAAGTTTACGCTGAATGATTCACATTGCTTGATTGCTATATTAATTTGTTTGATGTACAACGCTATATTATATATCAATCGTTTTCAAGAAAAGAGACGTAACGAGCATTATTGAGATAAGTGTTAACACAATGTCGAATAAAATGTTTGGAAATTATTGATTTTAACGAGCTTGATTTGATAGAAGAACAGATCTCATCTCTTTAAACTTACAGTTCTTGCGTTAAATAACTTAACTAATTAATTGTTATGAATATGTGTGTGCAATACTGTTAATCATAACATTACAATATATGTTGTGTGCTACATCGTTTTAATTATCAGAGATTAAACAACAACAAAATGAAAATTAGGTATATTTGTCAAGTGTTACTTTATTTATAAAATGTCAGCTGGTATAATGTTTCGTGTTGTGTGGATAACTCAAACTGCAGTAGTGGTAACATTGGCTTCATTCATTATTCTTTGAACACTTTGGATTTCGGGCATTTGCGTAAATATGTTTTAATTATGGCGTGCAATTAGGTATTGTCTTTTTTATACTCTCATAATAATTAATGAAGAAATTGACCTGAATATTTTGACTCATCTGTACATGTGCTATCTACTAAAATAAAAATATGTAGAAGATGCTATCTACTGACGATATCAATATACAGTATTGTGCTTCTGAAGAAATCAGTTTGTGCTATCTACTGAAGAAAGCAGTATGTAAAATATATCTACTGAAGATAGCAATATGCATATATGCAATCTACTCTGATAGCAATATTTAATAGGTGCCATGAACTAAAGATAGCAATATTGTGTTGAAGATAGCAACATTTGTCCCTGCATTTTACTTACAATTATGTCTGGTGTATCAGGGTTTTTTCCCACAAAAATATGCTGTTGGTTTTGATCAATATTTAAAATCAATTTGAAAAAATAAATAATGAAAAGTATTTGATAACGGTTATAAACTGTATAGTGAGACAAGTACATATTCTTGTTTTCACACGTCACAATAGTTGTAATCTAAAATTTGATATAATATCGTCATTGTTTATACTGTCTGACTCAAGAACAAATCCGGCTTCAATAGGTAAATGTTCCAAACTCTGGTTTTGATTGCTAATAACGTTTGGTGTAAAATTATAATGGTAGAAACGACTTAAGCACGTACTTAAAAGTAGGATACGTGCTTAAAAGTCATTTTTAGTACACAGTCAATTATGCCAATATTTAATGTTTAGAAATGATATTCAAGGCTGAAAATGATAATGATGTCTGATTCTTTAGTATCATAAACAACATTTTTGTATGGTATAAGTTTTAAATCATTGCCAAATAACATGCTGTATTTCATTTCCATATTTTATCCCTACTTGCGGAGGGAGTGTGAGTACACATTGCAATATCAATAACAATTATAGAGAAATTCGCTGATTTACGGTAATGTGATTGCCCGTTTACAATGCCGTTGATTCAGACCGTTGTATTGGAACTTGCGTGACATCGCGCATAATCAAACCAATCTGCCACTGAAATAGGTATGGTTGGGAGAATTTTTATAATAATCATTTAATACATTATTCATGATGTACGATCATAATGAACAGTATTATGTACATGTACCGTACGTACGTGCGTACGCGTACGTGTCGTACGTGTTTTACAAACGGCCGAAACTATATACAAGACTGTCGTGTAGCGTAATTGCGCAGACTATATACACGACAGTCGTTAACGCATGCGCAGATGCAAATTTAGTATAAAAGACAGTCGTGTAGCGAAAATGCAAAGACTATGTACACGACGGTCTTCAACCTGAACGCTAAATCGAGCGATACATGACGACAGACAGTCGTGTAGAGAAATCAAAGCTCAAGTGGGCCGAGTGCAGAGCAGGGAGGTGCCAAATACACCTCCCTGGTTAGAGTAGGCAAATAAAAATATTAGAACATGTTTAGCGTAGGGACTTTCTAAAATAATAGGAGGAGGCCTTTTAAAAAAATTAGTACAAAATCGCCCTTGTGTTTATATAGCGATTTTGATAAACCTGGGCTAGCCTTGAGGAGGAGGCCTCTATTAAATATGCTGTGGTTCTAGTCACAACAGAACTTGTTTTCCCGCTTGTTTTAAAATGCTTACAAAAAGGGGCTGTTTTATTTTCTTTGGTAGGGAGGGGGAGGTGCCCCAAAAATGTTCTTTATCGTCGTCATTTTTTTTAAAACACTCTGAACAAAAAGGTTATGACCGTAAATAAAGAAAAAACAAAAGGAAATTGAAGCGAGTCAAAAAATATGAGGGGGCGGGGACGCTAAACATGTTTACTTTTATGTGGCCTTATAAAGCTCTAAACGAAATAATCGATTGTTAAACAATTACTTCAATAAACTTCAACATCATTTCCGTTTTACACAAAGGAAATCGATATCATCACTCCAATCACTACTGGATGTGTTCAAATGTTGTCACAACTAGACTTAATGTCACATGTGGGGCCGCAGTCTAAGACTATACCTAAGGTATGGGGGGGGGGGGTATTTTACCGTATTTTATTCTCAAGCCACAGCATTCTGCTTTTCACAGCGCACCTAAAATAATTTTTTATTTATTTTGATAAATTAGATTATTTATAGGACAATGTTAGCAAACATCCACCCACCCGGCACTCACTCTCGGTCTTTGGGCTTTCCCGAAACGGAAAACAAGAAGTGAAGACTGGTCCCAAGTCTATCTCGTACACGACGGTCTTACTTTCTTTCCCGCAGTCGCAAACCCTCTGAACAGGAATCACGCGAGAATTTACGAGGATTTATAAGCCGTCGTGTATATAGTCTACAGAAAATCGCTACAAGACGGGAGTGTATATAGTCACTCCCTTTACAAACACCGTTTGGTGTGTTGTTGGTTGGCAGTATTTTGTGAGTTTTCAAGCATGCGTGCGCAGCCTGATCGAATTGCGCCAACGTATGTCGAACTGTGGCCAGGAGATTATGTGCCGTAGATCCATTGTGATAGTGTAAAGTTACCTTGGTCAGTTTATTAGTGTGATGTACTACAATGTACGATATAGTCCCAACTGAAACAGTATAGAGAACCATAATTGTAATTTATATGTTTGTACATAAGTTTGTACATGGCTCCACTCAAACCCAGTGATAAATACTAATTATCACTCACTATGGTAAACTCATCGACATATTCCTCATCACCAAAACGGAAGTTCTGCGTTACATTATTTGGCTTTTCAATATGTTGTGTGGTATACTACAGCCTACCACGGTATCTGCATCACGAGGGATTTCAAGCATTGCAGGCACCAAATATGAGACCGGGACCAGCACTAAAGCGCATCATCGCCAATGACAGTACGATTTATGAGGACAAATGTATTGAATATAACAATATATCGCAATACCTAAAACAAATCCGACTAAGCAGTATAGAAGAACTGATGTCACCTGGTACTGATGATGTTACTAGTGTGATCAGTCATGGTCAGACTTCGGATAATACTTGTGATGTTAAGGTCTGGGTGCAGTCTTCAGATTGGAAGAGTCTTATAGAACAAGAATCGGTAATTGCTCATCGTCAGTGTCAAATGCATTCTAGTGTCACCGCGAGCGGCGAAGCTAAAACGTGTACAATTGATACTAATAGTCAACAAATACACCACTCTTGGCCGTGTAAATCGTATTTGAATAAACTTGTCGAATCTATAGGAAACATTAAAAATGCACGAGAGTTACACAAATCTCAAGATTTTAAAACCCTATCAACATTGAGTAAATTGAAACTCATGACACATTTCCTGAAGTCCTGCGGTTACCGGCAACGTTTCCCGGATGTCATCAACATTGGCGTTAAAAAAAGCGGTACTACCATGTTTAAATATTTCTTCCAACAGCATCCGCAGGTTGCAACGTCTCAAAGCGGCGAAGTGCATTTTTTTGATTGGCATTATCACGAGGGCTTAGATTATTATAAATCTCGAATGGGGTTTGCATCGAATGATATGTTGACTTTTGAAAAAACTCCAAGGTACTTCAGGACCTATGATGCACCACAGCATATGTTGAAAGACCTTCCGAAACACGTCAAATTTATATTAATCGTGAAAGATCCAGTCAAGCGATCCATTTCCGAATTTAAACACGATTCTCAGAGAAGATTCATGGCTACTCATGAGAAACCGGCAGGTATGTTGAATGACACTACGGGTGAAAAAGAAGCTATGCGGTTTGAAAATGAGACACTTGATACTACGGGTCAGGTTAATCCTCAAAGTGAAGCTATAGAAACAAGTATGTATGCAAAACATTTTAAGAATTGGCTTAGATTCTTCCCACGCGATCGCTTTCTAGTGATTGACTACGATAGATTACTAACGAATACGTCATCTGTCCTACAGCAAACTGAACGGTTTCTCGGTTTGCGGCCATTTTTTCGACAGGAAATGTTCAAGTACTTCAACGAAATTGGAAAGATGTGTTTTGTATTATTGGAAACTCGAAAGATATCGTGCCCCGGCGGGAAGGATTTTATTCCAAAGGCGAAACTCCGTCAAGAAACGCTGGACAAACTTCACAATTTCTTCAGTTCTTGGAATCTGGAATTTAGTCACTTGACTAATATGACTTTTGACTGGTTGTAAACTCCATATGTAATACTTCAAATAGGAGGGATTCTTTTATTGAAAAGTGTTCACTGTTTTCATCTTGCACCCCGGGTCTCCTTATAGGCTGTATGAAGATTAATGAGATTGTATGCAGTAACAAATCAAAAAGAAACAGGACTCGAACCTGCTAATAGTACTAACCGTGCGTTAGTTTCATCTTATGAAGAGAGGAAAGCGACAGATATAGAAAAGCCAAAGATTATTAAGAGAGCACACATCACCAAAAACCTCATCAACCATAAACGTTGATGAGATGAGTATCTAAAATAGCATATTATTATTATATTATAATTGACTTTGACCTCTGTGTGAGCTTGCATGAATGATTTTTGATTACTGGGGTCATGATTTTACAAGCTGCTACATGTAGTAAAGTTCAATAAACCGTCTAGATTTGTATTAACAAACGCAGTTAAAGGATTACGCAGTGGTGTTGAAGATTTTTAAAAAAATATAATTTACTTTGGAAATTCAAGATGAACATTATTATTGGTAATTTAGTCATTAAATCACGAAAAAGCCTTTATGCCCAGCATATTTATATTATGATTATTTATAGAGCTTTATAGCTGGGGAGCATACAATGTACATGGTTTTGGAACATATTGAAACACATGTGACCTTCTACCCTAAACCAAGGTCAAGGTCAAATTAACCACTCATGTTGGTAAGGATGTCCACTTAGGTTTTAATTTTACCAACTTCAAAGAACATTTTGTCATATAATTCCATTTGTCAGCCTCAGACCGGGACTGGAAAACACCTAATGCTTCCCAACTAGGCTACTAGTGTAAAATTCCGGTCTTAGCAGAAAATCAGAATATTTGAATTGATTTTTACAAAGAGTAAATTTTAAAAATCCTTACATGTGTTTTACTCGCCATGTATAACACTATAACAATAACGACGACAACAACGACGAAGTCATCACTATATAATATATACAAACTGATTTTCTCTGTTGTAGTTGTATACATACAATCTCTGTACATTGTAATATGTCCTACTAATTAATATAATTTCGATTCAATTGCAGTATAGTTACAGTCCCGGGTGCGAATCTATTAACCGTACGCACTTTTGGCCAAACAATCTGGTAAAATGTATTGCTGTACAATGTACATGTGCTATGCTTTTTTTCTCCGTCAAGGTATCAAATGTTGTTTACGGTAACGAACATCGCGTCCCGGGTTACAATGTGTCCCACCGTCAAATCAATAAATACACAACAAGTAGCTATACCAGGGATACTATTAATGTTGGGATAGGAAAGTCGTATACTAACGTACGTAGCGAAAACGGTCCTTTTGAATATTTGAATAAATTATGATAATCGTCTGGAATGCGACGGTGACCGGCGTGTTAGTCAGCATAGAATTGGTGGCGCTGTGCACGCGGTAGATTTACACACAGCTTGCTGTCAAAAAATGATACTGACACTGGAGTTGGTTATCCAACTCCAGCGATTTTTGGATGAAATAATTTAGTTCCAACGTGTGATGAATTTTATGGGGTCATATAATCAAAATCCCGGGCAAAATCCATTGTTACATTGAAAGTAATGGAAATTCAAAATTAACGATCGACCGTTCGTGTCTACCATCGTCTGCTACAATCACGCCTTATCAGTATAGCGCCATCAATTCTATGCTGACTAAACTTTAATTTAAAAGTGGACCCGATCGGCAAGCTGAGAGACCCACCCCTGGCTATACTCATAGCCATGATCGTATTCAACATGTTGTTACATTTTAACAAAACAGCAGAGTTCTTCTTTTGACCATGAAATAGTGGTTTGCCACATTTATATTGCGACCCCACTCCACCCCTGAGGCTGAGCATGGAAACATGCGATAGCTACGAAATGGTATCACTGAAAAGACGAACCAGCTTACACGTTATGATACCATCATAGATATTTGAAAATATGAGATTGGCAAAACATCCCATTTTTAATGGTTCTTATAAGATAGGCCTAAGAATTCATTTACTTTTACATTTTCTATTTCATTTTAACCGGGTATAAATAGAAACTTTGCTTTTGTTATTTTGAAGCAGTTTATTACCGGGTTCATATAAAACCGGGTTTTTTGGTAATCGGATGTAGAACAGAGAACACGTGAATATTTTTATCAAAAGAGGGGTATATCGAATTTGTCTGATCTGCATTGATTAATTACGAGCTCGTACTACCGCGCTCTGGTTCTGGTCGCGATTTCGGCGCGACCGGTATTGTCAGTGGTGAAGAACAAACTCCCAATATATATCAAGCACATACTTCAAGACTAGTGGACTAAAAAAAAAGTCAACCTGTTTTATTTACTATTATTTAACTTTATAATAGCTTCAAATTTTAATTCGATGTTAAATAAAATAAATAGAAATTGTATGTGTGTGTTATTGACCAAAAGGGTAACATTGACCCCCTCCAATCGCCCCTCCCCCTCACGCACCCCCCTCCCCCTCCCTTCAGCAGACTCAGAACCTGTCCTCAAAGTCAAGATTGCACTTGCTTATTTTAATATAATGTGCCAATGGTAATAAGTAGATTAAACACATCAGTCCCGGTCCCGTAATGTCAACCTCGCTAGTGTTGACATAATAACTCGACTTTCTATGTGGTCAAAAATAATAATATTCTAATTTATCTAGCTTAGCCCTCGCCTTAGGATAGAAATAGAATCAGTGCACAAATATACATAGTACCAGCACGTGTTTGCAGAGGAAAGCGTTTAAAAAAGTATGGTATCAAGTAAATAGCTATAGGGCCTATAGTGTACAATAGTTTGTGCACCTTACCGCACTCACTATGGCAAACTCATCGACATATTCCTCATCATCATTTACAAAACGGAAGTTCTGCGTTACATTAATTGGCTTCTCAATATGTTGTGTGGTATACTACAGCCTACCACGGTATCCGTATCACGGGGGATTTCAAGCATTGAACGCACTAAATATGAGACCGGGACCAGCACTAAAGCTCATCAATGCCAATGACAGCACGATTTATGAGGACAAATGTATTGAATATAACAATATATCGCAGTACCTAAAACAAATCCGACTAAGCATGATGGAAGAACGAATGCCACCTGGTAGTGATGATGTTACTAGTGTGATCAGTCGTGGGAAAGAAGGTGTACATTATGGAAAAGCTACATCTGCTAACTTGGGAACTTCCCCGTCACAAGATTATACATCACCAACTATTGGTAACCATGGTCAGACTTTGGATAATCCTTGTGATGTTAAGCTCTGGGTGCAGTCTTCAGATTGGAAGAGTCTTATAGAACAAGACTCTGTAATTTCTCATCGTCAGTGTCAAATGCACTCTAGTGTCACCGCGAGCGCCGACGCTAACACTTGTACAATTGATACTAATGATACAGAAATAGTCCACTCTGTGTCGTGTGAATCGTATTTGAATAAAGTTGTCGAATCCATAGGAAACATAAAAAATGCACGGGAGTTACGTAAATCGCACGATTTTAAAACATCATCTGCATTTGGTAAATTGAAACTCATAACACATTTCCTGAAGTCCTGCGGTTACCAGCAACGCTTCCCGGATGTCATCAACATTGGCGTCAAAAAGAGCGGTACTTCCCTGTTTCAAGCTTTCTTTCGAAACCATCCGCAGATTGTTAGCCCTTTAGGGATACAAGGCGAAATCACAGGCGAAGTGCATTTTTTTGATCGTTATTATCACGAGGGCTTGGATTATTATAAATCTCGAATGGGATTTGCATCGAATGATATGTTGACTTTTGAAAAAACACCAAGGTACATCAGGACCTATGATGCACCACAGCATATGTTCAAAGACCTTCCGAAACACGTCAAATTTATATTAATAGTCATGATAGTGAACGATCCAGTCAAGCGATCTATTTCCGATTTCAAACACGATTCTCAGAGAAGATTCATGCTTACTCATAAGCATGATAAGAGACCAAAAGGTATGTTGAATGACACTACGGGTGAAAAAGAAGCTATGCGGTTTAAAAATGAGATACTAGATACTACGGGTCAGGTAAATCCTCAAAGTAAAGCTATAGAAACAAGTATGTATGCAAAACATTTTAAGAATTGGCTCAGATTCTTCACACGCGATCGATTTCTAGTGATTGACTACGATAGATTACTAACGAATACGTCATATGTCCTACAACAAACTGAAATGTTTCTCGGTTTGCGGCCATTTTTTCGACAGGAAATGTTTAAGTACTTCAAAGACAGTGGGAAACTGTGTTTTGTATCGTTGAAAACTCAGGAGAAATCGTGCCCCGGCGGGAATGATTTTATTCCAAAGGCGAAACTCGGCCAAGAAACACTTGATAAACTTCATAATTTCTTCAGGCCTCGGAATCTGGAATTTAGTCGCTTGACTAATATGACTTTTGACTGGTTGTAAACTCCAAATGCAATACTGCAAATAGGAGGGATTCTATTATAAAAGTGTGCTCACTGTTGTATCTAACACCCGGTCTCCTAATTGGCTATATGAAGATTTATAAGATTTATGTATGCAGTAACAAATCAAAAAGAAACGGGACTCGAACCAGCAAATGGTACTTACCGTGCGTTAGTTTCATCTTTTCATGATGAGAGGAAAGCGACAGAGATAGAAAAGCCAAAGATTAAGAGAGCACACATCATCAAAAACCTCATCAACCATAAACGTTGATGAGATGAGTATTTAGAATAACATATTATCTCACATAAACATAACCAACCACATGCTATAAGGGCAATAGAATTCATTAGGACTGAAAAGGTCATTAGGTCTAAAACAAAAATCTGGATTTGGCTCCAAACAAGAGAATACATTATGGAATTGAAAATCTCGAAATGTTTCCTTTCAAAGCATTGTAAATACGCAATACAGTTTACTATTACAAAATTGTAAAATATTGTAAACATATCCTAAAGATTGATTTTGACCTCTGTGTGAGCTTGCATGAATGATTTTTTATTACCGGGGTCATGATTTTACAGGCTGCTAGTAATGTTCAATAAACCGGCTAGATTTGTATTATATAACAAACGCAGTTTTTTAAAGGATTTTGCAGTAGTTGACGAATTTGTTTTTAAATATAATTCATTTCGAATTCAAGATGAACATTAATATTGGTCATTTTTTGCTGTTGCCACTCATGAAATCACGAAAAAGCCTTTATGCCCAGCATATATTTATATTATAATTATTTATAGAGCTTTATAGCTGGGGAGCATATGGTTTTGGAACACATTGAAACACATGTGACCTTCTACCCTACACTAAGGTCAAGGTCAATTTAACCACTCATGTTGGTGTCCACTAAGGTTTTAATTTTACCAATTTCAATACAAAGAACATTGTGGTATATAATTCCATTTGTCAGCCTCGGACCGGGACTGGAAAACCCCTAATGCTTCCCAACTAGGCTACTATAGTGTAAAATTCTGGTCTAAGCAGAAAATCAGAATATTTGAATTGATGTTTACAAAGAGGGCTGTTTTTTTAAATCCTTACATGTGTTTTCATACATGCAATACAAGACATCACTGAATAAAATAATTACCAAACGGCTAAACACAAGTCCAAGGCTTTTTCCTTCTGCCTACGAGACAATATGATGTATATTATAATAATGTAGGATGAGAACGTAACAAAAAGCACAAACCCCGATTTTGTAGACGAATAAGTGCACTTCTCTATTCTTAAAAGTTCTCAATTAATTTCCAGGTTTTGATGGATTTACATCTCGCCGGCTTCACATCCTAGATATTCCATTCTGATGCAAACATGTCGTACGTATTCAGTGGGCTTGATTCGTACGTAGTAAGCTCGTATCGCATACGGAAGATGATTCTCGACAATCGTCGACCCGTCATTGTTACCATCAAATATCTGTGATGAGTGTAAATAATGGAAATGGGAATTTTTATACATAAACAATATATCATTTTATAACCTTTTTACTGGTGTTACTGCATAATAAGGTGTTCTATTCATAGATTTGATTGTTAAAAATTATAAACGTTAGGCTTTTAGATCCCAAATCCTTATTTGAACTTATTTTACCCTTCCAATTGAATTGAAATGAAGAATTATTAATGATTTGAACAAACATAACTAATAACAGTTAATAAATAGAAAGAAATAAAAAAATATTACTGAACTAGACAAGCGCGAATATTTTTGTTTCTTTCAAACAAGTTTAACACATAAATTGTGTGCACTTTGTCGAAAGATGAACTCACCATGTCTTACACAATGGTGTGTATCTTCAGTTTGATAAATCCGATATTCATGATCTAAAGCTGTAATGAAAGGGTACAACAATATGACAAAGACGATGAACAGACAACGGACCTTTGATTTTCGTGATTAGAAACATGAATGAACTTTGGGCATCGATGTATACTAAACATTTCTTCGGATCGCTGACTGATACAGTTTTACTAGAATATAAATAAGGGGTCTATGCAATCCAAAGGTTACCGTGTAAAATTATCAATTCAGACTTACCATGGCTTTATCAGATTCAATATCTTCCAACACATATGCAAAATCGTTTCCATCCAAACTAAATAAGATATTGAATTTGGTTACATATTCATCATGCCCATGCCGACCAGTTTCGTCACGACCTTGAGTTAAAACACCTGTTACTATCATGACTCGGTGAAAATCAACCTGTATTTTGAACAATAGAATACGCTATAAATATGTAAGAACAACCGTATTTTAAAAAATCATCAAGTTTAAAAAGTACTGATGGTATCCAGTCAGCATTGTAAGTTATTAATTGGGTACAGAAGGAAAACCATTGTTTTTTATAAATGGTCATCTGTGTCATGCTGGTTGGTAAATTATTTAAATTATAATTGTTATCGTTTACTTTATGTGTATGAGATCTCCCCATGTGGTGGAGCATCTACTATAAATTCTCTCACTGCGTTACCTGGATCCACGAGTCGAAGTCAATATCACTTGCCACCCATCCTTCTGCGAACTTATCGGCTCGTCTCATGTTCAGTCTACCGTTGGAGGCGCCTTCATCTGGACTATGCTTACTCGATGCACTGAGCTGACTATCTTTAATGCGTCCGTCTTCGACACCTAAACGTTGGTTACACGTGTCTGTCATCATGGTGATAGAAAGCGTAGACTCTTAGCAAATAAATGGTTCTTGTGCGGTTTTAAAACTGCCCTTTATACAGGGTGAGTCCAAATATTCAGGTCCCGTTTTTGTTTTTTTAAATCATGAATTATATTCCTGTCAAAAATTAGTTAATTTCCTCATTGATTATAAGAGCAGAATTACTTCTTCATACTTTATAGTGAAGTTTTCGATTGCACGCCATAATTAACGTATTTACGAGAGAAAAAACCACGAAATCCAAAGTGTTCCGAAAATACAGGAATGAAGGCAAGTTGGTGAATGTTACCACTGGTATTACTTATTTACACAACATAACAAATATTTTACCTGTTGACATTTAATAAATAAAACAACATTTGATAAATAATCAATATTTTTGTCAGTTAGTTTCTTAGGTCATGGTGAAGCTGAAGACATTCACACAAGCAGAACAATAATTGCTACAAACTAACTGGTATAAATATCGACTCGGCTTTCTGTTATTATGTATCATTTCTAAACCGCAACTTGATTGAAAATGTATATTTTGTCGAGGTATGCAAATGACAATTTATTTTAAATATACCTGATAGGAACCTCCACCCACACCCGCCCCGAATTCGATGCCCATCATTACCTGAGGTCAAAATTAAGCACTACTGTTGAAACTATACATGTCCCATATATCAGCAGTAGATCATTTTTTTATGTAAACAATATGTGTATGATGTATAATATCTATGCTGGTCATACTCCAGAACGCTCTACCGCTGAACTCCGATCGACATGGCGTAATGATCAGAAGAAACCTGGTGCGTGTTATATTAATATGAACATTAATACCCATGTATGAGAACGTGAATGCTTTGGAGCGTTGTGGAGTATGCCTAACCCTTAGAGTCATTGATAATGTCTTTAGTGTTGAATACATGTTTTGCATGGGCACGCCAAAACTGGGAAATGCCCGTTATGCATGCGCGCAATTTCACTGTGTGATATTATTTTACTCGGTCATTCTCTTAAATATTGATGTATCCATGAGTATGAGTTATTGATAATATTCTCAGTAGTGCTGAATAAGTTTTGCATGTGAACGCTAAAACTAGAAATAACACGTTAGCAATCATTTTACTCGGTGAAATAGGTGTATGACCGTCAACTTCCCTTTTGATAACCACAACTTTTTATTCGTCTATAGATTTATCTAATGTATGTTTCCTTGACGTTTATACAGTGTACATCTCGATTGATATAGATCCGCAATCGACTCCAGTGCAGCATATAATATATTTAGCCGCACGTTCTGTGGAGATGAAAGTCGTTTATTACAATTACGTAGTAACGTACCGTTGTTGTCGTGGTTGTGTAGCAATTGTCAAACCGTTTGGAAATGATAAGAGTCTTTATTTAAAAACATTATAATTATAATATTTACTTATGTTATATATTATTTATTTATTTCTTTTCGCCTGATGATTGAACATTTTTTTAAATTTTATTTGTATATCTATCTATTTATTTATTTATTAGTCTATTTATTTATTAGAGTTGTCTGATGATCGCACAAGCGTGAAACTCTGAGTAGCAACTACCGTTCCAAATGGCTCAACTTATATTTATTTATGGTTGGTTGGTTGGTGTGCATGAAACTGCCAGTAACTATGTATAAATAATTCTTAATTTACTGCTTGTTTTCAACATATTACACTCTTCTTAGGAATTGAGCACTTTTGATACGTGCAGTGCATCAATTTTGATAATTTTATTATTTATTTTATTATTTATATATATATTTCATTCATTCGTTTATTGATATATTTTCCCAACTAAAACAAAATAGTTTAGGTATATATGCATATTCTCGATGTTAACGTCAACATAACGTGTTTAGAGAAAGGTAGCCCGCTTGCAACAAGCGGCTCTTTAGTAAAACATGGAAAACCTCAAGTGCGTTAAATGTTATTTCAAGGTAAGGCCAAATAATAATTTTAAAAAAGTTTCTGAAAAAGGGGGACAAGGGCAGTTTTTTCTTCTCCAAAATGGCGGATGCCCCTTTTTCCAAAACTGGTTTCGCTTTTTCCAACATGGTGGAAAGGTTTTTGCTTTAAAAATGGCCGCCACTTTACCAAGACTAGCTTTATAACCTTAAAATGGGTACATTTGTGTTGTTCTTTGATTTGAACACATTGTTTTTTTTAAATATTGACACGTTCTTCATTAACAACATCAGTGTGATCTTGAGAATATTTAAAATTTAAAAAAAATCTTTTTGATAATTTTATTTTAAAACAATTTTTAAAAAACTAAAAAAAACCCAAACACTCTTTTTGATGCGGCAGCCAAAATGGATGAGCGCGGGGACGAGAAACTACTATATTTTTTATTTGGCCTAACACAATGCTCACCGAAATGTGTTGTACAATCCCGAAAAAAATCATGCACTCCTTTTGAAGATGGCTTATCAACTTTTCTCCCCAAAGCTTTGTTCATACTCCAATCCATATTGACATCTACTCCTCCTGGCCGTATTGAGTCACAAAATAGACAAGGCTTCTCCGTGGAAAACATACTCAGTCTTGCTACACCCTCTTCTTCAGAAATTGTATCACCAATGAAACAGGCATCCAACCCGATTGCTGGTTTGAACAACAAAAGAAGACTTACTCCTGCAATTCATTAAATATTATGGTAAATAGGAATGAGTACATTAATTTGACATTATATTAAGTATGTTGTGGATCATCTTGACGGATATAAAAGACAATAATGCATCCCCGTGAATTTTGATGGCAGGTTTTGCTGACGAATGCAAGTTGTTTTCTGGTGAACACGTTGCATAGTAAGTTTGTCAACTGGACATCAAGGGTTTAAAATAATAAGTGTTTCAATAAGTTTAAACTGCATTCTATTTGAATTATAGACGCAAACAGGCTTCACGAGAAATAGCATGGCGAATAAGATGAGTAACATTGATTGGTTGGTACGCTTTATCATGAGTGACGTTGATTTGATGTGATCCTCAGATGGCACGCCATTTCCGTCAGTCTGCGGCCATTTAGTAAATGATTGACAACCAACAATTGTCTTCTACTAGCATTAGGATTAGGACATATAATTCCGTCGATTAAAATTAGGCCTTTATTGTAAGCAAGACGTTCTGAGGTTGGTGAAGGTGTGTGCTATTGTGCTATTAAAATCAGCCCTATCGTCATGTTACAGTCATGACAGACAGCTGCGGAACCAGTGCGTGCTAGCGTGGGACATACTGATAGTTCATTTAGTTTTAGTGCTTGGAAGCAATTTTCGTTAACTTAGCATGTTATGTTCGAGGGGATCTTTCAAGGAATAACCGTCATATATATATATATATCTATTCTAAAGCCCTTTTCAAATATGATTCGAACAAATTGGCGGGTCCACCTCAGAGGCTGTACTGCCCGGGGGGGGGGGGGGGGCACGCAACTTTTTTGGGGGTAGGGGTGTGCCGCACAGGGTCTCAAAAAGGGGGGCTAACTGAACTGAGTGGATTTTGTGATGAAAAATAGGGTCTTAGGAACTGATTTTTTCAACAACAAAATAGGTCTTGAGAACTGGCCTATAGCTCAATTTTGATTGACAAAACGCACGAAGAATTTGGGCTTTGGAATGCAAAATTAAGCGATTTTTGAATTTTCAATGAAATTGGGGTCTTAAGAACTGATGCAGGCTCAAAATGGGGGTCATAAGAGCTAGCAGCAGAGGATGAAAAAGGGGGTCTTCAGCGCGGCACATACCATACCCTTTTCCAATGTCGGTGCCCCCCCCCCCCCCCCCCCCGGGCTGTACTGGCGAGATTAGACTTACCAGTTATAAACAGAGAAGCCCAAAGCATTTTATCCATCCATGGATAACGGAACATCTTTGAGAGCAGCTGCTGAAAATTAAGGTATGTCAAATGAAGTTGCACCTGAAATAACCAAGAAGTAACATGGGCCCTATTGCATAAAAGTTAAGATTAATCAACTTAGGAAGAGTTATTCTTCACTCTTTTAAAGACCGGTTAAGAAGAATATTTAAGAATTCTTCCTAAATTGAGCTTCATGATGAAGGGCCAAGTTCTAAAGTTTGACCTAGGGTCTATATCATGAAGATCAACTCACAAATTCTTCAAACAACTAAGAAAAGAGTTGAAAACTTAACAAGAATAACCAAACTCTTATCTTTTATGCAATATGGCCCTGATGCTTATAATATTTCTAAATTGTAGTTCGGAAAAGTGTACTTTACACTGCAAAAAGGTTGCTTAAATATTTACTCAACATTTTACACAACGTTGTTGAAGTATGCAACCGCTTAACAGTTGCGTAAACATGTTTTCACCAACAGTTGAACAATTCCAGTTACTCAGCAGTTGCACAATTTTAATTACACAATAGTTGGGCATTATTAATTAACCATTTGTTGGGCATTTTGTGACTGTTGCTTAATTTGTGAATTGTTTTCATTATATATTGAGCATTTTTGTATGGCAACTGTTGCTTAATTTATCAAATATAGCCATATGTTGGGTATTTTGTTTGTGTCAAGTTTTTATTATATATTGAGCATTTTTGTATAGCAACACGCGGTAGGAATAATGTAAATTATGGGCGATGCAGCAGAGCTACATACATCACTTCCTCCCGGTAGTGAACCGGTAACTTGTAATGAGAATTCTAGGCGATGCAGCAGAGCTACATACACAATTCCCGTTCGGTAGTGAATCTGTAATTTATTTTAACATATTATTAAACTACATGATATCTGACATCTCTTATCAATGGTGTTTTTACTGTGAACGTTTGCCAAACGTAGTCTTGCTATCTGGGTATGAAGGTATAAATAGTCCATATTATATAATACATAAACATATTTATGTGATTCTTTTGGTGCAAAATAGATCACATGACATGAACTATTCAGTATATGTCCATGTCGTGTATTTTTTGGCTATAAAAATCGACTATTCAATATTCAGCGCTAGTGACGTCGCTATAACACCGTTGAAATGATATTCATAAACAAATATATGTCAAACAAGGATGGCAAATTTAAACTATTTGTCAGTGTATTCCGTTTTGGATGCCAAGATAGAATAAATCTAATTTTGGTCCTGCGCTGCAAAAAGGTTGCTTAAATATTTGCTCAACATTTTACACAACGTTGTTCAAGTATGTAACCGCTCAACTGTTAAGTAAAATTTGCCCAACACCGTTGGATAACATGTTTTCACCAACAGTTGAACAATTCTAGTTACTCAAAAGATAGGCAATTATATTCACTCAACAGTTGTTCAAGTATGCAACAGCTCACGAAATTGGCTTTTTTGGACAACAGTTGCCTAAAATGTGCGTAACTTGCATCAACTGCTGAGTGATTGTCCTCAATGCTCATACAACAGTTGCCAAAGTGGAATATTTTTACGCAACATATTTTAGCAACAGAAACTTTTATACAATCTTTTTGCAGTGTAGGTCCTAGATTCTGGACTGTGCTATTATCGTCCGATACTGGAACACCCTGGTACAAAGTCAGTGTTCCAGTATCGGCCGATAATGGCACACATAAAATGTCCCAGTATCGGGCGATACTGGAACATAATTGTGTACCAGTTAGTGTCGTTCAATAGGCCTACTGGGACAAATCTCACTGGTATCATGTGTACCAGTATCGACCGATACTGGAACATAAAAACGTTAAGTATCGCTCGATACTGGAACACAATTTGGTGTTCCAGTATCAACCGACACCCACAGTAAAATCGTACCAGTATCGACCGATACTGGCAACTGTTATGCCCAGTAGTGAACGATTATATCAGTATCTGGGACATAAAGTAGGCCTACACTTTTTCAAAATATTGTTATTGTTCTCGTCTAAAATATTAAATTATGAAATGGATTTGTATTGTACCTGGTTAAATTAAGATATTGCACGTTGACTTGAAAATTAATGCCAAAAAGAGCAAGATACTATTAAAAATACATTGGATCGTTTTGCATTGATGATGGGCTTTCACGCGGCGCGTATAAACATACATACATGTGAAAAACCGTGGCAACATTTAGAATTGTATTTTTTCTTAGTTACTTTTGTGCTGTGTAACTTCATTCATGAAAAGGACATAATGCTGAATGGTCATCGTCAAGAATATTCCCTAATAAGGTAATAGTTTAAATCAAAATAATGAAGGAGACAAAATGTCAATCACAATATCAAAAATAAACGATTGGCTCACTTTGGAAGCCTTTAAAAAGGTCGGCGTCGATTTTGTAGGTTGTTCAAAAAAAGTATGCAAGGGTGACACATTGACCTAATTTATCATGAAAGCATAAAGAGCGTTATAATATTATATACTAGAATACCTAGCACAGTATAAAAAGGAACTACTCACTTTTTATCAGTCCGTCTTAAGAAACAGTCCAATTCCTTTTCCATGTATATAACGATTGAATATAGGTCAGTCTTCTAAAAATGGCAAATTTTACATATCAGAACGTTATTGCGAAGCAGTTATTCTATCGATTGTCGTGTTTCGTGTTTCAATGACATCACGTCGATCATCATTAATTTTAAATCAGATTGCAGGTATCGATCTATAGGGCCATTGTATAATATAATGAGTTTAATGTTGAAATTCTTATCTAATTTCTTTTATTTTCCCCCGAAAATATAAAATGTAATTTCTCGGCAACCAAAAAACTATCTATAATCTGAGGTCTCGCACGAGATTCAAGAGATCAAGGCATTCAGAAATCGCGCATTGTTTTTCGATACCAATCAATCATTGAAATTTAGCTTAGCATTAGGCCAATAAAAAAAATATGCATGTTTAGCGTCTCCACCGGCTTCTTTTTTGGGTCCTCTTCAATTTTTCTTTTTTGTTTAAAAAAAAAGAAATCAGTCAGGGATTCAGAATTTGATATGTTTGTACATCTTTGCGTGCTTGTGTTTCTAGAGCAGATCAGATAATCGTGCAAGCCACGGATTATAATTATATAGAACGTCCTTGGTGCAAAGTGGTGTGAAGTCATTCGAGGCAATGGAGACTCCAGATGTACCCTCTGCCCTCTAAGCGGTGTCCATGTATAAAATAAAGTTTTACATCACATATCAGTCTATTTCTGACAAAATTGAGAATAATCAATACTGTATAAAATCACAGCAAAGGTCTTAAGGGGGCTGTGCACCTTCAGGTACAGCCTCCGTAAAACTGCCGTACCTTCGTCATTATTCATTTAATCCATATAAAAGTATACATTTTCTTGAAGTAAAGGGTTCAATAAATCTAACCATGAACATGATTTTTTTTCGAAAAGTGAGCTTTTTGGTAAAAATGATAAAAAACACGTATTTTAGGTTTTGTCAAGATAACTAAAAATATATTTTGTCAAAAGTTATCGTTCTAGATATTCTAATCTTAACAAAATTATCTAGGAATCGTGTTTTTTGGTTGTTGATTTTGGACATACTTTTTTATTTATTGACCAAATAAGGCATAAAAGTCAACATTCTGAATTTAAAAAACGTCCATTTCCACAAAAAGACCCTAAAATTAGAACTATGCAAATAATAATTAAACAAACAAAAAACGATTCCTAGCGATGATCATGCTCTTTGCATTAAGCCTACTTACGTTTCATCAGATGCAGTATTTATCGACTTATTGTTTCTATAAATTGCACATTTTACTCAAAAATGAACATAAAGAAATCAACAGATGAAGGTGAAAAGTGACAATACCGCCGTTTGATCATGGTTTACGGGAAAATACACCTATTTCAAATCCTGTTATTTATATATTATGAGGAGCATATCAATCCCCAACTGCGTGCAGAGTTTGATTACAAACCGTTATTTTCTTAGTATCAAAATAACCTCAAACGTGTGTTAAAAAACCCACCTTTGTCATGATGCCGAGTGTGAAAAAGAAGCCATTACCTTTCCATGCGCATTCGAAGTGCAGTGCAGGACTTATAGTGGGTTGGAGGGATCGAGGGCCCCCAGTTTGAGTCGGGTGGGTTTTTGAGGACGACACGTCTCGAGTCCCTCCCCCCCCCCCCCCCCCCCCCCCCCACCCCCCACCCCCCCTCCCCGTTTTCAAATTTCGGACTCATCGGCGGCAATCCTCAGCCTGGTAAAGTTAAAGTTCACCGGGAAAATACTATTTTCCCTCTCTGACAAGTGACCCCAAACGCCACTGGCGGGTAATGGACAACTTTGGATCCATTAGTCGAGTGCTATCTACCGAAGATAGTTATTTTTAAATAACTATCTTCGGTAGATTATTAAAATAATGATTGTTCAGTGTTATAACAATTAGCTCTATTATTAAGCATTTCGGTTGGATGTTACATCATGTTACTGGGGAAGTTAGTCAATATGACAATGATGGCCCAAAGGTTAATATACACAAAAAGCAGTGGATAACATACATAATTCATGATATTTCGTCATTGCAAATACCTTTACAGACACCATTCAAAATATAATAAAGATGTAATTCATAATACCGAGGTTTTAAACCATTCTAAAGCAATTTCATGTCATATTGTAATCCTTCAATAGCAAAAATAGTGGTATTAGACCCAAAATGCCCCCAAATGTCTAAGAACTAGAAAGAATGTGAATTATTTTATATTCTATTCACATTTCAATACCGAGTCATGTTTTATTGACACTAACAACTAATTTTCAAAATGAATTTTACAATTTTGATTAAGTTTTTGCAGGCGGACCAGTTGCCCCATACCCCTTCGGACCACTTGCCCCAACAAATGACTTAACACGTTGTCGAGATGAAACATTATTCAAACACGCCTGCGACGTAATAAATTTTACGCCAAAATGTTTTAAAACATAGGCTACCAACATTTGTCATATTAATCAATAACTCCAATACATTTCAGAAAAAAAGGCAAAACTGCATTTTTGTTTTTAGCCATTAGCCGCAGAATTCTGTAGCCAGCGAGTATCTTTGAATTCGCAAACATTACGGCGTTCGGGTCTTACATAGACGAGTGTCTTTAGATATAAGAAATGGTGTACTTTGTTATTTGCAAATTCATAAACTAATGACTCTATTAAATGAATACCCGTGATAATGATTTAAGTTGAAGCACTCTTTAAATATTGATCGCAAATCCAAACCACCAATGTCCCAATAAATTTAGCAATATGCGCCATTTTACGGTCATTTTAACTACAACCTATGGTTTTAATCATAATTATTTCGGAAAGTCCCTAAGCACACTTCAATAAAGCACCTATCAAATGCAATGCACCTAGCATCTTAAGACGACTGTACTGCATGTATTGCATATCTATCAATCATATAAAGTACATTAAACATGATATTAACCCATCTTCATAATATTATATCGCCCATACTATCTGTGAATTTTCAATCAGTCACATAAGGAGGTGGCTTCAAAGATCTGGAGAATATCACATGTGTAAATACCCTAAAGTTCCAAAGTGTTTTGGATTGTAGAAGGTAAGGATATATGTAAAGTTTCAACAAAAGTCGCACTGTTCAAAAGAACAGTATGCCCATACAATTACAAAATCCTTCATTTCGGACCCCTTGCCCGCCACGGTCCAGTTGCCCCATATTCCCCTATGTGGTATGAGCACTGAATATTCTTAACTGTCACTGATAAAAATGAATGAAAGAATGAATGTACAGGTTAGGTTACATGTATACATAATTATGATACTGATCATCAAGGATTAATCTTGCTCAACACCAGAGGTTGCTTCAATCAGTCTCAAGCGCCCTTGCGCGGTTTTCCCGGTGCTGATCCCGGTGCTGATGTACACGAGAGATTTGAAGTAAAAATAAAGCCTAAAACAAAAATGTGCACGGACCGGGAATCGAACCCGGGCCTCCCGCGTGGCAGGCGAGAATTCTACCACTGAACCATCCGTGCTTCATGCTTATGTATAAGATTTATCACAAATTCGTAAAAACTTGTGGTCCAACACCGTCCTACCGTACTCAATGTTACAAATGCGTCAATAGATGGCGTATTTCAATCAACCCGGAAGAAAAGGTGAAAATACCGTGTTGTTGGTGAGCATAATAAATTGGTCTATTTTGTTACTGTGTGAAAAATCAATCAATGGATAAAAGTACCCTAAAAAGAATCTCAATTTTATATTTTACGATTAGATAAACAAAATGTATTTGAATTCAATTCTAATATGTATTAAATGATCGTAAATTATATTGATATTATATAAACAAATACATTAAAATCCATTTACATAAATATAGCTGATTCACAATCCATACGTTATAAATTGCAAGAATAATCTGTGTGTTTTCTTTTTTTTAGCCGACATAAAAAAACACAAGCTAGCTGTCAAAATCGCACTATTTGAGAGAGATTTTCGTCATGATGGAAGAAGACGCTCTACTGGCAGATGCTGCTGAACCTATGGTTTCAAATAAAATGTTGAAAAAAGTGTCGAAACTGAAAGAAGTTTTTCCTCTTCACTGGCACGTATGGCACAACGATATCGACGAGTTGGTCAAATGTTTAGCAAAGAAGGCCGATGTTGAGGTTTGTTGGACTGGTTCACTCAATCAATGCATAATAAAATAAATACAGCACAAGAAGACACTTCCCACATTTTAAGTCATGTATGCTTGTTTATTGAAATAAAATCTAACCTCTCAGTCTCATGGGTTCAAATGTTAAGCAGAGGATTAGAAGAAGGCCTAGCTTTAAAATAAATTAATAATTTAAATAGCATGAAAAACTTATGCATCCGTCAATTGCAGTCCCGGCTCCTGGGTACCCGGGGCACTGCGGGAAAGTCGGCATCAACTCGCTTTCGAAAAATCGAGTAACTGACGTCTTCCCGACGAAGTACCCGCCGAATACCCGGCAATGCGGGGGCAATATTTGATGACGAGTTTCCGACGAAGTCTCGGGCCCTATACCCCGGGGAAATTGTGCGTGTCCTCGCCGACCTCCCGACGAAGTCCCCTCCGTACGTAGTCAGTCAGTACCGTGCTAGATAGCGACTCAGCATCATCATTTTAGATTAAAAGAGTTTCTGAGCTGTATTTGTTGTCAACGGCATGTGACAAACAGCCCGCAACACGCTCTGTGTGTGCTTTGTTTTATGTGTCACACGTTATGAATATTTAATGAGATGGGGTATCGTTGCACCAAAAATCCCACAAAAGTCCTAGAAAAATTATTTTTTAGAAACCATGCAAATAAATTGCATGTACGATAGTTATTGTTCGTCGAACAGTTATTAGAATTGAAAAATGATTTTTTTAAATGTGATTTTGGAAATTATTTTCAGCGAGTTAAATCACAAAAAAGGGCACAAAATGTGAATAGCAAAACAGCGCCTGATTTACACGGATTTTCTTGAAGTAAAAGTTCTAGAATAAACCTGAGATTATTATCACAGCTTCAATAAACTATTTTGCTTTGTCATATTCCAATAGAAAGCTATAAAATGTTTTAAAACGATCAGGAGCCAGCAATATTTCGGCTAGTTCCAAACAAGGTCAATCGGGAAAACGGAGCAATTTCGATCACGTGCAAATCACGCTCTGATTGGCTAACATGCTCGGGGAGTTCAGACACAGGTCAAAGGTTGCGTGACCACCAAAACTTTGTTTGTTGACAATTTGTGTGGACACACATAAAATAAAGGTCAAATTAAGTTGAAAAAAAGAGACTGGGTGGTAGGAAAATGAGCATCAAACCCCTTCTCAATGTTTAATAATATTTGCGAATTCGCTATATAAATCTCAATAATTTCATTGTGCAACTACAACTTGTTTTAAAGCTTTATCGTACGTGCGTATTATTAATATATAAACCACAGCAACGAAGCTCCGGTATGGAAATTTTTGCGGATTACTAGTCTCTGCCGAAGTACCCGACAAGTTCCCCGGGCCCCCACTCCCGGCTCCTCCGACTCCACGACGAGTACTCCGACATCTTCCCGGCTAGCGGGCAGAAATTGCCGTCGAGTTCCCCGCCATGTCCCGGCTAGTTCCCCGTAGTGCCCCGGGTACCCAGGAGCCGGGACTGCAATTGACGGATGCATTAGAGTAGCCTCAGTAGGCCTAGTAAGATGTAAAACTATTAAATTTAAAGGCTTAGTTTTTCATTATAATATTATTATTTTAATTTATTTACCATCACTCAGCCAGGCATCACATGCAATAGGCACATTTCATGTCACCTTGTGCTTCTCAAATAAGAACCATTGGAGTTAGGCCTGCCTATACAACTAAAACTTTGGAATACAACTATTTTAAGAAAACATCAAGTTGAAAATCAGGCCAACAATCGAAACATCTACCTTTAATTTAAGATGAAAGTATTTACTAAACCAATTTGAATTTACCCACATGTATGATCATGCTGAATTTACTTGTTTACATTTATACATGTAGGCCTATATAATAATAGGGCCCCACGTTTTGAACTTGCCACCCAAAAATGGTGGCGTTGTTGCTCTTTTCTGAATCTTTTCTGCTCAATTCACGATAACTCAGGAACGCGAAAAGATATTGTCATTGTTTTGGTCTAATTTGAAGGCTAAATAATGGCATTACATAACCTGTAAATAAGAAGCAATATCTATCTTCTTAAATGAGTGAGATGTGGTTGATGGAGTTGGGAACAGCCAAGGGTGTGGGGGGGGTGTCGTGTCAGTGGTACGCACAACTTCTATGGGAACTCGCGTCTACACCGAAGCAAAGCATGACATTTTGGGAATGATAGAGGCTACAAGCATGGTTTTGGTCTTTACTTAGACTTAGAGCTAAAATTTTGTAAAATAGTCTTGTAAATGTTTTGAACGTTTTTGAAGTCCTTATCATTTGTTTATAAAATACCAAATTTTACTGAGGTAGCGACCCGTTTTCCCAAGTAATGGAACAGGTTAATCAGACAATAGTTATAGGTAAATGAGTGCATTCATGTTTCGAGAGAAATTAAACAAATCAATGCACACACACTGATGTTGATGTGTGAATAATAGCACAACCTGGAGGTGAACACGCAATTCCTGAACAAAGAATCATGCGGAGGTGCATTGGACACTTTCCATGCACTCCGCATATTTTAGTTTCTTGCTTTCTGATTGGTTCGAAACTAACTGAGAGTGTATGAATGAGGGTCAGGGTTGCATGAGTCATAATGTTATACCAAAAAATGTCCATGGATGTAAAATGTCTGATTACATAAAAGGATTTTTTCAACTTTTCTTTTCCCATGATCTCAGATTCCTAATGTGGAGCAGAAAGATCGACATGGTAGGACCCCTCTACATCTGGCGGTCACTTTGGGTCATTTGGAAAGTGTACGACTATTACTGCGACACAATGCATTGGTCAATGTGGAAAACAATGGTGGATGGACAGGTGAGTACAACGGCTAAAGATAAACTGTAAAACCAGAAATGTTTGGAGCTTAACATTTCGCGAATCGGCAATACTGGCCTAATTCATAGCATGAACATTTCATGAAATGTAAACTTTGCAATGCACTGCTACAAGGTACATAGATTGGAAAAACTCGCAGCATGACATTTTCACGAGTAGGCCTAAGTGCTCTCACGAAATTTAAATGCATGCAAATATTTCTGGTTTTAAGGTATGTTTCCTGTATAACGAAGTTCCCCATTCATTTTTAGAACCGTTTCTACTGCATTTAGTTTTTAAAGAGAATAGCAAAGAGAGGAATAGTCTTGTTTGCAAGCCAATATTGAATATAATGTTTAAAACAAATGTTTTTATGATCATGTTAAAATAATACAACTCAAACAGGGTTTTCACTCGCCCCAATACAACAGGTGAAATATGCCTCACTTTATTTCCAGCCTTCAAAACTGTACTCAATGATACTCAAGGGTGACCATTGTTTGAAATGACATAGTTTTACCTGGAACACTGTCCTACTGCTGCCACAGCATTGAGCAACACTTTCAGTTTTGCACCCTCATTAAGAACTATACCCAGTGAAATTGCTGTCAAAATGTTTCAATGACTATATGTAGGGTGTGAACAAAACATGGCCTGGCCTGGCCTGGCCTGGCCTGGCAAAACATGGCCTGGCCTTAAATAAAATATGATATGTTTGTTGTGGTCATAATATGTATGGTACCTTTACTACCACAAACACCATGAGCATGAGCTCAGATTAAATAAGGTCCACAATATTCGGGCAAAGATGAAAATGGCCAAAGTCATGGAAAAGGCATGGAATTCTACTTTTTAATCTGTATTCCCACGGGGGGGATATTCATTATTTCTTCCATCTTTCAAGGATGAACAGAGCACGTACCGTATTGTGGTATCAGTTCCTATTTGTATTCCCGGTTGTTTCTTTCGCGTATGCTTGTCGTATGTAGCCTCGTTATCAGATTTCGTAGCCTCGTTTTTATATCTGGTATAGGCGCCCCTCCCCTTTTTATTTATTTTAATTATTCCGTTAATTGATCTATACTAATTACCTCATTCCGCGTCTTTTCTTTCATTACGCCCTAAATGTGGGGGGGGGGCCTTCCTTCATCGTTTTCCAATTCTCGACGTAGGCGGCGGCAGACAGGTTTTTAGCGATCTTGTCATTTATATTTGCTATAGGGGCCCCTCCCCAAACTATTTATTTTAATTATTCTGTTAATTGATCTATTCTAATTAGGTCATTCTACGCATTTTATTTCATTACGCCCTAAATGTGGGGGGCTTCCTTCATTGTTTTCCAATTCTCGCCGGTGGCGGCGACAGACAGGTTTTTAGCGATCTTGTTAATTTGGTCATTTTGCTTTTCTGTACGTTCTAGGCATCCCCCACCAATTTATTTTTCTTATAAGCTTACTTCTCTTCACAACCTGTATGACCACAACAAACATATCATATTTTATTTAAGGCCAGGCCATGTTTTGCCAGGCCAGGCCAGGCCATGTTTTGTCCACACCCCTATATGTAGGTGCCTCGACTGCTTTTTTAAGTCAATGTTATAATGCTATGGACGAAATTCAAGGCACTGTATTTCATGTGAGCGTGATTGTCGTTGTTCCTGGGGCTACATCCAAATGTATGGTATGCACAAACAACATGGCGCAGATGCATGTGATTTCACATTTGACCAATCAGGATGTGCGTTCATTTTTTTGAAAACTTTCGGTATGCACACTTCCGGGTTTGCGCATGTACATACGCACAAATTGATGGAATTATTCCAATAGCATTTTGACGCTGGCTCAAGCAAAGAGAGCGATATTTCTTCTCTTTTATTGTTAAAAATGAACTGCGTAAAAGAGCATCGAGCCCTATGTAAAGGGATGTAATCATCTTCATGTGCCTAACCAGCTACAAGTTACAAATGTATATATTCAAAGTGGTGAGTTGACACTTGGAAGTAGTTGGTAGCTCAATTTGAAAGTATGCTTGCCCAATGATTAGTGTATGTAGGCATTGTATGACTGAATATAGCTATAGTGATGAATCAGGAGAGCTCTTGCCTTCTCTTTCTACATGTAACTAAAGTTCTGTGCTGCAGGTATTTATGGTCTGTGTGAAATATTCATACACTCTTAGTAGTATATCAAACCAATCAGAAAGTAGGAAACTAGGATGCGGGGGTGCATTGAAAATATCTAATTGCGCTCCGGTTGCGCATACATGTAGTACGGTTCACGCACCACAAGCATTGTTTTGATTCGTTGTTCAGGCAGCCAGGGTTTGCCGAATTTTACTGCAGGTATTAGCTAACTTGTTAAACATGTTTTATTCTTTATTAAGGAGATTAAAAGTATGCACAGAATTGTAAAATTTGTTTTGTATTATGTTGCGTATGAATTTAGTCGATATGCGTATGTTTTGTTTCTCGAGAAATTAGACAAATCAATGCACTTGTGCAAATGTTGATATGCTCACAATAGCACTCCTCCTGCGTTTTTTGCCATTATTCACACATCAACATCAGCGCACGTCTATTGATTAGTCTAATACGCATTTATTGACCTATAATCGTCCTACTGTTCTAACTGATCTTTTATAACTCACTTTTCTCCAGTTCTCCAGGAGGCCATATGTACAGGTGACCCAGAAATAGTACAAGTAGTGTTACAACATAGGGACCACCAGAGGGCCACAGGAAGGATCGGTGGGATACCAGAAACTCTTGAAAAACTCAGACAGGTAGAGTGAAATGCTTGGGCATTTATGCATAAAAGTAGACGTACAAATTGCATGATTTAAAAAAGATTAAAATTAAAAATAGAAATAGAAATAAAATTTCCAAAATTGTGTAGTAAAAAATGAGGATTGAGGAGCATTTTGCTAACTGCTATACTTAGGGAGTGTTCAGAAATACTTTGGTGGGGGGGGGGGGGGTTGGCCAAAACGGGGGGGGGGGGGTCTAAAAAGTTTGAAGTCTCAAAAAGGGGGACTAAAAAGTTTTACCTACTCAAGAGGGGGGGGGGGTCAAAAAAGTTAGGCCAAATACTAGTCGTTAACGGGAAAAATACCAAAATTTTCTGCGCTACGCGCAAGTAAATACTGCAATATTGACATTTCTATAACAAATTATACAGATTTCCGCACGCTCCGCGCAAATCTTTGTAAAACATTGTGCCGACAGCAGAATTTGTTATACAAAATTTGGCTATAACCAGTGTCCACAATTTTTACTTGAGAACTGTTGATAAGGGTGATCGTCAACAGGGTTAAATACACATTTCCACGCGCTACATGTGATTTTGAACGTAGTTGACCAAATTTCTGAGCGGGGTCAAAAAAGTTAGGCCAAATAAGTAGTCGTTAACGGGGAAAATACCAAAATCTTCTGCGCTACGCGCAAGTAAATACTGCAATATTTACATTTCTATAACAAATTATACAGATTTCCGCACGCTCCGCGCGTGTCTTTGTGAAAACAACGTGCAGACAGCAGGATTTGTTATACAAAATGTGACTAACCAGTGTCCACAATCTTTACAACAGGATACACATTTTTTCCGCTACGGGTGATTTTGAACTCATTTTTTTACATTTTGTACTAGCAAGTTGACCAAATTTTTCGTTCTCCACGCATATCTTTGTGAAAGTATTGTGTAGATAGGACTTGTATACAAAGAGTAACTTTTTACAATTGGAAAAAGAAACTGTTTTTAAAAAGGCTATAACATGATAAATACAAATCACCGAAAAATACAATTCGGCGGCTTGAAAGATATGTTTCAAGTGAATTTGAAATGTTGCAAATTGATTGCCAGCTATACACAGTTCTGACTGTAGTGTAAGCGTCATAGAACTTGAGTCAAATGTCTATCTACATCTGACAGTAGGGGGGGGGTCAAAAAGTTTTTCACCCTGTTAAAGGGGGGGGGGGTCAGAAAAGTTTGTCGGTTTGTAAAGGGGGGTCAAAAAAGTTTAGACACCGACAAATTTTTTTTGGCCAACCCCCCCACCAAAGTATTTCTGAACACTCCCTTATAGCTGACCCTTTCTATAACAAATTTGAATGTCTACACTCACTTAACCATAATTCAGGTACAATTTGGTATCATAGGCTGTTGGCTTGATAAATGCACATAAATCGCATACAAATTGCTACTCTCCCAATCGTTTTGATACCATAAATTTTGTATTCTTCAGGGCTTTGTGTGTGTGGACAGAAGGGGGGGGGGGGGGGATTTTACATACAAATGTACATACCTATGTATTCACTGATAGTATACATTTAATTGAGTCTCATCATACAGACCAATATGTGTGACATAGTATTTATTTTACATTTACAGGCTCCAGACTTTTATGTAGAAATGAAATGGGAATTCACCAGCTGGGGTAAGCTTTTAGTTACTGAACAAATATTTCACTATACCTTATCACTTACTGCTTGACAGGCAAATTCACCTGAATTTCATACTGAACAGATATTTCACTATACCTTATCACTAACTTTTTCCCTCCAAGTGCTCAAATTTCCGTCCAAATGCCAACATTTCCCTTCAAATGCCCGATTTCCCGGCAAGGAGCTCCCCAATTTTCCAATTTTGTCAAGGCTTGCAAAGAACCACGTTCAGACACACCTAAATGTATAGAACCTCATTGTAATGAATCAACACTTTCTTTGCATGTTAATGTACTATTGTGGCATATGACACAATGGGTACACCACACAGAGGTTAAAAACACTATCTTTAAATTATTCTCTAATTTAGTGCCTTTGATGTCCAGGGTATGTCCTAGTGATATATACAGGGTATGGAAGAGTGGCCCTAATGTTGGCATAGGACACAATAGGTACACCACACAGAGGTTAAAAACCACTATCTTTAATTATTCTCTTATTTAGTGCCTTTGATGTCTAGGGTATGTCCTAGTGATATATACAGGGTATGGAAGAGTGGCCCCAATGTCAGGATAGACACAACACTTATTGGATTTGATAACATGAAGTGGATCAGGGGAAGCAGAAGCTTCATCTTCAAAAATGAAGGTAAGTGAAAACACAGATTTATTTTTAAACTACTCAAAAATGAAGTTTGGTTTTCTGTTCAATCGCTTATATTTTGTATATTTCTAGATGTATTCATATCGTGTCGGATATATTAATGGAAAACGGATGTGTTCATCTTGCCAATGCAGGCCTCAAAAATAAGAAATGCAATTTTAAAGGGACACCAACTTTCTCCAAGGCAATTATTTACTTTTTAATGGAGTGAAAACAGACAGAAATTGAGGGCATCAAGGCAACTAGGTGGGCATCGAAGGCAAATTGCTTTCGATGCCTTCGATTAATTTGAGCCTTGTTCCAATGATTTACCACATTTGTAGCAATCACTTGTTCCAGTATAGGAAGTCTCATTCTGAATACGCCAAATCACCACTAATATTGTTTGTGTTCAAAAGAACAACAGAGTCAAGAGCACCTCACTATACTTGTATATAATTGTCATTGAACAAACAGCAAAGCTGTTGTTGTTCAAAAAACATCGTTACATTCTCAAGCATGAGGCTAAGTGATAAAACAAGTCATTGCTATTGCTATTGTTGGACATATGAACACATACAAATTTCAATGAAAACACAATGTGAACATATCAAAAATTATTCAAAACAAAATTGCAAACTTTTTCTTCCAAAATTTAAAATTTGTTGGCTGCGTTACATTCTGTTTTATTTTACACATTATTTTGATGTCCAGATTACATACAGTTTTATTAATATGAAGCCATGGTCTGATTTTACTTCAAACTTTGCTCAATCAATTTCTTTAACAGGTGATATATGAAAAATAAACTTGAAAGTTATGTTTTGGTGAAATTTGTATGCTTATAATTTAATTGAAATCGATTGTGGTACTAAACTTATCAATCTGAATGTGAAAAGATTATTTCTCAAAAAAGAAAAAGAAATTTGAATAAATCTAATGTGATGCAGTTATCAAATGTTCAAAGAAAACTCATATAAAGGCCATTTTTATGCCAGTAAGCAAGGCCTCAATATTGTCATTATTGGTAAAAGAATGCCTTTATATAATTGAAATATTCCTGGACCAAGAAGGAAAAGTTCTAGGTCACCATAGATCATGGTCTCTGTGACCTTCTCGAATCAATTTGAAGTAGTCGGTGATATGAGACGGTTTGAGTAAACAAATTGGGATTTATTTAAGACTATACAGATTCTGCATACTGCACACAAGTTACCACAGGCCGTTTGTTTTTCTCCATTGAATAGAATTTCAAATATTTTGTAAATTTCAACTTTTGCTTTTTTCCATTGTTATTAAAGAGCATTTACTTTGGGCTCTAAAGGCCTATTCTGTACCTTTATTCCAACAGTAGCACTAAAAAGGGACATTGATTCATAGATACACATGTTGACCTGTTATTACACAAATGAACACATAGAGGTCATTTTGCACTTTAATTGTTTTAGTATGTAACATACAAAATTTACAACAATTTTGACCCATCATTATAAAGTCTACTTCTGGGGTCTGAAAGATGAGCACTATAGTTCAAACAGTACCAAATTGGTGAGCCTCCAATTCCAAAAGTCCAAACATATGTAAGGCGTACGTACAAATCCAAAACAAGTTATGTTGCCCTCGGCGACCAAATCACGCACATACGCTGGGAATACTTTAGCGTGCGGAGAGATAAGAACTGCATATTTCTCACCAACTTGGAACGATAATATGTAACCCTCAATTGAACTACAAAATTCTGAACTATTGATTACATTTTTGTCAGAAGGTAACAAGTTCAACTTCATGGAGATAGACCATGATGCCCAGATGGTTTATTCTGAGGCTTTGGAGCTTCAACCACACCATGATCTCTCACGAATGACTCCCCAGGAGAATGCTGTAGCAGCAAGGCTCACATCACCAGTAGTAAACACATTCATTGACACACACAATATAGAATTTACAAGGTATGTTGGCCTCTGTAAACAGAATTGTTGTATTTTGGTATTTGCTATAAATCACATTAACCCCCAAGACATGTTTGTGGGAATCAAAACTATCAGGGAACAATGAATTGTGAAATTTGGGGAGGGGGATTTTGCTGTGCCGCCGCCAGGAATCAAAGGCCGTGTCACCTGCCCCAACCTGATCAGGCCATCGAGCTAGCATATGATAGCCTGATGGCGTCACAAGATAGTGTAGTGTTTGGTATTGCTAATTAGCAGGCCTGAAAAAAAATGGGAATTTGGGAATTTGGGGATTTGGAAAGAAATTTGGGGATTTGGAGGGAAATTTGGAGATTTGGAGGGAAATATGGGGATTTGGAGGGAAATTTGGGGATTTGGAGGGAAATTTGGGGATTTGGAGGGAAATGTTGCTCTTCCATTTAAAGAAATACATAAGAAAAAGTGGGACATTTTACCATTTTGGAGGGAAATTGGGTTAGCTTACCGGAAATTCAAAATCATCTTGTCAGTCAAGCATAAATGGAGATACTGTAAAAGTAGAAATTTTCGGGAGGTTTTTATTTTTACGAATTTCGCAAATCAATCCTCATCTGCGAAATATAAACTCGCGAAAATGATTGACTTCCATTGACTTTTGTTCACAAATGTCGAAAATCGCGAAAATAAAAAATCGCGAAATGCCTGTTATGACCATTTTCATGAAAATATCTTCTCGCGAAAATATTGACTTTTACTTTACAGTACATGGCAAAATATATGAATCATGGAGAAATTAATCAAATTCTATCATAATATATTTTCCCCATTCATTACTATTTAATGAAACACACACATTTAACAAAACTATTTTGCAAACCTTTAAATCATGAGGATTAACAAATTACTATAATATTTTCTATTTTGCTGTACAGAAACAAGGCTGGCATTTGGGGATGGCGGCATGACAAATTAGAAGATATAAACAACTATGAATGTAAAGTATTTAGTGCGTCCAATGTGCAGCTGATAACCAAGACAAGGACAGAACACCTCACTAAGGAGGACAAAGAAAAAACAAAAGAACAAGGTAATGAAAGCAGTGGCTATTACTGTAACATATTTATGCGTTCGATTTGGCTGATAACAAACTAAGACAAGGACAGAACATCTTAACTGAGGAAGACAACAAAAAAACCCAAAAAAAACCCACCCCAGGTGTATCTACAGTGATTTTAATCTACAAAAGTGGTACAGTCCAACCTCGGTTATTCGACCCTCTATTATCTGAATAACTCTGTTATCCAGCTGAATGATCCCAAAAGAAAATATGTTTTTTACAGCCTAATCCCCTTACTTTCACACTCTGAAGAATTTGAAGGCCGTCTTTTGATGTCATTGTAATTACTTCATTCAGTACCCTTCTATTCCCAATTTGGGCACTTCAGGACAGTCGATGCAGAATTACACATAATTCGCTTATCCAGATTGGACTGTACTTCAATATCACTGATGAGGATAAGAGATGGATTTGAATCAACAGCCTAGCTATAATAGGGTGTGGGTTCCTACTTGTCCAAAATTGACCGGCAAATTAGGGTCTGTTCTGCATCCATGGGTAAACGGGATAAATGAGGTGGTGATTTTTTATGAAAAAGGGATTTTACATTCGAGAAGGCTAAGAATAATTTCAGTTTATAGGATGAATGTAACAGATTTGAACAATATTGGTTTCTCTGATGATCTGTCTGATTTAGGGCCAAATTAAAAGTTGTTGTGTTGCTCTTTCCCGACCTACCCAATTTTTGCAAAAGCTTGGGTCAAGATATTTGTTTGATAACAAAATGTCAGGAAAAATAAATAATTGCTCGATAACATGTTAAAATTTAATTGTAATAACTTTGTGCTGAAACTGCTTATATTTCACCCTGAACATAACCTGCCCTGCATCCTTTGCCCTGGTGATTTTGAGTCATCGAGCAGATTTCCAAGGTGGGCTGTTACTTGGACAAAAGTATTCACCCTTGGTCGGAATATACAGCCAACACTGTGTTTTCCCCTCTTTTACCTAGAAAATATTGACCTTTCATTGTATGTTTGAAATGGTTGGGTGTCGAAACAAGAAAGATTTGACCAACCCTGTCAGAGAAATGTTCGTGAAAGGACAACCCAACAATTTCTTTTGACCATAATCATTATGTATTTACGGTTTAAATAACAGGTGCTGCAGCCTTTGTGTCGCCTCTCCAGTCTTTATTAGGGGTTGTAGAACAACATGAAGAGGAGATGGGTGCTGCTTTGGTAAGATACTGAAAGAGCTATATATTACTGTAAAGTAGAAATTTTCGCGAGGTTTTTATTTTCGCGAATTTCGCGAATCAATCCTCATCCGCGAAAATATAAACTCGCGAAAATTATTGACTTCCATTGACTTTTGTTCACAAATGTTGAAAATCGTGAAAATAAAAAATCACGAAATGCCTGTTATGACCATTTTCGTGAAAATATCTTCTCGCGAAAATATTGACTTTTACAGTATTGGATGACTTCGCGAGTGATAAAAGAATATATTGCACGAGCTACGTAGGGAGTGCAATATCACCCGAAAATAAGACATTCAATATTATTATTATTATGTATAACAGACAGTTTTGATAAAAAATAAATCAATTAGCCCGAACTGACCTTAATCTCAGGGAGATTGAAACGCCTATCTAAAAAATGTACCCATGCGCATCATCTGCGCATATATTCCCGAGCACATCTTCTGTGCCGCGGAAAAAAATGTTAGATGGCAATTTTTTTAAGAATATTGGTCGCATCCGGGTACTTTGGTTGAACAATATTCAATACACAGTTTTATTGTACCATTACAAAAATAATAATCATTATTAATTATGGTTCATATATGCTTCATTCTTAGCATCGAGAGAGGAAAATTTGACGTAATTTCAACTTGCTCACCAGTATCCATTCATATATATTGCTAATAACATTTTAATTTAAACCTAGAAAGTGACAGTTAAATCCTACTATTTGCTCATGTTTCAATTCACATACAGAAATTAAAACATATATTGATATAGGAGAGGGAAAAAACCGCAGTCTGTTTTGTATTTTGAAACCATCAATTAGACAATTACTTTAGATTGTGCACTGATTCAACAGAGCAGTGACATTGGTACATTGATATATCATGTTCATTCAATTACGGATTTTAATAGGTGTTGTAATATGATCTTGTAATACCACATCGTAGCTGTTCTATCAGAACCGTGTGTGTTTTTCGGGCACTTCAGCATGCATAAAGTAAAACTGCCCAGTATTTCTTAATACATGTTCAGGGGTAAGAGTACTTACAAGGTGTTGATAGTTGTGGTTTTGGCCCTTGAACATGTTTAGAGCGGACTGATCAAAAGTTTATACATAGGAAGCATTACTTTATACATGCCGAAGGGCCACTTGGAGAGATACGAGGTTTTGACAGAACAGCGACGACATGTAATACTTGTTTGTATTGTAGTGGAACATAATTTCTGTAACCTTTTGTTGCAATTTATTCACCTCAGCCGGATGTTTGTGTCACGGGCAGTCCAGTCAATCTTACAGGCATCAAACCAGAGGAATACTTTGACGTTGATGTGGACCTCGGAAGCAGAGACATAGGACGACCAAAAGAGGCGTGCAATAAGACGCAGAAATTCCGGGCAACCCTGTGGTTGTGCGAGGAGCACCCCCTGTCTATGCAGGAGCAGGTGTTACCCATTATTGATCTGATGGCAATCAGCAATGCTCATTTTGCAAAATTGAGAGATTTCATTACATTACAGCTTCCTGCAGGATTTCCAGTTAAAATAGGTAGGCTTTATTATTTCAGTGGATACTGTAAGTGTAAAACAGCAACTTAATTTAGCGAATTGGCATTTAGTCAACTTTTTACGGCAATTTTATTTCACTAATTTGTATCATCTTCCTATATATAGCAATTAGAAATAATATAATTGGCAGCAATTTAATTTGGGGAATTGGATCTTCCAGCGAAATTAAGTTGTTTTACAGTACTGTTAAATATTTGCATTTGTGACCCATCACATCAAAACAGACCAGATGTCGGCATACCTAATTTGCAGAAAATAGCAAAAGAAGACGAAAATACAGAAAATAAAAAGAATTCATGACCGACCCTTCATGAAATCTTTGTTTCAATTTCACTAAGTTATTAGGTGTCATTTTAAGGAAAAATAATAACTTTAAAAACATGAATTTGAAATCCCATTTTTCATTTCTGGTAATAACTGGTCTGTTTTGATGTGATGGGTCACATTTATTTGTCTGTAAATTAATATTCAAGTGGATTTACTAATACATTTCAAATAAAAAAAGTGTTAATTATTTGACAAATTGCTTTTACCTCTACAGTGGCATTTGTTTCAAATGAAACAAGCAATACACAGCTTGCAATCATTCAGTTGCAGTATTGTTATCTTTTATTGAAAAGTTATGGACATTCAACCAAGTAGGTAATAAAATGCTCTGAACACTCCAGCATAGTATTGATGTTGTCTTATTGTAATATTTTAAAGGGTTATGAATAGCATTTCCAATGGCTGCATTTGCCAGGATACTATACATGTTGACAGATTATAAGATATTAGAGACTTCTGAAGCTGTAAAGATAATATAATGGTCTTACACATTTCCAGAGATACCACTTTTCCACATACTCAATGCTTGTGTGACATTCGGCAATCTTAACGCCAAGGAAGAGTCCATTGTTGGTGTCACTAATGTCATAGTAGAAGATCTAGGCACACAAGAGATGGGACAGACTCATCAACCAACACCAGTAGGAAGGCCAGAGCTTCCTGGAGATGAAGGAGAGGGTGATGTTGGGGGTGATGAGAAAGAGGTGGCCGATCCTGAGCCAGCTACTATATGTGATGTTGATCCGTCTGTGTTTAATGTACCAGCTGGTTATGGTCATTATAGAGCAGGACAGGTAAGACCAATGAAGAGAATGTTTGTCTTTAAGCACTATACATGTATTCTATGTGGCCATCACGAGACAGTGACGTAACCATGTAGTCTACTAATTGCAGCACATATCATGCGCACCTACTCACGGTGCTGACGTATACACACGAGCCTTGAAACACGGAAGATACGCGTGCATAAAATAATAATAATAATAAACAAGCACTTGTTATAGCGCCCAATACACGAAGACTTCTAGGCGCTTTACAATAAAAGATTACAACAACTACCAAGCCTTTTGTTAAGCGGGCACCCAGGAGTTTTTTACCCACTGATTGCCAAGTTTTGGCTCCTGGTGTTTTCCAAACTTCGCACAGTAAAGTAGGAGCCATTTTTTGTCAAAATAGTAAAAAGTAGCTCCTGGTCAAGACCTGCTTAACAAAAGGCTTGACAACTACAACTATAAAACTTGATTAACAAGTGACCCAGTTACAAAGTGGTAAACACTACATAAAAGCTGCGCCTGTTAAGTTACGTCACTGTCCAGAGGAAGCCCAGTATAGTATATACAGGTATATTTAGTCTAAAAAGCTGTGTGCTATGCAGACATTTTCTATTGCATTTTATGGCCCACTTTTTTCCTCACGCTTTTTGCCCAAATGTTCATTTTTGTTTTTTCTTTTAAATATGTTTAGAAGTAAAAAGCAAAAAAATCCCTTGAATAAAAATAAATAAAAAGTCACTCGCGTACCTAAATAGAGGTCAAATTTTAACCTATGGGCATGGGAAGGTAAGACAAACTGTTCTTTTTTGATCTAAGCTTTAATTTTCACAATACAATACACTTTGATTCGGTGTCATATTTCAATGAAATCTGTAAAATCAGGAGTTTCACAATTGTCAATATATGACAGTTATTATATAAGTCATATATGATACGGTATAAAGAAAGGCACATTGGGAAGTAGTGCAATATGTTTTGATAGAAAAAATAACTTGTTATTAGGGCCCAACCCATTTATACATTTCCCAACAAAAAATGTTTGAAAACATTTGACCATCCCAATTTTTTAAAAATCTAGACATTGAACTAACCGATAGCTGCTCAGAAAGGTAGGATATATGTCAACATAAATTTGGTGCGCTTATACCACTAAGGATCATGCTAATAAACACTGCTCATATTTAAGACACAGGGAAGATATTAATTGATACTGCTTGCCACAATTTTAATATCTTACCTTTTGTAGCTTATATCAACCTGTTTGGTGTGAGGGTGTGAGTTCTATAGCCCCGTCGTGGCCAACTTGTTTGTGTCCATGGGCAAGATACTAAGTCTCAATTGCCTCGTCAACCCAAGCAATATGGGGAGCTGAGGGAGTCACAATCTATGTAGTGCTGATAAACTGTGCACTGTTGGCCGGTAGCCGCCTAAAGCAATGAAAAGGGTTCTGATTCAAAATGGCAGCGATAATAATTTGCCAAAAGCGCTTTGGGAGTTGCATTGTGGAAAGCGCTATAAGAGAACTGTGTATTATATATGCTTATGTGTGTATATAACTTATTATAAGGAGAAAGAGAACAATAACGTATATTCCTTCCTTTGTTTAACGTTAAGGCAACTTTTTAAACAAAGGAAATTTGCCTTAATCCGCAATTAAAGTTATTATTATTATTATTATTATTATTATTATCTGATTAAAACTATCCTTAAGGCGAAAGAGAACAATGCGATTTATTTCGTACAAAAGAAAAAGTGACGTTAAGGGGGGACTTAAGGAAGTTTTTTGTTGAACTTTGTTAGTGCTGTAATTATTGAACCACTCCTCAAATGTATATAAAAGTATACCTTTTTGGAAAGGAAATGGATCAGAGAATCCAAATTTGGCATCAATTTTGACCAAAAATGTTGATTTTTTGAGAAAATCACAAAAAAACACTTTTTTGACCCAATTTTTTTGAACAAAGCTAACAAACATAATTTTGAGTTAGAAATGCCCAAATCACTTGATGATGATGTTAAGACACTAATGAAGGGACGATTCTATTTTTTTTAAACCTAATCCAATATTTTTTGAAATTTTGACAAAAAAGTGTAAAAAAAAAAAAAATCCATTTTTTTCACGTTTTTTTGCACTTTTTGGTCAAAATTTTCAAAAATATTAGATTAGGTTTCAACAAAAAAAAATCGTCCCTTCATTAGTATCTTAACATCATTATAAAGTAATTTTGAAATTTTTTACTCAAAATTATTTTTGTAAGCTTTGTTCAAAAAAAATTGGGTCAAAAAAGTGAATTTTGTGATTTTCTAAAAAAATCTACTTTTTTGGTCAAAATTGACGCCAAATTTGGATTCTCTGATCCATTTCCTTTCCAAAAATGTATACTTTTATATGCATTTGATTAATAGTTCAATAATTACAGCACTCACAAAATTCAAAAAATCAAATCAAAAACTTCCTTAAGTCCCCCCTTAAGGGAAAGAAAAAACAAACAAAAGAATTTCGCCTTAAGGGGGGAAAAAGGATGATTACTATTATTATTATTATTATTATTATTAATTACATTTACTTTGTTCTACTTGCATATTATATTAGCAACCAGTAAGATATGGAGAGGATGAATTGCTACAGCTTGCTATTCAACAGAGTCTGTTAGAGCAAGACGGCGATCAAGATCAGGTATGATTTTGAAAATCATTTGAATTCATTTTGTGCCGACGATTTAATCAGTTCCAAATTGGTGAGCCTCTCTTATACAGCTGCGAATTAATACAGGAGAGCGTGGGCGCACGTCAAGCGGGCATTACGCACGAGGGGGCGCATTATGCGTGACGAAACAGAACTGATTAAACTAAAGTCTCTTTAACCCTCATTCTATGTTGATACAGAAATAAGAGTCAAATCATAAGTAAAACACAAAGCTATATAGGCATTTGTTTACATATTGCACTTGACCTTTGTGGAAAAAGGAAGCTGCAACAAAATCTTTTTTCAGTCACTATTAATGTCACTATCTCAAAAGACAATTGAATATACTGCAGCTCTCTCTGGCAGACTATGCATATTGCATCAGACATAATAGATACTGTTAATATAAATATTAACAAGCTTTTGAATAGTATCCAAGATTCTGCAGTCGTCGTTCTATGGATTCTTTGTGACCCTATTGATGATGGAGCGCCACCGTTGTCTGTTTTGAGACATGCGATGTGCAGAGATAAGAGATAGACCCGTTGCTTCCTTCATGCCGTCAGTCCAACAGATTTATGGTCTGCCATGTTTACGCTTTCCTTAGATAGCTCCTTGAGTTTTTCTTTAGTCATTTGTGTGATTAAATTTGTCATATTTGACCTAACTCAATCATTGACTGTAGAATTACTCTAGCGTCTTTATATTTAATCTAAAAGTTTTGATCACTTCCTTCTGTTTTACAGATGGCAATTCTGGATGCTTTAGGTCAGGAACAGAGTATGAAGAGTGTAGAAGACAGGTTGTTAGAAAGGTGGGTGGCAATTTTAGTAAATATCTCTGGGTCTGTAGCTGTTTCCCTAAAATGAGACCTGTTGCCACATAATGAGTGTTAAGTCACCAGTGTGCATTAGTAGATATGGTCAAATAAACATGCCAAAAAACGATAGAAAACAAAGGAATTTTGCAACTTCAGTTTTACAGAGAAACATTTTTTTAACATGTTGCATATCGTTTTAAAGCTTGTTTTCTTAGCATTTTGAATCTATACTTTCATTTGTGATGGCAGGTCTCAAATATTATACATACACAACATTATGTTCCACTGCCTGATCACTTTACGGCTGCAGACGATGTTCCAAAATGTAAAAAAAAGTAACAATATCACCATATTTTTAATCACCTTGCAAAATGCATTAAAATAATTACAAACATTCCTAGTATTGGTTCAGTCTTAGACTTTGAAAGTTGAAAAAGGTTTCTGAAAAATCTGATTTGTATATGGTGAAAATAATAGCTGTTAAAGCAGTGAAACATTATGTGTATTCTGTAGCTGTTTCACTGAAATATTATATGTGCAGTCTACACAATATGAGCTAACATTGCAGTACAAAGCTGCTTCAAACCATATGTGACCTGCTCCCACAAAATGAGCGTAAAGTCGCGGCGAAGATGTTGCTGAATTAAGCTAGGATAGCATGTTATTGATTTTTGCTGTTTGTTATTAGTATGGACCAAGCCCTTCTATTTATAGTGGGATTATAAAATAAATCGCCTGGCATGGCTGGTAATACTCTCTCTTAAAATAAGTATACATACTGTCATTTTAGAATTCCCCTGTAATAGAAGGGACCTTGGGTCCATACCAACAACAATTTAAACGGCAAATCAATAACATGCTGCCTCAATTCAGCAACATCTCTGCCTCGACTTTACACTCATTTTGTGGAAGCAGGTCACATATTGGTGTTCTTGGTTACTTTTCTTTTATAGTTGATATTATTAAATAACATTGTACATTAGACAAACAGAATTTTTCCTTGAATTTCAAAATGAGCAATATTGGCTTCCATTATAATGGTGTTTATACATACATACACTACTGATTCATAATGTACTAATTTCATCCCAAAACCAATGAAATTACATGTTGCCATGAAAACTGATGGACATACATTCGCCTAAATGTCATAAGATCCAACCGTATTTGCTGTAAAATATCAGCAGTTCATTGTTAGATTTAAGTAACTAAAATAAGATAGGAAAAGCAAAGGTTCGAATGATTAATTATCTTCATTGTTTGCCCCAACAGAGCAATACAAGAGAGCCTTATGGGACCGGACAGTTCTCCAAGTCATGCTATCACCAATAGCAATGGAACTCTCCCCCAGGGTACCTTACCAGTAGAGCCCCCTCAACTTCCCCCACCTAGGTGCCTACCAGACATTCCCTCTCCTGACACAGAAATCAGGCTTGCAATGGAGCTATCAGAGCGTGAGATGAAAGAGGCAGAGATCAGGCGGAAACGTGAGGAAGAGGAATTAGAGATGATTCTGCAGCTATCTCTTACTGAAAAGTAATGTACTGAGTTGTAACGTACCACATATTGTGTCAGGGTTAGCGCCAACTTTAAAATATCGGGGTCCAGAGAGGCCATTGCTCAACATAAAGCAGGAAAAACAGTGTCATTGCAACTCAAATGGGGCATTTTGAACCCCGAAACTACACATGAGGCAGATTTTGAGGGTCCTGAGCTGGTTGCCCAAATAGTGTCCATGTCCTCTAAACCCCTTTGTAGCGCCAACCCTGTATTATGTGAAAGTGTTGTACATGTTATTGCAGGAATATGATTGGTGTTTTCTATAGTCCCCATCATTGTTTAGTCATTTGACCAAAGTCAAATGTCCCACAACAGGTACATTTTTGTCGCTCTATAGACGTTATTCATAATTGGCGCATTTACATCAAAAGAGGGCCGTGCTATCCAAACTGAGCATGCTCAGCGCAATTAGTGCTTCAAAAACGAGGCCAGCGATGTAGCCGAGACGAGAGTGAGGTAGTTCTTCAATGTGGTGAACATTTTGCGCAAATGCATTGATATTTCTAATTTTTTGAGATACAAAACATGTACTGACCTTTAATTCATATTACGATACAAATCAAAATTTGCCATTTTGTGCATATTTTTACTCTCTTTAAAGGTAGATGTTCTGATTGCTGACCCGATTTCCAACTTGATGTTTTCAATTTTACATGAAAGGTCATTCTTAAAATTGTCACATTCCAAAGTTTGAGTTGCATAACTCCAATAGTTCAAATTTTAGAAGCACAAGGTCACAAGAAATTTGCCCATTGAGTGTACACAAACTGGTGGGTGGTTAACCACCTTTGGCAGTGATTCACTACATTTTAGCCTATAATTTCTATATGGAACATTTCTGGCCCCTAAGACTTTACAGACATAATGAGAATATTATGGGGATTCTTCTGATATCGAAATATATGGATGTGAACAACAAATTCATAGCCAAATAAAGTGATTGGAACATACACCTTTAATATAATTTCAAACAAATACAAATAAGATTGATCTTACCCACAGTAAAAATATGTCATTATGTTCCCAGCAAGAATTCAAATTATGTTCTAACTCCCTTAACACTTTTGGACCGGTGATTTTGACATTTCGCCGGTAGTAAATCATCCAAGATGTTGTCAACCGCTGACTATGTGGTCCATTTTCAGGGTTATGAAGGTTAGTTTATACCCTTGGGGCATAATTATGTCCTTTGCCGTCTTTTAATTGGACCGCAGAGTGGGAAATAGACACATCCTTAGATGATTTTTACCGCCGAAATGTAAAATCACCGGTCCAAAAGTGTTAAGGGAGTTAGAACATAATTTGAATTCTTGCTGTGTGTTAACAATGAATCAAAACCAAGTATGCAGTACGTGTGTATGTACCGCGCGCACATGGAATGCAAAAATTAGACACTCCATGTATTTTAGTTTGCTGCTCTCTGATTGGTTCAAAACTAAGACCATAGTTTGATCAGCTCCAAATTGGCAAAGCCTCCTTACAGTAGCTAATAAATACAGAAGAATAGGGGCGGGCGTGAAAGCAACAATCGCACTGTGCATCATATGCGTGATACGTGTGTGCTCCCAAAGCCGCGTGCATATGGCCATATCATCATGCGTACACTTGGATTACTTTAGTGTGCAGAGAGATTAAACAAATATTTCTCACCAATTTGGCACTGATACTGTATGCATTCCTGATAACATTAGAAATTCAGATTTATTCCCTGTGCGATATGGGAAAAAAATTCAAAGGTTATCTGATCATGACATGAAATAGTTCTGTAATAAACAAAATAACTCATCACTCTCCATGACACTGATAATGTAATTCAATGGATAATTGGGCTTTCTATGGTACAGTTATGGTGCTTTTTTGAAACCTTTATTAATTATTATGGTGTATGATGAAGGAAGAGACATTCTTAGTGCCTTAATGACATCTTCAGAATGTTCTCTTATGTTGGTAATCTAAGTGCAATGAATGTTTTCAAGGTGTTGGGTATGTTTCCATGGAAACAGTCTCAAGGCAATGCTGTGGATGAGATGATTCCTATGTTTTATTCAAATTCTATATCTATTAAATTTGATAATTCATCCCCAAAATTTGGATAATGTATTAGAAAAAGTTCATAAATGCATTGATTACAAAATTCAGATTCGGCCAATAAAGGAGCTCCTTTTTGAATCTCTCTCGGAGATGAAAGTAATCCTTGCTACTTGGTTAACTTTATCAATTGATGGATCCATTACATGAGATGCTGTTATATCTTTATGTATGTAAAAGACATATTATTAATGGTTTGTTTGTGTGATAGGAAAATATAGTTTGGTCAAATATTGATCGCATTATTTTGACTATCACACTCACACACAGTTAATATTTTGTATACTATATTTATCCCCTGGATCATTGTGTAGTTGATTTGTCGGCCCCATTTGTGACATTATATTGTAACTAGTAATCAAATGCTAGATTTGAAGTCTCTATATTGTGTGTAAAAATTACATTATTCTATTTATAGCAAAACAGTGACTATACAAGGGTTGGCAATAACTTTTGGACCTACATGGTGATCTCGGGGTATGTTGTATAATGTGGAAAGTTACGATCTATCAAATTTCATTATTTTGGTTTTCTTATAATCATATACTGATAGAACGTATTACGTATCACATCTTTTCAAGCACACAAATTATATTTATCTGCATAAAAATGAATAATATTTGTGATTGAGATAATCGCTGGATTATTGACATGTACAGGGTGTCCAAAAAGTGTTGATACCTTTTTGGGACACCCTGTACTTAGTACAAGGTGTTGCCTTGTACCTGTGTACAAATATTGTTCATTTTTATTCAGAGAATTTCCACTTTAAATTATTTGTGTATCTGCAAAGAATTGGTTTATATACCATACATCCCGTCTATAGTTTAATCAGTTCCAAATTTTGGTTTTATCTTTCCGCACGCAAAAGTAGTCCAGGCATACTTGCGCGATTATGGCCACTCGCACGCGGTTTGGGTCGCATGCAGGCATCACGCATGAAGCACAGTGTGCTTGTTGCCTTTATACATGCCCGCGTCCTTCTGTATTCATTCGCTGCTGTAAGGAGGCTATGCCAATTTGAAACTGATCAAACTATAGAGAACAAACTGTTTAGAATCCCTGGACGCAATATTTTTTACCGTAAACAACATTTGGATTGAAAATGATATACATGTATGTTTACAAGTGCAATATTTACATTACATTATATCCTATGTCGAAAAAATATCAGACAAGGTTTAACACAAAATTCTACGATACCAGGATTCGAACCAGTAACCTTTCGTTCATAAGACCTGTTCGATAGCCATTAGACCACAAGGAGTTGGTTGACAGCGATAGGAATTTTAATAGATATGATTTTTACGGAATATAGCTAATCTGTTTTAACAATATATATATTACAATAGAACGTGCGTAAGTCGAATATGTATAGCGTACAGCGAGCTTTCTGTGAACTGCGCCCGCGCTACGATGTTATTATTACACATTTTAACTAGCCTATCCAAATGTTGGTTACGGTAAAGAATTTCGCTCCCTAGAATTAACATTGGGAATGTACACACTACGTACACAGGTAGTCATATGCTGTCCCAAACATGTCCTTTTCACCATCCTTTATGGTGCCCACTTATCAGTTACGACCAAATTCTAAAAAATGCATTTTATTTGCATTCTTATAATTATAAAAATGTAAGAGACATTTATTAGTTCATTTAGCACCTAAAGCCCTTTTCTCTTTTTTGTAGAAGTTGAAAACTTGAAAACTTAGGGCTGTTGCTCCTACTTCTTGAAAAACAATCCATTTTCAAGCCCTCGTTTTTTGTGAACAAGATGACACACCCTTCTGAAAAAACAGTTCTCCCTGTATTACAAATTGGATACTACCTTTTTGGCAATGTCTTGCTAGACGTACCGTAACTCAAGTGCGTACGCTCAAACCAATTAAAATATGTTGTAGCTATACACGATTTATCCCGTATGGGACATGAGGCAAGATATAGCCACCTTTTTTAGACCCCTTGTTGTCTTGTCATGTTACTTTAGTCGATGGTTCTAAATCGGTGAGAAATATTCAGGTTTTATTTCAGGGCATGCTATAAAGTAATCCATGGGTACACATGCATGATATGATGCACCTGTTGTGTTCATGCGTGCACATGATCTTCTGTGTTAATTCACTGCTATTTTACAGCCCTTTTATGGCAAAAGAATGTATCTTATATGTAGTTTCCTAACAGTATACTTCCTTTTAACATGATCAAAGTTAGCTGTTTTCTCCATAAATCATGTAGTGATAAAAGGCAGTATATTACTTTTATTGTCTTTACAAGTTGCAACCTTTTCTTAAGTGAGGATTATTGAACCAAGTTAACACAATCCATGTTAAAAGGAAGTATATCATTAGGAAAGTACATCTAAGATACATGCTTTTGCCATAAAAGGGCTGAGGAGGGCTTGCCAATGTGGAGCTGATTGAAATGTATTACATGTGTCTATAAATAGCTTTAAATATGTACAAATGCTCTATGTATGTATAAATTGAGCCCTAAGACGACGATAAAAAGAAACCTTGTTGGACGGGCCTGACCAACACATTTATTTTAGAAATTGGTGAGAAAAAAATGTCACATGCAAAATGAATACGTACCTGAATTTTTGGTTTGCTTATCAAAATACAGCAAATTATTGACTTTGTTTACAGTCATTTTCAAGAAAAATAAGTAAAAAAGAAAGCCAGACCTACTTGAGAGGTCAGTATGCCCGTACAACAGGTGTTTTTTTTGTTGCCTAACCAACAGCTTTGGTGTCGATATGGCTTCCATGAATATGGACCAAATCTGTTTTTCACATAATAGGAAGGGATGTCAATGACAGAGAGCATTGTGGTATATGATAAATATGGGGATTGATATACATTCTAATTTGAATGTACCTCGATCCCCATATTTAGCATACATATACCACAACCTAGAGAAGACGATCATGCAAAGCATGATTGAAGGGAAGTGTAAGAGAGGCAGACCTCGTTCCCGGTGGATTGACCAAATAAAATTGATTACTGGACACCCTCTCCGTGATTGCTACTCCTTTGCTGAAAATAGTTAGTTGTTGCGTAGTATCTGTAGGTCACAAGCTGTCAGTTATGACAGGACCGAACCAACCAACCATACCACAATGCTCTCTGTTTTAGATTGGAAATTGATCATGAGGCGACTTGGAAATAAGGAACTGTTATCGGATGCTATGGTATCATATTATGTAATTCAAATAGTGTTATCAATAGTCCATTTGAATGTGTGTTGTTTACAAACAAAACTTTTATATAATAAAAAAAGTGTATTGTAGAGTCAAAAGTATAGCTCTCCAGCAGGTAGGAGAAAATCACATTGCGTACATGTACTGTTATTGAGTAACAGAGTCTAAGTTTCAGTCTTATACGGGCCTTCAAAGTACACTTTTGCATTTTGATCCATAGGCACATCAGAAGCAATGCCATATTAATGTAATGTGATTGTGATTGATTAAGTTTCGTAAAGCATTTGAGGTTTAAAAAAAAAGAACTAGGATTCTTTAACACATTACAGCTGGCCTTAATATGTTATTCTTTTATTTAGAGTTATCTGAAAATAGCCAACAGGTTTGGCCAAAGACTTGCTGTTATCAATTGCTGAGGTTGGCTCCTTATATGACGGTTGACTTCAATGGGGGTTTATACCTGTTAAGGTACTGCCTTAACAGAGTTGCACCTCCATGTGTGTGAACCCGATGTGGGTCAATCTCATGTTATTTAAAGTCATATGGATCTTTCCCAAGTGATGTCTCTATCCTTAATTTTTATTTTGAAAGTAGATTTTCTTTGCAGTTTTACATTTTTGATCACAAATCGTAAAGATCTTTTTAGTTACATACAGAGCGATACGCTTCGTAATTACTTCAAAATCATGGTTTGAAATGTTATAATAAACTGTCAGGGTGTGCTCCGACAACTTATTTTCCGAATGTTTTTTCGTTTGTTAACAGAATTGTGGTTTGACGCCGTTTACAGTGTTTCCGGCAATGATCGCAACCGTACACAAGTGAACAAAATAGTATGGAATGCTTTATGTTGAAAATCAAAACAAATACATGTATGTGAAAATTCCTTAAATTGGAGGCAGATTTCCATTTGATGTAGTAAAGTTCTGTGATGGTTTTTCAAGAACAATACAGTCAAGGTAGATTGACGAGTCCAGGAAAGTCTTTCATGATTAGTCAAACTAGGCTATCAGCTAGGGGGGTCAACCGGTACCAAATTGAGGGAGTAAGGCTAATAATGATTTTTGACAAGGTTTTTACCTCTAGAATAAGAAAATATGTGATAGCAAATTCAACCATGTAGCTAAATGTGTGTTATCCCCCATTTTCAAAATGGCCGCCAAATTTCTCAAAATATCAATGGTCAATGTAGTGTTTTTTCACTATTCACCCTATACCCCAAATGTGGGTATCTTATACCTGGTTTTAGGGGTTAGAAATGATTTTACAACTTTCTTAATGTCATTAGATATTCATGAGAACTATAAATCCAAGATGGCCGCCAAAATGGCCGCCAAAAATGGTAAAATTTAATATACATGTATTGGCATATATAAACCAACATGTATGATCAGAGTATAGTTTTAACAATAGGATATATGTGTTAGACCACTAGAAACTCATATTTAGTATTTTTACTTTGTTAACATACTTTAAAACCAAAATGGCCGCCATATTAATGGCCAAAAGTGGTCAAAAGTGGTCAAAATTTCATAAAATAGCATAATATCAGCCGAAATGTATGATGACAATATAATTTTAACGATGGGATGTATGTGTTAGACCACAAGTAACTCATATCCAGTATTTTTGCTTTGTTAACATAGTTCAAAATGCAAAATGGCTGCCAAAATGGCCCCCAAAATGGTTCCTGAGGTTGCTGCAAAAATTGTCAAATTCCATAAAATTGGATAACATCAACCTAAATGTATGATGAAAATATAGTTTTAATGATGGGGTGTATGTGTTAGAACACTAGTAACTCATATCCAGTATATTTGCTTTGTTAACATAGTTCAAAATCCAAAATGGCTGCCAAAATGGCCCCCAAAATGGTTCCTGAGGTTGCTGCAAAAATTGTCAAATTTCATAAAATAGCATAATCTAAGCCGAAATGTATGATGACAATATAATTTTAACGATGGGATGTATGTGTTAGACCACTAGTAACTAATATCCAGTATTTTTGCTTTGTTAACATAGTTCAAAATCCAAAATGGCCCCCAAAATGGTTCCAGAGGTTGCTGCAAAAATTGTCAAATTCAATAAAATAGGATAATATCAACCTAAATGTATGATGAAAATATAGTTTTAATGTTGGGATGTCTGTTTTAGACCACTAGTAACTCATATCTAGTATTTTGGCTTTGTTAACATACTTAAAAATCCAAAATGGCCACCAAAATGGGTCCAAAAATGACTGAACGAATTGTTTGAATTCCATAAAATGGGATAATATCAACCAAAATATATGATGCAAGTATAGTTTTAACATTGGGGGTATATAGTTGACAACTAGTAACTCATATCCAGTATATTTCCATTGCAATAACATACTTTAAAACCCAAGATGGCCACCAAAATTAAATGTTTAAAAAATCTACATGAGTGTATGATAGTCCTAAATAGATATTGTCAGAGTATATATTACATCAATTTCACCAAAAAGTATGTTCTAAACTGCTAAGCTTTTAGAAATAAGGCCCACCTCTGTGACCATTTTGATTCAGTATCACTTTCCAAAATGGCTGCCAGAATGCTGTCCCATTAGATTTTGGGGTATTGGTATTACATATATGGTCATTTATAAATACAAAACAATTGTTTTAGGTCATTTAACATCAACTTATCCATTCTGGCAGCTTTTTTGGAAAGTGATACTGAATCAAAATTGTCGCAGAGGTGGGCCTTATTTCTTAAAGCAATAGCTTAGCAGTTTAGAACATACTATTGGTGAATTTGATATAATATACACTCTTACAAGATCTATTTTGGATTATCATACACTCGTTTACAGCGGCAATTTTGGTGGCCATCTTGGTTTTAAAGCATGTTATTACAATGCAAATATACTGGATATGAGTAACTAGTTGCTTATTACATACCCCCAATGTTAAAACTATAATTTCAACATATATTTTGGTTGATATTATCCCATTTTATGGAATTCCAACAATTTGTTCAGTCATTTTGGGACCCATTTTGGGGGCCATTTTGGATTTTTAAGTATGTTAACAAAGCAAAAATACTAGATATGAGTTACTAGTGGTCTAATACATACATCCCATCCTTAAAACTATATTTTCATCATACATTTAGGTTGATATTATCCTATTATCCTAATTTCATCATATATTTTGGTTGATATTATCCCATTTTATGGAATTCCAACAATTTGTTCAGTCATTTTGGGACCATTTTGGGACCATTTTGGGGGCCATTTTGGATTTTTGAGTATGTTAACAAAGCAAAAATACTAGATATGAGCTACTAGTGGTCTAATACATACATCTTATCCTTAAAACTATATTTTCATCATACATTTAGGTTGATATTATCCTATTTTATGGAATTTGACAATGTTTGCAGCAACCTCATGAACCATTTTGGGGGCCATTTTGGTGGCCATTTTGGCAGCCATTTTGGATTTTGAACTATGTTAACAAAGCAAAAATACTGGATATGAGTTACTAGTGATCTAATACATACATCCAAGCATAATGTATGTTCATTGTACATTAGGTTGATATTATCCCATTTTATGGAATTTGACAATTATTGCAGCACCTTCGGGAACCATTTCGGGAACCATTTTGGGTGCCTTTTTGGCAGCCATTTTGGATTTTCAACTGTGTTAACATAGCAAAAATACTGGATATGAGTTACTAGTGGTCTCACACATACATCCCATCGTTAAAATTATATTTTTAACATACATTTCGGTTGATATTATCCTATTTTATGGAATTTTGACCACTTTTGACCAATTTTGACCATTAATATGGCGGTCATTTTGGTGTTTAAGTATGTAAACATAGTAATAATACTAGATATGAGTTTCTTGTGGTCTAACACATATATCCTATTGTTAAAACTATACTCTGATCATACATGTTGGTTTATATATGCCATTTTATGGAATTTTTCCATTTTGGCGGCCATTTTGGCGGCCATCTTGGATTTATAGTTCTCATGAATATCTAATGACATTTAGAAAGTTGTAAAATCATTTCTAACCCCTAAAACCAGGTATAAGATACCCAAATTTGGGGTATAGGGTGAATAGTGAAAAAAACACTACATTGACCATTGATATTTTGATAAATTTGGCGGCCATTTTGAAAATGGGTGATAAAAGCCATTTAGCTACATGGTTGAATATGCTATCACATATTTTCATATTCTAGGGGTAAAGACCTATCCAAAAATCAATATTAGGCTTACTCCCTCATTTTGGTACCAGTGGACCCTATTTTGGGGGTCTGGCTGATAGCCTAAACTTTATTATCAGTGAGAAAAAATATGTGTTATACTTTTGAAAAAGATCACATAATTTTGCTTTAATTTAACTTCAGTAACGTAGCGATGGTTGTCTTACCCCTGTGGACATACAATAACTAACAACTAACTGAATTGCACATTTTCCCTCAACTGGTATAGAACCAACATGTGAACAGTGCAAACATGATTTGGATTCCTAGGCCAAGTTGCTTTTAGAATCTTTCGCTTGATTTATCATACCATATTTCAAGTGTCTGTTACATGAAGTGCGATAATCATATTGGTGTGAGACAATTGAAAAGAATGCAAGATTTTTATCAAATAAATTTATATCAACAAAGGATTTTGATAGGATAACTATTATAAGTGCAAATATATTTATGATTTTAATATGGTACATGTTAAGGATTAGTTGTGTAGATCGAACAGTATAAATATATATAATTGTGTAAAGTTAATTTACCCAGACCCCATATATTGATAAATGTATGAGATACACAGAATATTGATCTTCTATATATATATTATGTAGTAAACTTATAATGTTCCTTGTCATCTGAACACGGCTGTTTGATCCCACATAATGTGTCCGATTTATTCTGAGAACACCGTAACATGCTGGCCCAGTTCTGTTTTTAATTGATTCAAATACCTGAATATATTGGCCAGCTTTTGTAGAAATTTCAGAACATTTGTTAGTGCCATTTCTGAGAAATAGAGCTTTGAATATTATCATTTACTATAATAGCGCCCTCATCGGCCACATTTCTCATAGAGTTACATGTTAAATATGTATCAAGTAGAAAATGCCGATAATTTAAAAAGGGCTCGAACAATTTTCTTGACATTTTCACCGTATACTCTTATTCATTAGCACTAGCTAAATCAGGTCAAACCATAAATGGGCCACTATATTATCTTTTTTTATCCCATAATTTTAATTATAAATCGGACAGTCAAACAGCCGTGTGGAATTGTGGATTTCCTCAGGACAGGACAGCTATTGCAATGATCTTTACAATCAGGGATGAGATGCTATGGTTATGAAACACAAGGGTGAATGGATCATGTCCCCATTATAGTGTGCATTGGAATACCATTATACTGTAAACGTGGACATTTTCGTGCTACATTAATTTTTGCGCTTTTCACGCTCCAAGCAGCTACCGTGAAAATAAAAACACGCGAACATACTTATTTTGTGTGTAATTCTATGTAATGAACTTTCAAATCGCGAATTTAAAAACAAGCGAAATGGCTGAAAGTCGGCAAAGCACAAACATTTAACTGCGCGAAAATTACCACTTTTACAGTAGACCATTGCAAATCCAGATTGGAAATGATCAGAAAAACAGAGTGATCAATCAAAGTTGTGCCATGAATGATGTTTTGGTTCCCATTGTATAATTATGGATGACATGATGATGGGAACCAAGAAGTGTGATGATCCTCAGGGCGAAAAATAGGGCAAAACGGCAAGCTTTTGCTGGGAAAAGTTGCCATCTCGCAGGAACCCCCCCCCCCCCCCCAGGCATTATACAGCCGATATTACATAAAATGATGCACCATGGCATCAATTGGACCTTAATTTTCCAAAGCTTAAGCTTCTGAGGGGGGCAGCTCCCCTTAGAACCACCCCTCTGCCGCTAAACCAGCGGGACATCCAACATCATCGAATTTCCCTCGCAGGAAAACTTTGCATTTTTTCCAGCCCTGATGATCCTGATATTACACTTTGTCTGTGAATTGGACAGATTGCTTGTTTGGTTTTTCATTAATTTGGATATTTTTAGAAACAAGACAATTCTAACTGTAATTACTTGGCCAGAAGATTAACTTGACAAAAAACTATCCTGTGCACATAACTTTCAAGATTCTCACAGGATGTTTATTGAAATCAATATTCCATGAAAAAGAAGTCTTCTGATATTTATGTCTAACTTATCATTGATTTTATAATTTTTTAATTCTAACAATACGGGATGTGTAATTGCTATTTTCTTATCATTGTAGTATGCTTTATGTTGACATGTCTCACAAGTTTCTATCAGTGTTGGTCATTGACAACTCAGCCCTTTTATGGCAAAAGAATGAATCTTATATGTAGTTTTCTAACAGTATACTTCCTTTTAACATGATCAAAGTTAGCTTTTTTCTCAAAAAATCATGTAGTGGTAAAAGGCAGTATATTACTGTTATTGTCTTTACAAGTTGCAGCCTTTTCCCAAGTGAGGATTATTGAACCAAGTTAACAGGAAGTATTTAATTAGGGAAAGATACATCCTTTTGCCGTAGAAGGGCTGATTACTGTGTGTGAATGATTCCCAGGTTGATGGACACACTCATAAGACAAAATAAATGTTGTGTTGACCTCAGAGACAGACCCTAAAATATAGGGTCACAATTGTATTTAAGGTTTAAAATTTACCCAAATTGCTAAAATATTACTATTTTCTGTTTGAAATGAATAGGTTGGCTTGGTTAAATGATTTAAAAACTGTTATCTTTTAAAATTGATATTTACTAATATTGTTTTGATATGAAGCACGACAGCCATGGTCTGTCAGTAATATTTTATCAGCAATTAAACAGAAATAAAAAAATAACCAACTGACCCGACCCTTAACACTTTTGGCACTTGAGGGCAACAGAACATTTTTCATTTGCCTAACCAATGCTTTTGTGTTATTGTGAAATTGTAACTAAGACTATTATAGTATTTGCCATTTTTGAAGATGGTGTACATAACAAGATGTGTAAATATTTGTTCTCATCGAAAACTTGTATAATGGTACATGTTTGTGCAATTGGTAGCTATGTAAGCGTGTATTTATAACAGAGCGCAACTCATTATGTAAATTGTAAATAGTCTATTGTTGATATTATTATTATTATATAACGCACTATTGTATGCTTCTTTTTGTGTGATATATTGCATCATGTTCCTACCAGGAATTTACCAATAAAATGTACCAATTAAAATGAGCTGATATTTTTATTTTTCATTATCTGAAATTTTCCCATACGGCGACGAAAACCCCCAACTAAGGTTGGGTCGGTCAGTCAGGTTTTTATTTCTTCGAAGGTACACCAAGAAATACACAAATCTGTGAAATTGTTGCAGTTTTTGGCAAACTTATGTGAAATATGGGTAAGGTTCTCTTTCACTAAGATAATAAACTCCTCAAAAAAAGTTCGGAAAGTAAGTTTTCCGGATATTTTGTAATGTATTCATATTGTGTTTCCTTTCTATGAAAAGCTGATGTGTTTTGTAGTAATCACCTCTTTCAGTGCTCAGCAACTTGCTTGAGAACACAGGTAGGTCAGAATCTGAAAATGCCAAAATTGCAACTATTTTGTGCTCAAAAGAACATCTTTGTCGTCTGATCACTGAAGTGTTACTTTGACAACTAGTGTAGAGTGATGCTCTATTGACTTTTGAGCACAAAACAGTAAATAAAAAGACTATTCCATCAAATAAACTTACCCTCTCTGAAATAGCTATTCCATCAAATAAACTTACCCCCTCTGAAATAGCTATTCCATCATATAAACTTACCCCCTCTGAAATGGCTATTTTATCAAGTAAACTTACTCCCTCTGATATGAAAATGGCTATTCCATCAAGTAAACTTACTCCCTCTGATATGAAAATGGCTATTCCATCAAATAAACTTGCCCCCTCTGAAATGGCTATTCCATCAAATAAACTTACCTCCTCTGAAATGGCTATTCCATCAAATAAACTATCAAATAAACTGACCCCTCTGAAATGGCTATACCATGAAATAAACTTACCCCCTCTGAAATGGCTATTCCATCAAATAAACTTGCTCCTCTGAAATGGCTATTCCATCAAGTAAACTTACGCCCTCTGATATGAAAATGGCTATTCCATCAAATAAACTTGCCCCCTCTGAAACGGCTATTCCATCAAATAAACTTGCCCCCTCTGAAATGGCTATACCATGAAATAAACTTACCCCCTCTGAAATGGCTATTCCATCAAATAAACTTACCCCTCTGAAATGGCTATACCATGAAATAAACTTACCCCCTCTGAAATGGCTATTCTATCAAATAAACTTACCCCCTCTGAAATGGCTATTCCATCAAATAAAGTTACCCCTCTGAAATGGCTATTCCATCAAGTAAATTTACTCCCTCTGAAATGGCTATTCCATCAAATAAACTTACCTCCTCTGAAATGGCTATTCCATCAAATAAACTTACCCCCTCTGAAATGGCTATTCCATCAAATAAACTTACCCCCCTCTGAAATGGCTATTCCATCAAATAAACTTACCCCCTCTGAAATGGCTATTTCATCAAATAAACTTACCCCCTCTGAAATGGCTATTCCATCAAATAAACTTACCCCTCTGAAATAGCTTTCCATCAAATACACTTACCCCTCTGAAATGGCTATTCCATCAAATAAACTTGCCCCCTCTGAAATGGCTATTCCATCAAATAATCTTGCCCCCTCTGAAATGGCTATTCCATCAAATAAGCTTGCCCCCCTCTGAAATAGCTATTCCATCAAATAAACTTACCCCTCTGAAATGACTATTCCATCAAATACACTTGCCCCCTCTGAAATGGCTATTACATCAAATAAACTTACCCCCTCTGAAATGGCTATTCCATCAAATAAACTTGCCCCCTCTGAAATGGCTATTCCATCAAATAAACTTGCCCCCTCTGAAATAGCTATTCCATCAAATAAACTTACCCCCTCTGAAATGGCTATTCCATCAAATACACTTGCCCCCTTTGAAATGGCTATTCCATCAAATAAACTTACTCCCTCTGAAATATAAGGCTGTTACATCAAATAAACTTACTCCCTCACAACTTAAATGGACCAAGAGAATCCCCTCTCACCAAGATCAAAGTCATCGACATCTGCTGCAGCTGATCCGCACGACGATGATCCCATATACCTACCTTACTCTCAACGGTGTCCAAAACATTTTTTAACATTCAAATATCCGGTGTATCCTTGGTGTTATTCATTTATGAGTTAGACTGGTGTTACAGTTTTTTAACACAGATTTTGTGCTAGGCTAATTCCGTGCAGAATTACATGAAGGATAAACCAAATATCCGACCAGCTCTACTAGGCGAGCCTAGTCTTGTTTTAGAAGTACAAGGTGTCATGAAATTTGCCATTGAATAGCACATCTTTAGCAGTAATTCACTGCATTTTGGCCTATAAACGTCTAAATGGAATATGTCTTGAGCAAAACATTTGGCCATATCCCAAACCGCCCTTTTTGCGAGGGACGGAATTTGAGTGACATTTTTAATTATCCTGATATCCCAGTTAGGAAATTAGATACCCTAAGTATATCATTTGACTGATCTACCAATACACTACAACATGCAAGAAGAAAAAAAACATAGCCACGGTTAAGCAAGTTGCCATAGCAACACATTATGTCCATGCGAGGGACGGAATTGACTACATAAAAAATTCTGTCCCTCGCATTTTAAATAATGTGTTGCTACAGGAACACAATTCATCCTAGCTATTTTGTTTGTCTTTGTTGTTGAAGTGTATTGGCTACTTGTTCAAATAATATCATTAATTTGTCTATCAGTGAAACTGGAAAAGCAGACCATTAAAAGTGTAAAATTCCGTCCCTCGCAAAATTACAGAAATTCCGTCCCTCGCACACAAAAACGTGTTGCTACGGCAACTTACTCCATCATGATTGGGTTTCTTTGGTTTGTAGTACAATGGGTGCTTATTCAAATAACATACTTGAGCTGGTTAAATTCCTAACTGGAACAAAGTGACAATCAAAAATGAAAAGTATGTCTCTTGCAATTGACATACTTTTGGATATGGCCCATTTACCAAAATAATGAGAAAAATATGGGGTTTCTTCTGATATCAGAATGTTTGTTACAGTGGCGTAGCTAGGATTTTTTCAGGGGGGGGGGGGGGGGGGGGGGGGGGCAAGATTGCTAAAATGTTCGTAAAAGGTTGCCCCAATTTTTTTTCCAGTCAGTCACCTCCTGAATTTCACGTAAGTGGGGTGGGGGGGTTGAGGTCAAAAAAATTCGCACGGTCACAAAATTTCGCAGTCAAAAAAGCACAACAGTCAACAAATAATGGCAAATCCTCAGTGTTTTAAGCTGTTTTCCAAAATAAATGTCATTTTTTTTAAAAAACAGGCGAAAATGGTCATTTTTAAGGGTTAAAACGCATATAAGCCCTATTTCCGAAGAGTGGGGCGGGGGCACACACAAATCTGTCGGGGGGGGGGGGGGGGGGGGGGGGGGGGGGGGGCAACTGCCCCCTGCCCCCCCCCCCCCCCCCCTTGAGCTACGCCACTGGTTTGTTATGATTCTGTATAAACATCGATATTATGCAGTACACAAGGTGCTTTATTTGATAGCGATGTTCTTTTGAGCATAAAATAGTGGTGACTTAAGTACATTTGGAACGAGACCTCCCCTGGACATAAACCCAAGCACTGAGACAAGAGTTGCTACAAATTTGGTTGGTGATCGAGAACTAACAAGTTAAACACAGGACACGGGGGACCGCATCCATCTGAGGTTGGTGATTTCCTGCCTGGGATTCCCAGTCGATAAGTGCTATGCCTAGGGGGTTTCCATGCCTAGAGAAGTCCCAGTGATCCACAGATCAGTCCAAATCCCAGTGACTCATAGAGTCAACCCAAATGATCCATAAGGTCAGTTCCAGTGATCCATAGATCAGTCTCAATTACTCATGGAGTCAGTCCCAGTCATAATCAGCCCCAATGACTCATTAAGTCAGTCCCAGTGATCCACAGATCAATCCCAATGACTCATGGAGTCAGTCCCAGTGATCCACAGATCAGTCCCAATAACTCACGGAGTCAGTCCCTGTGATCCACAGATCAGTCCCAATGACTCATGGAATTAGTCCCAGTGATCCACAGATCAGTCCCAATGACTCATGGAGTCAGTCCCAGTGACCTATTTGCACAGTCCCAGTGACTCATGGAGTCAACCCGAGTGACCCACAGGGTTAGTTCCAGTGATCCACAGATCAGTCCCAGTGACTCATAGAGTCAGTCCTAGTGACCCACAGATCAGTCCCAGTGATCCACAGATCAGTCCCAATGACTCATAGAGTCAGTTTCAATGATCCATAGATTAGTTCCAGTGATCCACAGATCAGTCCCAGTGACCCACAGATCAGTCCCAGTGATCCACAGATCAGTCCCAATGACTCATGGAGTCAGTCTCAGTGATCCACAGATCAGTCCCAGTGATCCACAGGGTCAGTCCCAGTGATCCACAGATCAGTCCCAATGACTCATGGAGTCAGTCTCAGTGATCCACAGATCAGTCCTAATGACTCATGGAGTCAGTCCCAGTGATCCACAGATCAGTCCCAGTGACCTATTTGCACAGTCCCAGTGACTCATGGCGTCAACCCGAGTGACCCACAGGGTTAGTTCCAGTGATCCACAGATCAGTCCCAGTGTCTCATAGAGTCAGTCCTAGTGATCCACAGATCAGCCCCAATGATTCATGGAGTCAGTCCACGTGATCCACAGGGTTAGTTCCAGTGATCCACAGATCAGTCCCAGTGACCCACAGATCAGTCCCAATGACTCATGAAGTCAGTCCCAGTGACCCACAGGGTCAGTTACAATGATCCACAGATCAGTCCCAATGACTCATAGAGTCAGTCCCAGTGACCCACAGGGTCAGTCCCAATGACTCATGAAGTCAGTCCCAGTGACCCACAGGGTCAGTTCCAATGATCCACAGATCAGTCCCAATGACTCATGAAGTCAGTCCCAGTGACCCACAGGGTCAGTTCCAATGATCCACATATCAGTCCCAATGACTCATCGAGTCAGTCCCAGTGATCCACAGATCAGTCCCAGTGACCTACAGGGTCAGTTCCAATGATCCACAGATCAGTCCCAATGACTCATAAGAGTCAGTCCCAGTGATCCACAGATCAGTCCCAATGACTCATGAAGTCAGTCCCAGTGACTCATGAAGTCAGTCCCAGTGACTCATGAAGTCAGTCCCAGTGATCCACAGATCAGTCCCAGTGATCCACAGGGTCAGTCCCAGTGATCCACAGATCAGTCCCAATGACTCATGAAGTCAGTCCCAGTGATCCACAGATCAGTCCCAGTGATCCACAGGGTCAGTCCCAGTGATCCACAGATCAGTCCCAATGACTCATAGAGTCCATGACTCATTCCATACGACCTGTCCCAGAGACTCATGGAGTTGGCCCATGTGACTCAAAGAGTCAATTCTAACAGCAAAAGCTTCAGTCTCCATTATCCCAGGGATCAGTCCCTCCCAAATTCAACAGCTCAATCCCAGAGATTTAGATGGGTCAGAGACCCAAGGGGCTAGTGTTTTAAAATACAGAACAACAGGTAATTCCATAAACAAAAAGATTTAAGACATTGACGTGAAAGTCATTTCTGTAAACCAATGTGTCATATCAGTGACCCAGGAATTAGTTCAATATCTATTATTTTTCTGGTTGCCTGGCTATATACACACACATATAATTTTGATATTTACAGACACAAAAGGAAAATTCATTAAAAGCCACGTTTTATTAAAGTGAATTTTAAAACTGGTTAAAGAATTAACAAATACAAATACAAATCTCAGCCCTGCAAAAAACGGTCTCAGCTTCCTGATCCTATGTGCATATTTCTATTCTGATGGTTATTTTAATGAAAAAGTGGAAATTTTTGTGCGTGTAATTTTTCGCGCTTTGCCCATTTTGAACAATTTTACTTGTTTTCATTTTTACAATTTTCAGCTTCCTTACATAGACCTACATACAAAATGAATATATTCGTTTTAATTTTCCCCTGCTTGCTGATTTTAGCGCAAAAAGCGTGCAAATATCCACTTTTACATAGAGTTGTGTATTTGATCTTTCTTCTTTCTAAATGATTGCTATTAAAATGAAAATGAAAATAGTTATTTTAGCATCTGTATCACCCTAACACATCTACGTTTGATTTTAAAATCTACAGTCATTGTCATTATGGACAAAATTCAAGCTAATTCACATGAGCATGTTTTGTTGTTGATCGCGAAGCTGCGACTAAACTGCTTGAAATGCCTGAACTATGCATTGATGTGTGTGATAATGTCACGATTGACCTTTCAGAACGTGAGGTCATTTTTGTAAAGCGTCTGGTACTCACTTTCAGGTTTACACACGCATTGATGATTTTTTTTCAAAGCGTTATGACGCCAACTTTTCATATTTATATTTGTAGTGAATTCTAGAAATTGACCCAATGACTTTTGACCTTAGCATGTGACCTTTGACACACTCTGTATAGTACAACCTACATGTAACATCTAATATTTTCACGATATGATCTTACATGATTTTATCAAAGTCAAAGTTCAATTGTTTTGATAACTGTTATCAAAACATTAACTACAAATGCTACAATTTGCATTGCAAAATAGAAGTCCACACTCATTTCTCACTAGAGAGTTTAACCTTTAATCTGATATATTTTAATAATCTAATAATGAACTTGAAAAAGGAAACTTGTTAGCTGCATCTTACCAGGATGCCAACAATAATGTCCAAGATAGATAACTATATTATCCGTTTCAAATATCCAATGCATGCACACACAACATATGGAGTGTAGATTGGGGCACTGTTACTAAATGTATGCATAGAGGCGACGTGCAAAAGCATGAGAGACTGATTATTATAAAAAATAATTTGATTTTGTCTGACTCTTTACAAAGCCATAGTCAATCTTGGATGATTCACTGTCTTTGGTGACAACATTATATTATCTTTTTAACAGTTATGACCTCTCAAAATGAGTGAAGACTTTCTTTCTTGCGGTGTTATATACATTGCATATACTATATGTACAATATTCAAGGATGCAGAAATCTTTATATATGGTCTCACCCTGACACTCAGGAGAGACAAAGGGCAATTCTGTTAATTGGGGTAAATAATGTTACAAAATTGCGTCAAAGAAATAAAGCTAAGTTTGCGTTAACTCAACTCAATGGCATACTGTAAAACAGTTTCATTTCACAGCAACTTAATTTAGCGAATAAACATTTAGCCAACTTTTTGAGGCAATTCAATTTCACTCATTTGTATCATCTTCCTACATGTATATAAAACCATTATCCATAATGTAATTGGCGGCAATCTAATTTGGCGAATTGGATCGCCTAGCGCAATTAAGATGTTTTCCAGTAGGCCTACATAAAAGGTACAGCTAGATAGGCTATGTACGTGAAATTAAATTTTCAAAGTTAAATTGTGGTAAAGAAAATCATAACTATAAACATTAGTGATTTTACACAATCATGAAACCCCCTTCCCACAACATTGGGCGGGGGAAATCTGTCATGGACGTCATAAAATAAATTTGTCAAGGACATCATTAAATTACAAATGGTAAGCAAACAGTTGTATTGAAGTTTCTTTCCAATAAGTATTTGGAATATTTACATATGACCTTTCGTGTATATTATATACAAACAAACTCAGAAACTTAAGATCTGAGTGACCTCTTAACAAGCCCATCATGTTTACCTATAATATCAATTGTGATAGCCATTGGGACATTAAGTCCTGCCTCAGAACAATTTGAATGATTTAACATTTGACCTCGGTCCTCATTGGTCAAACTTTAATGCCATCTATATAATTACTATAGCAACTGACTTGACATGCTTCTTGTAAAGAACAAATTTACATTTTCAGCAAGTTCTAGAAGTTGTCCCAATGATTTTTGACCCTAGCATGTGACCTCTGATCCACTCTGTATTGCATGGCACAAGTTCTATGTTACGTCTATGATTAAAATATGATCACAGTTAAAGTTTATTCTGTTAACAGTATATAATAGTTTGATAACCTTAATATCAATAAGTTCAACCTGTTAACAGTAAATAATAGTTTGATAATCTTTTATCAAGCATCAATAAAACACACTACTTTACATATTTACACTATCAATAAGCATCAATAAAACACACCCCTTCACATATTTATACACTATGTACGCATGATATAACAATCGGTATGGTCTGGTCCTGAAACTCAGACAAGACAAAAAGCAAGGTAATTCTCCCTACCCAATTAGTAGTAGGGAGAAATATCACAAAACGCAAATACAAAAAGTTATTAACTCTCACTATAAATAGCTTTTACTTTTATATGACAGTAAAGTAAAAGCTAGCTTGAGGAAATGGTCTTTATCTTGAAACTCAGACAAGACACAAGACAAAAAGAAAGGTAAATCTCGTACCCAGTTGGTAGTAGGGAGATTATCACAACAATGCAAATACAAACAAGTTTTAGCTTTTGCTTTTAACAAGTAAAAGCTAGCATGAGTGTTTTGTCATATGGGGCAAAACGATATGACCGTTTAATTAATTATACAAGAGGCGATCCAAACTTTTTGATGGGTTTAAATATAATCCAAATATATCAAATACATCTCACCCAAAAACCAGAGGCTATGCAAAAAAACACCAATTTTCTATTAAATCCAAGGAAAAGAACAGTGACATAACTGCATCATTTACTAAGTGCAGCACATAAATGCGTGCATAAATACTGTGTCTGTAAAGTTATGTCACTGTCCAGCAGAAGAGAAAAAGGTTATAAACATTTTGTTAGGCACAACAAAAAATGGTCTGCCTCATATACATTTGGGAAAATAGCTAACAAAATGTTTTTGGTTTTGGTTTTTTTAAACAAAAAATAGCTATGCTAAAAGCGGATAATCTTTTTCTTTTCATTTTTATTGTGTTTAGGCCCTTTCGGAGCCAATTTGTTTCAATTTTGTTTCGGATAACTGAAAAATATTAATTAAAAAATCCAAAAATTGGGCTCATCGCATAGGGTGGTTATGCGAAAAAAAATGGATCCACATACACTGTACTTTAATATGAGCGCGGGGTATGTGAGACAGATCATTTTTCTTTCTTGGCCTTATATGTGACAATAAGCCCTCTTATGATCAAACAACAGCTTTATATTGAAATCTGTTTGAAATATTTACATCTGACCTTAAATGTACATTCTAGATTTCAAATGTACATCTACTTTTAATGTGATGCAGCACATCAAAATGGGGTGACTTTGTGGCAGTGTGTTTTTAAGATATAGATGAAAATGGACAGAACAAATTAAGAAAATAATAAGAATATATTCAAATTCTTTTCACTCATAAAATCAGAATGCACCCTCAATCAATTTTGATAAATTTGGTGTCATTTTAAAGCTTAGAAAATGCTCTGAGGTCACACATAGTAAACTCAAAATTGACTTCACCTGCAAAGTCCCCCTTTTGATGTGCCGCATCACAAATGTACATTAAGGAACTACACATTCATCATCATGAATCATAGATCAGATTGAGTGAGCTAGCTCTTTTATCTTAATAACAAAACAATCCCATGTTTACCTATTCTGAATGTGACACCCATTTGGAAGTTAGTCCATACATCAGAAAAAATGTGAAATAGTTTGTAGAGATACTGATCCAATCAAATTTCACTCCAGTGGATACACACAGAGTTCAAGTTTGAGAATCAGCATATTGACCTACTGACATTTGACCTTTAGAATGTGACCTCTGACCCACCACTCTGTATAGCACAACCGCCAAGTTACATCTACGATTCAACATAAGATCACCATTAAACGTCAACCTGTTAACAGTAAGTAATTGTTTCAAATATACCCTTTATCAAAACAGATCTACAACTACACAACTCACACATAGTATTTACATACATACAGAAATGGTCTCACCCTAAACTCCTGAAAGTTTAACCTGTTAACAGTAAATAATAGTCTGATAACCATTATCAATTAAGCAATCAATAAACCATACTAAATTACTTCACATATTTATACAATGTGCGTTACATACACAAATCGGTATGGTCTCATCCTGAAACTCAAACGAGACAACAAGAAAGATAAATCTTCCTACCCAGTTAGAAGGAGATATAACAAAAAAGGCAATAATATACACAAAAGTCACAGCTTTTAAGCTAGCATGAGAAAAGGCAGAGTGTTATATTAGGGAGATATATCACAAAGAAGCATAAAAATGTCAGTTCTCAAACAAAAGCTTTAAACAATTGCTTTTACTTTTAGTAAATAATATATGCATTTCTGTAGCTGCAGCATGAGCATAAAGATAGATCATAAGCATTTTGCCATACTGGTCGTCTTGTGGATTGCAATTATTTATGACAATCAAATCTTGGGGGGAAAACACACATTTTATATAGGGAGAAGGCAGTTTATAACCAAAAATGTGCAGAGCAAGATTTGCAAATGAAGTACAAATCCTGCATAAATTTACTGGATTGAATTAACATTTTTTCTGGGCTAATAATAATAATGTAATAACCCAATATTTTCACACTAATCCTTTGAGATTAAGACACATTTTGTTTAGAACTAATTATCCCAATATGGTGTAATAACATACAATAGTTTGATCAGTTCCAAATTGGTGAAGCCTCATTGCCATTACAGCAGCAAATGAACACAGAAGGACGAGGGCACACATGAAGGCAATAATCGCACTGTGCATCATATGCGTGACATGTGCGTGACATGTGTGTGGCCACCCGCATACGCTTGGATTACTTTTGCGCACGGAGAGTTAAACCGAATATGTATCGCCAATTTGGAACTGATTAAGCTATAGGAATTTCTTGAACCGTTCTATGTACAAATTCTATTTGAATCTTTGCTAAATTTACCTCAAACTTTGGATATGACTGTTTTTATGGTGCCATTTCAATAAGAAATATACACTCCATAAAAATATTGGCTCGACATACACTTTTTAAGTTTACAATTAACATTTACACTGAAATGGAAGGTCTGCAAATACAATTTGCAACCTTAATGACTGAATAAGTGAAAACACAGATATACACCCAAGGATATAAACCAACTCTAATACAGCTTTGTTATTTTTTTCTTCAAATTTGCATTTATTTTCATGATAGGAGTTGTATAAAAATACTTTATCAAAGTACAATGTATATCTTCATCAGATATCTAAAAGTACTTCTTATTGGCACGGTTTATTTCAATAAAAGAGTGCAGGTATTGGCTCCATTCAATGAACAATGCTATCACTTCTTTGGAATGTTATTATAAACATCTGTGATACATCCGATAAATAGTGAATAGATTGCTCACACTTTAGTTACGTTTCACTGCTAATATAAACTAGCAGCTTTGTCAGACTGGCAACTCTGTCTACGTAGCAACAGGAATTAGGGATTTCTGCTAGATGACGAAACAGAGTTGCCAGTTTGAAGAAGCTGCTAGTTTAGCAGTGAAACCTAACTCAAAAATGTGAGTAATCTATTCACTATTTATTAGATTTGGCCACAACAAAATCAAATCACAATGTCATCACTGTTACTACAGCGTGTCCCGAAAAAACTGGGTTCAAAAGTTTGTTGACTTTAGAACTAAATAAGTAGGAAACATGGATAGTTTATATTTAGGCATATTAAACAAAATATACCTGACCTTAATTGGTTAAACTCAAAAACCATTTGTCCCACTTTTCAAGGAACACCCCCGATGTGTTGCAATTGCGCATTGTTGTGACTTCATCAAAGTTTTGCCTTTGCATTCATGCTTTACAAAAACTTTGGCAGTAAACAAAATTATCTTGGTCATATTGCAATAATACAAGTTCATTATTTACATAAACATTAAAAAAAGTTCTTTGTTATAGTCCGAGTTATTGTTAAGTTCTTTCGGAGAATAAACCCCATGCCGGGAATACTGCACATACATGTAGAGCAGTTTCATGCAACGCACGGATGGTTTATTCCTTAAATCGGGACAAATGGGTTCTGACCACGCTCTATTCACATCTTTGTATTTCAAAAAGTTTACATTGGATTGGTCTCCGAATTTACCCAATTAAGGTCAGGTATATTTTGTTTGATATCCTTAAATATAAACTATCCATGTTTCCTACTTATTTCGTTATAAGCTCGCAAACTTTTGAACCCAGTTTTTTGGGACACGCTGTATATTGTTTACCCATACAGCACACCAGGAGAGAGTTGGTTTTTGTAGTGGGACAGATATTTCAAAAATTACTTCAATTATGAAGAGAGCTATAATCTGTTCATGTACCTCTGTGTAGTGACATCCGAGTATATCCCAGTGAGTGCACCTTGTTATGATTTATACCTCTTTGATTCTTTTGGACTAGCAGGGTATATACTGAAAATAAATTTTGATTATGTAAAATGATTTCAATTAAAAGTGAGCACCATTGAAAAATAAAATTCTTGCTAACATCAAATGTTCCTGCTGAACAGTAAAAACCTGATGAAATACACCGTATTTTACACAAAAGATGATTCATTGGATTGTTATCATCTGTGTGTGACTGGAGATCATAGTAGAATTTATGTTCCCTTTACCTTGATCCTCTGTGTAGTGATTTCAGATCATTAGGCGACGCAAAAAGAGATCCATCCACGTTCCGCAGTGATTGTCAAACATTCCAAAACACGTCCAGAGGAGGAATAATAGGGGGGGGGGGGAGGGGCTCAGCTTAGGAAGAAAAATCCTCAGTCCATTGCTCATTGAACACCCGCTTCTCTTCGTGTAATTTCCTCTTTTTACTCGCTGTAGCTGCTGCAAGCGCCCTTTAAACCAGGGATTTTAACAAGCAATGACGCCTCACATTATATTTACTAAATGCAGCGCTTCACCCTACTAATTATAAGGGAGCACACCACTAAAATCAATCCGCCATTTGTGTAAACCTAGGGAGTTCCGGTTTAAACGGGCCGCATCGATGGTAATTTTGGGATTGCTTCGCGGGCCACAGATAAGAGGCCGGTGGGCTGCAGGTTGCACACGCTTGGTATAAGGTCTTCTACATCTTCTGTTTCCTTGTATTCCTCTTCGGACCCCTCCTTACATCTGCCTTCTCTGTGGGAGGATTCGTTGTTTTTGAACTTACAGCTTCTGCCATCATTCCTTTCTGTCCTGCAGCAGGAGATGGATTGGTATTGGCTTTGCTGGTTTCCTCAGAGGTCCTACCAAGCATCATTGCTGCTAACTGAGGAGGTATTGCACTTCTCCTAGGTACTACTGGTAATTCTGTATCACCATCATCACTGGGTTTGTTACTGCTAGGTTTGTTCTGTGACTTGCCCAATTTCTGATTGTCTTTAGCCACCGTCTGTGGCGGAAGTGCACGCTTAGTTGTTTCATGGTCTTTCGCTGCCCTCTTGGAATCAACTGCTTGACCTTTCTGCTGTTTGGATATCTGGGATGCTCCTTGTGGTTTGGTTACTTTAGGAGGTGTTTTCTGCTTCTTTGGAATCTTGAACGATTTGATTGATCCCTTTGCTGTTGTTACTGATGACTGCGCCACATTAGAAGTTTTTCTGGGTTGATCTATTTGCTGATCTGTTCCTTTTGCTGCTTTTGCTAATGATTGCGCAACATTAGAAGTTTTTCTGGGTTGAGCTTTTGGCTGATCTGTTCCCTTTCCTGCCTTTGCTGATGATTGCGCAACATTAGAAGTTTTTCTGGGTTGAGCTTTTGGCTGATCTGTTCCCTTTCCTGCCTTTGCTGATGATTGCGCAACATTAGAAGTTTTTCTGGGTTGAGCTATTTTCTGATCTGTTCCCATTACTGCCTTTGCTGATGATTGCGCAACATTAGAAGTTTTTCTGGGCTGAGCTATTGGTTGATCTGTTCCCTTTACTGCCTTTGCTGATGATTGCGCAACATTAGAAGTTTTTCTGGGTTGAGCTATTTTCTGATCTGTTCCCATTACTGCCTTTGCTGATGATTGCGCAACATTAGAAGTTTTTCTGGGTTGAGCTATTTGCTGATCTGTTCCCTTTACTGCCTTTGCTGATGATTGCGCAACATTAGAAGTTTTTTTGGGTTGAGCTATTGGCCGATCTGTTGAATCTGCATCTTTCTGTGACAGTTTATCTTTAGTGTTGACAGTGTCTTTACCAGAAGGCTGCTGCTTTGCAGCAATACCAGATTTTTGCTGTGTAATGGATGAACTTTTGCCAGGTTTAGCTGTTGGCTGATCAACTTCCATATGATCTGATGAATGTGCGTCCTGCTGTGATTTCTTATTTTGATCAGTGGCTTTGTCTGAGGAGTGATTTTTCTTGAAAGCAGCCCACATCTGTGCAGGAAATGCACTTCGTAATGGGGGCACGGGTCCATCATCTTCATCACTTTCTGAATCCACTTCTTGTTTCTTCTTCTTTTTGGTGCTTATCAGCTGCTGATTTTGTGTTCGTTTCTTTGTGGGTCCATCTGGAAAATGTATGGGTCCACCAGGAAAGACTTTAGGTCCATCAGGATAAATTCTGGGTCCATCAGGAATGTGCCGTGGTCCGTCAGGAAAGTGTCTAGATCCGTCAGGAAAATGTCTAGGTCCATCAGGAACATTTCTAGGGCCATCAGGAACATTTCTTGAGCCATCAGGAACATTTCTAGGGTCATCAGGAAAACGTCTTGGTCTGTCAGGAAAGTGTCTAGGTCCACCAGGAAATTCCTTTGGTCCATCAGGAAAATGTCTAGATCCATCAGGAACATTTCTAGGGCCATCAGGAAAACCTCTTGGTCCATCAGGAAAGTGTCTAGGTCCATCAGGAAATTCCCTTGGTCCATCAGGAAAATGTCTAGGTCCATCAGGAACATTCCTATGGCCATCATGAAAACCTCTTGGTCCATCAGGAAAGTGTCTAGGTGCATCAGGAACTTCCATTGGTCCATCAGGAAACTGTCTAGGTCCATCAGGAAATTCCCTTGGTTCATCAGGAAAATATCTAGGTCCATCAAAAAGGTTTCTGGGTTCATCAAAAAGGTTTCTGGGTTCCTCAGGAAAGTGTCTCTGTCCATCACGAAAATGTCTAGAACCATGCCTGGGTTCATCAGGATAGTTTCTTGATTCTTCTGCAAGGCTTCTAGGTCCATCAGGAAAGTTTCTGCGGTCATCCGCTCGCTGTCGATCTTCATATCTTCTGTAATCATCTTCCTCATTATTACGGTTGAATCTAAGATCATCTTCCTCATCATACATCTCGTTTTCCTCATCATAGTCATCAAATTCATTGCCAAACCTCCTTGAATACTGCTCCTCACACCCAGGATCTACTTCATTATCTGGTCCCCCAGGATAGGCACCGAGTAATCCAGGTTTGCCAAACAGTGTATGATACTGCCGATCGACTTCCATCTGCATCTGGAGCTCCATTTGGTCTGCTACCATATGCGCATTGCTTATGATTTGCTCTATGACAGCATGGGGTAGCCTTGGCAAAACGGGTTTCTTCGGCACTATCTTTGCGGCAACGGATGGCTGGCTTTTCTGCAAGAAGCTCAACACAGCTGGATTCTGCAGGACATCTGATTTTTCCATCACACTTGACAAATTGTACAGCAATTTATCAGCTTTGGGCTTCTCCTCTGCTGGTTGGAATGTTTCAATATCCATTAGAGATTTGATTCCACCTGCTGATCCAGGGGTGGCCTTATTAGAGCTGATGTCATTTGTCTCCGTAATATCCATAGCCTCTCCATCAGCGCCAGTGCAATTCTGTAAAGTAGACACAACATCATGAGCAGTGTCCATCATGTCCTTTGTCAAAGTATCTGGATTTTCAGAGAGTGAACCAGAAGCATTCAATCCAGGGATTTTCAGATAAGGCAGGAGCAGTGGTATTACGACTGCTGCCCGTAAGATATCCTGCGGGGTATCAAAAGAAATCTTAAAATCCTCATCTCTTTTCTTTTGATCTCTTATATGTTTGACGGTTTTGGGGATCAGCGACTGTCTTTTTGGCTTGATGTCATAGTTGGCCGGCGGTGCCCATCCAAATTGTGGCACGCCAGACTCGGGTAATCGTGGCGCTCCCATCTCCTCTTCCCTATTTTTCTGCAAGACTTTCCTAATCTTGAACCCAGTGTCCAAATGCAGCTGTCCCTTTTTAATGAATTCCGCCAATTTTGTCTCCCTATTTGTCTCTTCTTTTTCGTGTCTTTTCTCCACGTACCCAAGACCCCGATGCTCCCATGGTTTGGGTAAATGTCTGGTGATGTCATCCTCATCATCTGGTTTTGTCACCTTTACATTTCCTTTACGCCAGGCATCCTGTCTCTCTCGACGCTTTGCTCCAACATGCTTTGTTCTGGTGACTTTTCTAAAACGACTTTCAAACAAACGTGCCTTTTCTTCCTCTACCTCGTCAACTGTCTGCTGTGGTATAAATGGCCTCTGAAAAAAACACAATGCCAAAATGGGTTATTTATAATTATTAATTTACTATGAGATTTACCCCAAAGATTCAAATGAAGATACCATCTTATTTTTTTAAATTTATCCTAGCACAGATATTCTAACACTTTCCACACAGCTTTTGGTTTTACCATACAAAACCATACAATATTTGTCAGCAAAAACTAAATTTTAAAAATAAGAAGAAAAAAATCGATCGACCGAACGACTTCAAGAATTTTGGCACTTGAGGGCAACACAACAATATTTTTTTAGCCTAACTACGATAGGACTATCTACACTTGTCAAACATGCAGTCGTTTCAGCACAACCATTCAGAATGATCTTACATGAAATGTAGTGCCAGTTATAAAACTTAAGTTCCAGATTTAGTTTAAAGGTATATGACCCGATCACTTTTTTGGGGCTATGATTTTTTTTTCACATCAAGATATTTTGATATCAGAAGAATCCTCATATTTTTCTCATTATGTCTGTAAAATCTTAGGGGCCAGAAATGTTCCATTTAGAAATTATAGGCAAAAATGTGGTGAATTACTGCCAAAGGTGGTTAACCACCAGCCAGTTTGTGTACTACTCAATGGGCAACATAATTGTGACCTTGTGATTCTAAAATGAGAACTATTGCATTTAATTAAGCTACTCAAACTTTGGAATGTGACAAATTTAAGGATGACCTTCCATATAAAACAGAAAACATCAAGTTGAAAATCGGGCCAGCAATCAGAACATCTACCTTTAATACTCAAGTGAAAGAAATAGATGGGGTGATAGGTGACGTCACACCGGGCAAAACATGGCTAGTTGCCATTGTTCTTTGCCCGGCAGTTTGCGCACGCATCCTGTTTTGTTTAGGACCCGTGCTTTTTAAAACTCGCACCACCAAAGCATTATAAAGGGCAATACGGCATAGCGGGCAGTGTTGTGGTTATATGGAGTTCCCGCAAGCGTGTATCGACAGTCCAGTCCCTTCGACCGTTGCGTTTGTTGATAAACATTGGATGTAAACAACGGTCACCTCATCTATACTCACAGGTTCTTCAGGTGTAACAATTTGCCTTGACTCTTGTCTGGGTCGGTACTGATCATATTGCTGTGTGGCAGGGAATGGTGATGGCTCGGGATTAGGAACACTGCCTTCTTCATCCATTACTTTTAAGATGTGAGATTCACTTATCATATGCTGAAGAGAAACAATAACAAACAACTTTTTATTTAATATATCAAGTCGTGGAAAGAATGTTTTAATGAGAATTTTGGAGCATCCCATCACTTACAAAGAGAATACCGTATTATCCCTATTAAGCGCCCGGGCGGTTGGCAAAGTCATTTTGGGTGGGCGCTTATTAAGTTACCTTTTTTAAACTCATTTATCATATTAAACACTGTCAAATTCGGCAAGGTTGCACTAGCGGAAAACCATGTGTGATCGAAAAGTAAACTGTTTAAAATTTTGGGGGAAAATCAACAATGCGGCGTCGCAGTGTACTCACTGTGGCCACATTACAGGAAGTCAATGTTCCGACAAGCTTCAAGTGCCCTCCGAAAACTTTGTTTATTCTCGGTAGTTTTGAGCATGCGCCATGAATAAAAAAACAAAGATGGCGGCTCGCATCGGGGAGAGCGGGCGGCAGCGGCGATCGAACCAGGCTTACTGGTACTGCTTTACTGAAGGACGCCGTGACGAAAAATGTTGTTGTACAGTGCTACGGTAATTGAAAAGGTGGGTGCTTATAAGGGATTGTTTGTTGGTAGTCATTGAGAAAGACGGGGTGGGCGCTTACAAGGGCATGGGCGCTTAATAGGGATAATAAGGTACATCGAAAATGTGAGAACTACTGTAACCTCAAGCTGGGAGATTTCAGAATCATTTTGAAAATTCACAAAAATTTACCAATTTTTTGTAAATAAAAAGAAAACTTCTGACCAACTGACCCTAATGAGAGGTTCATTGCATGTATAACAGATTTTTTTGTAGCCTAACGTCAGCGTGTAATATTGACATAGGCGCAGCGTTTCATAGCCAAATAAAGCCGACATTCTTCGCTGATTGCAGAGGTATAATCACACAATATAATTGTGATGACTTAAATATATTGACAAAACCAAACCTTTTTTACAGTCACTTTGAATATTGAGACATGCAGGATTTGAAAATTAGGTGTCCAAAGTGGGACCAAAATAAAGTGGAGCGAGCAGCGCTAGCGAAGCGTCCACAACTCCACGTTCCTGTGTAAATTGACCGCATCGGAAGCTGTGAGCTCCGAATTATTATGAATAAAAATTGGTCCAAATTTAAAATATTGCTAACAAAATACAATGTTTTTTGACATAAAATAGTATATACCCAAATAGTATATACCCACCTTTTGGGGTTCAATTGGTGAACAAATATTCAAAGACGTAAAAAATGACGCCTGGAACTGAAAGCTAACACTTATTACTTGGCTATAACTGGAAGATCAAGAGCCACTATATGATTTTTTTAAATTTTCATTTTGACCATTTCAATCATTTCGGACCTTTGTTATTTCAGATTTTCAGTAGAACAGGGTTAATTAACCATAGAAATTCACACACCCTAAACAGGTACACTCATGTTTAAACTGAAATAGTTCTTGCTATAGAAATTAACTTTGTATAGACATTATATTCTTAATTGGCACATTTACAGCAAAGAGGGATGGCATCCCCAACTGAACCTGCTCAGAGCAATTATCACTCCAATAAACATTACAATCTCCTCTGGATCCCTTTGATGGCAATGTGAATGAACTGTGAACTTCTTAATTTTCCTCAATAGTCCATGCAGCAAATATTTCATTTCAAACTAGTGGGAATAAATAGTTTATATGTTTAAGTTAATTCTACCAATATATTGAACAATTTAGATTTTGAAGTATGAAGAATTTCTATGATTAGTGCACCCCATTCACCCCATTGAATACTCACAGCACTCTCGTCATCATAGCTAAATCGAGAGCCTCGTTTTCAGTTCACTTAAATCCCTCTTCGACGCCAAATGCGCCAATTAAGAATAACATCTATAAAACATGCAATTCTACAACTCAGATCAAGTCTGAAACATTTTAAACAGTGTTAATGTACTTGGGATTAGAAAGAAAAAACCGTATCATCAACTATACTGTTTACATGAAACAAAACCTAAAGAATCTGTCACCCATTTATAGAGGGGTAACTGACTGCATACTTACCAATTTAAACTGTGCATCTGTGCTAAGGAAGACATTACAATCCTTACATTGAAGCATTTTATATTTATTTCGTAAGGAGGATCCCTTTGTTGCAGTTGAGCCTGCTGTGCTACTGGTGCTGCTTGTTGTCTGTCGACAAATGTATAATAAATGAATCATTAAATAAATAATAGTAAGACTCAGACAAATTGACGAGAATGAAATTAAAAAAAGCTTTACAATAAACTGGAACCCGTCCCTCTGGCTCTAAATTGCGAGTTGCGACAAAAGTGTATCCACTGAACTGCAGAGGCTGTGTTTAGTATGCGCACCAGAAAAGAGTGCTAATGTATACACAGTCTTCCTGACCTTGCTTTTAGTTAGCTAATCTAAATTCAGTAAATAGTATCAAAAATATAAGATACATCATAGGGGTAAATTTTCTCTCCATAATATGACACCTCATTCATAATAATTGAGTGGATATTTTTAAAGTTATGACGCTTTTAGATAACAATGTACCTAATAAAAAAAGTTGTTTTTATATGGGATGTCATTGATTTGTAGTTGAACTGAACAATGTGTGCTATCGAAACAGGTCAGGCTTGTATGAATGAATAGTGATTCATTTCATGCAAATTGTCCCTGCTGAGCACACATGATATTCCATAGAAAAATACTACAAGTTACAGTACACTTAACTACCTTGGTCGTTGTTGTTTGAGGGTGGTCTGCAAAATCTGAAAGATCCCACATGCCGTACATGCTTAGCCATGAATTCTGCGTATGCCCACTAATTTTCTCCCCGCTTATAGCAGAGTTGGCTGTAGTAGCATCTTTAGAAGTATATGTATATTCAGTGGACTGCTGTTGTTGCTGCTGCTGTTGCTGCTGCTGCTGCTGCTGCTGCTGCTGCTGCTGTTGCTGCTGCTGCTGTTGCTGCTGCTGCTGCTGTTGCTGCTGCTGCTGCTGTTGCTGCTGTTGCTGCTGCTGCTGGGTATTCACATCATCCAGTCCAGGCCAATTGGTGCTATAGGCATCCTGAGTACTTTCATCACTTGGTATTGTAGACTGCGTGTCATAGCGGGAAGTATCCATCATTCCTCTGGGTCTAGTTGCTGTGGAGCTGCTAGAATTCATTGCTGGTGGAGAACTGAACCGGGTACTGTTGTCTACGACCGGTATATTGGAATATGCACCGGTGGTTCCGGTTCCAGTTCCGGCCAGATAAGTTCCGGTGCCAGATAAATATGTCCCAGTGGCTGATGATGATTGTGATGAATAGTTGGTATTTGATGGGTTACTTGTAGAACTTGCAGTGGTTGTAACAGCATTTCCATAAGCATGGCTTTGACTTCCATACTGTGGATAACTTGTTGTAATAGATCTGTACAATTAAAAGGGGCACATTTTTTTAGAAATATTAGCTCATTTATAAGGGCATTAATCTCAGACAATTTATGTTTAAAATATTTTGTTTCAATTAGGTTATAAATGGTACCATGTGTAAATTGAGGGTAAAAAAAGGTCTAAAAGCTTTCTGATTACCACTTTCTTTTCAAAATTGAACATGTAGTTGAAAAGATTTGAAAAAAAGAAGAAAACAAATCATTTCACATTTGTTACAATTTCAAAATGTTCATAGCGCACTTTTCAAAATCTGGCCCTCCTAGTGGAAAGTAAAAACATCAACATTTCAGTATTTAAACCATACAATACTAATTCAAAAGAATATGACCATTCTAATTTTTATGCGGGAATTTTTTAAGGAAATATTGTCTTTAAAAAAACCAATAACAGTAATCTACGAAGCTAGTACACTAGCACCCAAAAGTCTTGGGACACTGATTATGCGCCAAAATCATACCAGATATTACATGTGGACACTATGAGTTGAATAAATGTGTTGCTGAATCTCCTCTCATGAATAAATTCAAAACATCTGCTCATTCCATTCCATGAAATTGGAAGAAAATAGGTGCCTACATTGAATCCCCATACACATTTCCCAATGAAAATAGCTCATGAATAATTCATCAAGCTAATTATAGTCAAACAATCTCTACAGATCAGTGATCAGTGACTTATTGTAGTCTGTAGACAAGGGGCAGTCTCTACGTTATTTCCATTGGTCAAGGGGCAGTCCCTTGGAGGTTCTTTTAGAACCAAATTTATATATAGTAGGCCAGTGGTAATCTACGTGTAGAGCTCTTTTCAGAGCCACCATCTCTGTTCAGTGGAAGCGGCAATCCATCTGAATGGCTCTTTTCAGAGCCACCAATTCTTTCACAAGTAGGAAAGGGCACCTACTCTCAAATCATCCGGCAAGGGGTGGTAGCCCAAATGATGATAAAAAGAGAAGTGGCAATCTCTATGTTTTGTTTAATATTATAATAATTTGGTCCTGAAGAAGTCAGAGCTAATCCTGACGAAAGCTTGACAGATTAAAACTTGTCCGACGGCGAACCCGTTAAACTTTTTAACTTATACTAATTATAGCCTCTACAATCCAATGGTAGGCAGTGATGAGTCAGTTTTTACTTCCTTTCAATTTATAACCTTCCCAATTGTTTATCAATGGATCCACTCAAGTGAAACTAATCTCAAAATGTTGCCTCAATTTTTGAGATATTGAGAATTTATCTCTTTAATCATCTTTAAAAATAGAATATTTGGGAGGGAATTTTTTTATATTTTTTATATTAACACCTAGACTTTCATATGGTAATTGAAACCATCCAATTCCCTATACTTTCTCATTGCACCCACATGAACTGGGCATTCTACAAAGTTACATTAATTTCAAGTATTATTATTATCAAGCTAATTGTACTCTAAAATTAACTAAAACAATCAAAGATTTCTTAAACCACTGAATATTGTTATAAATGCTTTCCCTATAAACCAATGTCTTAAAAAGATCTCAAATTTGTTGAAACAAACTCATTTGTACCTTTCATCAATTTAATAACCTAGAATACCAACAATCCAACACAGTAGTTCAATGGGTTCCCAGTGTATTCTCTCATTTTGTAGCATGCAAGGTGTCCAAAGACTTTTGGTTGCTAGTATATTTACCCAGTAGCAGCTACAGCAGATGCTGTTGTAGTAGCTCCAGTAGCAGGAACTGCATATGCTGACGTAGCAACTCTAGTAGACCCAGTAACAGCAACAGCAGATGGTGTCGTTGCAGCTCCAGTAGTCCTCGAATAATTGAAACTAGTCTGATACCCACGCTGATAGCTGTTAACTGGGGCGTCCTTGTTGATATAAGCAGATGGTGGCGGGTAGCTGACAGCAGCTGCTTTTTGGGTTGTAGTTGGTGAGGCTGTTGATGATATGCTGAAGATGAGATTATTAGAAAATAAATAACCGCATACAAACAATGTGTGGTTTCATTTAAGCATTGTTTAGGCTAAATTTAAAAAATAATTTGTCTAAAAGCTCCCGCGCGCGTTAGTTTATTGATGCGCATTTTTTTTTTTTAAATTTAAAAAAAATATATATATATATAAAAAAAATCCCAAAATTTCACAGATTTTTCAGATTTTCATTGATCACATTATTTTAAAATACAAAAGGTTACTTTTACAAGGATTTCAATATTTTATATTTAAAAAAAAAAAAACCTTAAAAAAAACCGCATTCCGCACTAGGTTTTGAAAAACTGAAGAGCTTTGAGACAAAGATTTTTTAAATATAGCCTTAAAGGTGACTGACCCAATCCCTCCCCTTTTACCATCAATATTGAGATTTGGACTTTTTTATGATGCACCTTTGAGCAGAACAGATCACAAATGAAACAAATCGAGTAAGGCACTTTTGAGCATTGCAAAATTAAGTTTTGTTGGGTGCTTGACAAAGAAGATTTTAACATCGCACCCACAATGCATTGTGCCAACTCAAGATTTTTTCCCCATGATGCATTTGGATTTCGCCTTATCGATACTCGTATTAATCGGAAAATGGATGGTTCCCTTTTTCTTTTCTTTTTTTCAATAACTGTGAGTAAGTTGTTTACTATAGGATGATCAAATATTGAACGAACACCACGCACGCAGCACAAAGATGATCGCGCCCTAAATGTTCAAGCTCATGGTTGTGCGCGCTTCATGCAATGTACGCAAAATGTTGCTTCAATGTGTACGTTCAATTATAAATCCGACTATAGTCGAGCTATTAGGTTTTAGACATAAAGAAAAAGGAACACTGAGAACTAATTTATTCATTGATGTTAACAAGAATCTAAGAGCTTGTATGTTGATGGCGTTATGAAGCCATGATTTTGTGCATATATGTCTATGGGAACCGAGATCAATCGCCCCACCAATATTTTGGGTCTGTCGGTTGGGATTAGCACTGTTGGTTCATTTGTCAAGGGGAATCATGGAATTATGACATTATGACGGTCAAATTTAGTACAAAAATTGAACAAATTAGAGCGTTACGCGCACATGTGATCATTTAGAGCCAATGATTTACCTCAATCATGGCAACATAAGTGTAAAAGCGCAAATTTCTGTGCGCATTTGTTTCGTTGCTCAAGTCTTGTCGGTTCACTTTTATTTCTCATCCCTCCAATATGAAAAACATAGCTACGCCACTGACGTTAGCACTTTCCATGCGGCTTTTGTTTTTACCATATATACAAAAAGAGATTTTTCAGAAAACTCTCACAAATTTCAAAGACTATCTCAAGGATTACTGAACCAATACTAGGCATGTTTGCATTTCTCATGATTATTTCAAATATGGTGATGAAATAAAATAATTGTGAGCAATATTATGCCATGCGAGCGTTTTGCGCGCTCTTCTGAATTCATTCGCTGCGTTAAGAGGTTTCGCCAATTAGTAGTAACTGCCTAAACTATATACACCTAGCACAAAAAGTCCCTGACCAGGTGCTTTGTTGTTGGCTAATCCAAAATTAATAATCGGTACCAAAAATCTGAGATAAACATTAAATGGGCAAATTTCTCTATAGTTTGATACCTCATTCATAAAGATCGAATTAATACTTTTGAAGTTATGATGATTTCAATAACCACAAGTTACGACAACAAAGTTGCACTAGAATCGGTTTCCTATGTGATATTATTGATTTGCATCATTGATTCATTTGTCCACTGTGTGGTCAGGTACGGGGATGAATTGGGTGGCAGGCATCGACAGGGAGTCAGTACACACACATTTTCAATGCGTAATCACACACAAATAAATGATATCCCATAGAAAACCATTTCTAGTGCAACTTTGCTGTTGTTATGCGCGATCATTGAAATCGCCATAAGTTTAAAATTATCCATTCAATTCTTTTTTGAATGAGGTATCAAACTGCGGAAAAGAAATTTGCTCATTTAAATGTATATCTCAGATTTTTGGTACCAATTATCTATTTTGAATTAGCCAACATCAAACCCCCTTGGTCAGGGACTTTTTGTGCTAGGTGTAGTTACCTCACTTACCTTGTAGATTTCTTGCTAGAATACGACTGCCAGCTTTCTCTCGGGGGTGGTGGTGGTGGTGGCTGCGGAGTTTTTGGTGGTTGAGGCAGTGGTGGTGGAGGCTGACGAGTTTTGGGTAATCGCGGTTGCGGTCGATCATTAGCTCTATTACTGCCTCGTTGATCATAAGTGATATTTCGGAATCTTTTTGAAGCTGTATTCAAATTAAATTGAAGGGTTGTATAGATTGTTACATTTTTCTTTAGGTATCAAAGTTCTGCCAATAACCAAATATTCAGGTTCACATGCTTATAAAGGAGTTGCAAAGTTCGGTGAAGCTAAACAAATCTATCATCCTTTTTAATAAACACTATTAAACTTTTCAATTTCAAATGAACACAACCGAGTACAAGAAAATGTGTCATTATTACCCTTCCATCTCACAGAAATAAAAGCCATAATAGATTCCGGCTTTGGAAGATACTATGTGTCAGCAAGTTGGACGATCTCCATAATATTATTTATTTGTTATTTTTTGCTACGGGAAATAAAAATATAAAAATGTGCGTGAAGTAATACTGGGGGAAGCCAACGGCTGAACCGGAGTGCACATACTACACAATATATCATTTCCCACACCATACCAATGCTGCACTCTAACAAGTTTATACTAAGTCATTCTTAAGTTATTTTACATTTTAAAGGTAGATGCTCCGATCACATTTTCATAACACAGATTTTTCTCAAACATATGGAGATTTTCATATCATATGAAAGATCGTATTTTTCTGATTAACATACTGAAATTTGACGGCCGACACCAGTATGATTACGAAGAAATCGGTGAAATAACATCGAATTACCGCGAAAGGTGGTTAACCACCAATATAGTTTGTGTACAACTCAATGGGCACATTTCACGGCATCTTGTGCGTCTAAAATAAGAACCATTAGAGTTATGCAACTCAAACTTTGGAATACAACATTTTCAGGATGACCTTTCATGTAGAATAGTAAACTTCAAGTTGAAAATCGGAACATCTACCTTTAATTGCTGAAAAAATAATAGTATTGCAAATTGCCATACCAAGCTGCTGCATGTGGGGGTGTGTGCACTTAAACCCGGATGGTCAGTGACATCAGTGAACGAAGCCCCTGCGGTGGTGGGCAGCGCCCCCTGAAGCTCCCGGGTTTTGGGGGTTTTAACTGACTTAAATCGCCTCTCGTTGGTCATACTTTTTTATTTTACAGAGGAAAACAGGGCTCTGTGTTGTGGAGGGGCAAGTTTTTTCCTTGCGGCCGGTCAGTGGTTGATTTTAGTAGGCCTATGAAATCTGGCTATATCATTAAAATTATTTTTTAAATTATTTTTTTAACCACTCTTGTGCCACTTAGGATGCCTTGATGCGCCACAAGTGGCGCATGCGCCACCAATTCAGAAAGCCTGCTCTAATGGATGCTATCTTATGCACCATTGCTTACTTGTTTCCATAGCATTTTTACCAACCACATTGCCATCCATGTTTAATAAAAAATGACACTCATCAGAGCATAAGTTTAAAATACAGGTTTAATAAAGGGGCATTGAGAGATACGTATTGGAGTGCACCCTCAATTATCCTGTAAATCAGGTTTTTTTTCATCAAAGTAATACTTAGGCATATACTATCTACCATCTGAAACAGTTTACCAACATTCACCGTTTATCATATAAAACTTCATGATTTTCTTAGTTTTCGATATGAAAAGAGCTTTGTTGAAAAAGGGCCACCAGACCACTCCAACATATTACTCATTTTGTATTATTGAATTTGCATTGACAAGTCAAGAAATTAATCAAATTATTGTATGGCTGTGTTTATTACTGTTTCTATGAATTGGATTGGTGCATCCATGCACGCCAATTGAGGCACCAACGATACACGCCACATTCCACATACTGAATAGCCATCCATTCAATAGTGCAAAATGAGTAACAGGTAGAAGTGGATGTAGGCCCTTTTGCAACACAGCTCTTTATATGATCATATCGAAACTAGGTGCTGAATTCAGAAGTTATGCTATCGTTTTACACTTGGACTTTCGCAGCAAATCTCATCCCGGAAGTGCCATTATTGGCTTAATTGGCATGAAGGCGATGTTGGAATTGTATGACATTTTGGATTTGGGCTATGTTGATGATTATCTTTACGTTATTTGCTCATTTAGTATATCAATACATCTCTCAATGCCCCTTTAAAACACTCACCCTTAAAGCTAGCACTTTTTTCTCTTGATAAATGTAGACCAAGTTCCTCACGTCTGATTAACAGAAACAAAAAGAAAACAAAATAACAAAAACCAAATCAAATTAGTGAAATAAGCGCCTAAATGTACGTATCACGTTCTGTTCTATTCACGAAAAGAGGGTATGTTTGATAAAAATCTGATTACAACTATAAACACTGTGTAATGCAATGAGAGACTTCAAATGTTCACGTAAATCACCAGATTGGTGTGCTAACTAAACTGTGAGTGCAGATATTTTTAAATTTTGCATAGGTTTGCAGCAGTATTTTGTAGTACTTGGCAAATTAAGGGAAAAACCAAAATATTAACCTAATATAATAAGCCGGTTCCATCTAGGCTTGGGGTAATGCAGCAGAGCTGTTTACTTGGTACCCGCCCACACGCTTGAGAAACATAAAGCGCACTGTGCATTATGCGTGATGCGTGTGTGTATCCAAAACCGTGTGCATGTGGCCATATCGCGCACATACAATTTGTTTGTTTTGGTTTGTTTTTTGGTTTTTTCATCGCGCGGAGGGATAAAAAAAACTTTTAAAAAACTGTTCTATTGGCAGCCTCTTAAGTTGGGTCGGTCGGTCTGGGATATTTTCTCTTCTTTTTTCCCCTTCAAATTGACCGTAAAGAAACTCCCACAAATCTGTAAAAATGTTACTGTCTTTTGACAAGCATACAAATTGTTGAGGTTCAGTATTCATCTGCATATATGTGAGTATCTTTCCCGGTGTTCTCTCTTCGTATTCAGAGGGGGTAACACGTGATCGTTCCAGGATCTTGAAATACCCCTCTATTTGACAGCGATTCACAGACAATTTTGGTAATTTGACCCCCTTTTTCGCACAAAAACACAGACATTTTGACTGATAATAACCCCCTTTTTTCACCATTCAAGGACACTTTCTATAGTCCCCCTATTTTTTGGGCAAAAATGAGAACACATCTGGTTCAACATACTTTTTCCTATTCCCTGGACAATTTGTTATGACACAATACTCATTCTATTTTATTTTATTTTTCGCAGACATAGCCTCTCGAAAAATCACCCTTGAATTTTTTGAAATCGCGGACAGCTTCCAAAAGTACCCCTTATTTTTGGAAATCGCAGACATAGCTTCAAAAAATACCCCTAATTTGGGGAAATCGTGGACAAGGCTTCAGAAAACACCCCTAGTTTGGGGAAATCGTGGACATGGTACAGAAAAAACAACCTTTTCCGTGATTTTTGGAACGATCATGCATACCCAAAGTCAATGTTGACTGAAACCACCATCTTTTACACCAATTTCTAAAAAAGAATGGGTCGGTTTGGGCCAATAGAACAGGGTTTCTTTTTTTTGTCGCCTAACTGAACGTTAGGGAATTGCATCCCCTCAAAAATTGACACTTACTTCTCTCTACTTTTCCTACTACTTCTTTGACTTTCTCTTTGGTTTATGAAAAATTCTTCTGGCAGCTCATTCTGGCGGACACCCCTGGTGCCAAACAGCCTCTTGGCTATATCTGGCAGCGATCCTCCAGATTTCAATCCCAACGCCTTGAGGGCACATCGAAGACGCAAAGTGCCAAGTTCTTCTAGTTGCTGTAAAAGGATCATGACATTTTGTTTAGTTCAAATTCAAATTCACTTATTTGTAACTAAAACACTTCTATACAGGGTGTTTCTAAAAAGTGTCCCATTTATTTCACTGCTAATTACTGGTCACATTCAGGGTTTGAATCAATCGAAGGCATCGAAGGCCATTGCCTTTGGCCATTGCCTTCGATGCCCCACCTAATAGTAGCCTTGATGCCCCTCAATTTCTGGCTGTTTTCACTCTATTCAAAAGTACATAATGGCCTTGGATAAAGTTGGTACCCCTTTAAAATTGCCTTAAATTGCCTGCCCTTTTCATATCTTATTTCAAGGCCTGATCACATTTGATAGAGGACTAATAGGGCTTACCAACAGAACATTTTTTTAAAACAACAAACATAGGATGTATTTTTAAAGGAGGTGTCCCGCAAGCACAACATTGTGCATTATATGTTTGTTAGAAATACAATTATCGAGCCCAAATCGCGTAGTTCTATAGAACAAAACATCATGCTTATCACAAGAACGAATAAAGTCCCGGTGTCGATTAAGTCATAGTTATAAAATACACTTGCGCAAATTTTATCATATCTTTGGAATGAATTGTCCATTCTTGATGGGATTTTCTGCAAAATGTTGCATTTTTTACATCAGATTGATTTTGCTTTGCTTGATCACATCCAAGGCTTAACAGGTTTTTACCGGGAGCTACTTTTTTCAAAAGTAGCGCCCGGATCATGGGATTTATTGAGAACCAGGAGCTATTTTCAGTTTACTGGGAGCTAACTTTTATTAAATCGTATTGTCAAATAGAAATTAGATGTCTTAGGCAAGCTTACCGATCATCAACGGGCGCTGGTTTGGACAAAATATCAGCGCTCGGTTGTTTATTTTTCAGTGTTACCGGGCGCTATGGCAGGAGGATCTTGATCACATCACATATTTATGACATATACATACCGCTTGAGACGAAATCTGTTTCAAGTCCAGAAACTCCGGTTGGATGAAAACATAATCTTCTTTGATATTTGCAAAATAGTCGTACGTAATTTGTTCTTTTGGGATGCCTTTGGTAGAGAAGAGTCGTTTGGATAGCTGGATGCAATTTTTTGGCATGCCTTGTTGTGACACACCTAATGCCAATAGAGCTCCCATCAAGCGATGTTGTCCCAGACGTTCCATTTGCTGTGCAATTAAAATGAAAATTGATCAATTAAAAATGGAGAGGTTAGACCACATTTTTTGTTTGTTCTGAAAATTGCCTGAAAAATTGTCAAAATTAAAATATAATCTTAATTTTGTTGGCGCGCCCCAATTTGGGGGACGCCTATTTCCACCACTCAGTTGTGGAAGAATACAAAATTGTGTAATACCTTGGTGTTTTGGTACCAAATTCAAAATAAAATAAGCGGTTTAGCATGTATACATTGATTTAAAAAACTATGTGTTATGTTATAAATATGTGTTTTCTGAAATTTGGCAGTATTTGGGAATTCGGCAACACCTCCTGTAATAAGTCAATGGGTTTTCAAATTATAACGAAAAATTCTGTAAATCAAAAACGGCTTTTTGGAAACAATTCAAACTTGGCATATGGCCATATGTTATGAACTCGCCACCCTTAGCGTTACATCACAAATATTATGCATTTTTACACCAATTGAGTTTCAAATTGGAATATCTCCACAATTACTAACCCTAAACTAGCAAAGGCATACATGTTTGGAAAGCTGAGGACATAAGCAATCCAAAATACACATTTCAACTCATTATACAGGGTGACCTTGAAATTATACAGGGTGGAAAAAATAATTTCCGGATAAAAAGTGGATTGTATAATGCATGCTTATTACTAACTTACAGTAATAAACTGAAAGTAAACAATAGTTATTTGGTTAGAGGATGGGTGAAGCCTACTGACCATGGAGAAAGAAAAATCACATTTGTTTGTTAATCTCAGAATACAGGGTGTTCCAAATTATGTTGTTGTTTTTTTACAATTCAACATATTTTGAACTAAAACATTTTAGCCCTAACCCTAACTGAAAATGTAAGTCCATATTTGGATTCCTCATCAAATTCCCTTTTAGAAAATGTATACTTTGACTGTGATAGGATAAGTAATTCAAGATTTACAGCAATTTTTAGAATTTGAAGACATCCGCATTACTTTCTACAGTGTTTATCATGAAAACAGGTAGTTTCGTAAGTAAAAGTTCATATTTTATGAACTAAACTAATCATAAAGAGTTCAAAATGATTAAACATAACTAGCAGAATTGTTTAGCTGTAAATTAAGACCAAAACCAAGTTTGTAGCCCCTGTAGTACTTTAGAAGTAGTGAATTTAATCAAGTTTACACATGCGAAACGCACTGTTCCCATAGAGTTTGTGTGTACCGCATCCCCCACCTCCTCCACCTTGACGATTCGCGATTCAATCAACCATAACTTCGCTAATTGAAAAGCTATGTTGTTCATATTTACAGGTTTATTAGTGGTACTCATTAGCTTTCAAATGAGACCAAGAACATGACTATAGCCTTATGTTTTGCTAAGATATGATGAATTAAACAGATCAAAATTTGAAAATATGTAACGACACCACCATTTTTGGGTGGCGAGTTCAAATCGCATGGCCATATCTTCTTTTCTTATCAATGTACACATCCTCTGCAATTTTGAAGCAAATCATTGCCGGTCACCGTAGCCGAGTAAGCCACCTTAATCAAGCATAGGACTATAATACTCGGACCAGTACAGTAGTGTGTTACACAGTTTTTGCTTTCGCAATACCAGATTCAATTAATCATAACCCTACTAGCACTAACACAAATCTTTACAATGCGATAGGATGGATTTTCATCAGATTCCCGCCAAGTTTCAGACCCTGATGTCAATTCCTTTGGCCAAACTAATTAAATAGTTTGTCTCAAAGCTCTCCCAAAGTTGAAAACCTAATACGGAATGCAGTTGGTTTTTTTCGTTTTTTTTCTTCTTTCATTTTTTTTATTTCTCCGGACTGCAGGATGACAGGAGTCAAATACGCTATTGTGTACTCGAGGCCAGGCTTTCTGACACCAAGATCATCTTAAACCATTTAAAGACAAATGAAGATATGAAATGGCAGACAAATAAATGTCAATTCTACAACTTAGAAACATTTAACTTTGTGGTTTTTTTATTATTTATTAACAGAAAAAAAATAAGAAGAAAAAAATGAATAAAAAAAATCAGAAAAAAAATCAATAACGTGGGCCATTTTACTAACGCTTGCGGGAGCTTTGAGATGAACTATTTAATTAGTTGGCCTTACCTCTGGACGAGTGAATGGTGTCAGGTCCATGTGCGCCACTACCACCTGGCTCATATCAAACCCGGCAATTTGAGTCCCTCTTGGCATGATGACGGTGGTTAGTGTGTAGACCCGTAGAAACTTAAATCATTTGTTGTTACCTTAATTCACATCAACCTGTAAAGTGGTGAATTAAAAAATGAATTTGCATCATTAGTGTACACAAGTGAGCTACTTTCAATTTTCAAAAGAGGGGACTTTTCGGCTGTGTGTTTTTCAATATTACATGAAAACAGATAGAAAAAATAAAATAAAGTACACATCATGTAATAAGAATTTAGGAGTAATTTTCAGTCGTAAAATCTTAATGCCTTGATCAATTTGATGTTATTTTAATGCACTTATCAATGGCAAACCCGACCCCAGTCTGAGACATGGCGGAGACCATGCAGGGTCTGTACGCGGGATGTACACAAAACGTTGCCCGGCTAAGCAGGGGGTGCACACGGACGTAAAGAGTGTGCTCCTGCTAGCCGGGACGTGTAGCCAGGACGGAGCGGGGACATACATCACTGAAAAAATGAGCCAGGGAATTGGAACCTGGGGACTATAATGTGAGTTAGCACTAGGGGATTCTGTTCAAATGAGTACAAAGGATAATTAACACTGATTAATCTAAAGATAAGACTTGGTTCATTCCAATTTCTAAAATGATCATCACTTAATAATGGCTATAGTTGGGCGTGACACACTATGTCCAGGCTATTGAAGGCCGGGACTGTAACCGGGGCGTACACTTTGTCCTGGCTAGAGCAGGGACGTACACAAAATGGTGCCCCGCCCTGTGGGGACCGTACACGAATGTACCAGGGACGTCACATTGGCAATTTGTCCGCCCGTCCCCGCTAGGTCAGAGTGCCGTTTAAATCTGTGGACATATTGTTTTGATTCACCCTGTATTTTTAAAATAGTGATGCAGAACAACAAACACTAGAAGCCTATCGCGTCTCAACAATTTCAAATGCGTCTCAACTTAGCGTCTCAACAAATTTGTTGAGACGCTAAGTTGAGATGCATTTGAAATTGTTGAGACGCGATAGGCTTCTAGTGAAAAGGTGGGACGTTGCAGTCAATTTTAAGTTTATATTGTGTTCTCAGATAATTTAAGCTTTATGCACAATATCAATTGCATCAAACCTTGGAAAAAAGACACAAGGAAGCACTACGGTGTTGAATCCTTTGAGCAATCAGTTTGCAGACCCCTAGACCACAAAGCCAACAACATAATGCTGCTAATGCATCACCGGTCCAAGTGTTTATGTACGTGGGACTTTTGAATAAGCGATTTATAGCGTTGTGGAATCATGATATGGTATAGGAATCAATGATGAGTACTCACTGATCATTTAGTGAGTTTATTGATTATTTTGTCATGTTTGTCCCATGCTGGGCATGCATGGATTAACATATAGGCCTAATACCAACTGATCTTTTTCTGGCATTTCTGGAGCATTCAATAACGGAGTAATTCTGTTATACCCTTCACAGAGGTATTCATAGTGAATGATTTTTAAGAACGACGCATACTTCCGATGTAGGTGTGTAGGGTATAACAGAATTATGCCTTCAATAACAATAACATGAATAACTTCTATTCAAAAACATGATGCCTCAAGATGAGATGGACGCTGATTACACAATCTGCCACAGAATTAGATTTTTACAAGCATGAACTTATTTTATAGACTGATTAAGTCTGTGTTCCAAGAGATGGTTAGCTTCCCCCTTACACTCTTGCCCAAGGTCTTAGCCAGAGACCCGTCAACCCGTCATCTGGACGGGCAGATTACTCCCAGGGCGGGCAGATTTACGGAATTTAACAGATGTGATCTTCTAAAAATAGTTGTTGTAAGAGTTTAGTGAACTTGAAAACTAGTTCTGACTGACAAATCAAGGCTAAAACAGCACACATTTGAACCTTGTGACCCAAAGAGGTGGCAAACAGGTTGATTTATATTTTTGGGTCAAGTTCTGAACAGGCTATTCTGATCAATTGGACGGGCAGTTGCTGAACTCTGGCTAAAACCCTGCTCTTGCCTCAACAAGTACCAAAATCATAGATTTTGGTACAGCAAGGACTAGGACAACTTGACATTGACTACAAATCCTACACCAACCTAAGCCAGGATGTGAATCCTGGGTGATATCCTAAGACAGATCTTGTCCACCGTGTAAAGCTCCGCCACCTGAGATTTCTTGGCCATATACTCCCGTCACCCTGATGAAGAGCCTGCTAAAAGTATATATGCCACCTACGCACCAACACATGGCCGAAGGAGACGTGGTCGTCCCTGCACATCATATCTTACATAATACATATACAGCGCTTACTAGGGGACAATGAAGGCATGATTGAAGATCGACAGATTGCATGGAAGAAACTTCAAACGATCTTTACAGATCAGTGACTGCACTACTGTGCATTAGACTTATTGTAGTCTGTAGTAGACAGGGGGCAGTCTCTACATTATTTCCATTGGTCAAGGGGCAGTCCTTTGGAGGTTCTATTAGAACAAAATGTATATAGTAGGCCAGTGGCAACCTACGTGTAGAGCTCTTTTCAGAGCCACCATCTCTGTTCAGTGGAAGCGGCAATCCATTTGAACAGTTCTTTTCAGAGCCACCAATTCTTTCACAAGTAGGAACGGGCACCTACTCTCAAATCATCGGGCAAGGGGCAGCCCAAATGATGATAACAATCTCTATGTTTTGTTTAATATTATAATAATTTGAATCTGAAAAAGTCAGAGCTAAACCCTGACGAAAGCTTGACAGATTTATTTATTTTATTTATTTATTTATTCAACAGGCTAATAACATCAAAATATAAACAACACAATAAAGGAGGTCTGCTGAGCAGCCAGGGAGCACTGAAAGCACAACAGAGTACTATCACCACAAGGTGCAGTGTTCCCAACTCAGCAGAGCTCTACAAACTTTAAACCTGTCCGACGGCGAACCCGTTAAACTTTTAACTTATGAATACCCGTCGTAAAAGCCTATCTCACAATTTGAAGAAACTTGTGTTCGCCTGCTCTGCAACCGAAGGATGATGATGATGAAGCCAGACAGATGTAGACGAAGAGACCTTAACCAATTTGAAATCCGCCACACCAAATCAGACGTTTACGCCAATTCATATTTTCCAAGGACTGTGTTGACATGTAAACACCCTACAAAAACATACGAACGTCGACAAAACCATCCCACATTCTATTCTTTTAAAACCACTGACCCGTCATCAAAGAACTAGTAAGTCTTTTCCCTGTAAATTAACATAACAGTCCACACCGCCACCTCCAGTCAAATCTCTTTATAATTATATTTGGAGTACATGTAGTAGGGCCTATTTCATAATTTTGGAGGAATACCATTACCAACCAAGTACCAAGTTCAAAATAAACAAGTTAGGCCTAGCATGGACTTATCTGATAAGTCCTACTCCATGGGCCTACAATCTTGTTCAAAACCTGTTGGGACACTATACACTTGCGCATGAAATATCTTCCAAAATGAGTAAAAAGCTGTCAGTTGAAAGTATGATAGTCAAAACTAGTTTATGTAAAGCTGCCATCCTCCACCCCCACCCCCCAATCAATGTTGGGGCTGATATATATATAACACAGCCCGTTGCTGGACGATGCTTTTATATGGACCAACATTGAATTTAGGGGGAGGGACCACCGTTCCACAAGACATGCAGGAAGTGTCCCAACAGTTTTGCACATGATTGTATTAAGGGAGTGAGAAAGTGAGCTATAAATAATACAAAAATCGCTATATCTCGAAAACGGTAGCTTTGATTTCAACAATTCTTTTTAAGAAATGAAGAATATTGCTTCTGTAACATTCCGAGTTGAATTTCATAGTCTAATTACGTATACATATTTAATAAAATACATAAATAACCTTTATTTTGATGAAGTGTCATAATTTCAAAGTATGTAATTTACAGCGGTGGGTGTTTTAAACGATTGCATCACCTGTTTTCCGTTTTTAGACACAACTTTTGATTCAATAAAGGGTTTCTTGATCAGATTTGGAGGATATATAGGTCATGTTATCGGTCATGTGACCAACTACTTAAAAATGTTATGCTCCAACTTACTTATAGGGATAGTTCACTTTTAATTACGGGGGTATATTTTGCACACTAGATGCCCAAGAAGTAATGGATATTGCCAGTTATTTAGATTCAAATGGTTTCTTGATAACATATAATTAGGGGGGTCACAACATTGCTCTTTACATTCTTGCAAGTTACTGTACACAATTACTGTACCAATATTGTCAATGTAATGTCTATAAACAGCCTTCTTCAAATTGATTTAAGGCCCATAGCACTACTATTTGGGACTTTGTTGTCAATATGAAAAGTGTTTGTACAAAGCAGATCTATATTTTGAGATTTATCTCCAGGGGGTCACACTCCTTTATAACAAGGTTATGCTAAAATTAAAGTTTTAACTCACTTAATATCAATGTTTTGAAGATACCAAGTTTGGCAGATTTGTATAATTTCGAAGCTTGATATATTACCATTGTATTGGAAACAAAAAAAATCACCTAATTGTAAAGGCTACATGCCAGAAATATGCAAATATAATGCAAAATTATTCAATTTTACTATAAACTGGTATTTGCCACAGACCCATCTGAATTTTGATTGAAAAAATGAATTCTACGTCAAAAAACACATTAAAAGGGTAATTTACACAGCTCAAATCTGTTAACTATCGCCATTATAAGGCTTTTACTATTTCATTATGCAAATTAGGCTAATTAAATATGCAAAAATCTGAAAGGTGCATTTACCGAAGAATAAGCACTATTTTGACCTTAAAAATGAATTCTACACCCAAAAAAACCTTATATGGGTCAGGGATATGTTTCAATTCCCTGATTTTGTATGAAATATAGCCTTCGCATATTTAATGAGCTGGACTTATTCAAATTTATTGGAGGAATGTTGGTTGACAGAGGCATTTTCGGACATTTTGGGTCTTTTTTGACATGCTCTCACACAAAAACACTGTAATTTCAACCTTTCATGTAAGCAGAAATGTAGAATATCCAAGTTATACTCCTAAAATAAGTTATTTTCAGACTTGTAGGGTACCAAGACTTGATTTTATGACATTTTAAAAATCAAAATCTGCAAAGCTGCCAAAATTGGCCCTTTTTCGCAAGAAATTGGGTCATTTTCCGAAACACATTTTTGGTCACAACGCAAGAAATAATGCTCCGATTTTGACGATTTAAACAGTATTTTTCATTTCTGCACAAGTTTTAACCAAAGAAAACAGAATGAGGCCCCAAAAAGCATTTTGAAATTTTCCTTTGACCCCCCTAATATAATACCATCCAAACATGCTAGAAAATACTCTCGTCGCTTACGCGACTCCTGTGTCACGGAAAATGGATTACATAACAAGGAAGGGAGGGCGCTCTAATCGATTACGCAACTCGTATGCATCTCAATTGGGGAACATTGTTGTTGCTTTGGCGAGTACCAACAAGTTAAATCAATCGGCGCACACACTATCGTATTAAGTATTTAACTATTTGAATTAATTCTTTTACTTAATGAATACAAAAAATGTAAAAACACATAATTTGTATTAAACGCACTTATATAGAGTTCTCTGGCATTTTTAAAAGTGTACGGGGATATGGATTTAAGTTTTAAAGTATTCAAAACATAGGCCGATGTCAGACTCGAACCTATATACAACATTTTGTTTACTACATGTACAATGTTGTGTGTAAGACAACAGCGCGCTAGACCGGTAGGCCATGGAGGGAACACACCACTTAACAACGTTTTAAAGAATATCAGGACTATTATGGACACAATCGATATCGGTTAGCCGTTGTTGTTAATGCAATGTATTATAGTTCATTTTGACAATGTATTTTGATGGGCGATAACAGTAATCCATAGATAATTTTCAATCAGAAGTCAAAACAATTATGGGAAAGTCGATTTCCAACAGTATGCCATTACTTTAATATAAAGGTCTTTGACATATTTTCCTTTTTATAACTCATGGCTTACTGTCGATCCAATCGATTCTACATGTAGCATGGTGGCATACTGTGAATAGCCTATATCGATTGTGTCCATAATTATAGTCCTGATATTCTTTAAAACGTTGCAAAGTGGTGTGTTCCCTCCATGGCCGACCGGTCTAGCGCGCTGTTGTCTTACACACAATATTGTACATGTAGTTAAACCAAATGTTATATAGGTTCGAGTCTGACATCGGTCTATGTTTTGAATATTTACATGACGCAAGAATATAAACAATATTGGTGCTTATTGCTAACATGTCACTCAAAGAGATCTACGTGTTTCTTTTAAAATAAAATCATGTCATGATAAAATGACATTATTTGTTTTACCTATATCTTATAAAGAAGTCTTGATTAAAAGTACCATTTAGGTGCATAATTCAGACAATGCCCCTTTAAATTGAAGATATTACTAACGCATTCTTTGTTTTTAAACAAACGATACTAATTGACATTATCGCTCTCTAATATTGCCAAATATGAGATTAATTGGAACATTTTTAATGCAGTTACAAGGACTTATATGAATTTAGTACATTATTTTTTTCAATGCTTTAATACAATCTTGTTCAAAACCTGTTGGGACACTATACACTTGCGCATGAAATATCTTCCAAAATGAGTAAAAAGCTGTCAGTTGAAAGTATGATAGTCAAAACTAGTTTATGTAAAGCTGCCATCCCCCACCCCCACCCCCCAATCAATGTTGGGGCTGATATATATGCTGGACGATGCTTTTATATGGACCAACATTGAATTTAGGGGGAGGGACCACCGTTCCACAAGACATGCAGGAAGTATCCCAACAGTTTTGCACATGATTGTAGGCTAGTTAGTAAAAAAGTAAGTAGGCCTATAAAAATACAATTATAAATTAATAAATAATAAGCTTATTTTTTAGGGCCTTTTTTTAATATTTTTTATTTAGCAATAGCATGCCATATTTTCGATATTCGTCTCCCTAATTACTCCTAATTCTAGAAAACATTTTTCTTCATATTTGAAGAATTTGATAGCATGCATATTGTGTATAACACTCACACTTGTAACAAATTGTACACGCTTACATGTTTTATTTTCATCTTTTTAGGCAGTTTCCTACCGATGTACTTGAATGTATACGGATTGGGAATATTGACAACATTTTAAGTCAATCCATCGCAATAATTGAGCATATAATATCAAATAATTATAATTTGTAAAATATATACACTAAATTTACAACAGCTAGAATTGGATGGTTTAAAAGGGTTTGATTGCTCAATTTATAATCGGCAAAGAGTGTATGGTGTATACTTAAAAGAGATGCATTTTAGAATCGACTGTCCATTTAAGCAACGTCAGAGGGAGAGGTACACGAAACGCAGTAATCGTGTCAGACTTCCAATGTACATAAACGTACTTGTCAATATTGTTCTTTTATTAAAAGCCTTTTATTTGTTTCTTTCAGAAATACCTTGGTGGGTGGTCGGCAGGCCGGCGTGTTGCTGGGAAAAAATAAGGAGGCGGTGCCAACAATTGTTTGAAGTTGCCGAAAATGGGCCGGGGGGGGGGGGGGGGGGGTGCCAAATGAATAGTATATCAAAATTTAGATTCACCTGGTTTTTCGTTTTTTCATGTTTAGGCCAATGGAAATGGATTGTTAGTTTCCTGTTCAAAGTTTGAAAAACGGGACGAGGTAACTTTTCATTATTCATTATTAAATCAGAATTGATGTTTTCGAATGGAATTTAAGGCATTCCCACTATACAAACCAGTGTAAAAGTATTCTTAATACATATTGATTAGTATTATTACACATGAATAACTCTTTTTAAACAATTTAGGAAGTATTATGTGTTGTTGAAAATGTCAAAAAGGTGTCTGAAATATTGCAACATCAATTACATTTGAAATTTGAGTAGGTAATGCTAACATTTTCATTATTAACCCTATACCATGACACCACTGCCAATATAATCCCTTAAAGTCAGCAGGAAGGGATGCCTGGTATTTAGAGCCAATAAAAAAATAAAATCTGTATTCAAGTTTGTCAGAAAATGTAATTTTTGCACACATAATGAAAGTTTTGGTAAAATTGAAAATTTGGGGCGGGAGGCAACAGGAAACTAACAATCCATTTCCATTGGCCTTAATTGTAGGCGGACATAAAAGAAATGTACACACATTTACAAAGGCCAGGTGATGATATCATGACATCGACAGTCTATGATCTATGATCTTTTTATGATAGGCCAAATAAAGAAAGAAAGCAGTTTCTCGTCCCCTCATTTTCAGGAATTCTATAAATTGTCTTTTTCTCTTCTTTATTCTTTCCATAACTTTTTGTTAAAATATATATTAAAAAAGCTGATTATCTTAGTAATAGATTTAATTTAGTCCAATGAGCATTCTAAATCAGGATTTGTGTTAACCAACCCCCAAAACCATGAAATAAAAAGATTTTACAAAAGCCTCGTCCTCTTAAAAGTTACGCAATCAATCATACCACGCTGGTAATGGTGATTTTGTATTGTATACTAATAAAAAATAAAAAATAAAAGTGCCCTCCTCCATTTATTAAAGGTTAGGACGAGAAACTAGTTTTTTTATTTTGGCCTTAAATAGTGAACACCATAAATGGACTCTTTGGCACCCTCAACAATGTTATCAATCAAAAAACACATAGCATAAATTATTATGGCCAATTTGAATATCTAGCTATGGACCAATTAAAGGCATAATTATAATGTGATCTTTTCCAGGTGAGGCCCTATACCCATGATTTTTTTTAAAAGTATATAGATTTTCTTGCAGCTTAACATTTCTGATCATATGAATCATAAATCAATTCTGAGTTACAGAGCGATACGATTCCTAATCACTTCACAATCATGGTTTTTAAGGGTTGTAAATAGAATGTTCGCTAGCGAACAGTTTATTTTCACTCTATTTTCACTAGTAAAAACCATGATTTTGAAGTAATAATAATCATAATAATAACAAGGATTTATAAAGCGCTAATAAAGTAATAAGGAATCGTTTCGCTCTGTAGCTCAGAATAATTATATTCACACCTCAATTTTGTCCTTGATTTTGCACGAAAACAAGCATTACAAATGATGAAAAATACTTGCAGCGCAAAGGGATACTAAATGAAAAACGCATGATTACCAACTTTTGTGTCGAGTTGGGATGGGGCCCGGGCAGACAGTTTTTAGTCAAAGATTTTCAAGTACAGGGATTATCTCTATTGAAATGACTCGCGCCATTAGTACTGAAACTATGCCAGTTTCAGAGCATCTGTATGACATATGGCCGATCGCGGCCGGGGACATGGCTTGTTTGAATAGAGCCGTGATTAGTCATTGATAGTCTCATGCGACAACAGAAGCAGCATAGCCCTTGTAGTGGATGGTGTGACACACAGTAATGTTAAAAACGAGATGGCACGGCGAGATGTAAATACTTCTACACGTTCTTTATCTTGGTCCGAAACACACATAGCTTCTTGAAACGACTTTGCGCACATAGTACCCTGTTTTAGAAATTTATTGGTTGAGTAAATTCAGTCTGGCAAAACTTTTAAAATTAATTTCAAAATACTGTGTCTGACCCTGCCTGAAGCTTTACGTATAAAGAGCTCGTCACCCTGTTGATGCCCTCAACGATCATACTCCAAATATCAACAAGGGAAATGTCTACGGGAATATTCTGATTGCGTCAAAAATTAATGACAATGCAAAATTACTGATTGTGAAATATGTATCATATTCTCGAGTTATTCGTTTAAAAAGAACATTGTTAACTAATCTTTATGTATTTATATTGGTTTACTAGTGGTCCTGATGTCCGTTTCACTGGTGGTTTTAAGGATTGAAGTCGAAGACGGTTGCCCAATTCCTTCAACAATTCCATACAAATCGGCAGGTAGAGGTAAGCTTACTTTTAGTTCAACAAATCATACTGGAATTTGTCATCAGTTGGTATTATTCATTATTATAGGGTATTTGGCATGTTTCCCTATCTGTCCCCATCCCATTTAGTGTAATATATCGAGTAAAAGCTGATGTGTTCATCTTTACAATGATACTGATAGGCATGTTCATAAAATTTTGAAAATAATTTTTTTTTTGAAAATGGAATACATGGAAACAAAGTAGTAAACTAGTAGGCCTACTTTACAATAAAAACTGTTGGTTCAACCATGTCTGCAGGCTGAGTGAATAATATAATAACAAAGTTATAACCAAAGTTTGCCTTATATTGCTAAAACTGGTCAAGTCATGCAAATTTTAAACTATTTTAGCTTAAAAAAAGGGCTTTAATTTTAAAATCATAATGTCCAGTTGCTTGTTGTGTGTGGTTAGTTAGACATCAGTGAATACATCCCAGACCCAGCTGGTGTCTTCCTTTTTCGTTGGATTTAAAAGAGGTAAACATGGAGTTTCCTACAAGGCTACATATTTTGGCGACAAATTTCCAAAAAAATGTTGCCCTTCTTCTTCTTCTTTCGGATACTGCTCAACATCCCTTGTGGGACAAACCGAGCAGGAATGGTTGTGCGCTATGCTGTTCAATTTAGTCCTTGGTTTCTTTATCTTGCTTGCGGTAGTGATCTAGAATTGCCGTCCTGAAGGGTTCTAGTTCTGTTATTGAAGTGATGTTTTGTGGTAAAGAGTTCCAGTCTCTGATTGTGTTGGGAACAAAAGAAAACTTATGACAGTCTTTACTGGATGATAGGGTTTGAAATGAATTTATGTGAGAGTGACGAGTGTGCCTCAGAGCCGGTATAACCCTAACGCTACTACGTCTCACAGTCACCTCACAGCCAGCACCACGTGGCTTGCGCGCGCACAAGTTCTATCTCCTGTAGCACTAAACTACGGGTATATATGGTCTCCGATTTCTTAGCCTGTGAAGCCCTCCCCCCCCCCGTGGCTGAGTGTTAGTATATCTCGCCTGTCACGCGGCCGACCCGGGTTCAACTCCCCGGCGCCGGCGGACATAATTTTTCCCATTTTTTATTTAACCCCCTCCCCCTGTTCTTCGTTCCATCCCCACTGCCACGTTCTAGGGTTAGGGTTAAAGTAGTCCTGGGCCGGTAAGGCCAGGTGCCCCCCTATGGCTTTGTGCATTATTAGAAGCCTTGCAGCCCTCTGTACAGTGTTCGAAATAGAGGGGTTTTACATGCACAAATGCATGTAACTTTGGCTTTGTGCATGTAAACATTTGCCTGTGTGCATATAAAATTGTGATATTCAGCCATTTTTAAGGGGAAAAAATCCATTTGTCTAGAAAATATTGCTGTTGTGCAGGTAACTTTTATTTTCTAATTCAGACACTGCCTCTGTAGTCAATGATATGAACATCAGTGTTTTCACTCACCATATACAAAGGGTGAAATACCCTTCACTTTTGATTTTCATCCTTCAACATTTTTCTCAATGAGTGAAAAATGTTGAAAATGTCATTGTTTTACTGCCCAAAACACTGCGCGAGCACACGTTTTGGCCATCATTTTGGTTTTTCACCCTCGAGAAATTAACCCAGTGAAATTGCTGAACATCCCTAACAATGATACCAAATTTAAAGCAATCCCTTGCTCCAGTGCTCAGCTACTTCATTCTTCTTCTTCTTCTTCTTGAATACTTCGCAACATTCCTAGTGCAATAACACGCGAAGGGGGCTTGAATACACAGGACGTGTTAACTGTGCAACCCCTGCCCAGTGACCTAGGACTGATGTGTGTACAGCCACAGACCGGGATGATCCCCTACTCTTTACAAAGGAGTCTGTGACCTTTTAACGTGCTCGGATTTTGCTCTTCCAATACACGAGACCACCATTTCTACGTGACTTCTGAACCACGAGGCAATTGAGACTAAGTACCTTGCCCAAGGATACAAACATGTTGGCCGTAGTGGGGCTCGAACTCGAAACCTTTGTATCGTGAGACCTGCGATCTACCCACTAGACCACACACGCTCTCCTGCTTGAGAACATGGGGAGGTCACAATCTGAATGTGCCAAAATGGTTTTTAAACCATGGAAACTCTATAGCTTCAATGGGGCGCTGCCCCATTGAGATCTCGTCCAGTCTACCTTCATGTATGTTCCTGAATTGTTCACATCTATCTTTTCTAAGGCGCATGAAAGTCAATTGCGAGTTTCCCGTTACTTTTTTTTCTTCAAAGTGATGAGGCGACTTTATTCATTATTCATTATTTGATCAGATTTCATTTTAACATGTAAATGCATGTTTGATCAACCCATATTGATACGGTGCTCATTTAAATAATATAAAAACATGTTTTTAAGGTGTTTTTGCAGAAACGAATAAATGCATCAAAATAATGGCCTTAGGGCCCCTCCGCCCCTTTGAAGCTCATGGATTTTAGGGGTTTCAGTACTTTCAGAGGCTCAGATTTCCTAATTGTTACCCTTTTTTGTACACGATTTGGTTGATGAAAAAGTAATACAATTTTAATTTGACAAATTATGTCTAATTTCCTACCTTAACTTCAGTTACTAAAGTTGTATTTTTTGCTCATGACAATCTTCTTGGAAGTCTGTTAAACATGTCTTTTTTATTTTTTCTTATTCTTTTTATTTTTATTTTTACATTTTTTTTAATGGTTGTTGGCTACGCGCCAATTTGACTACCTCAAAGCGCCACCAGTTGAGAATGCCTGCCAATGATAGTGCCAACTTTTCTTCTTTTTTTTCCTCTTGAAATTCAGCTAACACATTTAAAATGGCCACCTTTGAGGAAGATGATGGTGACCATGGTGATTTAGCTGCTGGTAACAGTATCACCAGTAATACAGCATCCAGTGGTAAGGTGACAGTCGATGACAGCCAGCTGGACCAAAGATCAGAACAAGGACTAGAGGAACACCGAGGACAGAGGCAAATGGGGGATATACAGATAGAAACATATGCTATTGAACATGCGGGTCAGTTATAAATCATCCAGGTTTTACAATCTATAGTTGTTTCAATAATGTCAGAGTAGAATTATATTTTGCCTACTACTGCCTGACTTTGTAAAAGCGAGAATCTTTGTTGTAATTATTTATATTCCTCATCATTTATTATGATGCAGCACATCAAAAGAGGGAACTTTGTAGGTGAAGACAATTTAAAAAAAAGAGTTTATTATGTGTGCTCTCGGAGCATTTCCATAACCCCCTGGGCACTCCCTGTCTTTCGTACAATAATTCCCACTGGTCAATTACATGATATAATCATTTTGATGACCAATTACAGTTTTGCTTATAAATATTTTATGCTAATATTTTTGAAAATTGTAATTATTCTAACGATGTCTCTGATTGGCACAATATTTGACACATTCTAAATTTCAACCAATCGGCCGGTAGTTCTCAGGGGGTTAAAGGTGTATGTTCCAATCACATTCTTTTCGCTATGAATTTGTTTTCACATCAACAGATATTTTGATATCAGAAGAATCCCCATATTGTTCTCATTATGTCTGTAAAATCTTAGGGGCCAAAATATTCCATTTAGAAATTATATGCTAAAATGTGGTGAATTACTGCCAAAGATGGTTAACCTCCAGCCAGTTTGTGTTCTACTCAATGGGCAAATTATTTCTTGTGACCATGTGCTTTTAAATTAAGAACTATTAAAGATATGCAACCCAAACTTTTAAGGATGACCCTTCATGTAAAATAGAAAGCATCAAGTTGAAAATCGGGCCAGCAATCAGAACATTTACTTTTATGCTGTATTAAAAGGATACCAAATTGATCAAGGCATTACGATTTTACAAGTGAAAATGACTCCCTAAATTCTTATCATTTTAACACAGCCGCAAAGTTCCCCCTTTTGATGTGCTGCATCACATATTGTTTCATTAATTACAGTGGAAGATCAAGAAGTGGTCCATCCGAGTGATGCAGAAGAAGAAAAAGAAACACAACAGTCTTTACCCTCTGAAGGCACTCATCCAACACCAAGGAGCAGTGATCCCCCAAAAGTATCAGACTCATCTTTAGTCAACTCTCCCAGAGACGAAGACATTCACGCAAAATCTTATGTAAAACAGTCGGGCACAAAATCCAAGAAGATCTACTCCCCAAGTGGAAGCAACAGCAGTAGTATAAGTGGGAGTGGGTCTGAGAGCAGCCGCAAGTTCACATCTAAATCTGTGTCGGGCAGAGCTTTGCCCACTAATAAGACGTACGCCTCCGTAGTGAGTAACAAAGAGGCGGTGCTTACGCCAAGATTTTTCCACGTGGAGTCTGGGATTCATCAACAACTACCGTCTGATTTTGATTTAAATGGTGAGTGAATGTGGTCAATGTCATGACCTTTCAAACAGGATGAATAAATAAGAACCCCTCTCACTTACACGCATAATGCAAATCACCTAATCTCAATGAAAGAAAGTTAAGAAGCAACATGTTTAAACAATGGTCAACACACATCACAATTTTTGTAACTTGTAGCAGGATCATACAATGTAATTATAATGTGAATGTCGTTGCAATGTTGGAGCTTTAGCATCATTTGAGAGCAAAATGTTCACTGAGAGAAAGAGTAGTATTAAATGTAGATCGTGTATGCAAAAGCATGAACTTAATTTAATTAAAACCATCTGAACAAGATAATATAAAATTTGAATTATGTTAACATAAATCTTATTTAATGTTGTTCTCTTTCCAATTTCAGATAGTCCGGGTCCAGCCTGTAGCTTATCTGACCATGACAGTGTCGATAGAGGATCAATGTCACGCATTCCGTCTAAATTACCTTTCTTTTCCGGCAATCCCAGCGTAGAGATCACAAAAGGAATTCTTCATTTATTCAAAGAAAAGTAAATATGAGATTGTAAATTGTCTTTATTTATAAATTTGTAAAAACCCACAAACAAACAACATATGTCTCTATAGTTATGGAAGGGAACGATAATGTCTGGGAAGCTTGACAGACGGGCCACCAACCAAGGCAAGAGAGAAAGGCTAAGGATTTGGTAGTTGTTACGGTGGCTTTTTCTAACTGCGCAAAATTTGTATTTTATTGCTTTTTCCTAGTTGCCTTATTATATTTTCATCTAAAACTTAAGCTTACTTGCGCCTCTATCGAATGTCTAAAAATACGACTGCTACGTAAATCACAGAATTTTGCGCGGATTGCGTTAAAATCTCAATAATCACGGTAAGTCGGTAAATCAAAGTATTCACAAAAACTGCCTACGGATTTCACCTTAAAAATTATGGGAAATCCCGAACCTTACCTAAAGTCTATTTATCTATCACAAGACAATGACATAATTGCAGGGCAGGGTTTTAGCCAGAGTTCAGCAAACTGCCAGTCCAATTGATTAGAATAGCATGTTCAAAATTTGACCCCTAAATATAAATGAACCTGTTTGTTACCACTATGGGGTCACTAGAAAATAGGTTCAAATATATGCTGCTTTAGCCTTGATTTGTCAGTCAAAACTATTTTCAAGTTCACTTAAACTCTTTAACTATTTTTAGAATATCACATCTGTTAAATCCCTAAAATTTGCCCATTCTGGGAGTAATCTGCCCGTCCAGATGATGGGTGGACGGGTCTCTAGCTAAGACCATGCGTAACTGTGTCATTTGCTAATGGCATTACATAAACATGTGCGCTTACTCAAGGCACTGCAGTATAACGGTGGATGAAGACACATATATGCTATTATATTAATTCACTTCCAAATTGGCGAGATATATTCAGTTTTTATCTCTCTGCCCGCAAAAGTAATCCAAGCGTACGTGCATACGGTTTTGGCCGCTGCTGTAAGATGGCTTCACCAATTTGGAACCGATCAAACTAATAGCGTGCCTACTCGAGGAGCTGGCAGATATATGCATCCGTAGAAAGGTGGTTGATACACGTACGCTCGCGTAAACACTGCGACTGCAAATTGACGTCACTGTCCACAGGATCTCGCAAAATTTAAAAACAAGCAAAATGGCTGAAAATCAGCGAAGCGTGAATATTTAATCGCCCAGAAATTACTACTTTTACAGTATGATTAATTAGTCATACATAATTAAGTAAACCTGCTGCAATAGGCTCTAAAATCCTTAGGTATTTGACGCAGCACAAGATAAAGATGAAGTTTAAATGACACCTCTTTTATTTAAGTTATTCATATCTTATTTTTCTCTCCATTTAACTTAAATGTTATAAAGCACTTTGCCTCAAAGTGATCGACTGACCTCTTTGATGGGCAGCATAATCAATTTGATTTTAAAAGCAATTGACTAATGTTCTTATTTCAATGCAGTATTACCATTTTGTAATAACATCTTTTATGCATTTATTTTCACTGTATAGCGAGATGACCTCATTGGACAAAGAGGAGACACGAAGTGAGATGCTTTGTATGTTAGCAGTGCCCGCCTCCATGACGGTACACGATCTGCTACAGTTTACAGCCCCCTTGAGTCAAGGTTTAGAGCTGATGCGTATCATAAGGGACTCAACACAGAACCAGTACATGGTGCTTATTAAGTTTAGACAGCAGGTAAGGAGGTGATCATGTCTGAGGCAAAAGTTAGTTATAAAACGAATTGTATGATTTCGTCAGTTAAAATTTGCAAGCTTCCTTACAGCAGGGAATTCATACAGAGGAGTGTGAGAGCGCACTTGGCTCCAGAAATCAAAATTGAGATGTTTGTGTGTTATTAATGCCAGTTATCTAACATTTAAATTTAATGCGTTATTTTTCCAAATCGGACATTCCGCTCAAAAGTTTTTTTAGCATCCGCTCATCTAAGAGCTTCGGGAAATAATACAATAAGAGAAATAGGCTTTAAAGTTGGGGAACTTATGAAGACTTAATTGAATAATTAAACATGGTGAAAGGCAATGACACTTTTCTGGTCAGTTAGTAGATATTAAAATAATTTGTGATAATTTTAAAGACATTGAGGAAAGGTAATCAGATGAAGAAAAAAATATTTTCTCGATATTCCAACTTTGACCTCCCATAGCACAGTTTGCTGTTCAGCGACAAGTGCCCTCTTTTGATGTGACGTGTCACATATAAAGTAATAGGGAGCGCTGTGCTTCATATACATATGACGCATGAGTATTATGACGCGTGCATACGCTTAGATTACTAGTGTGCAGACACAGAGATAAAACAGGATATTTGTTCTTGCGATTCACACTGTGATGTGTCACAAGGGGTTTCTCTTGCCAATTCAATTTTGACCTCGAGTAGTAGTTAACAGATCAAATTTTTAGACATTGTAATCGCTGAAAAAAGGGGGAAATATTGCAAATTGCCTCCTAAGCTGTTGTGTGTGCCTTGGTGCACCTAATATCTGTCCGACAAAGCAGGGCACTACACGTTGCATTGGGCTATGGTGCACTGGTATGGCACACAGTGATTTTCACATTTACTCATCTAAGTATTAAACTGTACTAGGAGCGTAAGTTTTATAGTGTGTGCACTTTGCACCTATAGTCACTGTCATAATGATATGGACTAAATTCAAGCTATTTCACGTGAGCATGTTTTGTTGTTCTCGGAGCTGCATCCAGATGCATGAAATGCGCGAACAACTATGCATGCATTCGTGTGACAATTTCACGATTGACCAATCTGGTACCCACTTCCGGGTTTACGCGTGTACGCAAGCCCGCACACATTGTTGGAATTATGTCGATAGAATTATGACCCTGACTATAGTGCAGTAGGGCTGTCATCGACATGGACAATGTCGATATCGGCTATTATCTCGACATGTCGATATCAACTTTGGGATGTCGATATAATTGACATTAAATCGTCAGTAATGATTTGAGAAAAAGATAATTGGCAAAGTGATATTCATAAATGACAATCGGCAAGAGTTGTGAAAAGACACCAATATCCAACAATAGCAAACCGTGAAAAGTAATCACGCTATTCCCTCTTCACCACTTGCTCCATCGCATATTTTGCAATGCCATATTATACTTTAGGATTTTTAACTTGTGTACATTGACTTATAGCAATATTTTTGATCTGCGGTAATATTCTATACTATCGCAGGCATTAATTTGCGGGGACAATCGGCTTGGTATTTGGATCATAATGTGTCGACATCATGTCGATATCAAGATTCAAAAATAGCAACATGTCGACATGAATAAAAGATCTCGACGACAGCACTATAGTGCAGGGACATTATCTTTGATCAACACTTTACTTCATTGCATAAATAAAGACATTATTACCTTAAATAAATAATGATTGTTTTAAACTGATGATCTTCCTACAGGGCGATGCTGATGACTTCTATAATGAGTTCAATGGGAAACCCTTTAATTCTTTAGAGAATCCTGTGTGCTATCTTGTATATGTCTCCAAAGTGGAGTGTATGAAAGCTGAAGAGGTATGTATAGATAACGACCTCATTAAATTGATCTACTTCCGGGTTATTGGCAAAGCAACATGGGCCGGTATTAGGCCTAAAAAAAAGGTTTGATTGGCGTAACATGACCAAAACAAATAGGGTAGGTCGGTCGGGATTTTTTATTTTTTATTTTTTTAAATCACCCACTTAAAAGACAGCAGTACACACAAATGAAGAGACGGCAAAAATTCCTTTTTCTTTAAACATTTTTTTAAACATGTATCGTTGTGTTCAACAATATATCATTTCGATGGGGACTTAAAATAGCCGAAAATGAAAGCAAACAGTCAAAAACTTTAATACTTTGTTCAATTTTTATAAATATATATATATATATTTTTTTCCCCCCTCAAAATAATAAAAAATATTCAGGGTCGGCGATGTATTTAGGGTCGGTTGGGTTACGCCAATCAAACTTTTTTTTTTTTAGGCCTTAGTCTTATTTGTGTATTTGTTTTATTTTGCAACAGAGAAATATTTAATGATGATTTTACCAATTGATCCCTAAAGATTTGAGCACAATTAAATATTTCAGATATTCTATAGCATAATTTGGAACTACACCAGAATACAGGGTGTCCCTAAAAAAAATTGTGCACATGTTTGCGCAAATTGTTGACCATGAAGTCCTAAAGTTTGGTGTAATATGTTTATACACACGAAAAGGGAAAACACTCAGCTTTCAGATGCTGTTTATTTGATCTGATTTGGATATGTCAATCCGGAGATATGGACAATTAACTAGAGCTACCCAGAATCGATGTTGTGCCACTTTACAGTTTCACAGGTGTACTCCTAATAAGATACAACTTCCACTTGAACGATTGCCCTTCACCAGTGTTATGCAAAATAACATTTTTGTATTGAGATTGAATAGGTTTAAATAATAGAATGAGTACCTGTGTATCCAAGCAGAACTGAATATAAAGATGTTTGTTACATGATTCGAACCAGTCCTTTTGACGAGGTTTCACAAAATGTTTATTGGGCCTACATTTTCAAAACAAGACAGACGTCCATATGGCTGGGTGCGGCCTCAATTTTCAATAGACATGATTGATAGAAGAGGGTGTTCATGGTCTTAAAACATCACGAAACGAGAAGTCCAGCAGAAGAGTCACCAGATAGTTTGCCATTCATTTCTCAAACACTCACGTACCATCTAGGAATACACCTACTATATACAAAGGAGTATTAGAAATGCTTGGTAGATGGTATGGTACAAGCACCAATATGAATAAAGAACATTCTGGAAGACTAAGATATGAAAAGTGGCAGGACACAGTAACACATTAATAACGTGCGGCGTGCAGTTCAGAGGGATCCCAGAATAACTGCTCGTAGAAATCACTTACCACATATTCCAAGGACATCATTTTTGTTCCTCAGCCTCTTTTAAACAATTCTGGTCAAATGCCCACCTCAATGTTTCAAGACGATTGATGCCCATGGATAGACCAATGTTAGTATCGTTTTGACGCTCATAATCATTTATTCTGTAAAAGTGGCACAACGTCGATTTTGGGTAGCTTTGATAAACGGGGTATATCTCAGGATTGACAAATCCAAATCAGATAAAATAAACGGCATCTGAAAGCTGTGTGTTTTCCCTTTCCGTGTGTATAAACATATTACACCAAACTTTAGGACTTCATGGTCAACAAGTTGCGCAAACATGTGCACCATTTTTTTAGGGACACCCTGTACAAAGTTAAATTCTTTTTTGATCATGTCAAAGAATGAAGATAACCCAATAAAAAGAAAACACATTTAGGATTGACATTCTATAGAGACACTTTCAAAGAAAATGGCCAGCAGAGATATAATCTGAGTGGTTCGCAACAGGAAAACATGGCGTGCTATGATGAGGCAGGTAAAAAGGGAAAAGGGTGTGAAGAATAATTATAGAGCCACTCATGTATCAAGACAGTTGCTTATGAATCTGTTATCTGACCCTTGACCTTGTAAACAAATCTGTTATAACTGACCCTTGACCTTGTAGATAATTCTCTGTATTGTTTTATTTCCCTGACAGGGTGCTTGCCTACCAGTCCCAGGACTAACCGAGTTACCAACATGTCATATTTGTTTAGAAAGAATGGATGAGTCTGTAGATGGTATACTTACTATTCTATGTAATCATTCATTTCATGGCAACTGTCTCGATCAATGGAGCGATACAAGGTGAGTTATTTATGGATTAAATCATGGTTCAGCGTATGTGTATCCTAATCTACAACGGTGTTGGCGTCGTCTGTGTGGTTTATTTCACTAGAGCAACGCCTGATGGAAATAAATATGCAGACTCGCAGAATGCAAGTTGTAGATTGGTGATGCACATTTACGCTGAAACAGGATTTAATACCTTTCAACAATGACCAAGGATTTGAATTTTTTGAATGCCATTTCATAAAAAGACAATACAAATAAGAACATAATTTAATTGTACTTCATTTTTAACATTTTCATTAAACTATTTTCAAAAACCGTAACACTAAAATGACTAAATTAAAATAACAATCAAGTAGTTCCTTTTAGTTTCAAAAGTTGATGTTAACAGCATAGCGATCATTCCAAAACAACACACACTGCAGGTGCAATCGTGTAGCGTGTAAACACATAATCCGCATGATACGGTTTGATCGGCGTGCTGGTTTCCATAGCAGCATGGTATATTTCTAATTAACAACACTTTCCTACTGTACTTACTGTACTGAATCATGCATTCCTAAATGGAATTGAAAGCGAACATTTTTGATGGAAAAAAACCTAATTGGAAAACAGAAAATACTAACGGCTTGATTATGGTGTGTCATCTTGTCCCAAGTATTTCTATTGTTTAAGTATTGTAACTTGAATATATATTATGACAACTTGGACCCCTTGATTAAAGTCTAGCGCTCTCATGGAACTGCAAATGCTGAAACAATGGTGAGTTTTTAAATAGACGCGCTGCTTAAATTCCACACATTTCAAGCACAACTGAAGGCTTATTTGTACCCCCGTAGTTGTCCAACGCGCAACATCGGCGAATTGAAGTTGTCATTGCTTCAACGTGCACGCTGATATCTGGTGACGTCGTGTGATGCCCAACGACGAGAGTATGTATCGGTAGTAAGACCGTTTGCTTGATAATATTTTATTTATTTTTACCTCAGTTGCCCTGTGTGTCGACACTGTCAAACACCAGAGCTGGTGGAAGATCACAAGTGTTTTGTTTGTGGATCGCAAGAGGTGAGTCTGTCACAAATAATAGATAATTTGATTTAACCAATGAGCTGACAAATGGTATGTGATGCGATCTGTGAAAACCCGCCACATGTCAGGATTTTTCATATTGTAGATATTTATATCATAAGAAAGCTTTCTATGTGCTGATTACAGAACTGTTCCGATCATTTTTCCACGATCACTACAAAAAAAGTTATGAGTGAATGATGATTGTGATGTCATAAAAAGCTACAAAACAAGAAATCATGAAAACTGGCTATAAAAGTAACATAGTTCAATAGAATAACATTATAAGGCTAATTAGAAAAGTGACTTAGACCTGGCCAAATTAATAGCGCTTAGAGATATGTTGCTGTTTTTCATCTGTTTCTGTCACACTAAATGGATGTTTGGTTTTCACTGCATTTCTGTAAAAGTGCAACACTACTCAGACCGATTTACTATGAATTCATTGGATTCCAAGCTACAATTGTGTAATATTTCATAAGACTGGCTTATATAATAGGAGGTAAAACGTATTGAATGACCCTCATAGATACATTTGATGCATTCCTTTCATTTCTAGGTAACCCATTTTAATCGCTGATTATTGAATAAAAATCATTCCCTGCAATGGCACGCTTCAACAACTTTTCTGGGGACGATATTCATTATGTTTAAAAAATATTTTGTTAAACGTCCTGAGAACTACCGGCCGATTGGTTAAAAAGATGGATACATCATTTATTTGACCAATGAGAGACATTGTTAGAATAATTGTATCCCTGATAAAGATGGTAGTGAAACATTTTACAAGCTGCATTTGAATTGGCTATTCATATGAGTACATCTTGTAATTAACCAATCAGAACCACTGTAGGATAGACAGGTAGACCCCAGGGGGTTAAAAGATGAACTTGCAGTTAAATTAAACATGAATTTAGTTGGCGGCGGTTTTAGGTTAAAACCGCATTTAGTACAATAATACTGCCCATTGTTTTTAGACTCTTGTTTATAGACCGTAGTTTAAAGACCCTATTTACCCCACTTCCTCATCAGAGGTCTTCAATCAAAAGAGGATCAAAACACAACTGAAAAAGAATGCTATCTTGTCTCAGTTTGTAGTAGTGGTGCCCATTTTTCTAATCCAGATGATTTTTAAAACAAAATGTGTATTTTGTAGTGATGATATGTTTACATTTTTTGTTACAACTCGTATCAACACATCAAACCATAGGTAATAGGTAGTTGCTAGTGATACAAACATCTGATTGAATAAATTTCTGTAATTAATGTTTTTGCAGAGTTTATGGATATGTCTGATATGCGGTCATGTTGGATGTGGACGTTATGTTGATGCCCATGCATACAGTCACTTTGAAGATACACAACACACATACTCATTACAGTTAGGTAATCAGAGAGTATGGGACTATGCTGGAGGTAAGTGTATTGATTAAAGGCATATTATGTGATCTTTTCCAGGGAGCGCCCTCTATTCATGATTTTTTTAGAAAGTAGATTTTCTTGCAGATTTACATTTCGGATCATAAATCATGAATATATTCCAAGTTACAGAGCGATACGATTCCTAATTACCTCAAAATCATGGTTTTAGAGTGAATTTAGAGTAAAATTAAGTTGTCGGCGCAGACTCTGACAGTTTATTTTCACTCTAAAACCATGATTTTGAAGTAATTAAGAATCATATCGCCCTGTAACTTGGAATGTATGTACGATTTATGATCAGAATTGTAAATCTGCAAGAAAATCAGCTTTAATTTTTTTCTTGAGGATTGAGGGCGTTCCCTGGAAAAGATCACATAATATACCTTTAATTCATAAATTATTGATAGGTTATTCATAATCTATGAATCAAGTATAATTAAAGGTGGTTGCCCCAATTGTGGGCCCAATTTCCTTGCATAACGTTTTCTATAGTTTAATCAGGTCCAAATTATGGCTAGAAATGTACGTTTTTTTAATCTCTCTGCGCTCACTGCTGTTACAGGTACTCCAATTAGGAACTGTTTGAACTATGTACTACATGGATATTCCTTAATTTGAGTTAAATTGCTATATATAGATGTAAAATGTCACTACTTTATTTCTCATAGAACAGCACACAGACTTAATTTGTGCTATACCACATTTGGGAATATAATTCACTACTTTTTACTTAAAACATTTGAACAAAACATCTCTCAAGTCTTATTTGAGATTTCTAAAATGTTAGACAGTCTAACATTTTAGAAATCTCAACTTATTTTTGGGTAGGGGTGTGCCATCCAGGTCTAAAAAACGAGGTTTTTGGATAAAGAACTGATTTTCTCAAAAAGTAGAGTCTTCAAGAACTGGGTTTTAGAACATCACTTTTTCAAAAAATCATTAGTTTTGAATTTTCAATACAATGGGTTTTTTAAGAGCTGATGCAGGCAAAAAAGGAGGGGGTGTCTTAAGAGCAAGCAGAAGAGTTTGAAAAAGGGGGTCTTCAGTGCAGCACATACCTACCCCCTTTCCAATGTAGGTGCCCCCTCCGAATACATCCTCATGTCCATTGCCATCACATATCATACACTATGTGGAGTTTTCCATCACCAGTTGATCTCAGTTGAAAATTTCCTATAGCGTTACACTACCGATAATGAGCTAATTGATATTCATGAGGTGATTTACTACAGCGATTTTACATTAGAACTTTGACTTGCTCGATAAAATCATGAATTGTAATGCTTTTAATTCATGAATCTGAATAGGAAACATGAATTTATTGGTATAAAATGTACAATGAACACAATGAAATGGTAATTGGGTCTGATAGTATTAAAATACCTTGTCGACAACACAGTGTTAACTTGCAAGCTTTCAGGGGGAGAAATACTTTTGCGTGGCAGTGTATGTTGCCTAGATTGTGTATCTACTCTACCACAGGGAAGAACAAAAGCTGCCAAATTGTCATTTTGTAACAATATCTTGAAAATTAACATGACATGTACTGGATTCAGCAACTCTTTCCTTTTGAATCTTAGTACCCTAAACCCCCTGAGTGCTAAAAATGCTACTTCTAAGTCTATCTTGAAGCGCCTGTGCGGACGGTTTTCGATGACGTAATCAACTGAGCCTATATGGTGAGCGCAGTATACTGCGCGAACGAGTAGCTGAGGACCGTGGCTTAGTGGGTGGGACAACGGGCCGGAGTTTAGAGGGTCCCCGGATTGATTCTTGGCCGGTCCCAGGCGATTTAATTGGTGTTTTCTCTTTGAAAATTGTGATCCAGGTTAAAAACGCTAAACCGGGGTTATCTTGAGATGATGCATACTGGGTCACATATGATTTCCATCTCTGCTCCATACAAAACCCTAGACAAAAGTTGATCAGCATTTAATGTGATTTCTAATATTACGTTATAATGAGAACAATTTTCAAATTGATCACCAACTGTTATGGAAGGTTCCTTATACTGATCCAGTGTAAAGGTACTCACGTGAATACCTATACACTGGATCAGTATAATGAACCTTCCATATCAGATTATAATCAATGATCCTTATGAACCAACCTATTTGTGTTTGGTATAATTTTAAAAACATCAACTGTTATCTATAATGTTGTTCACATTTATTCTTTTTCAGATAATTATGTGCATCGGTTGGTTCAAACCAAAGGTGACGGCAAGCCAATAGAGTGGGACAGAGAAGGGGGTGGCTCTACTCATGAAGAGAAATTAGACTCGTTACAATTAGAGGTTAGTGTAGGAATCTTACATTGCATTTTTGAATTTCATTATGCAAAATGTTGGTGTAAAATGACTTATAGTTTCATCAGTTCAAAATTGGTGAAGCCTCCTTACAGCAGCGAATGAATATAGAAGGACGCGGGCATGCAATGCATGAATGCCATTGGCGCAATGTGCGTAACGTGTGCATGCTACCATCAAAACCTTGTGCATGTTGCCATAATCGAGCGTGTACGCTTGTATTACTTTTTACGTGCAGAGAGATAAAAAACCCCTCACCAATTTGGAACTGATCAAACTATAGCTACTGCCCTGGAAATAGAAACACCAGAAATTAATGTTCACCATAAAACAAGGTGATGTCAGTAGTTACTTAGAGGAGGCTAAACTGCATAGTGAATCAAGGTGGAAGAAAATAACCTTCTTCTGATGCCCACAAACAGCAGAAAAAAACAAAAAGGAAAGAAACAATGAAAGACATGTGACACGATCAAGCAAATAAGCTGGTAGTCCGGAATATTGATTTTGAGATATAATCAAACAAAGGATAACAATTTTTTCCCCATTGTTTTGGATACCCTTTAATAGTCCACATCTTTGGAATTATGGGGTTTCCTGCAAAATATAGCTTTGCTGCAAATAATCAACTAAAACACTCAAACTAAGAAATATTTAACTTCAGACTCATTTACTTGATCGCTTACAAATAAAAAGGATTGCCAAGCACATTATATGACATTCATAACTTTTGAAAATGTGTGTACCACTGCGCTTCCACTCAAATTGATCGTTACATGGAAACGCGAACGCACAGCGCAGGTTATTGATATATTGCCAAGACCTCCAAAATGTACTTGTACGCGCATCAATGACCTGGGGGCGGGGCGTTTTATGTGACGTTGTGCATGGTAACAAGAGGCAGATGTTTGCGAGTGGGGCCCTGAACATGGATACACGCGACACGACTACTCGCGGCTGTACTTTCAACAATAAATACTACATTGAAAACACAACAAAACACCATTTTTATATCGTTGTAAAATGTCGATGATGAACGGCAAATTTGGTGTGCATGATTTGAATAACTGGCGTGTGTTTGTACCACCAGCGCGGCGGCTAGCCTGCCCTACAGATACTGACTGGTGGTAACTGGACGTCCCTGACGTCCCTCAGCAGCGAGCGCAGACTCGGTGAAATTTTGTAAGCTTCATCATGGACCCCAAATGACACGAATCACCAATGACACAAGTGACGAGCGAGGACGTACAATGTATGTCATAGCGATTGTAAGCTAAACATCGCTCTGACGTTGCGTGTCTGTCTCAGTCTCACCGGCAAACACGGCCGTATCAAGCATCAGTGAAATAAATCTGATTACAGGGCTAACAAACTAGTATAAAATTTGACTGGGGACGCAAAAAAACCCATGATAAACAGCCTAGTACAGAACAGGAATCTGTCTCATCAAAGGTGACTTTATAAATGTTTCAATTCAAGAAACGTATTCAAAATCGAAGTCACTGGCGTCATCCATTTTTGTTGTAAAACCGAAACTGACAAGATTAAAAAATGTTAGGCTAAATTAACTAGGCCTACATTACGTACGAGCCTACTCCTAGCTAGGCCTATGATAGCCATCCCGTCTACGACACATGACAACCCATTTAATTGTTTGTCAAAGCTTGACAAACACTGAGTGACACTGCAACTATAATAATAATTAGGGCAAGACAACATACTTTTGTTTGTCAAAAAGACTCACGATGTAGGTCTAGGTCATCAATCATTACTCACCGAATAACGTCGTCTCTAAACAAGCAGACAAAGAATGGAATCGTACAACACGATTTAGCTGCGATTTTGATTATATTTCCCCATCAATTGACCATAAACATAAGAAGGTTGTTGAAGTGATTCGACTTTGATCCATGATGGATCCATGATTATGATGAGACATCATGATCCCGATCATGATCATTTGCATTGACTTTTTCAATGATGAATAAGCTTACAAAAATAGCTTCAAAAACTTATTCGTACGGTAGATCTGAGACGAAATAATCATCCAGGGTATGAAGTCATATTTCATATAATATTATTTCCAATCGGCAAAATTGATCTTTCCTGCTTCTGAATTCTTTACAGGATCGGGAATGAAGAAACTTCTGTTGTTTGTTTATTTATTTTCCGTGCTTGTTTGCAAATCAAAAACTAAATTAATTTGTGGCCCTGAACATGCATAATATTTGCCGAACTGTGATTGGTCTATCTCATAATCGTTCTTTATGACAGCTTCTCCGCTATTGGTCAATCCAGAGAAAACAATGACGTAGTGGGGAATCCCCTAGATTGCCCTAGATTGCTCCATTATTCAATGGGGTGGTGTTTATTTACCTCAGGGGGAAATGACACAAAAATACGAACTCCAAAGTCAAAATATAAACCTTTAGCATGTTTAGAATAACTTAATATTACAATTTGGATGCTAATCAACATAAATGACAGTTATGAATAAGATTGGTGACTTTGTACGGACTATTCTAAGGTTCTTGTTTGAAATCGCTGACTTTGTTTTGGTACCTCGGGATTGCCCCTCGGGGGCGTGCCGCCCCTCGGGGCAATCCCTTGGTACCAAAACAAAGTCAGCGATTTCGAACAAGAACCTTAGAATAGTCCGTACGCAGTCACCAACCTTAAACCATTTGATTGATTTCTAATTAGAGAATAAAGGTATTGTTTTTAGACCGTACCCGTGTTATATTGTCTGACATAAATGCGGACGATAGTATTATTTTAAGTAGAACAACACGCAAAAAATAATACTATCGAACGCATTTATGTCAGACAATATAACACGGGTACGGTCTAAAAACAATACCTTTATTCTCATTCTTAAACAATCATACTTTAGACATTTATCAAAGAAATAAGTACATTTTATTGTCCACATTTGACAACTTTTACCCCTGCTAGGATCGAATAACCCACAAACATTCCATCCAATCACATGCGATGAGTGAACCATGCGTAAGCGTCGCGGCGCCGGCATAAACGCAGGAAAAGCACTAAAGACGCACTGCAGAAGTGCGCGTTATGGAGCAAACCACGCATTGTTAAGGTCGGGCGCACTGTTAAAACGTAGGCCCACCTCCCCGTGTGTTAAGTTGTCTCATCTAGATGTCGCCGATTTCTCTGAGAACCAATGAGATTGCTTAAACTTTCTTAGCTGTTTAAGAATTTCTTGTCAAATAACCAGATCTTTTGTTCATTTAAACCAACAGTATACCTATTTATTAACAAGTCAGTTGGAGTCTCAACGTATATATTTTGAAGACAAGATGGCATGTATCGAACAGGAGGCCCTTGACAGAGTGAGTATATGGAAAGAATTTTTTGGGTGGCAAAGTTGAGTTTTCGAGGCATGCTCAGCCATCAAGACATGAGTCCAACGTGAGCGCTGATTGGTCTTAACAGCCTATCGAAAATATGAAAGAAATATTTGTAGACTTTATCAAGTCTGCCAGACACAAACTGCAACGGTATGGGGTATATTTAAAAAAAAGTGACAAAACAAATTCAAAGTGTAAGAAACACAATTAAACATGAATTACTCATATTTAAGGCTTGTAAAAACCCTCGCAGCACATAAGTGACGTCACATGCCGTTTGCTAATGTAAACAACAGTCGCTTACACGGCATTACGCGAACGATCTTGTGTATGGTGCAGTAGAGCGAAGACACAGATGTGTTAAAACTTTTTGCTTTGTTGTCAACGGCAAATGACAAAATACCCAGATGACTGGGGTGACCTACAGCAAGAGGTTCAAATATGGTGAAACATCTGCAGAGATGCAATTGACATTACTCATCTGTCGTTGTATACCGTAAAACACTATAATTTTGCGGACACCTTATTTCACGAATTGAAAATTACTGCTATTTTAGCGAGCATTTAATTTTGCGAATCCAGAAATGTTACTGTTACTTTCAATGCAAAATTGACAATTTCGCGGGTATTTATTTTTGCGAATCTACATCCTTAGCGAAATTCCCGAAATTAAATTCCTCGCGAAATTAAGTGGTTTACAGTATCTTGGCAGTCTATTGAAAATTGTAAAAAATATTAACATAGTTGTGGGGAGCATGCTTGTGACACTGTTGTTAAATTTAACATGTTAGAAATGAAGTACAATGTTCATTGTAATTGTGTCTACTAATATGAAATTAGACAAGTCCTCTGTCGTTGTTGAAAGGATTAAATCATGGTTGCCTTCGTGAAATAAACCTCACAGATGGCGCAAACGTCGTTGTAGATTGATGATGCATAATGCTAAAACATAATTTAATCCATTTTTCAACCCATTATTCAATCTCTAATACTAAACCTGGTATACACTCTCCATTTTGACAGATATCTGAAGTGGAAGCGAGATCAAAGAAGACCGTTGAAGAGCTTGACAGAATGGATAGACAACTGCATATAGCCACCAAAGAGAAGCATACATTAGAAAGAAAGTGCAATCAACTGTCTGGGAAACTTAATAAAGTGACAACCCAATTGAAAGAGGAAAAACAAGTATGTGGAATTATATATTAAGCAAATATTTATTGCTCATGAGGGAAATGGTGCAAAATAGCTCCCTGAGGTGACTGGAAAGAAAATAATAAGAATTTAGGAGTAATTTCACTCGTTAAATCTGAATGCCTTGATCAATTTGAATGAATGTGGTATAATTTTAAAGCTTAGAAAACGCTCTGAGTGAGAGCACGCATAATAGGCTCAAAATTGACTTCACCTCAGCCCTTTTATGGCAAAAGGATGTATCTTACGTACTTTCCTAATGATATACTTCCTTTTAACATGGATTGTGTTAACTTGGTCCAATAATCCTCACTTAGGAAAAGGTTGCAACTTGTAAAGACAATAAAAGTAATATACTGTCTTTTACCACTACCTGATTTATGGAGAAAAAAGCTTACTTTAATCATGTTAACCCTTTGAACCCGACAAGCCGCCAGACCGGCTTACGCATATGTGTACCGTATACCCGGTGAGACGGTGTAACGGCTTACAGGTATGTATGCAATAAACCATATGAGACAGATTATAGCCTCAGTGTAGGATGTCTAAGGGGTTTGTTTACATATATAAGACTATTGGGCATCTAGAAACTGCCGGGTCAAAGTTCAAATTGATGTAATTTTTAATTTGCGAGTGTTTTTAGCAGTACATTTTGCTTGGCGTGATTCTTGGCTTTTCGCATCAAAATTACATTGAAATATTGGCGCGTTTTGGACATGCTGGACGATACTGATACTCCTTAGGATTTGTTTAGATGATAGTTCTGGAATTTCAGATGATTTTGAGACTGAATCTGATGATGACAATATAAATATTGACGGCAGAATGAGCATTGGTTGAAGTCATAAGCTTTTCATGTATTTGCAGTAATGTATCAGTATCAGTATCGGTTATGTCGGTACATGTACAGGTGGGTTTTGGAGTCCAAAATGTCGTCAATTTTATTTATTTTTGTCCTGAAAGCACTATCCAAGTAAACTGTTATTGTTTTTATACGATTTTATAATATTACAGATGATTCCGAACAAGTTTAGTATTGTTTATCCATTTCCTGCAAAAAATCAATATTTTGTGTGTTACCCCCCGGAATGGCCAGGGTCAGCGGTACACATTGCCTGGCGCGGTCAGGGTTCAAAGGGTTAAAAGAAAGTATACTGTTAGAAAACTAAATATAAGATTCATTCTTTTGCCATATAAGGGCTGACCTGCAAATTCCCCCTTTTGATGTGCTGCATTGCATATTTCTCCATCTATTGGCGCATGTACGATAAAAGACAAATCCTTGTTTGTGCCTATAGAGTTACATACATTTCTGGAATTACAGTCACATACAACATTACGTGAATTATAGTAACATTAAGTACATGTACCTTTTGTTCTTTCTTTGTATATAAGATGAATGAATGCTTAGTTGATAACCAGCATATATGGCAGGAGAAAATGGCCAATATGGAAACCAGGCTAGCAGAGGACAGTAAACAAAAACAAACTGTGAGTACATTATGATGCTAACAAAGAAGTGAAAGCTCAATTTATGTATTTTACTTAACACTTTCCACGCGGCAGGCGTCTGCAGACGACATTCCAAAATTTCACAAAATGTTTTAGAAAATTCCAAAACTTTTGAATTTCATTACCATATTTGAAATCACCATGAGAAATGCACTGAAATAAGTACAAACATTCTTAATATTGGTTCAGTAATCCTTGAGATAGACTTTGAGATTTGGGAAAGGTTTCTGAACAAAAATCTGTATATGGTAAAACATAGCCGCGTGGAAAGTGTTAATAGTCACCATTGGAATATAAAGGGTTCAAAAAAAGTAAGTCCCCCTAAAATTAGTTCACATTTGTTTGCATAATTTCACACACAGTTAGACGTTTTGAAAAATTGAAAGATTATGGATAGAGAAAATGTTTGGCTACCCATAACACGGTTTTCCCTTTCGATATCATGTTTACTTTTCCCAGAACAGTCACATTTCCCCAAAATTATGTTTTTAGAAAAAGTGGCACTTTTTAAGATCCTATACAAATTATAAGAAAGTTACAAAAATGTCTCCAGTGCTTTTTAACAAATAATTTCAATTGTGTTTATTTTCAATTAAAATTAGGTATCTTCTTTCTTTAGCTGGTATTTATTTGAAATGATGATTTTTTTTCTCATGCATGACTTGGCCAATAGTGTCCACCATTCACGCCAATAATTTCCCTGCATCGTTGAAAAGTGCCACTGGAAAACATCACTTTGGGTAAATGTGACTGTTTTGGGAAAAGTAAACATAGTATTGAAAAGGGGAAACTTTGTGTAGGTAGGCCAGTTTTGCCCCTTTTCACAAGTGTTTCAATTTCTCAAAATGCTTAATTGTGTGTGGCGTTTAGCAAAAAAACTTGTATAGGATCTTGAAAAGTGCCACTTTTTCTAAAAAGATCATTTTGGGGAATGTGACTATTTTGCGAAAAGTAATAATGCTATTGAAATGGGGAAATTGTATATGGGTAACCACATGTTTTCCCTTGTTATAAGTGTTTCAAACACTCAAAACGTCCAATTATGTGTGGAGTTATGCAAACAAACGTGATCTAATTTTAGGGGGGACTTACTGGGTTTTTTTACCCTTTCCCTCTACCATGTTCATAAATACAGTGTAATCCAAGAGTTTTGATTCCTTCTTAAAGCTTTTTATCTACGGTAAATTAATCTGCAATATAACACAAGGAAACTTATACAGAATATTTTTGACGTGTTACCAAAAATTAAAATATTTCTGCGAGTTCATTCCTTCATATTTATACAACAAAACCCTTTTTTTTTTAATCCATCAGCATTTAAGAGCGCCTCCTTATATACATTTACTTTAAAGGAAATTTATTAACCATTTATTATCATCACAGCTTACAGTTTTGGGCTGTGTAAACTTCATAAAATCACACCAGATGTCCCTGGTTCGAATCCGGGTTGCCGTATTTTGCTTCATGATTTTCTATGATTTTCTCTATTATCTGTATCATAGTTATTAAATGACATTTTTTATAGAGAATGCTATTGGATTTATCCACTTCTTGTATTTATAATCTATATTAAACAAGCTGTATCACAGTCCGGAAATGGGACGAGTGCAACAGGCTAAACGTGTCTTTGTGGACATTTCAAATACAAAATTGTAATCAAAATATGATATTATTCATTGACTCCAGGAGATCAATGATTTACGGGAACAACTACGAGATGTGATGTTCTTTCTTGACGCCCAGCAGAAGATAAGCGAAGCATCAGACGACACGAGGCAAGAGATCCAGGAAGGGCAGATAGTTGTAGGAGCTGCCGCACCTGACCCTGCAAAGACTCATAGGAAAGGTAGAAAGAAGGGCAGGTGACAGAGCCAATTCAGCATTCCAAAGTATATACAATTATAGTAACAAACACTGTGAACTCTCAGAGTGTCCATTGGACAAAACATCTATATAAGTTGTGGTGCTCGGTGGATGGGAATTCGCTTTTTGATATTGACACAATTATACAGGGTGAGTCGCAGGCCTCAAATTGAGGGCACTCATTTCAACGCCAGTGCACAAGGGCACCAGAGGCCATTATATGCTATCAATGCATTGAAATTGAGGGCACCAAGGCCAAGTCAAAGGGCATGGAGGCCATGGCCTCGATGGCCTTCCTGTAATTTGAGCCCTGGTGAGTCGGAAAGAATGGACAATTTTGTCGCAAATGCGCCATGAAAATTGCAGGCCTGCATATTCGAAACCAATGGCAGTGCTGAAAAGGTCACATATTTGGCTTTATTGCGTGACTTTTGCGTTCATCAATTTTAGTAGAACTTGGTATTTTAAAGCCAAACCACAGGATGACAATAATGCATATAATTGTTGGCGAGCTGATTCAGAGATGGCAATCGATAAAATAGGTTAAAAAACCTTGAAAGGCACATGAATGTTGGATACAAAATCTTAAAATGGCTGAATATAAATTGAACTTGACTAATTATGAGTAAGAACACGGCTGAATTCAAGGGAAAATACCTGAAAAGAGGCATCACATATGAATAAGGAAGGGAGCCTCATTAGATAACATTGAAGAAAGGCTTGATAATTCAACCATCCCGTGGATTGGCTTTAACATTTGGGGTTTAACTCAAATTTAATAGTGTAATTTGAGAACGCAATGTTCGATTTCAAAAATTCTTTTTGTGAACGAAAGCCAAATAATGGGTCTTTTAGCGCTGCCATTATTTTTGAATATGCATTTCTGAAATGTTTCTGCCTCACCCTGTAGACATCTTCAATGTTGGAGAGATAAAAAATGTATTGAATTATAGACATGTAGCCCAATGTGTGCAATATGGTCATTCTTTTTCCACTGTTGAGTGTTATCTTTGAGCCAGAAAATTGAATTTAATTGCTAATAACTGTCCAATATAATGTCAATAATTGTGTCTATAATTCAGTCTTGTATTAGTACACCAAAGGCTTAATCCCCATTGATACAGCTCCTGCAATATTAGATGTTTTGTCGAATTAAAGACACTTAGAGTTAACAGTGAAAATTGTGAGCCGTTTGTTAATAACAACAATGAATTATGTCTAATTTGTTTGCCACACCCCACCCCATCAATACCCTAATGACGTAACTTTTGTTCTCATTAATTTTTTTATTTGATAATTTTTTTCAATATTCCAATTTTTTTTAACAATTATTTGTATTCAATTGTGAATGTTTCATGACAGCTATTTTTCAAACAATTTTTTATTCATGATTTGTGTATTTTGAAGATACAACTACCTGGCGGGTAGTGTTTGTCACCTAAATGAATATGGCTCTTTCCCAGAATAGCTGTATGTCAGCAATTTATGTATTACTATAATTTGATCAGTTTCAAATTGGCGAAGCCTCATTACAGCAGTGAATTAATACAGAATGCATGCATGATATTGATAGCAACAGCGCACTGTGTATCATATGCTTGATGCATGCGTGCAACAAAAAACGGGTGCGAGTGGCCATGATCACGAGCGTAAGTTTTTTTTGCGCACAGAGAGATATAAACCAAATATTTCTCGCCAATTTGTAACTGATTAAACTATAGTTCATATACCCTCTAAAGGAGAAAATCAAGCAAATCGTAGAAATTGAAAATCACCAAAATGCACTGAAAAAGTCAACAGCATTTTGCAAGCGATATGCATCTATGGTTAAAGGCATACTCAGACATTCGGTACAGAAAAGTGCCCAGTTTTGTAGAAAACTTGGGTTTTATGCTTCTTGTAATGTTTGCCTATGTAGTTTCCCTCATGCGAAGACGATAACACCCGACGTTGAGTCGGTTAGACAAATAAATGATTTTGAAAATGAATGTCTATAGTCTATTTGGTCATCACTTTATGAATATATCTATGTGCCCTAGGGTGCATCTTCTCCCTTATGTCAATGGATTTGTCTGTCCCTAGTCTTAAAATGTTCCTATTGTCACAAAACTAACATGTGCCAAGTTTGAATTAATTTGGAAGTTGTCATGGGGGGCCACCGAGAACCTAAAGTTACAGTATGTGTTCTATGTAGGAAAGTTCGTTGACCCCTGTACAATTCCAATTAGAAGCCGATCCAACAATTTCAAGTAGCTGCCATATCAAAACCGTTTGGACTTAGAAGCTCAAATCTTGTGAGCTAATAGAACTGATAATCATCTTCGGATCTGCGATAAAAATTAATCCAATGAAATGAGCATGTGTGTTTTCAATGAAAAATACAGGTTTGGGGGTTTCAGAATACAGTTTTCTGAGCCCAGAGGTTGGCATGTCTGTCTGTGTTGGAAAGATCAACAATTTCTAAATAGAATTAGAAATAGATATACTATAGAGATTCGGACGTAATATTGTGGCTAAACTGTATCCTTGGTTCTTATGGAACTGGGTAAAAACATGTCTATATTACTCCTATCAAATTACATTTTATAAGGATATAATACACACCATTTAATATCATATTGGTTACTTTTGTCTATAGTTTAATCAATTCCAAATTGGTGAGAAATATTCACGCGAAAAAGTAATTCAAGTGTATGCACACGGTTATGGCCATACACCTGCGAGTTTTCACTGCCTGCCCGCGTCACACATATGATGCGCAGTACGCTTTGCCTTCATGTGCCTGCGTCTTTCTCTGTACTCATTCGCTGCTGTAAGGAGGCCTCGCCAATTTTGAACTGACTGAACTACATAGTAAAAATAATCATAAATAATTGTTTGTAAACTGTATTTTATTTAAATAGTGGTTGTCATTGCAAACTGTATGATATCCATTTTCAGAATTTGAGATTAAGCTAGCATTATATTCCACTGCCTTTTATAACCCTTAACCCCCTGAGAACTACCGGCCGATTGGTCACAAAGATGGATACATCATTTATTGCACCAATGAGAGACATTGTTAGAATAATTGTATCCCTGATAAAGATGGGAGTGAAACATTTTACAAGCTGCATTTGAATTGGCTATTCTTATGAGTACATCTTGTAATAAACCAATCAGAATCACTGTAAGATAGACAGGTAGACCTCAGGGGGTTAATTTGTATAAGAGACCAAATTCCCTGTGAGGTCATAAAGTGTCTGTTTTCAGGCCGTTAGTCTGCTGTTTGTTGACTAAAACAAGGCCACATGCAGGATTTACAAAACAGTGCTTTAGGTCAAATTATGTCCAAATGCAACATTATGGTTGCAAATGTGTACCCCATTTATGCAACATAATGATTGCACATTTGTACACACATACTGCTAGTTAAAACTTGAATTATGCCTGTCATATACATAAAAAATAGGTCAACATTGTAGTAAAGTTTAAATATACATATGAAGGGCTTAGAGCACATAACCTTTAGTACATAAGTCCATTTTGAGACAAATATGTTTGAAAACTATATGTTCAGTGTATAACGCAATGAAAGATTTCAAATGTCCACACATTTTTGTTTATCATCCAAACGTGCATTGGCAGTTGCCACATATAGGCACTATAATATAAACTATAGTTTCATCAGTTCCAAATTGGTGAGAAATATTTGGTTTTGATCTCTCCGCGCGCAAAAGTAATCCAAGCGTAGGCATGCGATTAGAGCCACACACACGCGGTTATGGGCGCACGCACGCATCACGCATGATGTACAGTGCGCTTGTTGCCTTCATCCGCTCACTCGCGCCTTTCTGTATTCATTCGCTGCTGTAATGAAGCTTCGCCAATTTGGAACTGATCAGACTATAGAGTAAAGTCCATTACATACTACACAATCGCGCGACGCGATTTGCCGCTTACGCTCCTTATGAAGAGTGCTATTTACCAAATAAGGAGCGTCAGCGGCAAATCGGTCCGAGCGATTGGGTAGTATGTCATGGGCTTAAGTCTAGTTGTTTTCATAATTGTCACTGTTCTGCTCTGTCAAAACCTCGTATCTCCATCTGGCCGTTTAGCATGTATAAAGTAGTACTTCCTTTATATAACCTTTGGGCAGTCTGCTCTAAACACGTTCACAATACAGGGTGAGTCAAAAAAAAGTGTACTCAACTTCAAAACAATATACTACGGTATAAAGACAAATCAATTAGCTTTAATATGAATTTTATCTGGTTTAGATTGGTTGAGGGAAACTTATTTTACGCTGTTTTGAATAAAAGTGACCAATTTAACGTCCGAACACGCTTTCCAGATCTTGACCATTATATTTCATAAGATACGACCAATAAAAAATTACAATACCGACAGCGAAAGGATCAATTCCTTTGTTATGAAATGATTAAAGTGTGGTAATTGTGTCATAAATACGCCTTAAAGCTGTCTATTGTTTTAATCTATTAGGAGACAATTTTGAACAAGTGTATTGTCTACTTAATTCTTTTAATAAACAAGATGTGTAATGCTTTAAATCATAATCCTAGTAAACATTATTAAGCTCGTTAAGCTTGAAATTAAAAACCGTGTTTTAGGTGAAAAAAACAGCTCCTGTACAGAAATAGTCATATTTACTTAACGGTATCATCAAATAGCGTGATTTTTTTCCAGATGGTAGCAAAGAAATGGCGCAATCATTTAAAGTTTTGTTTGCCTTGATTTTGTGTTCAAAATTTTTATTTTTTATTTTTTCAATTAGGGTACACTTTTTTTTTACTCTCCCTGTATGCAAAATCTCAAATTCATCAGAATTGTTACCAGACATGATTGTCCTCTTAATATTATGTTCTCTTAGCTTATTGGTTAATAGAACATTTTGTGAGTGTATAACTTTTATTTAGTTTTCATTTATTTATTTAATATATTTGTGTGTAGTAGAGGAGGAGGCTAATTGCAACACTGCTCAAATGTTTGTAGCCGCCTATTGCTTTAAGTACTATCGGAATTAGGCTTATCATAATCCACTTGTTAACATCGTAATGGCCTTTGAAGACTATTGTTTAGCTGCAATCGACCTCCACACTCGAGCGGTTTTCATGTCACTTGTTTATCATGTCTATAGAGGCCTCGCATGTATCCATCGATCGGCTTTTATACAGAAAGGATGCGTCATTTACCGGAATCATGGCATATTCTTTGAATTGACCCATCGATCGGCTTTTATACAGAAAGGATGCGTCATTTACCGGAATCATGGCATATTCTTTGAATTGACACAGGATTTTTGAAAGTGATATAAATTTGCATGAATAAAATGAAATTTTTACCTTCTTATAGTTTTGGTGAACAAAGTTCAGTAGTCCACCATAATTCTGCCATAATGCATCACGCTAAAAGGAATTTCAGAAAAGTTGCAATGTTTGATCTAATATTCCCTTTTTTGGTCAACTTCAGTCATAATCATTCCTTCATAAAAAGGTAAGATATACATGTAAGTTTACTTCAACCTATTATGTCTGAATTTCAGGAAATTGAAGGAAATACGTGAAAATAACTAAATTGTCAGACTTATTTTTAAAAATGCATAGTTCGGGACCAAATTCCTCTAACAGAATTATGTATTCAATCATTTGTAACTTTCCGAATAAACGGCCGATTATGGTAGAATTTTTGCAAAAAGGTAGATTAGAAATATTTGCGGCATGACATTTTCCAGAGTAAGTGCTCCTTGCAAAATCAACGAAATTTAAATGCCCATGAAATCTCTGGTTTTACAGTACCTTCTTTAGCCTTGTTCTTAGCCCAGGACCCCATCTTCTTAAATGTCTCTGAAACACCCAATAGGACCACTACTGATTTTTAAAAGAACTTTAATTTTTAAAAGAACTTTAAAACCTCTATTTCAACCTTATTTCTCCTTGGTCTATTTCATGCTTTTAAAAGCCCTCCTTCACAAACCAATCTAGTTAATGTTTTGTTTTAATATTATGTAATTATTATATTTTGTCGGCCACAAGACACAGTGACAACAATTTGCATTCATTATTGAGGTCAATTTTTAACTGATGGTTCAAAATGTTTAGAATAAATCGGTGTACAAGAACTATCTGTTGCCTGTTTGAAATTATTATTTTTGTCAACATTTCGAATTATTATATTTCTGAATTAACAGTATTGTGTTGAGCTTATTATATTGCTGATGGAAATGAATAAATAAACATATAATTCTCATCTTGGTTAGTATTTCACAAAGTGACCCTTAAAAACCACAATGCTCTGATGGTTATTTTTGTTTGAATATGAGTTTGTTTTGACTCTCTGAAATGTTTTTAACTTTATGTTGCTGAAATTGTTTGCTGTGACCTGTGATGCAAGACGTTGTCTGAGTCAGTGCACATTTCTCTTGTGTCATGGAAGCAAACAATTGGTTATTGACTGCCATTTGAAGCAATACATTGCAGTAATATTGTATCCAAATTGGGTACATTTTCATGCACAGAATATTATTTGGTGATCTGTTAAAATTTTATAATTTTCTTTTTTGGCTCAGTGTATATGAGGAATGTGCAAAAAACACATATTTTTTCAAAGGTTTTGAATAATTGTAGGCTTAACTGTATCTATTGATTAGATTAGCGACTATCGATATCGATTATCGATAATTTCCAGTGGAATTTTTTACAGTGTCTAAACAGGGTGATAAAATAATGTCTTGCTATACAAGGGTGGTAGAATAAAGACCTTTTCAAGTAGAAAAGAAAAAGAATGTGTTTTAAACCCTTCTCATTTATAATGGGATAGAATGTAGTATAGTAATTTCCAGTGGCATTGTTTACAGTGTCAAGTTATACAGGATGATGAAATAATGTCTTATTATACAGGGTGGTAGAATAAAGACCTTTTCAAGTAAAAAAGAGAAAGAAATGTGTTTTATTTAAATGTGTAAAATAACTGTCCAATGAAAATGTTTACAAATGGGTTTCTTTACTTAAAAAATATTTTAGACGATGTCTTAATCCAAATTTCAAAATTGACACTGACATTGGAAAAGGGTACAGGTATGTGCTGGGCTGAAGACCCTCTTTTTTACCCTCTGCTGCTGCTAGCTCTTATGAACCCCCTTTTGAGCCTGCACCAGTTCTTAGACCCCAATTTTACATTTTACAGTTCTCAAGACCTAATTTTTGAAAAGATCAGTTCCTAAGACCCTATTTTTCGTCATAAAATCCACTTAGTTCAGTTCTGTAGCCCCCCTTTTGAGACCCTGCACCTCTGCGGCACACCCCTACCCCCAAAAAAGTTGAGTGCCCCCCGGGATTATTTCCTCCTCCTCCACTTCCTCAAACACCCTGGATAAGTATGCTTTAACGGACTCTATTAATTAAATCAAAAGTGATGGATTTTTCCAGTGGCGTACCCCAGAAGGGGGGGGGGGGGGGTCCAGGGGGGCCGGTGCCCCCCTGAAATATCACCGTCGGTAAAAACGACCCTCCGTCGGTAGATTTGCGATTTTGACCATGCAATTTCTTTTTGGCCGATTATGTTGACAACGTCATCCCCCCACCCACTTATCAAGATTTCAGCTGCTCACAGGAAAAAATTGTGCAAGTTTTACGATTTTTTTGGGAGTCTGTAAACAAAATTGTCGGTACATCATGCCTTTCGTCGATACAAGTATGGTCGTGCCCCCCCACCCAGTTTCCAAAAGCTGGGTACGCCACTGATTTTTCTTTCATCAGATTATTAAAGGGTATTAAATTGCCGTTAAAATAAGCCCAAACACAAGTCAATCATAAAGGGCAAGACAAAAAAACAACAATTAAAATGTTACATGGGTGCCGAAAAAAAATGTGACTTTATCCATTGATTTGAAAATACAGTTTAGTGTCTTTCGTTACATTCCAGTTGCCTGTAATGTTTGAGCCCAAGTTTGACAGGTTGAACTGGCCATGGAGCGCGCTAGTATTAGTAAGTTCCACCCAATAATTACATCCATCCAACACCATTGACCGCATGCTGGGGACCTTGAGTGTGGCAGCGGTGAAACTGGTAGCAAGCCCCCAGGCGCTGAACAGTCTTGCCACATGACTTAGCGCACGCTGTGACTTTCAGCCAGATTTGGGCTAGTTTTAAAACTAAAATCTGCACTTCGGATAATATAACGTAATTTTTTTCGAAAGTTGAACTAATGTTTTTACAACATATGAATAGGGCGCTATTTATATGACAAATAGAAGTTAAAAGTTGGAATTTCTTAACACAACAACATTTTTTCAAAAGTAATATATATGGCTTCGAGTTAAACCCAGACTTAAGAGCCTTAAGCCATGCTTAGGACAGCAGTGGAAATGGTAGCAATCACGCTGGCAAGACACAGGTGGTGTGAATTATATCAGATAAATGGTGTAGGAGGAGATGATTGATTACCCTGGATAAAGCATCAAAGCCGTGGTCAAGAAAGTTGGATAACATACAGGGATTAGAACCGTAATGTTTGGCTTATTCTTCAATTGGAATTGATAATTGCAGGCTTTGACTTATCCTTTGATTTTAATTTCCTATTTAAGCAAAATAAAAAATAAAACTTGTTTAGCGTCCTGCCAAGGAGGAGGCCTTTTTTCTTCTTCTTTTTTTCTTTTCCAAAATGGCCACCCGACACATTTTGTACAGATATCTGGCTGGGCTATTTTTCAAGATGGTTGCCTGCTTTTTTCAAAATGACCACCACCCAGCTAACCATATTACGTTGTTGGAACGTCGTGACAACGTTTCACTTTCGTTTTTAGAACGTTGTGATCAAACGTTAGAAGAACGTTTATTTGTTGACACATTTTTACGTCTTATGAACGTTAGTCTTGAACGTTTTCACAACGTTATAACAACGTCCCAAACGTTTCTTCAAATTCTGTTAGTTATACCATTACGTCCAAATGATGTTTTATAACCTATTTATTACGTTGTTGGAACGTCGTGACAACGTTTCACTTTCGTTCTTGGAACGTTATGATTAAACGTTCAAAGAACGTTTATTTGTCGACACATTTTTATGTTGTATGAACGTTAGTCTTGAACGTTTTCACAACGTTATCCCAAACGTTTAAAAAACTTTCATCAAATTCGGTTAGTTACACCATGGCAACCAGGGAATGGTAGTGGTATTATAGAAGGGGGGGGGGGGGGGGGGGTCTGCAGGGGCATTGACCTTTTCATGTGTATGTTCTTGCACAATGTATATGGCATTAGTGAACAATGATTTGTCTTTAGCCAAACATATGAGAACTTACGTATACATATCAAAGTACTTTCTATGGTGTTAAAAGCTGTTAAATGTAATATATCGACTTAAATTTAAAAAAAATAAAAAAGGTGCAAATTAGCTCATTACCATAATTTAAAGGTTACAAACAAGCACCGGTGCTAATTTTTGTACCATTGAAATTATGCTAATGAGCTATTTCCACAATTTACTCGACTCATGTAAGGCCAGGTAAAATATGCAAATTAGCGATTACAGCCCAGGGAACTTAATTTGGTTGTGTAAACGTTATATGAACGTCGTGATGACGCCAGATGTTAGTGATTAAAAAAATGATATAAAACAGTTACATGTTTACGGCGAAAAATTAAGCGCGCGAAAGTGAAAATCGTCTGATAATAACATTAATAGGCCTAAATAAATAAAATAATAAAAAATAAATAAATAAATAAAAATAAATAAATTGATTTATAATCAATTTCATTTGTATACGCCTAGATTAGTACAAATCAAATTTGTAATGCCAAATTGTTTTGTATTAAAAATTTGATTCGTAATAAACCTTTTCAAATAAAATGTATTTCATTATTTAATTAGTCCATGGAAACGTTGGAAAAACGTTCTCTGAAAGTTGCAGTTAAGTTCTAGTTTGGTTGCACTTAGGTTGTGGTTAGGTTGTCATTAAAACGTTTCTACAACGTTATTATAACGTTGCGGTTTGGGTGTGATTTGGTACTTAAAACAAACAACCTGCAACGTTACAATAACGCTGTAAGAACGTTTTCAATGACAACCTAACCAGAACCTTAGTGCAACCAAACTAGAACTTAAACTACAGGGTGGTTCAATAAAACCTTGACAGTTTTTTGAAGCCATTTTTTTTAAAATTCTGTAGATTTAAAACAAAATATTTTTCAATATTTATCAACTACATGATCTTGACCATCTATGCTGAAAATATCGTTACAACTAACCTTACGGTTGCAAAATAACAGCTATTTGAACAAAGTCTGTCCCATTTCACTCTGTCCACGGGTACTGATTTCGCGACGTTACATTGAATACTGAATGATGAATTGCATGCAAGTAATCTAAGATTTGAAGATCTCGCCAGGTGAAACCAGTGTAATTGTTTTAAACATCTTAAATGATTCAGGTGTGAAATCAATACGTAATAATAATACCACGAGTGACCCTAATTAGAATTATTGATTTTCATAGATTGGAAGTGTAATTGTCTATGCTCTATGCCTTAACAGTGACGATGCCATTTCATGTTATATTTCTGGGCATTTCCCGTAGACTTACTCGTGGGCAAAGAGATTTGGAGAGATTCTCTTCAAATAGTTATCATTTTGCCGCCATAGCATTATTAATATTGACATTTTCAGCATAGACGGCCAAGATGATATTTTTGAGGAATATGTAAAAAAACACAATCAAATCCCACAATTGTTAAAAATATGGCTTTGAAAAACTATCAACGCGAACGTGTTATTGAACCACACTGGTTGTAACGTCGCGAAATCAGTACCCGTGGACAGAGTGAAATGGGACAGACTTTGTTCAAATAGCTGTTATTTTGCAACCGTAAGGTTATTTGTAATGATATTTTCAGCATAGATGGTCAAGATCATATAGTTGATGAATATTGAAAAAATTGCTTCAAAAAACTGTCAAGGTTTTATTGAACCACCCTGTACAACGTTCAGGGAACATCTTTTTCACGTTTAAAGGATTAAACTAAAACAACCAACTATTTGAGTGTTACAACGTTGTTAAAACATTATGTAAACGTTTCCGATGATCAACATGCAACGTTCAGAGAACGTTTTAATCACGTTTCCAAGAACCAACCTAAAACAAACAAACCGCAACGTCATAATAACGTTGTAAGAACGTTTATAATGACAACCTAACCACAACCTAAGTGCAACCAAACTAGAATTAAACTGCAACGGTCAGAGAACGTTTTGCTCACGTTTCAACTGACCAACTTAAAACAACCAAATCACAACCAAACCGTCACGTTATAAAAACGTTGTTAAAACGTTTTAAATGACGCAACCTAACTGCAACCTAGGTGCAACGTTGCGGAAACGTTCAGTGTTTGCTGGGCACTTGGACTCAAGAAATTACATATTGGCTTCTTATGGGCAAGATGAAACAGAAAATGAGACCAAAATGATGTCTTTTCCTGAGTTCTGAGACGTTGAGAACCAGTTTATTTCATGGGGCAAACAGCTTGATACAAGGTGTGCTAAAGTTAAAAAAGTATGATTCTTTTTTAATTTAAAAAAGAAAAAACAGAAAAAGAAGCGGGTGGGAACGCTAATTGTTTAGTTTTTTTTATTTGGCCTTAGTGTAGTTTGGCTTATTCTTAAATTTGAATGGATAATTGCAGGCTTTGGGTTATCCTTTGATTTTAATTTACTATTTCGTGTCTTTAGCTTATTCTTCAATTGGAATTGATAATGCTGTTGACCTTTAAAGCATTACATGGTATGGCACCTGATTTTATTTCTGATCTGATACGTCCTTATGTTCCTGCCAGAGCCTTAAGATCTGCTTCAGAATCACGCCTCGTAGTTCCCAGGACTTATGAAGATCGATCATACGCATCCGCTGCGGCGTTTTTGTGGAACAGTCTCCCTATCAACGTCCGTCAAGCTCCATCTCTTCATATATAAAAATATATCTTCAATGAGTCGCGACTTAAAACACACCATTCAAGCAATATTATTATGTCTGATATATGATTTTCTCATCTCGTTAACCAGTTTGCTAATGTCATAGGCCTAGCAATTTCTTTTTGTGATTTTCGTGTTACTGGCTGAGGGTGTAAAGTGCTGGCAACCTCCCTCCTCAGTCCAGTCTTGTGGCGGTCACATCAACATCAACTCAATATATTTGCAGTGCAATTGTCATGTGCGGGTCACATAACCATATTACTGGTAGGGCCTATTTTAGACATTTTTAACTATAATATTTTGTTTTTATTTGCTTTCTTCATTATACCGTATTTATATTGTAGTAGGCCTATATCATTGTGTCTATTTTTGTATTTTTATGCATTTTTAAAATATATTTGTTGGTCTTTTTAATGATTCGTTTTATAATGTGTAGGCCTATGTAATGATGGTGACTATTTTTGGCCATTTTATTCATGTACAGCGCATTGAAGCTTTGCGCACTGCTCTCTTTAAGTCCTGTATTATGATTATTATTAACAGGCTTTGGCTTATCCTTTGATTTGAAATTACTACGAGGGTCGTTCAATAAGTTCTACCTCCTACCTCATAACTTTATTATTATATAAGCCAGTCTTATGAAATGTCGCACAAATGTAGCTTAGAACTTCAGCTACAAATTCATTGTAAATTGATGTAGGTACTCGTTGTACTTGTCTGAAGATGCAGTGAAAACCAAACTTACATTTAGAGTAATGGAAACGGTTGAAAAAACAGCAAAATATTGCCGAAGTGCTATTCATTTGGCCTATTGTAAGATGCAAAACATAACCATCGGTCGAGTATAACCATTCTTAATGTCAGATATCTTTATTACAGACTATAAACACTAAAGGTGGCTGATTTCTTTGGAATCAATATGCCCATCTGATTAACCAGAACCAGGTCAGCATAACCATAAGTTTACCCCTCCCCTGGAGAACCCCACAAAAGGCATACCTTTCATACAGAACTAAGTGATTTTCACTCCGGATGGCAAAGTGGTCTCATTTGCTCCGTGCACGCATGTCACCGTATATTGGGTATAGGGAGATTTTCGTGTTTCTGCCCAAAAATGGTTGTTGTATGATAACGAAATAACTTGAATTTAAGCCGGACTATACATGGTGATCTGTATATGTTTCTTATTAGCATAATTTAATTTCAAAGAAATCGACTGTAACATCTCGTCGGACCGTCCGTGCAGAAGCTCAACATTTCATCCCGTTACCCCCAAATTCTGTGTTCAACCTAAGCATAGACCCCATTGAATTGCATTGCATACGCATGTACACACACGCAGAGGTCCGACTTCACGGCTCTCCCATTCATAAAATATTTAACCTTTGACCGTGTAGGAAGTTTCCGTCCCTGCCAGATGCCTTCATTAAGATTATTTGTAAAACTTACTATGATTGGTTGGCTAGAAAAATCGGACAGAGCAAAACAAGACTATCGTTATTTTATCTATCCAATCAAAATGAGCGTGACCCGAGTCGCGGGATGATTGTGTAGAGGCGGATGTTGACACGGGTAACTAAGATCGGGTTGCTCAACATAAATTTCGTTCGTGCATCAAGCTCCGGTTTTCGTCGTTTAACACCGTTTTTTGTCAGTGATTTTACAATATTTTATAAGAGAACGTTGGCTTAGTATTGCCAGCGTGTACCACTTCTGGTTTAAAGTTCAATACTGCTGTATTATTGGAAATATTGGACAAAATCGGGGACAAAATATGACACCTTTTTCATTTGGACCGCACCATTTTTGTGTATAGGGGATATTTTTATTGTATCATTGTTTGGTAAAGTATGTTATTTGTAAAGTTCAAGTTAAGTGGATAAAAAATGAATAAATAAAACTCAAAACCTAGATGGGCAAAATGAAAAGAATAACCAAGATTTTTGTTGTATGGTCTGATGTGCGTGTCAATTATTGATCACCATAGTGCTCCCCATACACATGAGTGGTACAATCCAAATTTACCTATGCTGGCTATCACAGTGCAGCGGGCCGTGATAGAGTCATGCATTATTCATGTTAGTAGTAACTGTGCATTGACCTGTGCCATGAGTGTGCACACAGCCGGTGAGCTTGTATTAATAGTAAACATGTATTATAATGGACAAACAGCCAGAAACCTTTCCATATATATACCGGACTATAGAAGGATTAGGCCTACAAGTCTCCCAAAGAGATAATTTTCTATCATTGACTATCTGATTGACTATTCTGAAAGTTGCACATAATAAACTCTCTCTCCGAATTGTCATTTACTATATATAATTAGTAGCTATGAAATCAGAGCTATAATCATGACAAATGTCATGAGGCTGACGTTCATATCAGCAATGCTATGAGGGAGGAGGTAGAAATTATTGAATGACCCTCGTATTTAGCGTCTTTGGCTTATTCTTCAATTAAATCGTAAAGCGCCGGTTTCTTGAGTGCCTCTCAGCCATAAGTTATACAATATATATATATATATATATATATTTGGCCTAATCTGAGTATTCTTCTGAGCTTTATCTTTCAGAAAGATGTATTGATCATTGGTTTAGGCCTATACAGTCCTCAAAATAAGTAACTGACCAGGTAATAAATATACTCTTCTCCAACACATAGCTCCAACCATGAAGTTGTAAAGAAATACTTCTCTTTATTGAGATATTGTTCACGAAGATCGGTTGATAATTTTAAAAGAACGCAACATTTTCACACTTGGGTTTTGAACACGCAGGACAGCGTGACGGGGTGTGTATGGACTGCATTGATCAATCGTAGCATCCCCAATCCTCATCTTACCATAAGTCCGTGATCCACACACTATCTTACTATCGACCCGTGAGTTGAGTTGTCGGCACCAGTTGATCAATAATCTGCATGCGAACAAAATGTTAAAATGAAAAACAGACTTATTTTATATATATATTTTATCTTATAACTTGTTTTAGTTTTAGGCAAATAACTGAGTTAAATTTCATTAAATCTTACAACTTTATATAATTTAATACTTTTACGTAGGAGCTATTTGGGAGTTGAGAGCATATTTAGTACCTAGTCAGTTACTTATTTTGAAGACTGTACTCTAGCGCAATATTATCATGGATGTGTTATAGTGCTAGCGACTACAAAACACTTGAATCTCTTCAATTTCAAAGTGGCGAGATCAATCAGGGATACTATTAATTTTGGGATAGGAAAGTCCTATACTAACACACGTAGCGAAAACGGTGCCGTTTGCATAAATTACATAAATTATGGTAATCATCGGAATGTGTCGGTGACCGGCGTTGAACGCGTTTAACAGTGTTTAACCAGGTTTAACGTAATATTTGGTCAGCATAGGTTTGAGGGCGTTGTGGATTTACACAGACGACGGTGGCCACGCGAAACCTAAACGTTGAATACGTAATGAATAAGGTGAATAACACGTAATCACGAATGTTAATCTTATCATTTTGACAAATTCATCATAATTAGAAGAATTGTCATCGTTAACCGGGCGATTATTATTCACGTCTACATAATTATGGGCCCTCACAGATGGCCTAAATTATTACTAAGTGCAATGTTTATTATTCATGATTATGGTACGGAACTCAATTAAGATGGAAATGGTCCCGGGGGGTATACTCACCGTGTAAGGCATACGGGGACTGCCGCTCCAGTGGGTCGTTTTTTCATGAGACATCCTTAGCCATGGGTAGGCTTTTAGTGAAAAATCCTTAGACATGGGTCCTGTTTTAAGATGGAAATGGTCCCGGGGGGTATACTCACCGTGTAAGGCATCGGGGACTGCCGCTCCAGTGGGTCGTTTTTTCATGAGACATCCTTAGCCATGGGTAGGCTTTTAGTGAAAAATCCTTAGACATGGGTCCTGTTTTCGCGATTTTCGCGAAAATTTGCCAAAATTAGGTCTATTTTCGCGAAAATTTGTCAAAATTAGGTCTATTTTCGCGAAAATTTGTCAAAATTAGGTCTATTTTCGCGAAAAATCACTCTTAGAAATGGGTCATCTTGCAGTTACTGTCCGTTTTACCATTGAACACAGTACAGTGCGCTTGTAATTGAAGTATTATTGACCCGCTGCACGCACAAAGTTCACATGCAATTCGAATAGGGACAAATTGCTTTCAGTTATATCATGAAAACTAACCGGCTGATTAGTTTTAATCGGGCGGTTATTACACGTTGATACCTTTAGATATAACATACTTAATTTATATGGGTATAGGTTAACGAGAATTTTGTACCATTGCCACTTTTATTAGGACTATATCTCGACTTTTGAGGTCTCTTTATTGCCGTGTCGAAATTTGTCACGTTATGTCAATGGCAAAACCTGTCATCTTTCTCACAAACTGGCCCTCACTGTTTTCATCGCGATATAAAAACCACTTGAGGTAACAATTTTAATCGGGCGGATGTATAAAGAGGGCGGCCCACTTAACATTTTAAGCCTTTGTTTGTTATTATAGGACCCTGGGAAAGCAGTACCATAGACGCTTCAACAAACCTATATTTCCACTAGTTATCACAAGTTAACCAGTAAAAATTTAGCGATCAGCGGACCGTGCATGTGAAGAGATCGACCTTATCGATTGGCCCTACCATTTTTGGTTAGGGATGGTGGCTCAATACACCCATGGACATGGTTGTTGAGACTAATTGGGACATAAGTAAAACACTTTAATTTCACGGCAACTAAATTTAGTGAATTTAGCATTAATATATTTGGGGCAGTTTAATTTTACAAATTCGTATGATCTTTCAGTAGGCTATAACCATTGATGAATAATATGAAATAATGTGATATAATTGAAAGCAAATTAATTTGGTGAATTGGACCGTATCGCGAAATTAAATTGCTAGCAAAATTAAGTCGTTTTACAGTATTATGTGTTATAATATATGGGTATAAATAGGTATAAAATACATATCTATTTATAAAACAAGTACCAGAATTTGGAATAACAAATAAGAATTCATTTAAATTGTAGATATTTTAGACAATACTAATTCTAAACAATAATAATTTCAATAATGTTTCCATCTATCTCTAATCAGGCGTTGATTCAACCATTATTCTATATAATAAGTCCATTTGCTTCAACATCGGGCCTATTTCTTAACAAACACCCCTACTTTGTTTAGATATCGACTATTCCTTATCAGTATCAGCTCAAACAATAGATGAACGGGTCGACCTGTAGGTCGTTGACAAGCTCGTTCATTGGCTAAGAGCGCTCAAGTATCAATTGACTAATCGGGGCTAATTTGTGAAACAGGATTACAGTTTTGTTAAACCCGGTATGTGTGTCAAGGGTTGTCGCTCGTTTGCCGTGGAGCATAACTGCACTATGTATGGGTTTTGAATCTCCAGCGGCACACCCCCGACCAAACCAAATCCGAGTACCCCCCCCCCCCCCGGGGAAATGGTTTGACAACATCGTCCTATGTGATCACGGTATGGACTTCAAGCGTTTAAGAGAATAAGTACTCAACAAAATTATGATAGATGGTTTCGAAATGTAGTATGTGGTATTATCGTCTTTATATTGGATGTTCAGTTCAAAACACATTATATTATTTGGAAAGTTATTTAAAGGACAAGCTTAAAGTTCGAAGCGCGTTCTAACACGCTTCCACTATAGCAAGCTTAGTTTTTGGGAAGTTAATAATGACGGTATGTGCTTACTTTGTAAAAGTGGTTGTGAATATATTAATTATTTAGTGCTCTCATCCCGGGCTCTCACCATGTAAGTCTTCTCATGCAATTCGTGACAATGAGCTCCTTAACTTAAAATTAAATATTCGCCGTGCAGATCTATGTATCATATGTATGGAATACACAACTTTTTACATTTTAGGTAATATTTGAATATCCATGGTGAGTAAATAACAGGTTGGGGGGGGGGGGGGGGGGGGGGTGGGGAACCCGTCAGGCTCTCGCGCGAAGGGCGCTTCGACAAATACTTTAGGTCACATTTTTTAACCTGGGCTACATTTGTGTTACATTGGTCATTTTCATGAAATATACATCATGTTTCGGTTTTGGTAGAATATATCAAAATGTTTACATCTGAAGGGTATGAAACCATATATAATTGAAAAGCTCATAATATAAGGATTGTAAATTTGGAAACTAGAAATCAAATATACAGGGTGACCTAAACATTATACAGGGTGTAACAATTAAAATGTTATACAAAATGATGATTTACTTTTTATCTTCCACAGTCTAAATGCAGGACCTATATGAAGGCTTTACATGTTTTTGTTGTATTGGAGTAAATTACCCATCCAGCGAAAACAATATTAATTAGTCAGCTTATTAGGTGAATGGTGCCCAAATCATTTTGCCGCCAGCTCATGAAATTCTGATGAGGGCGTTGTCCACAAAACCAGCAAAAATAGAATGGTAGAACTCGCAAATGTACCGACGGTACCTCATACCCATGGGTACGCCTCTGAAAAAGGTACAGTGGTATACAAAAAAAAGGTATATTGTAAAAATGTACACCCCCCCCCCCCCCCCCGTATCCGCCACTGACGTGAGTATTATGTTGTCATATCTCATCCACTACAGTTATTGATAACATAACTCAACCTGCAATAGTGGTCATTTTAAAGTATCATAATAATATGCGTTTCATATAATCATGACAATTAATTACTTTGGCTAGTGCTAGTAGTAGGCCTACCAGTTGTGGTCATAGGTCTGAATGAAGGTCAAAAGAAACCAATTTGAGATAATATAGTGTATCCCATCCATTCATTCAAATATGACAATAAGATTTAGTCAGTTGTTGAATACTTTGTGTGGTAGCTAGAGCATGACATTGTATTCAATGGAATCATTTGCATTATACTTGGGACTTCTGAACCACACCGCTACCATTTGCCTGTTAGCCTGCATTTTAAATCATAATAATATGCGTTGCATATAATCATGACAATTAATTATTTTGAGTTTTAACAATTTCCATGTATGAAGGTCAAGGCCAATTTGAGATAATAGTGTCCACCATCCATTCATGCAAATAGGACAGATTTAGTCAGTTGTTGAATACTTTGTGTGGTCAAGGAGTAATTATTATATGATAACTCCTTGGTGTGGTAGAGCATGACATTGTATTCAATGGAATCATTTGCATACTTGGGACTTCTGTACCACACCGCTACCATTTGTCTGTTAGCCTGTTAGGACATTTTGAGTTTTAACAATTTTCCACCCATGTATTACATAGCAATCTCCTCCTCCTCCTCCTCCACTCCCTCCTCCTCCACTCCCTCAACCACCCTGACTAATTATACTTAACGAGTTGTATTAATTAAAGCAAAAGTGATAGATTTTTTCTCTCTTCAGATTATTAAAGATATTGAATTGTCTTTAAGATAAGCCCAAACACAAGTCAATTTGATAGAGGGTTACTCATATACAATCGCTTAAAGACAAAAAACCCCTCTAAAATGTAACAAAACCACGTTTTTGTGGTGCCGAGGTTAAAAACGTTACCTGCAGGTTTGTTTTCTGATCTTCTCCTATCTATTGTCCAAGCGTATACAAGTTGGTTTAGCATAATCACTTGGACAATAGATAGAGTGCTATTAAGTGCATCATCATGTTAAATAGGGCGGCCTCATCTCAGTGCTTGCCTATAGTTAATAGAATATACAATCTATGGCTTATATGATATATATAATTGTAACACTTGCAAGAATTGTTTGACCTATTTCATCATAATCGAAAGTCAAGATGCAGGGAACGGTTTACACTTGCCTTCTAGCGCTCCATCTTGCTATAATGCTGTGTAGTTTAACGCCTTCAACAACAGGACAAGGTATGTATTGTGTTTGTTACATGTTATATCACCATTCCTTTATTGCCCTTATTGTAGCAATATTAATATAAACAAATCCATTAACATGGAATGGGGCGGTTTTAGAGAAAGAGGCATGTTTTGTAACCATTTTCTGGAATGGAAGTAAGTAAAGGTATGGTTTTTGCATAGACAGAGTACTATTTCTTCACTATTTTCGTTTAATGAATTAAAGTAGGGTCATAAAGATGTTAACAAAGACATATAAATCATCTGTTACATACCGAAATACTAGGGAAATAGTATTAGTGTAAACATCCGTCTGGCGTCTACAATAGTACAGGAAACCCATAATGTTGATTTGTGTGTGGGGGCGGGGGAGGGGGGGGGGGGGGTAGTTTGTTGTTTCATACTAGTCCGACGTTGGCCTAGGAATTCTTATACTATTTAAAAAGCCACACAGCGGTCATCGTTATGCACATGTAAGATGTCATGGTTGTATATGACACAATATACAACCCGGGAACTTTACTGAGGCGCGTCACTTTAGATGATTTTGGTGCAATTTCAGCAGTTTTACCAAAAAAACTGATTTTGGTCCAGAAAACGTTATAGAGCCATCTTGTTTTGCTTGAATAATTAAACAATTGAAACTAATTTTGCAGTTCATGTTCAATTTCTACTTAAATATTAAATCGTTGTGTAGTGCAATACCCTTTTTTATAATACAATATAGATTAGTAAGCCTGCCCCTTCCCTTCCCTCGGAGCCTCTTGAACTTATTATTGGACACACACTGTACATTTTTTCAAAAATCTTGAATGAAAACAAACATGGGGGGGGGGGGGGGGGGGGGGGGGTTGGGGGGGGGGGGGGGGTTGGGGGGGGGGGGGGGGGGGGGGTGCTGCACCACCCCCAGCGTGTGAGTGAAACCCAGTGCATCAATACATGCCTGGATGCTTTCTATAGCGCACAGTGCACCATTATACAGCTTGTGACATCCCATAGAAAAAAGGAATTTGGTACAACTTTTTTTTATTCATTATAGGTGTGGCTACTTAAATAAAACATAACTTTTAAAAGTATCCAGTCAGTTTTTATGAATGAAGTTTCCAATTACGGGGAGGAAATCTCTTAGATTAATGTATCTGTATGGTACCGATTAGTTATTATTATGAATTACCAATTATGAATTACATGTTGTTAACATAAAATAACCTGGTCAGGAACGTTTTTGATAGATGACTAGTGCTGAAAACTGCTATAGTGTATACAAAAATTATCATCGCCATAACATCAATTCGCAAGATAATCCGAAGGAGCAAACCCAGGGATTATAAAATTATGGGATAGGTAAAATTTCGCCTACTAAAACCAAATTCACGGGTGAAGGTTTTATAGGGGGCGCACTATCATGGTCGTAGCAAACCAGGCGACATGAGACGTGGGGGTTTTTATCGGCTCAAAACATGATTTGTGGCACAGAAGAAATAGTACATAAATGGTAAAAAAAAGCTGATTGTGATTTAGAATAGAACTGATTTGCTTTGATTATGGCAGAATTTAGTTCTTATGTGACACGAAACATTCAGAATTGGTTATTTGAAATTAATTTACGTACAACAAAATACGAATTTTAAATTGTGGATGGCTTCGTCTGCTAGTGACAGAGGAGGGGCGTGGCGTTATTTGCATTTTATGAATATTGTAATCAGATCAGTTTGGAAGGACGCCGGATCGCGACGATCACATCGTGTGAGGTCATGAATAGTCATGGCTGAATATTCATTCACAACGAATGATTGACAGTTTACGCCTAACTTCCGGGTGAAGAACTGATAGAGTGCGCTATACCGTGAACCAAATCTCAACAATGGGCAGATATGAGACTGAGAGTCATAACCCTGGCAAGCCTTTGAATTATTGTAGTTACATATATTCTTTTTTGATATTTGATAATGTTGTTTGTTGATTGGCACAATTTCTATACTTACGCAAGTCTTCGTATATTTTATTGAAGAGGATGGGCCGTCTGACGCAGGAGCAGGTAATAACCACAGACGATTATATAGGGATCTGTTATCAAAATATGATGATGCTGGTACTCATATGCGACCAGTCGTGGACTCATCAACTCCTGTCACTGTTATTTACCGGTTGCTTGTCGGTGAGCTGATTGATTTGGTAAGGAGGCGGCTTTAATTTGATGAAAATTATCCCGGGGGGGGGGGGGGGGGGGGGGGGGGAGATGTGGAAACATTATTGTGTGACAGTTGATAGCATCCGCTTAAATGCCCAATAAGATACCACCCTCAATATACTCAAGGCCCGTTTTTACCATACCGTATGGGTATCGCCCAACATCGTGCTAGTTGATACAGTCAACTTTTTTCCAAGCAAGAGATATATTTATAATAATATATCACTTCACTTAACAGCATATTTATAACATATAGATATCTACATGTACATGTTAACATAATGTATTTGCATACATATGTCATAGATGTTGCAGTTTAAATATCATTGTTTAAATGGGTGAAATAAAATATCGATCCCCTCCTGACCAGCCTACCTGATAATCTGATAACATTGTCATGAGAAAGAATTTGGTCTAGCAAAGGTTGCTGGTCACTCAAGCCTGCGTCCCTCCGCCACAAGGTCTATGAGTATCTGTCATAGTTTACCAGAGGAAAACAAAAGTGTAAAAAACAAATGTGTTAACACTTTGCCACGCGGCAGGCAGCTGCAGACGACATTCCAAAATGTTACAAAATGTTTCAAAAATATAAAAATTGTTAAATTTCATAACCATATTTGGAAACACCGTGTGAAATGCAATGCAATAAGTACAAACATGCCTAGTATTGGTTCAGTAATCATTGAGATAGACTTTAAAAATTGCGAAAGGTTTCTGAAAAATCTGTTTTGTATATATGGTAAAAATAATAGCCGCGTGGAAAGTGTTAAGACTGTGTATTTTTAAAACCCAGCCGCATCTCGGGGATGAAGGTTGGAGAAATCATTTCATACTTGGTCCACACATCAGTTATGATGAACCATCTCGTATTATGGTGATAAATCTTTCATCGCGAGTCCCAGTGTTTCTAGATCAAAACACCCTAAATTTGCCAATTTCGACCATTTTAGCCTATATTCAGAAACGGGTAGTTTTAGTTTAAACCCTCCAACTGCAAAACGATTTTGCACAAGACACTTACACTGCAGTATCATCTTAAGATACCTATAGAGTATATAACATGCGCATTACATTTAGTTTAGCTTCTGTAACTTTTGTTTTATAATGGGATCAAACTTGTGTTTTTCATGAAAAATAGCTCAAATTATGTGTCAAATTAAAAACGAGAATTATTTTACGTCAAGCAACCAATTTTAAAAATTCACATATTAATGCAATCTATACATATTAATCTTCAACATATAAAAAACCACCGTTGGCTTTTTATTCCTACAAGTCGCTGTGTGACGTCAAAGTTACGTGTGTATATCACTCTATATAAATTGTTGGAAAATGAATGACGCATAGTATATCAACCATCTCCGTCATATGAGGGATGAAATGTTGTGTTTACGACGTGCATCTAAATATTTGATATATCCCATCTTGATAACAATCTTCAAATCCAAGATGGCCTCCAAAATGGCTGCCATAATTGCCAAAATACATATAGAATGCTCATATTTAATTCCATACACTAAATTATGCAGTTTCAATGCCTATGATCGAAATGCCTGAAAGGAGACACTAATTTAAGACGTTCTTGAGGATTCTTTACCTTCCACGATGGCCGCCGATCATGTCAAAATGGACATTAAATGGATGGAACAATGATTCTTTATTTGTTATAACTATCTTCTTTTAAGACTAGGGTTTAACAAAACGTATACGATATCGTTATTATGTATCAAATTAAGAACAGGAATTAGATTACGTCATTTAACCAATTTTAATAATCTACAAATCAATGCTGTCTATACATATTAACCTTTAAAATAAACATAATCATTATTAGCTTTTTATTCCTACATGTCGTTGTATGTAAGTCCTAAAAAAATCATGGTACCATACAGACACATGTGGCTGAATTGGAATCACCGATTGATATACTTAATTTTCATTTCAATGTAGGCCTATGCAGAAATTCGTTTTGGGGGTACCGTTCACTATTTAGACATTCAACCAGTTGCTGGTCACATTTTAAACGGTGAATCTGTGCCTTCAATGATCCTTACCATACACACATTATGTAACTGCTAGCGATGTATTGGTCATTTTGTTTTGTTTGTTTGTTTGTTTATACACGGTGGGTCCGCACGACACACGCTTGGGTCCTGATTTTAATGCCCGTTTTAATGGCAAGCAGAAACGTTTGACTATTCTGTGGTCATTAATCACTTGCCATGCTTAAATCACAATATCTCTCCCAATTCATATCATAAACCAACAAATTAGTGTCTCCTTTCAGGCATTTCGATCATAGGCATTGAAACTGCATAATTTAGTGTATGGAATTAAATATGAGCATTCTATATGTATTTTGGCAATTATGGCAGCCATTTTGGAGGCCATCTTGGATTTGAAGATTGTTATCAAGATGGGATATATCAAATATTTAGATGCACGTCGTAAACACAACATTTCATCCCTCATATGACGGAGATGGTTGATATACTATGCGTCATTCATTTTCCAACAATTTATATAGAGTGATATACACACGTAACTTTGACGTCACACAGCGACTTGTAGGAATAAAAAGCCAACGGTGATTTTTTATATGTTGAAGATTAATATGTATAGATTGCATTAATATGTGAATTTTTAAAATTGGTTGCTTGACGTAAAATAATTCCCGTTTTTAATTTGACACATAATGTGAGCTATTTTTCATGAAAAACACAAGTTTGATCCCGTTATAAAACAAAAGTTACAGAAGCTAAACAAAATGTAATGCACATGTGATATACTCTATAGGTATCTTAAGATGATACTGCAGTGTAAGTGTCTTGTGCAAAATCGTTTTGCGGTTGGAGGGTTTAAACTAAAACTACCCGTTTCTGAATATAGGCTAAAATGGTCGAAATTGGCAAATTTAGGGTGTTTTGATCTAGAAACACTGGGACTCGCGATGAAAGATTTATCATCATAATATGAGATGGTTCATCATAACTGATGTGTGGACCAAGTATGAAATGATTTCTCCAACCTTCATCCCCGAGATGCGGCTGGGTTTTAAAAATACACAGTCTTAAGAACTATAAATAAGAGAATGAACTAGACAAGTCCACCACTGTAATTATAGCACAATGCCAGTATTAGATGTTGTTGACTACTAGAACCCAAAACACTAACCAAACTTACAAGTTCACTATAGGAACGTTTTTGTTAGATGATAAGTGCTGAAAAATGCGTTAGTGTAGGCCTATGCAAAAACTATCATCGCCATAACATCAATTCGCAAGATAATCCGAGAAAACCCAAACATATTGCAAAAACATTTTACATAATAACATAGACGTAAGTGTTACCATTTCATTTGATTATTTGATTTCAGGATGTGAGGAACCAGGTAATAACATTGAACGCCTTATTGAAGCAAGTGAGTATCGTTACCCGTTTTATGATACTTTGATTTGATTGGTAATGGCATTGGTATGTATTCTTTCATGCATAATAATTAGCCCGTGCAAAATTATAAACAGTGCTTATTTGTTGTTTATGTCTAAGCTCTAATTTGATATGTCACAAGCCAATATTAAAGTTATGGTTGTCGTCAAATAAAGTCTCAAATATCGGTTCTTAGATATGCAAATTAATATAATAATTAAAGAAATACAAAGAAAAGTTTTATTTTGCTCATACAAAAGTATCAGAATTATCGATATGGGCGACATATCTGATTTCCAGGTTACCAGTATGTATACACATCTCTAGATATAAATTAAAATGTGTTTTGGACATGATGCTAATTAAATATTCAAACAATACGCAAATGTTGTTATTTTACAGAATTGTTCTCATAAATATATACATGTATCGATCATGTGTGATCACACTTGATTTTATTGGAGGAAAATTGATGTTGTTATTATCATTTGAGTGAATTTGGTTAAACGGGCGTTTATGGTAAGTTGCACTGTAGGATCGATGGCACTCGCGGGCAAAATGTAATCATACAAACACAAAAATAGACCAAACACCCCAAGAACATCCAAACAAACACCAAAAAAAACCCCATCCAAACAAACAAACAATAAAACAAAAAAACATTGTTTTCCTTTTCCTTTTTCTCCTTTTCATTTGTGTGTATTTTCCTTTTACTTTTTCTACTTTCCCTTATTTCCTTCCTCTTTTCCTTTTCACCCCTTAATTTCTTTTTGTCAAGGGCACTCTGCCCCCATGACCCCCTCTGGCTACGACACTGGATGTGTAAAAGTGCAAGGTTCATGAATACAAATCAAAATTCAAATATATCCATTGTCCAATCCACAGTATGGGCACAATGCAAGGGAATTCTACTGCACAGCTTTGATCTTTTAACCCTAACACTTTTGAAGGATTTTCCAACGAATTTTTTTTCAAGCAAAAAAACCACACACAACAAGAGGTGCCACGCCCCGGGGTTTGAACCCACGACCTCTCGGTTACAAGTCGAACTCTCTACCAACTGAGCCACGGGGGGAGCTATGTAGCCCGGGGCCATTATTTCACCCAAAAACCTCAGCGCCAGGTGGGACCGACAGGCTGGGAAATGGGATTTCATGGGGTGCGGGGCTGTAAGGGTAATCAAGGTAACATTAGAGAAAAAAAGTGAACATTAAAAAGAAGAAAAAAAATCGTTCCTTAAGGTTGATATAATATTGCGTCAGATTGAATTTGAACCCACGGATATTCAATCATTTTTTGGATGTTATTATTTCAGACGTGGCGAGACGAATTTCTTCAATGGAACTATACAGAATATGGGGGCATCAAAAGGATTCATCTACCATCTAATCGCATATGGCTGCCTGATATTACTCTTCATAGAAAGTAAGGAAAGATAATAATGTAAAGGATAGAGAAAAATAATAAAATATTGTGACCCCAGTGACCAAAATTAAAATGATCATCTCGTTGGTTTATATGACAGTATGTACCATTTACGTCAAAAGACGAGAGGATGCTAAGGGATCACGTCAAAACTCGACCGCCCGGCAACCGCCGGTTACGGCCGGTTCCGTTCGGTTCTCACAAAACGTGTCGTCTGTTATAATATACACACATAATGAGGTCAAATAGTAACACTCTGGTGATCACGACCGGTTGAAAGTGCCTCGTCACACACGTGAGCAATAACATCTTGAAGTAATGGGCTCTTTTAAGACTTAAAAGTTTCAGTTGACACCAGTACAATACAGCTATTGATTTTCGCTGGGGTTGGCTTTTTCAATCTGTTTATAGCTCAATTAACTTTTTAAAATCAATACCGAAAGTCTATGAATGTTTTTTTTGTATAGAACGATTATAGAGAGAGCTATTATGACCGCAAAGTAACAGATTGATAGTGTAAATTGGTCAGATTACAGCATTAAGTCAACCGGCGGTTGTTCAGTGTTGCATGCGCGAATATTCATATACCAGTAAAACATTTGACCTGAAAGAACCGGGCGGAACCGCCCGTAACCGGCAGTCAACGGGCGGTCGAGTTTTGACGTCTCCCCTAAATGAATGTGTGTCCAACCCTAGAAACTAGCATCGTCAGCCTGCTTCGATAATTGCCCAATTCACTTTTCAGCGAAATTGAGGTTTTTGCTTAAATCATGACTTCATTACATTATGCACATGCTGTTATAATACCCAAGTCATTGACCAATCAAAAGTGTTGATAAATGCATAATTGGAATTCTGCCTAAGTCAGCATTGTGAGTTAGGCAGATTGTACTAATGATGATAATTGCTTAATCATCATCATCCTTCGGCTGCGGAGCAGGCGACCACAAGTTTTCTCCAAGCACGGCGATCTGTAGCAAGAGTGGCTATCTGACGTTCTTGAAACATGCCTTCATTGTCACCAAGTAAGCGTTGTATGTACTTCAAATATGATGTGCTTGGACGATCAGGTCTCCTCCGGCCATGTGTTGGTATGTAAGTGGCATACATTCTAGCAGGCTCTTCAACAGGGAGACGGAGAATATGTCCAAGAAATCTCAGCTGGCGACTTTTTACTCGGTTGATAAGAGGCTCGGTCTTGGTCATGTCATAAATGGTGGTGTTCGGGACATGATCCATGCGTTTGATGTTAAGCATTATCCTGTAGCAAGAGGTAGCATAGGCATTTATTTTACACTCCATATCTTGAGATATCACCCAGGATTCACAGCCACACAGCAAAATCGTCACACAGGTGGTGCTAAATAATTTCACTTTTGTCGCGATAGCTACTTGAGGACTCCTCCACAGGTGTTCCAACTTCCAGAATGCGCACCATGCCAATGCCCTGCGTCTTTTAAGGTCACTTGCACCCGATGCCATCATAGAGCCCAGATATCTGAAATCCGTCACATGGCTGATGGTTTCCCCATAGACCTGTAGTGTTGGGTGAGGATTGCAGTTGGCCGTCATATACTCCGTTTTGGGAACGCTAATGATGAGGCCAAGGTCTTTTGCTGCTGCAGCAGTTTTTGTCAGCTGGGTCTGAGCTCGTGGAATTGTGGTCTCAAGTAAGGCAATATCATCAGCAAAATCAAGGTCGTTTAGAACAACGGCGGGATGACGTCTAGAGCGACGCTGATGTGTCACAACTCCCGAGTCAAGGTCAGATGTGGCTTTCTTCAATAGATAGTCTACCAGTATCACAAATAGGAATGGAGCTAGGACATCACCTTGTAGCACTCCAGTGGAGACAGCAAAAGGATCTGAGATGCTGCCATCTACCATCACAGCACTTTTCGAGTTGTTGTACATCACACCTATTGCTTAAAAATAGGTCATATTAACTCGTATTAGGCATATAACAAGCCACATTTCACTTAAGGTATATCCCCAACCTAATTCTATCCATCCAACAGTTACTGCTCCTGTTGGAATTCACCTGCACTATTCATGGTGATATTCAACATATCGTCAGCCTGCTTCGATAATTGCTTAACTCACTTTTCATACTTTTGTTGTTTTCTAAGAACTAGAAAAAAATGAGTTAGGCAATTATCGAAGCAGGCTGACGATATCAAAATGGCATCTATTCTACTATACCTAGGCAAATTCAATAACAAGAAACTGGCCTGATGCTTAGAATATGTTTCAGTCAAACATGTGGAATCCTCGAATATTAATTGATACATACAAATGATGCCCTCCTTCATTACCGCCATTTAGAATTTCAATATTATTTGAAATCTTCTTGATCTGCCACGCTTCAAAAAAATGCCATCCTATATCCACTACTAATAATAATAATGAAAAATAATGAAAATCTATGTCAATTTCTTTAAGCCACTGATTATAATAAAGTTCTATAGACTATTGCAACTGGGACGCATACGTCTAGCGTACTAAAGGTGTTCAAATACAAACATGTTCTCGGTTAGAAGCTGGCATGCTTCCCGCGTTTGAAAAGCTGTTCAATAAACTTCCACGCATATTTTTGTACAAGTCGGAATATTAATACAGCATTTTGGTACGAATACCTCGTATTGCCATATGTTTCACACTGCGCTTATGATCCCTACCCTCCGCGACCCTACTTTTGCACAAATGACCCATTTTGCTCGATCAGAAACCTCCATCCCACGTTAGAATCTTTACCACTCCTTAAAATCGCCTGTTTCAACTGGAGTGCCCCAGGGTACAGTACTAGGCCCACTTCTATTCCTGGCCTACATCAATGATCCCCTGCCTGACTGCATTTTCTACCGACGTTCTTGTCAGACTATTTGCGGATGACAGCGTGGTATATCGTGTGATCAAGAACACAGACGACGCTATCAAGCTCCAACAGGATCTAGACGCACTTCAGAAATGGGAAATACCAAGGGATGGCAAGGGACAAGAACTATAAGTGCTTCCCGCAGCGCCCACTCCCCATCCGGGGTTAAGGGTCGGCAAGTGGTAATCTACGCTCAAAGAACCCGTACCGGGTAAAATCCTGGAACACGGACCGAGACGCGAAGCTTTGAGCCACGGAAGAGATGGCTCGTGATGGATTGCGACTGGTCAATGCACAGCAGCAGAATCTGCTACTGTGCTTCTGCCCTTCCATGACAAAACGGCATAACAGACTAATTGATTATTTTGAGATAATCTGTATTGACTGTGCTGAGCCACCATAGAAGTGTACACTCATTAGATTCCATTTTTGTAGGTGCATTTGTTGGTGTTTAGGGCTTGAAACTGAATAGTTTTATATATGTAATTGGTAGGTATTTCAATCCTACACCGACTAATGGTAATAACTCAATTTTGACAACTCTCTGTTATGCCGTTTTTCATGGGAGCACGTATTTGCCCATCTAGCACGCTCTCTGGTCGGGAAAGATCGATGCCTCACTAAGGCGGGCACTGACCGGACAATCAAGGTCTTATCAGATCTGAACCATCTCACAGCCGAGCATTTCGCTCGCATTTCTGTGAAATCAATCAGGTCAAGACGTAGGTTGATAACGGATGCCTTGAATGTCACGGGCTCCAGGAAGTTTGACCAAGCCCCAACGGGGAAGGACCTCTTCGGGGGTCAATGGTCTGATCTCCAGGCAAAGAACAGCAAGACAAGGAGGTGGCTATAGCCTCAACGTCTGGCCTCCAGGCGCAACAGAAGCAAACCAAGAGGGCTAAGGGTAGCTCGCAGCCCTTTTCGGGCACCCGGAACCGTGGCGGTCTCGGCCAGGCAGAGAACGCAGAGTAGGGGACTCGGGAAGGAGGAACCGTAATCGCAATCGCAGCCGAAAAGGGAGGAGCAGAGACCAGAAGGGGCCAATAGGCGGCAAAGGGGGCCCAGAAGGCCGCGCCTGACTACGCTCAGGCAACACCCGTCCCGACAGTTGTGGGCGGGAGACTCTTGGAGTGGCGGTCGGTGACCTCTGCCCATGGGTCTTCCGGATACCGACTGGAGTCCGCGGAGGGTAGGTATCAACGCTAGTGTATCCCCCTCTCACTCCTGAGAGGGAAATCTGTGGCAAACTCTGTCAATAAAAAAGCCCTTTTTTATTTATTATATTATATAATGTCATATGTTCAAAAGCTGTTATGTTTTACCTGGAATTCGCCGTGTTACGGAACTAATGAACCCAGTCTTTTTTATTACGGGTAGAAGAGATCATAGTCTGACCTTCTTTAACCCATGAATTCATATTGTCTCATTTGCAGTGTCCATGACGGGTACGAAAACCTCAAAGATACACGGCCAATTGTATATCATGACGGTAAAGTGGAATGGTTCGCACCCGCTATATTCAACAGCGTATGTCGTATCAATGTCCACCATTTTCCATTCGACGTCCAGGCATGTGAACTTCGCTTGGGATCCTGGGTTTATAGCGGCTTAGAACTTGATTTGTACCCAGCGAATGGAACCGATACAGCGCAGGATATGTAAGCATAGTTCTTGTGAATTATGAACTGGTTGTATTGTTCAAATGCAATCTTCATTTCGGGGTCGTAATCCAACAATTAAAAACGTACCCTATATTAATCAAAACTTAAAACGTCGAAAAGTCTTTTTTGAAATATTTTTAAAAATCCTATATTTTAATATCCAGTGAACAGAATCAATCGAAGATCGACCACACTTTAACAAAGCAATTGCAAAGTATTCAAAGTAAACTTTACAACCAAAAGGGCTGTCACATCCACGGCAATCAGACCTTGCGCTTGTACTACGCTGAAAAAAGTCAAATGCATTGAGGTCTCTAAGAACCGAATGAGGAGGCAGTGGACACTGTCTAGGCCGGGTGAGGGTCCCCTGGTCGCCCTTGAGCGACAGACAGAATGCCGCGCTTGTTTTCACTCTGCTGCGATCAAGCCAGTGCTTGCATTGCGCTGACATAGTATCAACATATGAATAACATGAATAACATGCAGGAAGAGCGCTGAAAACTGTCCAAAATTGTCAAATCTTTAAAACAAGGTAGATCTTCGTATGATCATGTTCCGATTATCACGTGTTCACTTACGCTGTTAGTATGACGCATTGCGTTCCTACTTTCAAGTCTCACATGTATATTTAAGTATCAGTTTAACAGGTGATTGGTATTGTACTCTATCCATGTATGTCTTTTTCTGTAGGATGATTTGAAATGAACTCATGTCCTCCGAGCAATCGCCCTCATTAGCACGGCCGGGTGTTAAACCATGGAATTCTATTTTTAAAAGAGAAAACACTCAGAAAATTCGTTGTCGGAGTTTAATACCGCCGACAGTTTAATTTAACCTATTCCAACCATGATTTTGAAGTACAGTCCTCAAAATAAGTAACTAACCAGGTAATAAATATACTCTTTATCTCAAAAACTACATTATACATGTAGCTCCAACGTAAAAATATTAAATTAGAAATAGTAATAGAATTCTTTTCTCGGATTTGAGACATTGTTCACGAAGATCGGTTAATAATTAAGAACGCTACATTGGAAAGGAAAGAACAAATCGCAGTTAGGCATATTACTGAGTTTACATTCATTCAATCTTCACGTGTTATCTCAAATTAAACATTCATTCAATCTTCACGTGTTATATCTCAAATTCATTACTTCATGAATAATCGCGATAGCTGCGTATCAAGTGCGCTCCAATAAAATGAATCGTTAGATGAGAACGCGCACGCCGAGCGCAGGTTACTAATAATTGCCCGAAAGTACTGCGCCAAAGTGTTCCATTGTTTTGCTCACTGACCGACCAATCAAATAAACGCCTCACGCCCCTAAACTGAATATTCATTGAATTATGAGGAAACACGATTAAAGCTTATTTCTGATTGGTTGAATGAGGGGATGACCCGACTCGGACTGTTTCAATAACTAAGAAGGGCAGGGGTGGACAAAATAAACAAAACAACTAATTAATTATTAGCGAGATTATATCGGTACAAATCAACGATTTGGATAAATATGCATCTTTTTCAGTAATGAATGAGAATAACTCGGTTGCTGTTATGGTCATTCGGAATTGTCCCTCAGGGGCTGCGCCCCTTCGGGACAATTCCTCAGACCATAACATCAACCTCTTATTTCACAACAAATTCGCGAAAACAGTTGTTACGCAGTAATTATTCTCTAATTAAACAGAAGACATTTCTTTTACAACTTTATAATTTGATATTTTTACGTAAGAGCTATAGTTTTGGAGTTAATTAAGAGCATTATTCATTACCTGGTCAGTTACTTATTTAAATGTATTCCTCTGTAACTTAACTAATTAGTATCATGTTTATTTAACAAAAAATTGCATTCAGTGCAAAAACTCAAAAATATAGGCTGTTTTATGGAAGTCCTGCATAATATACCTTTACTATTTTTTTAACCACAGTTATTTCGAAAATGGAGTTTGGGACCTCCAGGAAGTTCGGACGGAGCGGCGAGTACATACATGGGCCTGTTGCCCCGAATTCTACCCAGAGTTGTTCTACACATTGGTATTTGCGCGTCGACCTGGTTTCTACATTTTATATCTAGTCATGCCATGTGTCTTTATATCCGTGCTGTCACTGTTTGTGTTCTACCTCCCGGCGGAATGCGGTGAGAAGGTGTCATTGTCTATTACTAACCTGCTGGCCCTGGTGGTGTTCCAACAGTTGATTGCAGAGTCCATGCCACCAAGTGGAGATGATCCACCTGTTATTGGTACGTACCGATCGTTTTTGTTACCGATCGTATTGATTTATGTTAAAAAACAAGCAGTTGCAAATTAATAATTTCGGGTTGGGCTGACTCAGAGGAATGGACGTTGGTGAGGGGTCAGGGATCGTGGCCAAAATGAGATTTTGGTTACAAAATGATCCGCGCAAGATCAGGAACCTAATTATGAGAAAATATAATAATAAAAAAGGTTTGAATAGCATTTTAACTTGTCAAAACCAATAGCTAGTGACAATGATGGGTACAAATCTTTAATTCAGTTTTTCTCAAAATGACCCAAATGCAGATAGCCCTTTGTTGCACTTAATTCTCGATATGATGATTACTCTCTCTGCCCGTCCACTTTTTAAGACCGTCTGTGATTTTTTTATTTGCCGTCCGTGAGAGTTTTAATTTGCCGTCCGTAGGTTTTTTTTGACTATTTCTTAAGGTCGCCTTTAGGATCTCTCTGTCTTTTATGTCGTCCAAAATAGGCCCAGGATCATAAGGATCGTGAAATATTGTTTAGTCCCTTATGTAAAGTTCATTATAATTCTACTGATATGTGTAGAGTAGGTTACTCACGTATACGCGTTTATGTACGTTCATGAGGTGCATGTCTTTCTGCGTAAGAGCTCTTATAATAATGTGTATTATTTATCTCAAAGTTTAAAGGATATGGACAAAATACGCATGAAATAAATATTTCATGTCTTATATTTATTATGAACAAATTCTAAACAACTTTAAGGGACAATCGGAGCGATATTATTTTTCTGGTAATCATCACTTGGCATATGCATCATCCCTGCTGACCAAGTGTCACTTGGTCAAACAACAGGGATCATGCACGTAATCGGCTAAATAAATATTCGTAAAGTCTGTTGAACAGGTTTTCAGCATAACTCTCTTTGATCATGTGTAATGTATAAAAAACCCTATTACATCTCAATCTTTGATATTATTTTATAGACAAAGAGTGGAGATTCTAAGAAATCCATAATGTGTAAACATAAATACAATATGTAATAGGGAGAGCGGGGAGTGTACACCATAGGGTCAGGTTCGCCAAACACGTGATTCTCATCATTGCGGCCACTGGTTGAATTTGACGAACACACAATATGTTCCGCTGTTTGTTGCGATCTTTCCATCTTTCCATGGTAACCATAGATTTAAAATAATTATAATTCTGTGATGGTAACACGGTAGATCTCCATATAAAATTTGTCAAATTATCATCTAAAAACCAGTTTTACATCACAAAAGTGAATTTTCTTCCATTTTTTAAATTGATTTTTTTAAAAAGATATTCGTACAGAAGATTTTTTAAATGTAAATCATCATTAGATAGGTATGGGATTGGTTATGGATTTGATGCAGTTATATATATGGGACATGCGTGGTTATCGGGTCAATGTATTTATTGTGCTATGGGGCACAATCGCCATAATGATGTGGCATGTTCGCCAATGGAGATTTACATGATTTAGATTTTGTATAATTTCAAAATTGTAATTCACCTCCTGTAGCCTATTTGTAATTATAAAATTAGCTATTTGGAATGGAGAAGCACTAAAAGTAGAAGGTAATGATTTTAAATGTGGTATTTATTAACATTTTAAAATTCTGCAATTCAACTTCGCGTATCCCAGTCTCCTACCACAAGTAGGCCTATAGTATGTTTAAATGTTCAACTAGAGATCCGTAAAATAAGTTGCAGGTTTTTGGGGACACGCTGTATAATGCTCGTACGTTCATCATACGAGCTCTTACTATTTCTAATTATCTCTTCAATGCCTTCATTTTCAATTTTAGGGGACTACTTTCTTGCCATGGTTATAATGGTGTGTCTCTCCGTCGTCAGTACAGTTTGCGTCATCCACATTAGCGCAAAGAAAGACACCGTTCCACGCTGGATTCATCTCGCAGTCCTCCGCTATCTTGCAAAATTCACACTCATGTACAAACGGGATCTAGATTGTTCTGATTCAAAAGAACTCTATGAGAAGTCAGTGATCATGAACAACAAAGCCATCCAAGATCACAATGGCGGGGGTAGCAGCTGTATACCTGCTTCTGTCGTTGCTGATCTACACTTTTTACGAACCAATTTAGAGGGTAAGGATTCTGATGAGTTGATCCGAGAAAAGTGGCAGCACATTGGCAAGATTTTAGATAAATTTTTCCTCACGATTTTCTCATTATTTCTTTTGATTGCTACGATTGTGTTGATATCTCGAGCTGGAGACTCCTAGGAAAACTACTTTCTAGTAAGAATTTCCCGACCCGCAACAGTATAGCTGGGGTCAATGTGTGTACCGGGAGTACCATAAAAACTGGAGAAAAAACGATTGATCAAAATTATCGAAAAGACGAAACAGACGCAAAAAGCAAATTTGCTTCCGTAATTTGTAATAGAAACGTTTAAATGTGATATGAAATGCTGTGGCTAAGACCTGGGCAATTCGTTTGATACCAGAAATGACCAGATTACATACTGTATATAAGAAGATTCCGTAAATTTGTATTCATGTACATGCATGTCAGGTCAAAGGGTTCGAGTAACGTCATATTAAATTGCAAATAATCTCAACAAACACTTTTAAGAGACAGTTTTTATTCACCTATGTCCCATAACGGTTCCGTTCCCTGTATAAAATCCAACTTACTTGACCACGTCTTTGATAACTTATCCAGGGTAATAAATCATCCCCTCCTACACCATTTATCTGATTTATTTTACACCAACTGTGTCTTGCCTGCGTGCGTGCTACCATTTCCACCGCTGTCCAAAGCATAGCTCAAGGCTCTTTAGTCTGGGTGTAACTAGAAGCCCTATATACTACTTTTAAAAATGTTCTTGCGTTAAGAAATTACAACTATTAATTTCAATTTGTCTTAAAAAATAGTGCTATATCATATTTTATAAAAACAAAAGTTCAAATTTCGAAGAAGAAAAAAAATCACATTATATTATCCAAAGAGCAGATTTTAGTTTTAAAACTAGCCCAAATCTGGCGGAAAGTCACCACGTTTGGCAAGTCATGTGGCAAGACTGCAGCGCCTCAGGCTTCTTTCTACAATTCCGGAAATAACTGTTGAACCACTTTGACATAGAAATGATAGTGTTCTGTGCGAACACAGGAAATATGTAAAATTTTACACAAGCTGTGTACACTTTTTTCTCAGTGTATAGACAGTTGTCATATTGAGTGATTTACCATACAAACGGGCCATAATCACGCATAAAATGACCAGTCCCTATAATGTAAATGTCGTATTTACTTTATCTTTACCGTATATAACAATTATATACATATATATCTTGCCACTCTCCAAATTAGAAGATTATGCAATGTATAGAACACGAGTTATTTCCTATAGACAGTTGTCATATTGAGCATTTACCAATAGCCTCAGACAATTCCGGAAATAACTGTTGAACCACTTTGAGGACTTCGTTGAAATCAACCCCCAGTCCCACTATTCAATGTTGTTCGGAACCGTTTCATCACCACGGTCGTTGGGACCCTCAACATTGATTGGTGGGGGCGGGGGAGGGATATCACTTAGTAGATAGCTCAAGCTCTCCACACAAGTTTGTTGCAAAATCAGCGCTTGAAAATAGTCCCTTAAAGTGGGATATTAGCAAAGAAATGAATTGTAGTTCCACCGCTGCCACACTCAAGGTCCCCCAGCATGCGGTCAATGGTGTTGGATGGATGTAGTTCTTGGGTGGAACTTACTGATACTAGCGTCATGGCCAGTTGAACCCAGTTCAACCTGTCAAATTTGGGCTCAAACCTTACAGGCAACTGGAATGTAATGCATATGTTATGAACAATAAAATGACTTATCTATCTTTTAAATATTTCAACGTTGAACGTTTTTAAATTCAAGTTCACTAAACACTAAACACACGAGGGTTATTCAATAAGTCTAGTAGTCTACCTCCTCCATCATAACTGAGGCCTACGTGTTTTTCAAACTGAAAGTGGAAAACAATGTGTATATCTAAACATTATGTGGCGTTATCTGGTATTGCGCTTTTCGTATATGTTATATTATGTTTTATTTTTGGTTTGTTTATGTATATTGTCATGACAATTTCTATGGAACAAGGTTTTAACATACAGGGTGAGTAAATAGTGGAAAGAAGCCATTTTGTTTTCAAAACCAATTTGGAAGTTTGAGAAAATATATAAACTAATGCTGTGTGAAAAAAATGAAATCAGATCATTTTCTGTTTGCCTTTGGTGAATCGTTTTACCCATGCACCCATTTCACACGTTTGTCCACGAGACGCCCAAAACAGGCACAAGAGTGCAAAATGCGTCTCCAATCAAATTAGAAAACTTGAGTAAATTTGTGATGTACATGTAATTGAAATGTAATGCATCCTTTGTTTACATGGGAATTAACATAATCAATTTACCTAACCCGTGCTATGAATGGCTTATAATGTTCTAAATTTGAATAAAAAATGATATTATTCCAATTTATTGTTGGCGGGATATTCAAAATTTGAAAATGCAATGTGTGCAATTATTGTAATTGAAAATCCTATGCTTGTGGACAAACACGTAAAGTGGGTTGCGCAGCAAATAGGTCACCAAAGACAAACGGAAAATGCGATCGACTTCAATTTTCATACAGAGTTAGGAACAAAGGTATCCTTTTTGTTCAATGCTCAACTCGGTTTTGAAAACACAATGTCTTCGTTCCTCTATTGCAGGTTTTTTTTAACTCACCTTGTATTTATATTCAATTTAAATTTGACAATTTTCAATCAACATGTGTTTTAACTGATTTTATAAATTTACATCAATGAAATGAACGGTTCTTTTAAGGGGTGTGGACCCTCAGGGACAGCCTCCGTAAAACTACCGTAACTTCAGCATTATTCATTTAATCTATATCAAAGTATACATTTTCTTGAAGGAAAGGGTTCAATAAAACCAACTATGAACATGAAATTGACCATTTAGGAGAAAATCATAAGAAACACGTTTTTGACCCATTTTAGATTCTTCAAAGATAACTCAAAATATATTTGGTCAAATTTTGTCATATTAGTTTTATTATAATCCTAATACAATTCCCTAGGAATGTTTAAAAAAAAAATCATCTTATTTATTTTTGAATTATTATCCAAAAAGTGCCACAAAATTGTGTTTTTTACCTCCAATCTATTAACCGCGGGTGCTTCTTGTATGTATATATTTATTTATTCATTTATTTGTATCCTTGATATTTTTTTCTTAGCCTATTTAATAATTAAGTGTAATAATTGTGGTCAAAATTATATGAATTGTGCTTAAAATTGACCACAATTATAACACTTATTTCATATAATTTTAGTATCGTAATTGTAATAAAACTTCAGAATTGTATTAGACATCTCGCTAGTTGCCGTGTTTTGTGTATCATCATCAGACGTTCTTTTCTTAATAGTTCATAAGATGCTGTAATTTTTAGATAATGAGCCTAGTTAGAGAGAATATTTGCACTTTTCCCCTATGATCACAATAATATTACCGACGGTAATAGTCTGGTAGTACCTGTCACTTAATTACTCAATGTCCTCCTCAGTAACATGTTAAATTATAGATTTGAGAATCTGTGGTGAAACTGTTTATGTCACTCTACCTGAAGTTCGAATTAATAGTATACTTCATGACACTACTCACGAACCTGTAGGTCAAACAGCCTGTCAGCCATTCCATGTAAGGGTTGCAAAAAACTCAAAAATTGAAATGAAAGGGATTCAAAGGAATTCATTTCAGTCAGTAATATTTCATTACCATTACCATTACCATTCAAATTTCAAAGTTTTTTCAAACTAGACACTTTTAATGTATATTTACGGCCTGAACTTGTGGTCAAAAAGAGGGCTCAGAGGTACAAATCGCAAAGCAAAAAGAAATTGGAACTAATTCACAAGCTGCTGCTCAGTCTGCATTTATAATATAGCTGTTGCATGTAATTTGACAAAACATTGGGTATTTTGTTCAATGCCATTAGCATTTTTCCAATAATTTCTTCACGAAAACACCCTAAAAATATGTCACGCGAGTCACAAAATAAAACAATCTTTTAATATTACTAAAAAAAATAAAGAGATTCAACTAATATTTGCAATTGAGTTAGTGGTGCTTTATCAATTTTGTTTTATTTGTCCTCCATGCTATGCCCTACTATGAGTTACTATGTCACGCGAGTCACACAGTTGTGTCACGCGAGTCACATTTTCTATAGGCCACTACACACAACACAGAAGCCTGGGCACAGTGTAACTCATGCACAGAATGGGATAGGGTGTTAGGTTCCTAGTTCAGAAAAAAAACAATTTGGTCACACTTATAGAATTCTTTGGAGAGCCATTTGAATCAAGTGATGTCAAAAAACCTGTTTTGTAGCCTGTCACGCGAGTCACGTCAAATAAATTGTGATATCTAAAAAAATATTGGTTGTATGGCAAACATTTGTATACTTAACTATGCATACACAATGTCTCAACTCAAATAAGTGATAAATTAAAGTAGAGGAAAGCTAGTTTTCCACTGGTAATGCATTCAAAGCCAGGATTTTTGTAGAAATGTCACGCTGGAATGGCTGTCGTCACGTCAACCAAGGTCAAATAAATGGTATATTTTTTCGCATGTACTCAGTAACTATATATTGTAAGGAGTGCTATTAATCCTAACCCTACCAAATACCACAAAATACCACGACCCAGCCTGTTTCCATAATCCTGCGTGGAAGTTTGTCTATGAAATAAATAATGGACCCAGCCTATACTTGGCGCAATATACTGCACCAAGTAGCCTTGACACTCATGACGTGTTTTGGAATTCTTTACCCGTGTGCCGGAGGTACGTGGTTCAAATCGCGGCTATTATTTGGGTCCGTGTTTTCTGATAAAGGACGGGGCCGGTAGTGTTAAGGTTAATGCGTCAAAGCATTCGCCGCCAGGCGACTTATGCCACAACTACAGTAAAGCGCGGACGAATAGAGATGTTTGAGATCAACGGCCATCTTGGAGGTAACAAAACTCAATTCAAGTTACTCTTGGCTAGAATGCACTTTATTTATTCATGTAATTTTAACATTTGAAGTAGAAGTTATATACTAATTTTGAGGTCATTCACTAGGTTACATTAATAACTGGGGGAGCGGTGTGGGTCTGAACCGTGTCGCGAACACTTTTGTGTTGGCAGCTAATCCAAAACGCGGAAGGTCTCTATCATTCTATTGAACATGATAGAAATGAGATACCGGAGGGAGGTGGGACAATGGGAGGCATTACCCCATTTGCTGTGATGAGTATTCCATTTGAAATCCATACACCCCGTATGGAAGACATGCACTAATAATCATTCTCATCTCATGGAGTGTCAAATGGAGTCACTGTTGTATTAAAGGTAAGTAACTCGATACATTTGAAATTTACACTCCGGGTACAGTGGGGAAAATCAAGGTAATTTTTTCTAAAGAGGGGGTATGGATTTTAATTGGAATAACCCAATAGCCTATTGAATAGCATCTAGAACGATCAAAATACTAACAGTTTAGTATATGACCATATTATGCGTATGATTCGAGGGATAATAATAATACTAACAATAATAAAGATGCTAATAACAACCATAAGGCGAAATGATACATGACATTAACTAACAATAACATTCATTAACATTAATTAATTAATTATGCAAATTTATTCAAATATTCACAAAAATTTGCTAGCGACAGCCCTCGTATTGAATATTTGAATATATTTGCATAATTAATTAACTCATGAATAATAATTCCCTTTGTAATTTATAACGGAATAAACTGTATTATTAGTTTATGAAAGAAACTACGTTAGGGCGAAATACTATTTTAATTTCTTTGGAAAAGAAATTCGCCTTAACGTCATTTTAAACAATAGATTTCGCCCGAACGAACAAAAGACGGAATAAAACGGATTCTTCTATGTCGCCTTAATGACTGTTTTAGGCGTATAATACTACTACTACTAACACTAATAATAATAATAATAATAACAATCATCCTTTTTTCCCCCTTAAGGCGAAATTCTTTTCAAAATAATTTCGCCTTTACGTTATTTTAGACAATAGATTTCGCCCTAACGAACAAAAGACGGAATAAATCGCATTGTTCTCTATCGCCTTAAGGATGGTTGTAATCGTATAACACTAATATGAACATTTATAAAGCGCGAGAATCCGCAAGAACGCTCATGGTGCATACAGAGCAATAACAACCAGCAGGATACAAGAAAAAAGAACAAGAAAACAAAACAAATATAAATACTTAAAAAATACAAACAAATATCATCAAACATGAGAATAATACACCAAATGGGGCAGAGATTAATCATGCACAATAATAACCTAATCATAACCTATCTTGAAAAGTGTCTTGATTTTGATTTGAAAGAACCAATTGAAGGGCTGCTACGGATGTATTCGGGGAGCGTTATGATTTAAGTTCCAGTAAGAGTGCTTTCCTGGCAGAGCGGGGACCAGAACGATTATAAATTCAAGAAGATCAGTGATTATGATGGAGCAAGGACATTTTACAGCTCGGTATGTTAAAAGCATCAACTTGTCTTGAATCTGGAAACTAAGTGGAAGCCAGTGCAAATCAAATAGAACAGGTGTGACGTGATCAGAATGTTTGGTACGGGTGATGATTCTGGCGGCCACATTCTGTTTCAGTTGCAATCTGAGAATTTGATTACGTGGAAGACCAAACATAATAGTATTACACATCTAAACGAGATGATATAAATGCATGAATCAATTCTTCTGTCGCTTGTTGAATGAGATATTTGCGAATTCAGCAACATCCTCGCCACGACTTTACGCCGATTTTGTGGAAGCAGGTCATATACGAGGGTCGTTCAATAATTAATGAAAGTGATCATGGTATGGGATGCATGAGTGATTCTATTGAGGGATAATGTGATCAATACAAAGTATGAACCTTTGTCTTTCAAACAATACACTTTTGGATTGTTAGATACCTTTGGTTATGTAATGTCATTAACATAAACACAATAGGTTTCAGACACTGACTGAAATCTGTCAATTATTTGGCTGGATATGTAATATGTTGAAAATGGGTTGATTGATACATTTGCGTATATCTCGGCGGCAATGCAAGCATAAAAACAGATAACACTTGGCACATAGTTAGAACACACACTTATCTCTGCTTGACACTCTTTTCTAGATCTGAATCTCTTGATACAAACAAGAAGGGACCATCTCAAATGCGCTTTTATTTAGCAAAATCCGCAATAATATACCTTAGAAAACAACAAAGGATAAAGAACAATGGAGGGATTATAATTTAGTAAATTGTTGTGGGATGTAAAGCAATGATAGTGGGGATTTCAAGAGGAGCTGTTCATAAAATTTCCTCAAACCATTGAAATTATGCGACGATTACTTTAACAATACATATCTAGTAGCTCTAAAGATAGCAGTAATGAGAGGGGTGGTGGCAGCCATCTTTGATTGATACATTCATGTATAACTTTATTTTGACTATTTCAATATTTAAACACATTGATTTAAGCATTTTCCATTATTTCTGATTAGAATTTGAAGGCACAGCAAGCTTTTATCTGGTAAATTTCATGATTTTAGCCATTTGTGGCCCTGTTCAAAATTATCTGCCGTCTGCGTATGCGCATATTTTCTGCCGGATCCATGCGAATAAGTTCAGATAATTAGTTAGCTATCATATGGAATCTCCCAAACTGGTTAATTGCTTGGATTTTTCCTAAATTGTTTGATTTTCCGAAATATTAGTGATTCCTGACTGAGCATTTTTAAATGAAAATTGGCTATTTGAAATACTGATATTTATATACATTTTATTTTATTGCCTCTCCTTACTTTTTCCTCTTATACTACATATATCAAATTACACAGGGATTAAAGTTATTGTCTTTTTTATCATACTTACGCGAAAAAAATGGGATTTTACCTGCTTCTGGTGTCATGTTATGCAATCTTCTTACCACATGTTTTATACAAACAATTCAAATTTCCTGCCAAATAACTGACTTAGCAGTGTCCCAAGTGTACTTACTTTGAGACAATGCTATGACGTCATAGTTCACACTTATAAATCCAAAACTGTATTGTTTGAAAGATAAAGGTTCATACTTTATATTGATCACATTATCCCTCAATAGAATCACCCATGCATCCCATACCATGATCACTTTCATTATTTATTGAACGACCCTCGTATAGGGAGGTTGTATTGTCGGCCATAGTGAGTAAAAATATCTAATCGACAGAAGACGGTCTACCTTATATTAGGATGTGATACCCTTGAGTCTACCCATCATAAATAGGATTAAAGTTAATTATTATTCACGTCTACATAATTATGGGCCCTCACGGATGGCCTAAATTATTACCAAGTGCAATGTTTATTATTCATGATTATGGTACTCAATTAAGATGGAAATGGTTTGACAACATCGTCTTATGTGATCACGATATGGACTTCAAGCGTTTAAGAGAATAAGTACTCAACAAAATTGTGATAGATGGTTTCGAAATGTAGTATGTGGTACATCGACTTTATATTGGATGTTCAGTTCAAAACACATTATATCATTTGGAAAGTTATTTGAAGGACAAGCTTGAAGTTCAAAGCGCGTTCTAACACGCTTCCCCTAAATAGCAAGCTTAGTTTTTGGGAAGTTAATAATGACGGTATGTGCTTACTTTGTAAAAGTGGTTGTGAATATATTAATCATTTAATGCTCTCATCATGTAAGTCTTTACATGCAATTCGTGACAATGAGCTCCATAACTTGACATTAAATCTTCGCTGTGCAGATCTATGTATCATCATGTATGGAATACACAACTTTGTTTAATTTTAGGTAATACTAGTTTGAATGTCCATGGTGAGTAAATACCAGGGGGGGGGGGGGTGCTCGGATTTGGTTTGGTTTGGTCGGGGGTATGCCGCTGGCGATTCAAAACCCCTACCCATTTCTAAGGGTTACTATCATTTGCACCCATTCGGGGAATTGAAGGGGTTTTACTTAATTTCTATCCAATTTCAAGGGTCAGTGGCAACTAGTCGAAGGAAACGAATCCAAATAAGTATAAAGATAGCAGATTTTTGCACGCTACACGCGCATAATATGTACAGGACTATCATTTCAGAAGCCCATTTAAAACCAAATATGTACACCTTAAATTATGGCCAGATTCGGGTACTTGTAAAAATTAATCGCCCGCTGCACGCGCATGACCTGCTTGCTAACCAGGCAAAATAGTGCCAAGTCATTAGGGGAAATGGATAATCAGCCCCACATCAGGCGCCTGACACTCTATTGTTCGAATCGCCGAAAGCATAGACGGACATGAATATACAATGAATAATCATATCAATGAATATACGTCATTTGTGACGTCGAAAATGAAAAGTACCAGACCATAGTGGACACGAACGGCCGTAATCTTTGAATCTCCGTTGATTTCAATGTTATGTCGGAGTGTTTTACCTAATTTCATACTGACACGACCTGAGTGATAATCAAACGGTCCCCGAACGATGCCCTGGCGCTGTTGAAGTCAGAAATATCATCGTTCCCTACAGGCCGAGCGTTCCCACATCGAATTTCACCTAGAATATTCGTCACACGAACCTATGTCCGCCATCGTCTGAATATCGAAAAGGCCCTCTGGAGAGTCAAGGGGACGACATTTTTTTCTACGCATGCGTCCGATCGCTTTGGATTTGTCCACTAAAATGTTGGACAAATGCCTAATGAGTATGTGCTGCATGGCAAGTGACACAACTTCTTGTAATGCGCTAATCAACCGTAGATCTAACCCCCCGGGCTCCGGCCAGTTTGGGGGTGGAAAAGCCCAATCAGGAAAAGTTCACGGAAAAGATTCAGGCGTTGACGGTTCAATGGTATATCACAGATAGGCAAAGTGGGTATATCCAGTGACAGTTGTATATCCCCTTGGTATATAATATTTAATTTTGACTAAAGCAGCCGACAATGCATTGATTGATAATAACATCCAGAAGTGGTTTGATGTGATAATAATGCCGCCATGAGGATCGAGCTGTGTAGCGAGGGGCCACGCCGAACTATGATCGAGAGTGACCAATAACGCGCCGCAATGCGGACCACTGGCGCGCGGCGGGCCGGCACATCCAACATGCGCGAATCAGTGGCATAGCCAGCTTTAAACAGGGCCATAGGGAGGGGGAGGGGGTGGACTTATCAGACAGTAAAAAGTCCGAGTTGTATACCGACGAAAGGCATGATGTACAGTCAATAAAACTATGTGGTAGTGCCCACATGTTGTGGCGAATATAGGGCCTACACTTACTTGCAACAGAGTGACGTGGAATCCGGGGGCCGACTATACGACCGTAACAGAGCGACAGTAGAATCCGGTGTTTAATTTTTTTTAAATTGAGTGAGGTATAAATAATAAATAGCTAGAAAATAAATACAAACAACAAAAATCTCCCAGAATTTGGGAACATTTTCATCTTCTTAATGACGAATAAAGATAAAGAAGTCCGAGAAACACAGTTATTTCCCTGCTTTGTTTATATAATTAGCGGCCAATGTTTTTAAATATACACGCTCGTTTACAAACATCCTGTATGCCTAACACGAAGTGCACGACATTTTCCCGACCAAGACTAGTATTAATGAACGGCCGCCAAATAATACTAGTTTTGCGCAACCCAAGCCATCCAAAAATAGTAGTTTTGAGAAAGATACTAGTTTTGCGCAACCAAAAGTAGTATCTTTCGCAAAACTACTAGTTTTGGGTGGTATTTTTCGCCCCAAAAATAGTAGTTTTGCGAAAGATACTACTTTTGCGAGAATGTCCCCTGTAACCTTTTTCAAGATCTTTGGCACTGAAATTAAAATGTTGGTTCATTATAGAGGGAATCCACTTTACTCATACGGACGTGCCCGTAATCACCCTTCAAAGGTACAAGACTTGATCGCGTCTATCAATAGTTGTCTGATTGCCTTTCCACATAATATATTTCGACATGAATATTGCGTCTCCCAATTCGTTTATTAAAGCTAGCTAAATTTGGTAAGCTTTGGTACAAGAACTAACTTTCTTGAAATGAAGTTGTACCAAAGATTTTCTAGAAATTCATCGGTTGTACAGATTTAAAAAAATGGTAATCATGGTAGATTAAACATTGGTATAAACGGTCTCCTTTCTCATGTTGTACGATTGTCTATGGCCTGTTTTGGAAATGTGTTTGCTTTGTGTATCCAAATAGCTTACAGTTGTATATTAGCCTAGCTATCAAGCTATAAAAATGACATCTCTGAATGTATTTTAAACAAAGTGTGCAAAGGAGAAATGGTTGGGCACACTGGTAAAATGGTTTTACAACAAGCGTTGCTATCATTATCAAAGTGAACTCAACTTCAATCACTTATTTATCGAGCAATAATATATTGTTTTACGCATTTTAATTTGTTTAGATTATAAAGTTAAATAAATCCAGAGATAAATGATAGATAGAAAAATAGATTAAAAAAAGAATAGAAAAAAACTATTAAAGCATTGGCGGCCTTTATAAATTATAAAAATTGACATAAAAATGATGTTACATACATCCACAATCAAGTTTAATTTGTTTTTTTAAAAAACAAAAAAATAGAAAACAACAACGAACACACGGAGATTCGAACCCGTGATTGCCGATTGCAAACGATATGGCCAACGTATGCACGCCACAGAGATCGACGAGTGTAATTGTGTCAGTTTTATTATTTAACCATTGATTCTTTTATTTATAACGAACGGATTTTTATCGTGCCATTTTGGACATTTTAAACCATATTTATATGTTACTCTCGCACAAAATGTGTTTGTAATGTGATTATACTCCTTATTTTGGAAAGAATGGTAAAAACGTTGAAATTTCGAACACAATAAATGGCATCTTGTATACTGTTTATACGGTCGCTCGACTGAACGTTGTGTGACCTGTTGCATTGCATTATTCATGTTACGATCTGTTTATGTATGCTTTTGTTATACTTCTCAATCGCTCATCGCCAACTCTGTACAAGAAACTTCATGCGCTGTCCCAACGCTGTCGTTAGAGAACAATAGAAAAGTCCCTTCGACTCTCCAGAGGGCGTTATCTGCGACCTTTGACTGGGTTCACGGGGTTAATCATATTAATGAGCAAATATGCAAATGAGCTAAGTGTCCCCTCCTATTATATATACTCCTTGCCCACATCAGGGAAATTCTGCACACGCCACTGCATGGATCTATAACTATCACTATCATTAACTTGATACCCCTCTCTCCTGCTCACTGTTATATACCTTAATACCACAACCACCAGAAAAAGAGTATATCCATATTATACAGCAATGCTCGTTAGCAACAGTGATATTTTGTAGGACGTTAATCATGGTTATAATTGTAGAAATAATAAATCCACACCTTTCTGTAAGAATTTAAACCATCACACACTACACACAGACTACATTTTAGGCTCATTTTGAACCCTCAAATATATCAAATGCTCAGATCTTCAAGGGGGGGGGGGGCACTGTGTTAAATGCCCCCCCCCCCCCCCCCCCCAGATTTTTCAAAGGAAATCATGGAATTATTGGAATTATGTCAAAATATGTCCTGGATAGCCCTCTAATAGCCTTCAAAACGCCAGAAAACCTATAGCTCCAAGGGCGACGCCCCCTTAACCCCGCCAGGGCTTTGTCCCTGGACCCAACTTAAGGGCCTGGACCCCACCCCTCTCGCGCGATGGGCGCTTCGACAAATACTTTAATCGGCAATTTCATGTTCATTACTATTAATTAGTTGGCAAATTTGGCCAATACACCCCCTATGCTCTAGAGACGCCCCTGAGTGTTTTCCATATAAATAAATAAATAAAACATTTAAGCAGATGTTACCTGGGGATTAACATGGTAAATAGCAATTTACAACCAGTACATTGTCCAGCAAGTTAACCTTGCACCTCCGCCAATATGCAAGAGGTGACACATTTGCTGACACCGATTACAGGGATTATAATAATTATGCCGATTATAACTGCAGGTATGTTTTCTAATCTTCTCCTATCTATTGTCCAAACGTATACATTGGTTTAGTATAATCACTTGGACAATAGATAGACTGCTATTAAACGCATCATCATGTTAAATAGGGTGGCCTCATCTCCGGGCCTCATCTAAGTGCCTATAGTTAATAGAATACACAATCTATGGGTTATATGAAACCGCTATAAAGTTATATGGAATGGTGGTAGCAATTGTAACACAAGTTGCAAGAATTGTTGGACCTATTTCATCATAATCGAAAGTCAAGATGCAGGGAATGGTTTACACTCGCCTTCTAGCGCTCCATCTTGCTATAATGCTGTGTAGTTTAACGCCTTCAACAACAGGACAAGGTATGTATTGTGTTACATGTTATTTCACCATTCCTTTATTGTAGCAATATTAATAAAAATTCCATTAACATGGAATGGGGCGGTATTAGAGAAAGAGGCATGTTTTGTAACCATTTTCTGGAATGGATGTAAGTAAAGGTAGGGTTTTTGCATAGGGTCAAGCGTTATAAACTCGCCTCCCAATAGGGTAGTGCTGTTACACTTTTTATTTTCATGCTGTCATATTCCTTTTAAAATTTTAAACAAATTTTGTATCATTTTAAAGCCCTAATAACAAGCTATCTACCTGCAAAATGGCATTGGTATATCTAATACCATAGGGGAGATACAGCTGTTTGAAATGGGTGGTGCCGGAAGGGGTGCCGCCTGTACAAACTCAATGGGGATAATCCCATGCCGCTTGTTCTTTTTACAATAACTAGTCATCACCTAATGTTACAAACACCATTCTGGTCCCATTTTAAAGGATATTTAGTAGTCTTTAAGTATGTGGTTCAACAGACTTGTCAACTACACTGCCGCCCATAAGTATTTCCCCCTCTGGAAGCTTGCAAGTTATCATTGTGTTGTCGACAAAGTATTAAACCATCAGACCCAATTACCATTTTATTGTGTTCATTGTACATTTTATACCAATAAATTCATGTTTCCTATTCAGATTCATGATTTAAAAGCATTATAATTCATGATTTTATCGAGCAAGTCAAAAGTCCAATGTAAAATCGCCGTAGTAAATCACCTCATGAATATCAATTAGCTCATTATCGGCCGCAGTGTAACGCTATGGGAATTTTCAACTGAGATCAACTGGTGATGGAAAACTCCATGTGCGGAAATTTATAAATGATTATTGGAATACCTTCAAAATGAACCATTCCAGCTAAAACAAGTTATTTTTCTGACGTCGAACTATGTTTTTGGCAGAAATTCATCTTTTTTAAACCAAATCATATCGTGCCGTAATAACGCAAATTTGGCAAGTTAAAAAAGCACCGGGGACCCATTAACTGTAAATAAGTACTATTCATCTGATTTGAATAGGATAGTCTAGCTCCCTATTGTTTGGGATTGAGAAGAGAGGTGGCATAGTAGAAAAAGGATTTATTATGTCTTGGTATGTTGTTTATTGAGCGGTCCTTTGTGACGATGAATAGTGGGAAACTCTACTGCTTTGAATCATTCTATTGATAACGTGGTTTGTTAGGTCACTGGAGTAAATAGGTCAATGAACTAAAGTGCATGAACACTTAGCTGGTTCTCCATGTTATTTCAGCCCGATTGTATTGAAAATAATTTAGATGTCCTTTAAATAAAGATGAATATCTGCCAAAAATATAAACCGTCGTTACATTTTTTTAAAGCTGGAATGGTTCCTTCTGAAGGTATTCCAATACACTGCGCATACCAATTATCATTTATAAATTTCTGCACATGAAGTTTTCCATCACCAGTCGATCTCAGTTGAAAATTCCCATAGCGTTACACTGCCGATAATGAGCTAATTGATATTCATGAGGTGATTTACTACGGCGATTTTACATTGGAATTTTGACTTGCTCGATAGAATCATGAATTATAATGCTTTTAAATCATGAATCTGAATAGGAAACATGAATTTATTGGAATAAAATGTACAATGAACATAATGAAATGGTAATTGGGTCTGATGGTTTAATACTTTGTCGACAACACAGTGATAACTTGCAAGCTTCCAGAGGGGGAAATACTTATGGGCGGCAGTGTCTTTATAACAATTAATTAATTATGGATAAGACCATGGTCATCAGCTCTCTTCCTTTTCGCTACACAATCAACATGAATAATCAGCCTCAATTTACCGGATTTATAAAAATGACTATAACAGAAAAAGTTTTCAATCTATGATAGCAAAAGTATACATTTTTGGAAAGCTTGTAACTAGAGAAATTCAATTTAAAAAGCCACTCAGCGGTCATATCGTTACGCAATACATGTCAGATGTCATGGATGTATGACGCACTATACGACCCGGGAATGGTGCGTCACTTTACTGAGGCGCGTCACTTTAGATGATGTTGGTGCAATTTTGGCATTTTACCGCAAAAACCCTAATTTTGTTTTGTCTAAAAGATTTTGAGCCCAAAGGTGATTTTATTAGAATCAAGATTCTAGTCAAACAAAATTAAGATTATTTGATGTCTTTCTGTTGAGACTATCCACACACTAAACACATAGCTTTGACTCCATCACAGACTGCAGGTACCGTTAAATAAGCAGAAGAATGTGACATAGACTACAAATAAACATGACTGCCTCCATCTGTATCTAGAAATACCATAATTTCGTCATTTTCGCAAACCCATGCATGAGTTTTGGATATTGGAGTTGTTTTGGTACTACGTGAGTGAAACCCAGTGCATCAATACATGCCTGGACGCTCCCTATACATATACTATAGCGCACAGTGCACCATTATACAGCTTGTGACATCCCATACAAATAGGAATTTGGTACAACTTTGTGTTTTATTCATTATAATTTAGGTGTGGCTAGTTAAAACATAACTTTAAAAGTATCCAGTCAATTTCTATGAATGAGGTGTCCAATTACGGGAACTTAGATTAAAGGTGTATTATGTGATCTTTCCAGGGAACGCTCTCAACATCGAAAAAAAATTTGAAAGCAGATTTTCTTGCAGATTTACATTTCTGATCATAAATCGTACATACATTCCAAGTTACAGGGCGATACGATTCTTATTTACTTCAAAATCATGATTTTAGAGTGAAAATATAAAACTGTCGGGTTATCACGACAGTTTATATTTTCACTCTAAATTCACTCTAAAACCATGATTTTGAGGTAATTAGGCATCGTATCGCTCTGTAACTTGGAATGTTTGTACGATTTATGATCAGAAATGTAAATCTGCAAGAAAATCTTCTTCTAAAAAAAATTCATGAATAGAGGGCGCTCTCTGGAAAAGATCACATAATACGCCTTTAATGTATCTCAGATATATGGTACCGATTAGTTATTATTATTTATTGTTGTTGTTAACATAAAATAACCTGGTCAGGAACATTTTTGTTAGATGACTAGTGCTGAAAAGTGCGTTAGTTATACAAAAACTATCATCGCCATAACATCAATTCGCAAGATAATCCGAAGGAGCAAGCCTTTGAATTATTGTAGTTACAGATATTCTTATTTGATAATGTTATTTGTTGATTGGCACAAATTCTATACTTACGCAAGTCTTCGTATATTTTATTGTAGAGGATGGGCCGTCTGACGCAGGAGCAGGTAATAACCACAGACGATTATATACGGATCTTTTATCAAAATATGATGATGCTGGTACCCATATGCGACCAGTCGTGGACCCATCAACTCCAGTCACTGTTATTTACCGGTTGCTTGTCGGTGAGCTGATTGATTTGGTAAGGAGGTGGCTATAATTTGATTAAAATAATCCCGGCGGGAGGGGGGATGTGGAATCATTATTGTGTGACAGTTGATAGCGTCCACTAATAAATGCCCAATAAGATACCACCCTCAATACTCAAGGCCCGTTTATACCATCAGTATCGCCCGACATCGCGCTAGTTGATACAGTCAACTTTTTTCCAACCAAGAGATATATTTATTATAATTTATCACTTCACTTAAAGGTACATTATGTGATCTTTTCCAGAAGACGCCCTGAATCCTCGAAAAAAAATTGGAAGCAGATTTTCTTGCAGATTTACTTTTCTGATCATAAATCATAAATATATTCCAAGTTACAGAGCGATACGATTCCTAGTAACCTCAAAATCAGAGTTTTAGAGTGAATTTAGAGTAAAATTTGAAAAAATAGATTGTACAGCTAGCTCGGTACAATCTATTTTCAAACCATGATTTTGAAGTAATTAGGAATCGTATCGATCTGTAACTTAGAAGATCTTTATGATTTATGATCAAAAATACAAATCTGCAAGAAAATCTGCTTTCATAATAAAAATCAATGATAGAGGGCGCTACTTGGAAAAGATCATATAATATGCCTTTAACAGCATAGCATGTACATGTTCACATAATGTTTTGCATAAGGTAGGTGTGGGTAATACGGGACCGTAGGTAATACGGGACCGCATCACTGAAATCTCATCTACAGCCGTCTGACATTACTAGCACTTTTAATAGCGCCCTCTATAGATAGATCAAACCCTTAGTGAATTGCATGACTATTATCAAAGCTACCGGAAGAATTACCAGCCAGAAAATCACCACAACCTGTCAATTTAAGGGCAAATGCACCCATATTTTTGGTCTAATATAAAAATAGTGCTTTCATAGAATATGATGGTAAAGAAAAGGGGGCGTGACCTGAATTTTTGCATTATTAAGCATGTTTCAGGTGTTGGTCCAACATGTATTGTGTGTGTGCTTCGCTAGTACAGTGTACATTGGTGTTATAATGCATTGAATGGGAGCCGTGGGTTCACAATTGGTGAAGGTAATATGGGACAGCCAGCACGACGGTATGCAAATGTCTTAAAGGTCCCGTATTACCCCCACCTAACCTACTTTTCCCCCCTTTTTGTAGCAATGTACCTTTTTTGTACCAATGTATATACTTCATGCATTATTATCTCTTAAAGGTAGATGATGACCCGATCACATTTTCGTAACACAGAATTATTTCAAACATACGGAGATTTTCATATCACATGAAAGCTCGTATTTTTCTCATCATCATACTGAAATTTGACGGCCTAAATCGGTATAATTACGGAGAAATCGATGAAATAACGTCGAATTACCGCGAATGATGGTAACCACCGATATAGTTTGTGTACTACTCAATGAGTACAGTTCACAGCATCTTGTGCGTCTAAAACAAGAACCATTAGAGCTATGCAACTCAAACTTTGGAACACAACCTTTTTAAGGATGACCTTTCATGTAGAATCAGTTGAAAATCGGAACATCTACCTTTAAATGGATTACTGGACCATTATTTATAGCTTTTAACAGTTACTCTTTAAACAAAAAATGTCAAATAACTTTTCATACCAAAACAATGTCCTCAAAACAATGTCCCGTATATACCTTCACGTGTAGATGTAAGATGGGACATTTATGATGACGTCAGTATTTGATAATAACAGCCAAACCAAACATACAGTAGAATGACTGGTTTTTTTTATTACAATAAAGGTTTAAAAAATGTAGATTACAAATAACAAACTTTGCTTAAATTTGAGTCAGTTATTTTGTATTTTAATTATGCAAATGTCTTAAAGGTCCCGTATTACCCACACCTACCCTACATATGTCATAGATGTTGCAGTTTAAATATCATTGTTTAAATGTGTGAAATAAAATATCGATCCCCTCCTGACCAGCCTACCCGATAATCTGATAACATTGTCATGAGAAAGAATTTGGTCTAGCAAAGGTTGCTGGTCAAGCCTGCGTCCCTCCGCCAGATAGTTTACCAGCGGAAGACCCAAACATATTGCAAACACATTTTATATACATCATAACATAGACGTAAGTGTTACCATTTCATTTGATTATTTGATTTTAGGATGTGAGGAACCAGGTAATAATACTGAACGCCTTATTGAAACAGGTGAGTATCATTACCCGTTTTATAATACTTTGATTTGATTGGTAATGGCATTGGTATGTATTCTTTCATGCATAATAATGAGCCCGTTCAAAATTATAAAAAGTGCTTATAGGCTACCATTTTGTTTATGTCTTAAGCTCTAATTTGATATGTCACAAGCCGATATTAAAGTTATGGTTGTCGTCAAATAAAGTCTCAAATATCGGTTCTTAGATATGCAAATTAATCTAATAATTAAAGAAATACAAAGAAAAGTTTTATTTTGCTCATACAAAAGTATCAGAATTATCGATATGGACGACATATCTGATTTCCAGGTTACCAGTATACACATCTCTAGATATAAATTAAAATGTGTTTTGGACATGATGCTAATTAAATATTTAAATAATACGCAAATGATTTTATTTTACAGAATTGTTCTCATAAATATATATCATGTGTGACCAGACATGACTTTATTGAAGGAAAATTGGTGTTGTTATTATCATTTGAGTGAATTTGGTTAAACGGGCGTTTATGGTAAGTTGCACTGTAGGGTCGATGGCACTCGCGGGCAAAATGTAATCAAACAAACACAAAAATAGACCAAACACCCAAAGAACATCCAAACAAACACCCCAAAAAACCCATCCAAACAAACAAACAAGAAAACAAAAAAAACATTGTTTTCCTTTTCCTTTTTCTCCTTTTCATTTGTGTGTATTTTCCTTTTACTTTTTCTACTTTCCCTTATTTCCTCCCTCTTTTCCTTTTCCCCCCTCAATTTTCTTTTTGTCAAGGGCACTCTGCCCCCTGACCCCCTCTGGCTGCGACACCGAGTGTAAAAGTGCAAGGTTCATGAATACAAATCAAAATTTAAATATATCCATTGTCCAATCCACAGCATGAGCACAATGCAAGGGAATTCTACTGCACAGCTTTGATCTTTTAAGATTGATATAATATTGCGTCAGAATGAGTTTAAACCCACGGGTATTCAATCATTTTTGGATGTTATTATTTCAGACGTGGCGAGACGAATTTCTTCAATGGAACTATACAGAATATGGGGGCATCAAAAGGATTCATCTACCATCTCATCGCATATGGCTACCTGATGTTACTCTTTATAGAAAGTAAGGAACGATAATAATATGTAAATATACTCGTAATAGAGAAAAATAAATAAAATATAGTGACCCCAGTGACCAAAATTAAAATGATCATGTCGTTGGTTTAGATGACAGTAATGTACCATTTACGTCAAAAGACGAGATGATGCCAAATGAATGTGTGTCCGACCCCCGGCATCACATTGAGATGGTATATGTGCCTGCCTTTTGTGGTGCTTTTTTGCCAACATTGGTATAGCGATGGGTTTAAAGCGCCCAATTGGCATAAATTGGGTGTATTTTGAGGCATTCTTTGAGGGGATGCCCTCGTGGTCCGACCCTAGAAACTAGCATATCAAAATGGCATCTATTCTACTATACCATGTATACCTAGGCAATTTTAATTACAAGAAACTGGCGTGATGCTTATGCTATGTTTCAGTGAAACATGTGCAATCCTCGAATATCAATTGATACATATATACAAATGATGCCCTCCTTCATTACCGCCATTTAGAATTTCAATATTATTTGAAATCTTCTTGATCTGCCACGCTTCAAATAAAATGCCATCCTATATCCACTACTATTTAATAAGAATAATTTAAAATAATAAAAATCTATGTCAATTTCTTTAAGCCACTGATTCAAATAAAGTTCTATAGACTATTGCAACTGGGACGCATACGTCTAGCGTACTAGAAGGTGTTCAAATACAAACATGTTCTCGGTTAGAAGCTGGCATGCTTCCCGCATTTGAAAAGCTGTTCAATAAACTTCCACGCATATTTTGTGTACAATTCGGAATATTAATACAGCATTTTGGTGCGGATACCTCGTATTGCCATATGTTTCACACTGCGCTTATGATCCCTACCCTCCGCGACCCTACTTTTGCACAAATGATCCATTTTGCTCGATCAGAAACCTCCATCCCACATTAGAATCTTTACCACCCCTTGAAATCTCCTGTTTCAACTGGAGTGCCCCAGGGTACAGTACTAGGCCCACTTCTATTCCTGGCCTACATCAATGACCTGACTGACTGCAGTTTCTGCCGACATTCATGTCAGATTATTTGCGGATGACAGCGTGGTATATCGTGTGATCAAGAACACAGACGACGCTATCAAACTCCAACAGGATCTAGACGCACTTCAGAAATGGGAAAGACAGTGGCTCATGGAATTCCATCGATATCCTGAGAAATGCCAAGAACTCAACATCACCAAGCGTCGGAATCCAGTGCAATTCGCCTATTCTATCCATGGCCACCCACTTGAAGTAGTTTCGTCAGCCAAATACCCGGGAGTTGAATTAACCAACAACCTATGCTGGAACAAACACATAGATAACATCACCAAGAGATAACATCACCAAGAAAGGTATGAGAGCCATTGGCTTCCTCCGTCGCAACCTCGGCACCTGCCCACGTGAAGTCAAAACCCGATGTTACAACACATTTGTGCGTCCAATCACAGAGTATGCCAGTTGTGTATGGTCCCCATCTACCAAGAAAGGTATCGCCAAAGTTGAAACCACCCAGCGTAGTGCAGCACGGTATGTCATGAACAACTACTCACGTGAAAATACTAGCGTCACTAACATGCTCAAGGACCTAGGATGGAACTCTCTCCAACAAGAGCAGTCGCCAAAGTTACCATGATGTACCGTATTACCAACAAGCTCATTATACATCCCTGATGACCAACTCGCCCAGTCAGCAGAATGACAAGAGGCCACAACAAGAAATTCACCATTCCCACCACCCGCACCAACTTGATGAAAGGCTTGAATACGCTGATGTAGTTTGGCACTCAACTATTTCTGTCAAACAATCAAAGGACTTGGAATCCATCCAAAAAAAGGGCTTGTATATAGAACCATACTTGGGAAAACGTATAAGTCTTATGATGAAGCCTTGGGTAGTTGCCATTTTGACACCTTGTCTGGAAGAAGGGAGCAGCATTGTCGTAAATTTGCTGAAGGGCTTCCTAAAAATGAGAGGACAAAATCTCTCCTCCCTCCTACCAGACTGGAGTGTCATGACAGATCACTTCGTAATAGTGGCAACTTGACCCAATTTCATTGTAGGACTCAGCGTTTCCAAAATTGTCCTGTTCCCTATTTTGTCAATATTTTAAATGATTAGATACCCATTATCTCTCTCTCACGACTGGTCGTGCAGCTATGTTCCATGATGTGTGACATTTTGTTGTTTCTTAAATCGTGTACATTTTATCTTTAATATATCTTCATCTGTTCTGTTATTGTGATTCAATCCTACAAGTGCAATATTTTGATGTTATTAATGTGCATTTTTATATCGTAATTTTTATATCGTAATTTTAATAATGTATATTAGCATGTAATTTGGCCTGCGGGCCACGAGATGCTTCTGAATAAAATACCAATAATATTGTATTTTCCTGACACCATCCGTCTGTGGAATCTACTGCCCCAGCAAGTCGTGGACTCTCTATCACTAGACGTCTTCAAGACCCGGGTCTGCGCGCGACGTCCAGTTCACCTAGTCGTCGCTCCACAACAATATTTTAAAATTGTATAGGCCTATATACATTTTTTATGCCTATATGTCTACTCCAACCTGAATGCACCTCAACACTTGTACGATACTCATTTACAGAGGTTTGCACAGTATAGGAAGATGATAATGATGAAAATAGTCAAGATATGGTACGCACCATTATTTCAAGGTCCCGAGTTTACGGCGCATGCGCCGGTGACTCGTCCTTACCAAATGGTGTTCCCTGATGTTAGCATCCGGCGATAAATTGCCATCGGAATTCAACTGAAATCCCGACTACCTAGACAGATTTAGTAGCGAGAAACGTCCGAAACAGGCATATAAGTATCCTCACGATGAAGTGTAGGTAGGGGTTATTTTTATGCTTTAAGCCATATTTGAGTACTTTGTTGGTGTTTTTATTCGGTCGTATGTATCGGGTTTTTTCATAAGTGGCCTCGCACTCGGCCCAGGCTTGGTGAAGCCCCTCCTGTAACTCCATACTCGAGAATTTATTTAGATTGGTTTGTTTAAGATCTCCCCTATCATAGGGCTCCTTCCGGGCTCGTTTGCGACCTTCAGCCCGTTTTTTTTAATTAGCTTCGGTTTTTTTAGGCAGCTAGTAAGCTTATTGTCATGCTGTTTCGTAAATTAGGCTTATGGTATGGCATGCCACTCACCACATCACACATCATGACTATGTTTTCATTTCACCGTGCGTCCCTATGTATCGGTTTTCCGTTCCTTTCTCGGTGGTGGGTGTGGTGGGGGGGGGGGGGGGTAGTTGGTGGTTAGTTTTGTAAATTGAAAAAGAGACCGGATTGGTGATGCGGGTTGGATCCCCTTTGAAACCAAAGGAGGACGCCCTGGTCGGTACTTCTAAGTTTCAAGAAAATTGTTTGAGCCCCGAAGTTTTTGAATTATCGGCATTTTCTACTTTACACACATTTTACATGTAACTCTATGGGAAATGTGGCAGATGAGGGCGCTATTATAGTAAATAATAATATTCAAAGCTCTATTTCTCAGAAATGGCACCAACACATGTTCTGAAATTTCTACAAAAGATAGCCAATATATTCAGGTACTTAAATCAGTTAAAACCAGAACCGGGCCAGCAAGTTACGGTGTTCTCAGAATAAAACGGACAACTTATGTGGGATCAAACAGCCGTGCGGTGGGGTCGGGTATGACCGGTCGTTCTCGACCGTCCCAAAATGGTCCAGGTTTGGTTGTGTGTTTTATTACCTTTCTGGTGACAAGAATGGGACCCTGGGAGGCTTTTAGACTATAGATTTGGCTTTGCCCCTCAGCCTTCGCTCCCTCCCCATCACCTTCTCCATATAGTTAGTTGGGTGGGTATTGACGTACGCTAACTTGTAGTTTTCCTTAACTCCTTCTTTTGTTTTTATAGAGTGGAACCGGTAGTGATGGACCCGTCCGGTAGACAGAACGTGCCTTAGAGGTCATGCCCAAAGTGGTTCGTGAAGAAGAAAGAACCGCACTCTTTGTGTGCCCTGTGTCGACCGTGTACGGAGGAAACCCCAAGCGAACTATAACGCCACTGGTCCGCGGAGGATTCGGGCGTATTTCTGGACAAGCGGGCCACAATGATGGAAAACAAGGTCAAGTCGTCTGCCAACTTGCGCCATGGGAGCAGTAAGAGTTCAACGGCGTTCAACAGTGAGGGCCGCGGCAACAGTCGGTCCAGCCGTCCAGGGACGAGGGAGTCCTTCTCCGTCAGTGCTCCCGGATCCCCACCCAAGAGGAAGGGTCTTGGTAGAGGCACTTCCACGATGGTAACGTCGGAGCTTCCCATCTTCACGCCGGACCCGGCGGAAGTGGTCAATAGGAGCAAAAGTTCCGCCGCACCTAAGGGTCCGTCCACTAACGTAGCAAGAGGCCGGCGAGCTTGGTACGTATAGAGGGTCGGATTGGGTCGGTACTAGACCCATCAGACCCACAGAGGTTAAACCGGGAGCCGGTCGAGCACGACAAACGAGGTCCACAGACCACCCGAATCACTCTCGCCCCATGGGGGTCGGTTGAGCTCGGGCGTTAGCTGTCTTCACTGGTCTTAGGAACTTCCACACCGAACTGAACGGTCGAGTCCATGCGCCTGTCTAGCAGGGGTAGGTCGAGAAGCCCTGAAGGGAGAATAATCCCGGAGGTGAGCCCTCTGGAGGACCCAGGGGCGTAGAGCCCGGTTCTTCGACCTCAATTTCACAGAGAGTGGCAGCATGCAGGACCATCGTCTGCTGGGGTCGAACGATCTCCAGACATGTCGGCGCCGGACACTCAAAGCTCTAATCGCTTCTCCTGCGGCTACGGGAGCTCTGCCCATGGAGCGTCGAATCCCGCCGACGACGGGTGGTCCACCGCCTAAAAGAGGTAGGCTGGAGTTGGACCAGGACTGCCTTAGTGTCCGTGCGAGCGGAGATAGTGACCTCTTAGCAATCACAGCTCGTCAGAAGAGCACTCGGATGACGGTGAGTGGTCCCCGGGGTCGCGGTTGGAGAGTCTCACCGTTTCTTCAGTCACGAGGGCGGTCTTACGACACGAATTGTACATTAAATTTCATTTTTGTAGGTGCATTTGTTGGTGTTTGGGGCTTGAAACTGAATAGTTTTATATATGTAATGGGTAGGTATTTCAATCCTACACCAACTAATGGTAATAACTCAATTTTGACAACTGTTTGTTATGCCGTTTTTCATTGGAGATAGCATTTGCCCATCTAGCACGCTCTCTGGTCGGGAAAGATCGATGCCGCTCTCAGGCGGCCACTGACCGTCAATCAAGGTCTTATCAGATCTGAATCATCTCACTGCCGAGCATTTCGCTCGCATTTCTGTGAAATCAATCAGGTCAAGAGGTAGGCTGATAACGGATGCCTTAAATGTCACGGACTCCAGGGAGTTTGACCAAGCCCCAACGGGGAAGGACCTTTTTGGAGGTCAATGGTCTGATCTCCAAGCAAAGAAAAGCAAGACAAGGAGGTGGCTAAAGCCTCTACTTCTGGCCCCTAGGGGCAAGAGAAGCAGACCTGGAGGGCTAAGGGTAGCTCGCAGCCCTTTTCGGGCACCCGGGACCGTGGCGATCCCGGCCACGCAACGAGTTATAGACCCTTACCATGCGGGCAGAGAACGCAGAGCAGGGGACTCGGGCAGGAGGAACCGTAATCGCAACCGCAACCGCAGCCGAAAAGGGAGGAGCAGAGACCAGAAGGGGCCAATAGGCGGTCAAGCGGGCCCAGAAGGCTGCGCCTGACTACTCTCAGGCAGCACCCGTCCCGCCAGTTGTGGGCAAGAGTCTCTTGGAATACGCAGCGGCGTGGCGGTCGGTGACCTCGGCCCATGGGTCTTCGGGATACCGACTGGCGTTCACAGACCGCCCGTGGAGGGTAGGTATAAACGCTAGTGTATCCCCCTCTCACTCCTGAGAGGGAAATCTGTGGCAAACTCTTGTAAATAAAAAAGCCCTTTTTTATTTATTATATTATAATGATGTCATATGTTAAAAAGCTGTTATATGAACTATAATGAACCCAGTCTTTTTATTACGGGTAGAAGAGATCGTAGTCTGACCTTCGTTAACCCATGAATTCATATTGTCTCATTTTCAGTGTCCATGACGAGTACGAAAACCTCAAAGATACACGACCAATTGTATATCATGACGGTAAAGTGGAATGGTTCGCACCCGCTCTATTCAACATCATATGTCGTATCAATGTCCACCATTTTCCATTCGACGTCCAGGCATGTGAACTTCGCTTGGGATCCTGGGTTTATAACGGCTTAGAACTTGATTTGTACCCAGAGAATGGAACCGATACAGCTCAGAATATGTAAGCATAGTTGTTGTGAATTATGAACTGGTTGTATTGTTCATATGCAATCTTTATTTCGGGGTCGTAATCCGACAATTAAAAAACATGTACCCTATAATAATCAAACTTAAAACGTCGAAAAGTCTTTTTTGAAATATTTTTTTAAATCCTATATTTTAAAATCCAGTGAACAGAATCAATCGAAGATCGACCACACTATAACAAAGCAATTGACAAAGTATTCAAAGTATAATTTACAACCAAAAGGGCTGTAACATCCACGGCGACCAAGCCTTGCGCTTGTACTACGCTGAAAAAAAGTCAAATGCATTGAGGTCTCTAAGAACCGAATGGGGGGAGGCAGTGGACACTGGCTAGGCCGTGTGAGGGTCCCCATGGTCGCCCTTGAGCGACAGACAGAATGCCGCGCTTGTTTTCACTCTGCTGCGATCAAGCCAGTGCTTGCATTGCGCTGACATAGTATCAACATATGAATAACATGCAGGAAGAGCGCTGAAAACTGTCCAAAATTGTCAAATCTTTAAAACAAGGTAGATCTTAGTATATGATCATGTTCCTATTATCACGTTTTCACTTGCGCTGTTAGTATGACGCATTGCGTTCCTACTTTCAAGTTTCACATGTATATATAAGTATCAGTTTAACAGGTGATTGGTATTGTACTCTATCCATGCATGTCTTTTTCTGTGGGATGATTTGAAATGAACTAATGTCCTCCGAGCAATCGCCCTCATTAACACGGTGTTAAACCATGGAATTATATTTTCAAAAGAGAAAACACTCAGAAAATTCGTTGTCGGAGTTAACGCCGACAGTTTAATTTAACCTTTTATTTCAACCATGATTCTGAAGTATAGTCCTCAAAATAAGGTAAACTAACCAGGTAATAAATATACTCTTTATCTCAAAAACTACATTATACATGTAGCTCCTACATAAAAATATTAAATTATAAATAGTACAAAAATTCTTTTCTTGGATTTGAGACATTCTTCACGAAGATCGGTTAATAATTAAGAACGCTACATTGAAAAGGAAAGAACAAATTGCAGTTAACGTTTTCACACTTGGGATTTGTACACGCAGGATAGTGTTACAGGTATGTGCATAAGCTGCATTGATCAATTGAAGTATCCGCTATCATCATCTTACTATCGACCCGTGTGTTATCGCTACTAGTTAATCACTAATCTGCCTGATGCTAGTCGGAGGTTGCGCGTAAGATGAACAAAATGTTAAAATGAAAAACGGACTTTGTTTTGGATTTAGGCACATTACTGAGTTAACATTCATTCGATCTTCACACGTGTTATCTCAAATTAAACATTTATTCAATCTTCACGTGTTATATCTCAAATTAAACAGAAGACATTTCCTTTACAACTTTATAATTTGATATTTTTACGTAAGAGCTATAGTTTTGGAGTTAATTAAAAGCATTATTCATTACCCGGTCAGTTACTTATTTAAATGTATTCCTCTGTAACTTAAGATATTTTAGTATCATGTTTATTTAACAAAAATTGCATTCAGTGCAAAAAACTCAAAAATATAGGCTGTTTTATGGAAGTCCTGTATAATATACCTTTACTTTTTTTGTAACCACAGTTATTTCGAAAATGGAGTTTGGGACCTCCAAGAAGTTCGGATCGAGCGGGTAGAACATCTATGGACCTGTTGCCCCGAATTCTACCCAGAGCTGCACTACACATTGGTATTTGCGCGTCGACCTGGTTTCTACATTTTATATCTAGTCATGCCATGTGTCTTTATATCCGTGCTGTCACTGTTTGTGTTCTACCTCCCGGCGGAATGCGGTGAGAAGGTGTCATTGTCTATTACTAACCTGCTGGCCCTGGTTGTGTTCCAACAGCTGATTGCAGAGTCCATGCCACCAAGTGGAGATGATCCACCTGTTATTGGTATGTACCGATCGTATTTGTTGATCATCGGATGTATTCATTTATTTATTTATGTTGAAAACAAGCAGTTGCTAATTAATAATTTCGGCTTGGACGTTGGTGAGGGGTCAGGGATTGTGGCCAAAATGAAATTTTGGTATCAAAATGATCCGCACAAGATCAGGAACCTAATTATGAGAAAATAGTAAATTCACCTAATCAAAAAGGTTTGAATAGCATTTTAACTTGTCAAAACCAATAGGTGACAATGATGGGTATAAATCTTTAATTCACTTTTTCTCCAAAGAAGATTTCTTGATGCACCCTAGCATGCTTCACTTTCATCACATGACCACTGATTTCTGTTACCTGTGTCTACTGGTTTCCATCGACATTACAGTGCAAGGAAATGGTTATAAAGTAGTTAAACAAGGGTCTTTCAGAAAATCCTGTTGCAAAATTGCAGGTAATGTGATTGATGTGTCTTTAATACAGTCCTCTCTTGATTTTCTTAAAGACCCTATATTTTTATGAATACAAGTTTTAGTTGGGATTCAACTTCTTTTCATATTTGTGGCCAAGTCCAATCTGTACTATGTATTAGATGTATTATATGGTAGCGGTCAGACGACCTCCAGCTAGTAATTAAAGGGTTCAACAAAAGAAAGTATACCACTTTGTTTATGTCATTTTGAGTATCATTCAATTTCTTTTGACCAAACAGGCTAGATAGGCATTTTGATGAATCTTTTAGGCATAATTTGATACCAAATTAGCTCCCTAACAACAAAGATAAACCATGATTAGCACCATTTAAAGAAAAAATTCCTATTATCAAAAGTCTCATTTCCAATACACAGCACGAGAAGAAAAGACCAATTGGGGTCGAGGTGTGTGTGTGTGTGTATATAGCCAGGATTGACGGGGCTATCGATCGCACAGTGAAAATGCGATGGGTTGTACGACATTGTGCGGGATATTTAATTGGTCCTTTTTTCTCGTGCTGTGTATTGGAAATGAGACTTTTGAAAATAGGATTTTTTTTCTTTAAATGGGGCTAATCATGGTTTATCTTTGTTGTTGTTAGGGGGCAAATTTGGTATCAAATTATGCCTAAAATATTCATCAAAATGCCTATCTAGCCTGTTTGGTCAAAAGAAATTGAATGTTATTCAAAATGACATAAACAAAGTGGTATACTTTCTTTTGTTGAACCCTTTACTTTAACACATGTGGGCACTGTTTGTTTTGGTGATAAGCCCTGCTGGTACTGTATGGGCGCTAAACATGCTGGGGTGCAATAAGAAATCTTCTTTGCTTTTTCTCAAAATGACCGAAATGCAGATAGCCCTATGTTGCACTAAATCCTCGATATGATGATTACTCTCTCTACCCGTCCACTTTTAAGACCGTCTGTGATTTTTTTATTTGCCGTCCGTGAGATTTTTAGTTTTTGCCGTCCGTGAGATTTTTAGTTTTTGCCGTCCGAGGTTTTTTGTCTATTTCTTAAGGTCGCCGCCTTTATGATCTTTCTGTCTTTTAGGTCGTCCAAAATAGGCCCAGGATCATAAGGATCGTGTAATATTATTTAGTCTCTTATGTAAAGTTCATTATAATTCTACTGATATGTGTAGAGTAGGTTACTCACGTATACGCGTTTGCCTCCATCTTCAGAGGTGCATGTCTTTCTGCGTAAGAGCTCTTATAATAATGTGTATTATTTATCTCAAAGTTTAACGGATATGGACAAAATACGCATGAAATAAATATATATTTCATGTCTTATATTAAATACAAACAAATTTTAAACATAATAAAGGACAATCGGAGCGATATTACTTTTCTGATAATCATCACTTGGCATGTGCATCATTCCTGTTGACCAAGTATCACTTGGTCAACAGGGATCATGCACGTAATCGGCAAAATAAATATTCGTCAAATCTGTTAAACAGGGTTTCTCTTTGATCATGTACAATCTATAAGAAACTATTACATCTCAATCTTTTTTTTTTTTTTTTTTTTTTTCTTCATCTGCTATGACAAATCAAATATACAAAAAATATATGTTTACAAATCAGTTAGAATACACAATGTGTGTGGATAACTGTAACATCGATAAGTAGACTATATATCGCATGAATATGGTTACTATGCATAAATACAGGATGATGTATTAAAACATACACTAAATTACAAAATATAATATATTCAATTATACAAAAAGCATGTGGAAAACGTCCCATTTTTTTAGGTAGAGAGTATTCTTAAGAGATTTTTTCCACATGTGTCTTTACTTTTCTGATAATCATCACTTGGCATGTGCATCATTCCTGTTGACCAAGTATCACTTGGTCAACAGGGATCATGCACGTAATCGGCAAAATAAATATTCGTCAAATCTGTTAAACAGGGTTTCTCTTTGTGCAATCTATAAGAAACTATTACATCTCAATCTTTGATATTATTTTAAAGACAAAGAGTGGAGATTCTAAGAAATCCATAATGTGTAAACATAAATACAATAATGTAATAGGGGAGAGCGGGAAGTGTACACCCTAGGGGCAGGTTCACCCACCACGTGATTCTCATCATTGCGGCCACTGGTTGAATTTGACGAGCACGCAATATGTTCCGCTGTTTGTTGTGATCTTTACATATTTCCATCTTTCCATGGTAACATGGTAGATCTCCGTATAAAATTTGTCAAATTATCATCTAAAAAACAGTTTTACATCACAAAAGTGAATTTTCTTCCATTTTTGAAATTGATTTTTTTCTAAAGATATTCGTACAGAAGATTTTTTAAATGTAAATCATCATTAGGTAGGTATGGGATTGGTTATGGATTTGATGCAGTAAGACCCGTCACTGTACATGTATATGGGACATGCGCGTTATCGGGTCAATGTACTTATTTTGCTATGGGGCACATTCGACATAATGATGGGCATGTTCGCCAATGGGGATTTACATGATTTAGATTTTGTATACTTTTTCAAAATTGTAATTCACCTCCTGTAGCCCATTTGTAATTATAAAAATAGCTATCTGGAATGGAGAAGCACTAAAATTAGAAGGTAATAATTTTAAATGTGGTATTTATTAACATTTTAAAATCTAAACGAGTATATTCCGCAAAATATTTTGGACTCCCTAACTGTTATTTTGGAAGACAATCACATTGCATAACATAACATATTTGTATATCTATTTGATACATACTACTTCATGAAGCCTAATTATAAGCTCATGGCGAACTTGTCTCGCCATATAGACAAATCTGCCACGGGGTTGGGGAAAGTTCGCAATTTTTGACACCTGTCCTATCTTTTACTCATTCCTTTTCAGTAAGGCCCAGGGTACAGAAATTGTGGTCGTATGTAGCCAATATATCAATTTTTCATGTTATGTCAATAGGTCCATTCAATCTTTTAAAAATTTAAATAGTCTCTAGGCTTTTTCAAATGAAAATTGGACGAACACTCCCCGCTCTCCCCTAATTTATGAATATTTTTAACAGGTTCGACGTCGTAGATAGAAAAGAGATAAATTTGGAAAAACGATTTCGCCCGGGAATCGAACCCAGGACGTCTTGCTTACAGCGCAAGTGCCTTATCCATTGGGCCACATGACCTTGCATGGTAAAACATCTGACATTCAATACCTACTAAGCGATCACGTATTCCAGTCGGCTGCCACAAGCATTACCCATAGTAGCTAGGGCTTATACAAGTGTAATCATTGCCGTTCTCCCTGAAGAGGGAAATAACATAGAAATAATAGGCATTTACGACGGGTATTAAACAAATTATAAAATATTTTTAAACAGGTTCGTCGTCGTAGATAGAAAACAGACGAATATGGGAAAACGATCTCGCTCGGGAATTGAATCCAGGACCTCTGGCTTACAGCTTAAGTGCCTTATCCATTGGGCCACTATACCTTGCATGGTAAATCAACTGCAATTCAACTTCACGTATCCCAGTCTCCTGCCACAAGTAGGCATATAGTATGTATAAATGTTCAACTAGAGATCCTCCAAAAATAAGTTGCAGGTTTTTGGGGACACGCCGATAATGCTCGTGCTTTCATCATACAAGCTCTTAATCTTTCTAATTATCTCTTCAATGCCTTCATTTTCAATTTTAGGGGACTACTTTCTTGCCATGGTTATAATGGTGTGTCTCTCCGTCGTCAGTACAGTGTGCGTCATCCACATTAGCGCAAAGAAAGACGCCGTTCCACGCTGGATTCATCTCGCAGTCCTCCGCTATCTTGCAAAATTCACACTCATGTACAAACGGGATCTAGATTGTTCTGATTCAAAAGAACTCTATGAGAAGTCAGTGATCATGAACAACAAAGCCATCCAAGATCACAATGGCGTGGGTAGCAGCTGTATACCTGCTTCTGTTGTTGCTGATCTACACTTTTTACGAACCAATTTAGAGGGTAAGGATTCTGATGAGTTGATCCGAGAAAAGTGGCAGCACATTGGCAAGATTTTAGATACATTTTTACTGACGATTATCTCATTATTTCTTTTGATTGCTTCGATTGTGTTGATATCTCGAGCTGGAGACTCTGATGATAGTAATAAATAGGCAACCCTTAGGAAAACTACTTTCTCGTAAGAATTTCCCGAATCGCAACAGTATAGCTGGGGTCAACGTGTGTACCGGGAGTACCATAAAAACTCGAGAAAAAATGGACTCTAAAAACGATTGGTCAAAAATCCGATTATCGAATAGACGAAACAGACGCAAAAAGCAAATTTGCTTCCGTAATTTGTAATAGAAACGTTTACACGTGATATGAAATGCTGTGGCTAAGACATGGGCAATTCGTTTGATACCAGACATGACCAGATTATATTTACCCTCGTAAATTTGTATTCATGTACATGCAGGTCAGGTCAAAGGGTTCGAGTAACGTCCATATTAAATTGCAAATAATCTCAAACACTTTTAAGATACAGTTTTGATTCACCTATGTCCATATGTTAAGAACATTAAAATGACTTTTAAATATTTCAACGTTGAACGTTTTAAAATTCAAGTTCACTAAACACTAAACACACGAGGGGTATTCAATAAGTCTAGTAGTCTACCTCCTCCATCATAACTTAGGCCTACGTGTTTTTCAAACTGAAAGTGGAACAAAATAATTACATCTAAACATTATGTGGCGTTATCTGGTATTGCGCTTTTCGTAAATATGTTATATATTATGTAATATTTTTGGTTTGTTTATGTATATTGTCATGGTAATTTCTATGGAACAAGGTTTTAACATACAGGGTGAGTAAAACAAACACCCTGCAATAGTGGAAAGAAGCCATTTTGTTTTCAAAACCAATTTGGAAGTTTGAAAAAAGATATAAACTAATGCCGTGTGAAAAAAAATGAAATCAAGCTCATTTTCTGTTTGCCTTTGGTGAATCGTTTTACGCATGCACTCATTTCCCACGTTTGTCCACGAGACGCCCAAAACAGGCATAGGAGTGCAAAATGCGTCTCTCAATCAATTTTGAAAACTTGAGTAAATTTGTGATGTAAATGGGAGTTAATCAATTTACCTAACCCGTGCTATGAATGGCTTATAATGTTCTAAATTTGAATGAAAATGATATTATTCCAATTTATTGTTGGCGGGATATTCAAATTTGAAAATGCAATGTGTGCAATTATTGTAATTGAAAATCCCTATGCTTGTGGACAAACACGTAAAGTGGGTTGCGCAGCAAATAGGGTCACCAAAGACAGACGGAAAATGTGATCGACTTCAATTTTCATACAGAGTTAGGAACAAAGGTATCCTTTTTGTTCAAAGCTCAACTCGGTGTTGAAAACACAATGTCTTCGTTCCTCTATTGCAGGTTTTTTTTACTCACCCTGTATTTATATTCAATTTTAATTTGAAAATTTTCAATCAACATGTGTTTTACTGATTTTATAAATTTACATCAATGAAATGAACGGTTCTTTTAAGGGGTTTGGACTCTCAGGTACAGCCTCCGTAAAACTACCGTAACTTCAGCATTATTCATTTAATCTATATCAAAGTATACATTTTCTTGAAGGAAAGGGTTCAATGAATCCAACTATGAACATGAAATTGACCATTTAGGAGAAAATCATAAAAAACACGTTTTTTGACCTATTTTAGGTTCTGCAAAGATAACTCAAATATATATTTGGTCAAATTTTGTCATATTAGTTTTATTATAATCCTAATAAAATTCCCTAGGAATGGTTTTTTATTATTAATATTTATTTTTGGAATTATTGACCAAAAAGTGCCACAAAACGTGTTTTTTTACCTCCAATCTTTTAACCGCGGGTGCTTCTTGTATGTATGTACTTACAAGAGGTACATTGTGGGTGTAGATATGAGTACGATTTGACACTGTGGGAGTATTTCGGCATTGTGGGCGTACCCCCACAATGAACAGTTTCCAAATGGTATAAGAGGATACCATGAGCGTGTTAAAAGCAACAACAAATATACCTCCAGAACGATTTGTTTGTTTTGTGTGTGTTATTTGTCATCTTAATACATACACTTTACCACCCCAACTATATGAATGGCGCCATCTATAATAGTCAACTCCCACAATGTATATTTCGCTTTAGCGCACATACACAACTACCCCCACAGTACATAAAATTACCCCCGTAGTGCACTCCTGTACCAACAAAAAATCCAACTCCCAAAATGCATATTTATACTCATTGTGTACTCCCACAGCGCACAAACACAAATACCTCCGCAATGTATCTGGTGAGGGTATTGGTGTATTTATTTATTTATTTGTATCCTTGATATTTTTTCTTAGCCTGTTTATAATTAAGTGTAATAAATGTGGTCAAAATTATATGAAATGTGCTTAAAATTGACCACAATTATTACACTTATTTCATATAATTTTAGTATCGTAATTGTAATAAAACTTCAGAAATGTATTAGAGAGCTCGCTAGTTGCCGTGTTTGCTGTATCATCATCAGACGTTCTTTTCATAATATTTCATAAGATGCTGTATTTTTTAGATAATGAGAATATTTGCACTTTTCCCCTATGATCACCTTAATATTACCGACGGTAATAGTCTGGTAGTACCTGTCACTTAATTACTCAATGTCCTCCTCAGTGACATGTGAAATTATAGATTTGAGAATCTGTGGTGAAACTGTTTATGTCCCTCTACCTGAAGTTCGAATAATAGTATACTTCATGACACTACTCACGAACCTGTAGGTCAAACAGCCTGTCACGTCAACAAAGGTCAAATAAATGGTATACTGTTGTCGCATGTACTCAGTAACTATATATTGTAAGAGTGCTATTATCCCTAACCCTACCAAATACCACAAAATACCACGACCCAGTCTGTTTCCATAATCCTGCGTGGAAGTTTGTTTATGAAATAAATATTGGACCCAGCCTATATATACTTGGCGCAATATACAGGGTGTATAAAAAAAAAACCCGCAACACTTTTTGTCGCGAGCTCTTCGATTATGGCATATCACAAATCACTCTGAAATTTATATATTCTCTTAGGTCTACTTATTGGCTATCACATAGTCAAATTACAGCGATATCGATTATTGATTCGCTGAGATATCAACGATACACATAGACAAGTGCAAAACACGTTTTACATCGTTTATCCTGTATGCCTGATTTTCTTGTCAGGTGAATATTAGCCAGACACTTTCATAACTCATTGTACTTAAATAATTGGAATCAAACTCATCATTCTGAGAAGAAAATGTCATGTTAAAGGTATAAAATGTTTGACTATTACAGTATCATATCAATATTAATTAAATCTGGCAATAAATTAGTTGATAGCTAACGACACAACTGGAAAATCCAGATTACAAAGTCTGTTTGCAAATCCTCTCTCTTTTACTCTCGTTAATGGCATAAATAAAACAGTATGGCACATTATTCAAAAGATAATCAAATGGAATAGTCCAGTGAAGGTAGTCATTGTCTTGTATGAATCAGTCATTGTTAGTCTGTTGTGAATGAGACATTATGGTGCTGCTCGACCCTCAAAATGCTGTCCTTGTTTTAAGATGCATCGACGAGCACGTTCCTGCATGTGAAGCACTGCTCGACGTGTCATTCGAGTGCGCCTGATTCCCTGAATAGCGTTTGTGATGCGGTTCCTAAGATCTTGGAGAGTAGTTGGTGGTGTCTGAAAAACTTGGGACTTAACACTTTCCACGCGGCGATTATTTTTGCCATACAAAAAACAGATTTTTCAGAAACCTTTCACAACTTCCAAAGTCTATCTCAATGGTTACTGAACCAATACTAGGCATGTATGTACTTATTGTAATGCATTTATCATGGTGATTCCAAATATGGTGATGAAATTCGATAGTGTTGACATTTTTGAAACATTTTGTGCAATTTTGGAATGTCGTCTGCAGCCGCCTGCCGCGTGGAAAGTGTTAACATAACCCCAAAAGAAAAAGTCTAACTGTGTAAGAACTGGAGAGCGAGCAGGCCACTCCCTAGCATGTCCAATACCAACAACTCTGTTTGGAAATAATTCCAACAGTCTCTCGTGAACTGCCCGGGACATCTTGGAACCAATAACATTCCCCTGGAAGCGATCCATTTTTCACACGATTCAATGATTTTATGTACCACCTACTCAAAAAAAGGAAATTAAGATAAATCATTCCAGACATTAAGGTTACATAGTTATTAAACTGTTAACCCATAACACTAATCGGACAGGCAAAATCAAGTTTTTAGAACGAACGATGTAAAACGTGTTTTGTACTTCTCTACTTATACCTTTAATATCTCAGCGAATAAATAATTGTTGTAATTTGACTATGTGATAGCCAATAAGTAGACCTACCAGAATATATAAGTTTTAAAATGATTTGTGTTTTACTGTAGCCGTACAGCTCTCGACAAAAAGTGTTGCGTTCTTTTTGATACACGCTGTACTGCACCAAGTAGCCTCGACACTCATGGCGTGTTTTGGAATTCTTTACCCCGTGTGCCGGAGGTACGAAGGGTAACATAATCGGACAGAGCATTATTGTATCTCACACATTGTTGACGAGGTAATGTTTTCTAAAGAGGGGTATGGATTTTAATTGGAATAACCCAATAGCCTATTGAATAGTATCTAGAACGATCAAAATACTAACAGTTTAGTATATGACCATATATGCGTATGATTCGAGGGATAATAATATTACTAACAATAATAATAATAAAGAATATTTGAATATATTTGCATAAATAATTAACTCATGAATAATAATTCCCGTTGTTAGTTATAACTGAATAAACTGTATAATTAGTTTATGAAAGAAACTACGTTAGGGCGAAATACTATTTTCGCCCTAACGTAATAATGAGTAAATAACAAAAACCCATTTCGCCTAACGTACCTTTTAGCAATATAATGATAATAATAACACTAATAATAATAATAATAATAATAATTATCCTTTTTCCCCCATAATGCGAAATTATTTTCAAAATAATTTCGCCTTAACGTTATTTCAACGAACAAAAGACGGAATAAATCGCATTGTTCTCTATCGCCTTAAGGATGGTTGTAATCGTATAACACTAATATGAACATTTATAAAGCGCGAAATACCACAATAACGCTCCTGGCGCATACAGAGCAATAACAACCAGCAGGATACAAGAAAAACGAACAAGAAAACAAAACAAATCGAAATACTTAAAAAATACAAACAAATATCATTAAACATGAGAATAATGCACCAAATGTGGCATAGATTAATCATACAACAATAACCTAATCATAACCTATCTTGAAAAAGTGTCTTGATTTTGATTTGAAAGAACCAATTGACATGATTGAAGGGCTGCTACGGATGTATTCGGGGAGCGTCATGATTTAAGTTCCAGTAAGAAGATCAGTGATTATGGTTACAGCTCGGTATGTTAAAAGCATCAGCTTGTCTTGAATCTGGAAACAAAGTGGAAACTAGTGCAAATCAAATAGAACAGGTGTGACGTGATTGGTACGGGTGATGATTCTGGCGGCCAAATTCTGTTTCAGTTGCAATCTGCGCATTTGATTACGTGGAAGACCAAACATAATAGTATTACACATATCTAAACGAGATGGTATAAATGCATGAACCAATTCTTCTGTCGCTTGTTGAATGAGATATTTGCGAATCTTGCCAGCAATGTTTCTGATTTGAAATGAAGCGGATTTTACGACAGAAGAAACATGATGAATAAGAGTCATTGTAGTGTCCATTACAAATCTAAGATTGCGTACCGTACCTGTGAAACAGGAGCAACACATGAATCCCCAATTTTCATATGTGGAACACACAAGTGCTACCACAGCTTTCATCAATGGTCAATTGTCTAAAGCTAACTATTGGGTTCCACTATATTAGAAAATTGACATATCAAAATTGTTATTTAATGGTATGGATGTAATGAATATTAGTTATACCTCTATTATGAATGAGAAGAGATAGGCTGGTCGTTGAACACTGAATATAGGTGCTACGCGGAGAAAATTGGTAGAGTTCTGATTTTGGTGTCATAAGAAGCAGAACATTTGAATGAATATCGTATCAAAAGTCCCAAAAAATCCCACTCGGGAAAAATTTATAAGAGTGAATTGAAAATGGCCGACAAAATTGTAACGATTTTCTGAAAAACAACATCCTCGAATTCAAGTAACATGCTTGTTGTTCCCCATAAGTGCGTTACAATCATGTTGAATGTTATTTTAATAACCTAAAGAGGTCCAAGAGGGCTCTTTTCAAAATGTCCGCCAAAAAGTGACAAGACTGTTATTATTGCTATGCCTTTCTATGAAGTGTGCAGATGAAGATTTCATGATATTTGTTAGGCCAACTCCATTGATCCAATGATAGGTAAAGTCAAACATTTTATGTTAAAATATACTTATTTACATGATTAGACATTTCAATGAATACGTACACATTTCACCCCATGTAGTGGGTTAATCCAGCTTATTGCTATGCCATTTGTAGAGCAAGCGCGGATCCAGAAAAGTGTAGGGGGAAGCGGGCCCAAAAATTAAATTGATCGGGTACCATCCATCCGAGCTATGCTCGGACAGGGAGGTGTCTGATGGGGGATGTGCCCCCTCAGAAGTCGAAAACATTTCAATTTTGGAACTCATTTGGTGCGATGTGGTGTATACTTTTGACCAAAATTTTATCGAAAAGCCATCTCTTCAATTCCAATAAATCTTTTTTTTTTATCATTCACGAAAGAAGTTGAGCGTATACTGATATATTCTTAATTTAAGTATAGAATGGTCGAAAAGCTCGAACAGGGGGAGTCTGAGGGGGATGTGCCCCTCATAATTAGATTTTTTTTTCAATTTTGGAACTCATTTGGTGCGATCTGGTGTATACGTTTGACCAACAAAAACCACCTCTTCATTTCCAATAAATATTTTTTAAATTTTTATCAATGCACGAAAGGAGTTGAGCGTATACTGATATATTCTTGATATTTAAGTATAGAATGTTATTGTTCTAACATACAACAAACAGAGTGAACATGTGCATACAAATATTTCTCTACCCTAACAACCGAAATAGATTTCCATGGTATGTGTAACTGTAATCATATTGCATCATTCACGTGTCTTTACAGTCTCATATCTTTGTCCATCTATTCTTCAAATATGGTCTACTCAGCATTTCCACTTTTCTCCTCGACAATCAACACATGCTGTTACACATTTAAGTCCATGTTTGCGACAAGAACATATGATTTTATTTTATTTTATTGGGTACTCTAACATCATACAGAGATAAAAAACATCTAAAATACAAACATGTAATACATGCACAAAATTAAATTGCATCAAGCAATTTGAATAACATATAGACATAATAAAATATGAGCAAAAGTATCACGGATAGCCCAAAAAGCTTTGAACAAAAGCTTATTTTTATTTATTAGTCCCACAAGGATTACGTGTTGAAAGCTTAAAGTTACACCGTACAATCTTCAGCAGACTTTCTGGTGCAGGATCTGAGTCCGTGGTGAGGCATCCATTCCGAAATGTGAAGTTACAAACCCCACTGCTTTGGATCAAGATCGGCTTCATTGGTTGAAAGTGTTTTCCAGAGGAGTATTAATTTGTAGATGAACCCGCAAGCAATAAAAGTACGCTACTCTCTCGATCGGTGGAAGCCTTTGTGGATCAAGATATGTCTTGCTTGTAGATACCATATCCATGAATTTTGCATACAACTCATTCGGTGTACGCGTGTTAACTCTCATGAAAACAGTGCAAAATGAACTTTTGATGTCTTTGGTCCAATACCGTTTTATACAATGTTTTCTTGCTTGAAAAACTTATTTTCTGGATAGATCTCGATATTTTCTATATGGACATATACACTTTGCTATACTTCTGATCGTGTTTTCACTACAAATCTTGCGCTCATATACCCCAAATTAACGAAATTTCCATGTCCTCGGCATAAAAGTAAATGTTGCCTTTATTAATTACAATACGAAAAGTACAACACTTTCTACAACACGTGCCCTACTTTGTCATGTTTGTAGGGAACATATAGCGATATTCCATGGTTAGAAAAAAATGCACATTTTTTACGATGTTAACCTGTTTCAATTTAATATATTCTGTCCGAGATATTGATATTTATTACGTTACCTGCGATATATAGAATATCAAAGTTGTTCAAAATTACCATTTAAACATTTAAATGTACATATTCTGAATCTAAAAGAACATCGGTGTTGGAAAATAATATTTAATATTCAATATTTACTGCTTCATATTGTCAAATGGGCTTCAATGTATGGCGACAAGATGTGTTTGTGTACAAAATAAACTGCCTTGGTCGATGTTGAATATATGTGTTTACATGTGTTTGTATATGTTTATTACGTTGCCCACCCCATAAAGTCAGAGTACCAATGCCAGCGTTAATTAGTAAAGCATAATATTGTTGTTTCTGAGCTAACTTTTAAAAAACACATTATAACGATTGGAAAAAGATACGATTAAAATATATCCGTTTATCCATGATTATTTATAATATTATAGCAGAGACAGGCCTACTCATGATCAGAAACATCCAAACCCGGGTGAGGGGCTAGTGTGTCAAATCAAAGTACGGGTCATTTAAACCGTGTCGAAACGCACTTCAATATATTTTACCTTTTAGTTATGCATGTTTTGAATGTTTCGAACACATCTGAACGTTCTCTGCGGATGCGGTGTCAATATCAGAAATAAGAATGAATATCGGATCGTGCATCAAAAAGTAAATGATTACTTTCAAAATGAGTTAATGAAGCGTAATGGTTTTATTGACATGACATATAACTAATTTTGTTAATATGTTTGGTTGCTATTATCTGTGTGTGATAAATTCCCATTGAAGCGCTCAGACAATAAGTGTTGAATAGATGAAAGATATTCATATAAAATTGAGTTTTAATACGTTCTCTTATGCACAAAACACACACCTAATTAATATCAAATTAAGCTCAATGTATTTGTATGTACATGTTATCAACACTGTAAAGATTTGCAGTTGCTTCCACAAATTAAAATCGCCTCATCAACATGAATTAAAAAAAAAAATTATACACTATACTTGAACAATGTTGTATTATGAAACATTTCTTTATTGTTGTTAAAAGGATAAACACAATATAAAACAACACCCTGAACGAACTAATAATAACTGTTTGTTTTAATATACCATATTGCCTTTAGCAAAGATAAAGCCTATACATAAGATAGGGCTATTTATTTTCATTTGAGACACACTCTATAATAACCAGTCTATCAGAAATAACCGGCCATGCCTAATCCGTATTGAATTGTATTGTGCTCTATTGAGGTAGTATTATCTCAAGGCATGCACTTAATCAGATGGCTGATGAATTATTGAGTGTCCCAGCAGAAAAAAAGGTCTGACTGAAACTTTGAAATATGGTATTTTGGGAATTTTCCCCTCACGGTTCGTACTTTAACCTCTTATAAAAAGAGTTCCCTAATAGTAAATTTGTGTGCATTTTTTGGTGTGATTATTGAATACTTCCTTAGTATTTTAAAACAAGAAAACCAGCTTATAGATGCCGTGTCCGGGTTTCACAAAATCAATTGTAAGCTTAAAGTTAGTACACTTGGGACACTGCTAAATCAATTATTTGGCGGGAAATTTGAATTGTTTAAATGAAACACGTGGTAAGAAGATTGCATAACGTGACATCAGAAGCAGGTAAATCCCGATTTTTTCTCGCATAATTATGATACAAAAGACAATTACTTTAATCCATGTGTAATTTGAAATGTGTAGTATATAATAAGAGAAAAATGTAAGGAGAAGCAATTGAATAATACAAATATCAGTATTTCAAATAGCCCATTTTCATTGAAAAATGCCCAGTCAGTGAAGCACTAGTATTGCGGAAAATCAAACAATTTAGGAAAAAAACCATGCAATAAACCCATTTGGGAGATTCCATAGGATAGTTAAGGTCAAACCGAAAACTAAAGACGGTGAGAAACAGACAAAAGGACACGTAGTGTTGCCTTATATCAAGGGCACATCAGAGGCTCTCCGCAGGATTTTCGGAAACTACGGGATACGCGCATACTTCAAACCCACGCGCACACTACGCCAACTTCTGGTCTCTCCAAAAGACAAAACTGAGAAGAAGGACACTGTAGGCCCAGTGTACATGATCCCTTGTCAGGGTCAGACTACCCGGGGTCTTTGCTCCGAATCATACATCGGAGAAACCGAACGCTCATTAAAGACCCGGTTTCTAGAGCACAGGCGTCCTAGTTCCACCTCGTCCGAGGTATCCCAACACATCCATATTGAGTCACCAGGACACAGTGTTGACTTAGAGAAAGTCAAAATCTTGGATAGGGATCCTCGTTGGTTCGAGAGAGGTGTCAAGGAGGCTATTTACATCAGAGCCAACCAACCATCACTCAACAAAGACGGGGGCAGGTACAAATTACCAAGAGTCTATGACCCGATTCTGACGTCACACCTCCAAAAGGTCAAGTCGAGTCATTAGTCTGCTGATGAAAGGTGTAGCAACACCTGAAAATTCCAGGTAAATATTTCTTGTGTTGAGATCGAAAGTTTAACTTCATATCATAGTATTCACATGAAATATACAGAAAATATGCGCATGCGCAGACGGCAGATAATTTTGAACTGGGCCAAAAATGGCTAAAATCATGAAATTTACCAAATAAAAGCTTACTGTACCTTCAGATTCTAAACAGAAATATTGACAAATGCGTTTATCAATGTGTATAATTATTGTGCTAGTCAAAATGATGATCTGTTTCTTCTTCTTCTTCGGCCTCCGTCAGTTATGACGATTGGCTGTCATACGATCACATCTCCGGATCATCTTTCTCCAAGCTACTCTGTCTTGTGCCAGACGCTTGGCCATTATAAGACTCATACTAGTTCATTCCTTGATGTTGTCGAACCATTGTTTCCTTTGACGACCTCTTTTCCTGCTGCCTTCCACTTTCCCTTCTATGATGTGGAGTGCCAGTAAGCTACCACTGCCTCTAATGATGTGCCCGAAGTAGGCCAGCTTTCTTTGATAAGCTCTCCTAGCAGTTGCCTCTTTACACCAAGTTCTTTCAGGATACTTATGTTCGTTCTTTTCTCCTTCCAGTTAACTCTTAACATTCTTCTCCAGATCCACATTTCAGCAGCCATTATGCGATTTTCTGCAAAATGAAGATATACATGAATATATCAATCAAAGATGGCTGCCACAACCTCTCTTGTTACTGCTATCTTTGGAGCTACTAGATGTGTACTGTCACATAATTCCAATGGTTTGAGGACATTTTATGACCAGCTCCTTTTGAAATGTCCACTATTATAGCTTTACATCCCACAACAATTTACTCAATTATAATCCCTCCATTGTTCTTTATCCTTTGTTGTTTTCTAAGGTTTATTGTTGCGGATTTTGATTAATAAAAGCGTATTTGATATGGTCCCTTCTTGTTTGTATTAAGGAATTCGGATCTAAAAAAAGCTGTGAAACAAAGATTATTATGTGTTCTAACTATGCACCAATTGTTACCTGTTTCTATGCTTGCATTGCCGTGATACACACAAATGTTTCAAACAACCCATATTTCAACCTATTATATACATATCCAGCCAACTTTTGACCAATTTCAGGCAGTGTCCCAAGTATACTGTAGTTTACGCTAATACTATGACGTCATATTTGATACTTAGAAATCCAAAAGTGGATTGTTTGAAATACAAGCAAATATAAATGTGTAAAGTTATAGAGGATAAGGATAGAGGCGAGCTTATGACACATGGCCCTATTCTCATACAGTAATTGTCCAAGCGTATAAGGTTAACTCTCATGAAAACAGTGCAAAATGAACTTTTTGATGTCTTTGGTCCATTTCTGTGTTATGCAATGTTTTCTTGCTTGAAAAACTTCTTTTCTAGATAGATATTGATGTTTTCTACTTGGATCTATATACTTTGATATACTTCTGAACGTGTTTTCACTCAAAAAAATGCCCTCATATACCCCAAATTAGCGAAATTTCCATGTCCGCAGCATAAATGTATATTTTGCCTTTATTAATTACAATACAAATAGGGCACCATTTTCTACAAGATATGTCATAATTTGTAGGGAACATATAGCGATATTCCATGGATAGAAAAAAAATGCACATCTTTTACGATGTTTACCTGTTTCAGTTTCATATATGTTGTCCGAGATGTTGATGTTTATTACGTTACCTGCGACATATTGAGGATCAACATTGTTCAAAATTAACATTTAAACATTTAAATGTACATATTCTGAATCTAAAAGAACATGGGTGTTGGAAAATAATATTATCAAAAATCTATAGCAGCATGTCTGACCTTGAGAAGAAATCAAAATGCTGCAAAGCATGCGACCTTGTTAAGGATGTTTATTACGTTGTTGAGATTTCTCCCGAACTATGTATCAAAACACACTTTTGGTTAAAAACCAATTTGATACATATACATAGACTATGTGGTTACTTGGAACACTCGCTAGCTCTTTCCAGATCGTCTACATGGTACTTTGAGTACGAAAAACGTTTACTACGTTATCGTTTATTACGTTGTCGAATAAATCGACAGAGAGACAGCTGCTCTCTACGACTGTATTAAACAAAGATACGTGGCAGGCCCTTTTCGCAGGCATGCATGGGGGATACTCGATGAAAGTACAATGCAAAAAAACCACGACGAATGGTAAGAATTCCTCATTTTTTCTTGTAAGTAATATGAACATTAAGCTGAATGACAGTTGAAGTCATTATAGATCTCTTAAGCACATTGAAAATGGACCTATGATATCAGAATGGGGTTAATAATGTGAAGAAATGCAGTAGGTATCGTTAACATCTTCATTGATTACTTTGTATATACGTTATAAGCCAGCATTAGGCACTGTTGCAGTTGCCAATAACGTAATAAACGGGATAACGTAACCAACCTCATTGTCTAGTCTCATGTCAATGTTGGCGTCAATTCAGTAACTTTCATGATTGATGTACTTGAGTATCATACATTGTATCCAATGTTATAATTGTAATATGTGGACTATTCTATGTGAGGACTGAAACCACCTTATAATGGACAACGTAATAAACTTTCCATCATTTGATAAATATAATTGCACCCTGTTCATAGTGATTCAACATTTATTATGTGTTTATGAATGTTAACTTAGTGTACATACATATTGTCTCACATACTGACACAATCTCATTTGTTTGCATGCTTCAATGATGCATAGTTCTATGGCTATTGGATAACGTAATAAATCAATTCGTATAATTGTGTGAATAAATACGGTATACCTAGCTGAAACAGCTGCAATATATGTCATTAACTTTGTTTTGTTTTTGTTATCTTTATTATACAGAAATATGTGCCACACAGTGCAAAAAACCAATGGCGATACCGGCAGAACCAAATGCAACAGTGGAGACAAAAAGGTCATCAGAGTACAATCTTATTAACAATTCTACTACCATCATTTTAAATAAAACAAATCAATATCTTACTAATTTTAAGAGATAAAAGGCTATTCAATATTTAGTGCTATTAAAATTTACATAAAGGTAATAATGTCATGGTCTAACAACATATCTGTAAAGTGCCATGTTACATCTGTCGATTTAGTGACCATGTTTATTACGTTATTCACCATATTTACCCTACATCAAAAGAGCAAGTCGACAATATATAGAACTGTCTTTTAGTGGACTTTAGGCAACCTAACTTTTACTAAAATACCATTTACAAGATATGTCTGTGTACAAAATAAACTGACTTGGTCGATGTTGAATATATTTGTTTACATGTGTTTGTATATGTTTATTACGTTACCCACCCCTTAAAGTCCGAATACCAATGCCAGCGTTTTTGGTAAAGCATAATATTTATTGTTTCTGAGCTAATTTTTAAAAACACATTATAACGCTTGGAAAAAGATACGATTAAAGATATATTTTATACTTTGCACAAAGATATTCATATTGGAAAACCGTGCATTTTTTTAGTTTTAAAGCTGAGGTTCAAACAGTGATGTGAAGACCAAAAACAATTCATAATACTTGCAATTTACAAAATTACATTGCATTTTGTTCGCTGTAATTGGTAGAAGTATGCTTTCGTAACTATAATTTTGTGTTTTTGGCATCACAGTTTGTAAACTCGTTCTGATTTAGAGCTGATAGGAAGTATATAACGTAATAAACATGGAGCAAAAGCTGCAAACAAGTGATATTATAATATAAATTCAACGTTATATTGTACAAAAATGCAATGAGTGTTGTTCACAAAATTTTTAATCTAGTATCCAGTACATGTCTACTATTAAAAAATAGTGTAATAAATAAAATTGGAGACAATTTTTTTCTTCAACTTCTGAAATCTCATTTGCACTATTTTCATGAGAGTTGACCATAAATTGGTTTAGCGTAATAACGTGGACATGAATAGATTTAGACTGTTTATTTATTTATTTATTTATTCGGAAAACACTTTCACAAGGTGGTGCATCCAAAAGAATAGTAATTTAAATGTTAAATAAGGGACATTCTATTGTCCTTGGTTAAATGCATCATAACACGTTAAATCAGGGCCATTCGATTGTCCCTGCTGGTTAAATGCATCATATTTAAATCTCGTTAAATCGTTAAATCTCAGTGTCTATAGTTAATAATAGACAATGACAGTACTTTCATGAATAGACGTAACAATTGCAAGAATTGATGGACCAATTTCATATATATATATCAAAATTCAAGATGCAGAGCATGGTATACACCCGCCTTCTAGTAATCAACGTTGCTATACTGCTGTGTAGTTCAACGCCTTCGACAGCAGGACAAGGTAGGCCTATGTATGTAATGTATTGTGTTACATGTTATTTATTATATCACATTTCATTTTCTTTATTGTGGAAATATTAATATAAATTCCATTAAAATGAGATGACCGGTCGTAGAGAAAGAGGCATGTTCAGTAACAATTATCTGGAATGGGAAGTAATGTAAGTAAGGTAGGGTTTTTCACATAGACAAAAGTGCTATTTCGTCACTATTTTCGTTTAGTTAAAAGTAAGGGTCATGAAGGGTCATAAGAGGTTGACAAAGACATTTAAATCATCTGTTTCATACCGAAATACCAGGGAAATAGTGGTAGTGTGAACCATGGTCTTAAATAATACAGGAAACCCATATTGTGGATGTGTGTGCGCGGGGTTTGTGGAGGAGGGGTGGGGGGGGGGGGGGGGGGGGGGGGGGGAGGTAGTTCATCAACAATGTAAAATACCTATGAGAACATTTGCCGATTGTCGAACAATATAAGTATGACTTGTTTGTAGTATACTATTGCTGGTCTAAACGTTGGCCAAATTCCTATAGGCCTACTATTATTTAAAAAGCCACTCCGCTGTCATCGTTATCCATCGAAATATCATTAAATCTGACAACCCAGGACTTAAAGTGTTTATTTAATATACTCATGACCTGAAACCAGTAGTTATCACTGCATTAATACACCTTTGACAAAAATAATTATATTAGTAAGTTATTCACAGCGTATCTCCCGGGGATCAGATCCCCCCCCCCCCCCCCCCCCCCCCCTGGGAGAAAGGGAGACAAGGAAGATAAAAAGGGAAATAAGTGGAAAGTGAAAATCGAAAAGAAACTGTAGTGGGAGCCCCAGACCTCACATTTAGGAGTTGACCCCTGACCTCCGAACATACTCTTAAATTTACATTTTATGACAGATACATCTTATCTACAAGAATAAAGGGTCCTGCTCTACAGATTTTGCTATGGCGATAATCATATTCCCTATGTGTGACATAGGCAAAGTAACGAAGGACGTACAAATCTAAGTCTGCGGTTAAATTAATCTGCGTCGTGGTCTGAATCCTCAAATAATTTGATAATCATTGGGGGAATGTCAATATCACATATGTGATCTTTTTCCAAGTACGGATTTTCAATTTCCCGGACGTGTCGACACGCATTTTCCAGTCTGATGCGGACGGGCTTTTTCCAATGCTTTCATTGATTCTTTTAAAAATGTTATAATGTCATTGATGTTGAATGTTTGGTTATGCTTTGCAAAATGATGTTTAATTTGAGGCCATATTTGTTCTTACGGGTTAAATCACAATGACAGGGTGGCCGATGCAAAATGTCATGACCAAACATTTTGGCCATTTCGTCTATACCTTTGGAAACGTGGTTTATAAATCGTAAAGCCCTAGTTTCTTGAGTGCCTCTTCCATAACACACCAGAATATATATTTGGCCTGATCTAAGTATTCTTCTGAGATTTTATCTTTCAGTAAGATGTATTGATCATTGGTTTATACAGTCCTCAAGATGGGCAACTGACCAGGTAATACATGACACTATGTAGCTCCAACGTAAAAATATTAAATTATGAAGTTAATTTGAGATATTGTTCACGAAGATCGGTTAATAATTAAAAATGCAACATTTTCACACTTGGGTTTTGAACACACAGGACCATGCATGGGCTGCATTGATCAATTGAAGCATCCCCAATCCTTATTTTACCATAAGTCCATAATCTTATATCGACCAACCCGTGAGTTACCAGTTAATAAATATTCTATTCAAGGCTGTATGTTAAAATGAAAAACAGACTTTGTTTTGGTTTTAGGCAAATAACTGAGTTAATTTTCATGAAATCTTCGCATGCAATAATTTCCTTACAACTTTATAATAAATGTAATACTTTACGTATGATACAGGCTGTCCCAAAATGATTAGTACCCATCGATGCCCAAAGTTCAATAAAATAAAATTCTAATGAAATAGAACAGTATGACAAAGATGATGTAAAAACAACGGACCTAATCCCATCGATTTTGAGGATGACAAAAATAATTGAACTTTGTGCATCGATGTGTACTAATCATTTTGGGACTGCCTGTATAACAATATATAACAATATAGTGTTTGAGTTGAGAGCATTATTTATTTCCTGGTCAGTTACTTATGTTGAGGACTGTTGTATAAGGCCGTGTGTTTTGAACTCGCCACCCTTACCGTTGCATGTCCAGATTTTTACATTTTACACCATCTAAGATTCGAATTAGCATATCGCAATAACTATTTGTTCTACCCATAAAAAGTATATATTTTCTGAACGGTAATATCACAAGGAATCCAAATATGCTATTGGAATTTAGATAAGACCTAATGATACCATGTTGTGATTAGGAATGTTAAAAAAATAATCGATTTTTTTCATATTTTGATTTAAGCTCAATAATATTTTTATACCAATCCCAATCATAATTTTACTGTGCATATTTAAGTTCCTCATGCAATTACCCATCAGAACATAATAGTTGTCAATGGTAAACATGTTGAAATACACTATATCGAGAAGTAAATGAGCACAAACGTTTAAATTTCATATTTATTAGAGTTTACAAGTATATTTCTTTGGGTATACATCCTTTCCTGATTTAAACGGCATTTTTGAATTCCCCTATTTGAGAGCTTTCCAAAAATGTATAATTTTGCTATCATCGGTTAAATATTTCTTTTGTTATAGTCATGTATGTAAAACCGCTGAATTAGGGCAAGTTCACTGTGTAGTGAATAGGGAAAAAGCCAAGGACAATGCAATCGATTCGTGATTACAATTGTTACGTAATAGTTGACACGTTTGTTGAAACAGAAACTTATAGAATATAAAACAATCTATAAAATGAGAGCAAAATCATGTTTGTACCATACAGAGAAGAGAAGTTATTGTAATTTGAACGTAAAATTGGGAACATTTTTTATATTCCCCATAGAGATTGTACACAACGCCACCGCCACCGCCACCGCCACCACCCCTAACATTCCCAACATAATCAATCATATCTCAGCCAAACATTTATAGAAATACCTGATTTATTCACACAATGTAGCTAAATAAATAGGCTTTCACATGACACCTCAACCATAGCTCTACCACATTTAGTTGTTGAGTTAATAGAGAGAGATGGATGATTCGTCACCAAAAATGCAACGCCACCACCCTTTTTGGGTGGTGAGTTCAAAACACATGGCCATAAAGCAATGATCAATATTTAAGAGGATTAACTGGGTATTAACATGGCAAATAGCAATTTACAACAAGTACATCCCCATCCCCAACCTAGCACCTCCGCCAATATGCAAGAGGTGACACATTTGCTGAAACCAATTATAGTAGCATAGCAAAAATGCAAATTCCTTTAACTCTTACCAGCCATCCCACAAAGGATGAGCACAATCTCTTTTATTAAGCACATTGCGAGGTTAACTTAGCCATTATTAAACTACACGGTAGGTGAGCATGATATTCTGAAAACACAATTAAAGGTAATATAAATATCTATTCAGAAATAACTCACTGTGTAAGCCCGATTGGGTGCAAATCAAGCAGTCAAATACAGAGAGTATAATGATTTGGGCACATTTTGGGTGCTAAACCCCGGCTTACATAGCTTGAATGGTGCTCATAGTCTCAGGGTGTGGCATTAACTTTTACGATGCATTGCAACATAGATTGAAAAACAGGCAGCACAACAAATGGTCATGTGTTTTAAGCTGCCTCCTTTCGCGTTACACACGGTTTTTGGCTTTCGCGAAATAATTTATCTGAAGGGAAATTGCATGAGGAAACCAAATATGCCATTGAAATTATAGTACGTCCAAGAACTAAAATGGTATGATTGGAAATATTCGGGAAAATATCAGAATTTTTACATTTTTAATTTGAGATCCATATATTTTTATACCTTCCCCTATCATTAGGCTATTTACTTAACATATATTTGAATTCCTCATGAAATAACCCATTAGATGATATATAATTGTCAAAGTTACTACGTCGGTATGGTAATTATACCGGCTAGTGAATATCACCAATTTTTATTTTGTATATTTTTAGAATTTTCAGGAATATTAGTTTAAGGATGAACCCTTCCTTGATCTAAACTGCATTTCCGAATTCCTCTAGTTACAAGCTTTCCAAAAATGTATACTTTTGCTATCATAGGTTGAAAACTTGTTCTGTTATAGTCATTTTATAAATCCGGTAAATTGATGCTGATTAGTCATGTTGACTGTGTAGCAAATAGGAAGAAAGCTGATGATCATGGTCTTATCCATAATTAGCTATAGTTGTTACAAATAGTTGTCAAGTCTGTTGAACCACATACTTAAAGACTACTAAATATCCTTAAAAAATGGGACCAGAATGGTGTTTGTAACATATTAGGGGATGACTAGTTATTGTAAAAAGAACAAAGCATGGGATTATCCCCATTGAGTTTGCACAGGCGGCACCCCTTCCGGCGGCACCCCTTCCAGCACCACCCCTGGTCCCCAAACTTCAAACAGCTGTATCTCCATGTTTATATTAGCTATATCAATGCCATTTTGCTGGCAGATAGCTTGTTATTAGGGCTTTAAAATGATACCAAATTTGTTGAGATAGCTTTTGTGGTTTTAAAAATATTTGAGGAATATTACAGAATGAGACTAAACAAGGTCTTCTAAAAAACTGGCCGAAAATAATAATAATAATAATAATGGTAATTTATAAAGCGCCGGTATCCGCCGCAAGCGACGCTCATGGCGCTTCTCTGCATAACAACCAAAATAACATAAACACGAATAGGAACAAAGATGAGGAGAGTCACATCAAGCAAATGCTTCAGAGTACAAATATGTCTTCATGTTTTTCTTAAAAATATGTACAGAGTTTGACAGTTTCACATATTCAGGCAAGCTTATTCCATAGTTTCGGTGCTGCGACTTGAAAACTTCGCTGTCCCCACTGATGTTTAGCCAATGTTTCCTGAAGAAGACTTTGTTTTGAAGAGCGTAGCCCGCGATGCCCTGGCACATATGGTTGAACAAGTTCTGGTAAATAAGAAGGAGCTGCATCATGTAAGATTTTGAAAATAATAAGACATATCTTGTATTTCAGTCTCTGTTCAATTGGAAGCCAGTGTAGGTCCGCTAATACAGGAGTTATATGATCTGTTCTCTTAGTATATGTAATAATCCGGGCGGCTATATTCTGCAATCGTTGAAGGCGATAGAGTTGTGATGTTGTAATTCCATATAGAAGTGAGTTATTGGAGTCAAGTCTGAATGTTACAAATGCATGAATGATGGTTTTAGCTGCATCCCTTGTTAGATGTTGACGGATTCTGCCAATGTTTCGTATTGAGCAGAAAGCAGCCCGTGATACTGCTGTCACATGGCAGTCCATTGTTAGATTGGAATCAAACATGACCCCAAAGTTGCTTACATTTGCAGCTGGCACTACATACGAGCCACCCACTCTAACATGTTGAATATTGACCTTTGCGATTTGTTGTTTGGATCCGAGAATCATGAATTCTGTCTTTGAGTCGTTCAACTTCAGAAAATTGGTATTCATCCATGTTTTGATATCATCAATGCATAGGATTACGATAAGGACCAAGTTCAAAATCAATTCTTAGTTTCTTGTTCTCTTCAAATATTGAGGATTCCAATTTGTTTTAATTCTTTTAACAATATTTTAGAATTTCCCTCCAAAATGACTTTAAATTATCATTACATTTGGTACTTTACTTTGATTATATCAACAATAATGTTGTCCAGAATGAACAAAGAACATGATATAGTTGTAAATTGAAATGCGCAGTCAATAGTCAAGTCAAAAGATTATCAATTACTTATTAAAAAATCGCCTCGTCTCGAGTCTTGTTTGGCATGTTTGGAGCCTGACAAACTCTCTGAACACGAACGTTCTCGATCACTCACAATTAAGTCCACTTTTAAGTGGACTTAATTGTGAGTGATCGAGAACGTTCGTGTTTATACATCAGCAAGTAAAATTGACAACAATAGAATAAAGGCCTATAGGTCGCAAACGGGGTCGCAAGTTATAGCCACAATTTATCCAGTTGAAAATCGAGCGGGTGAACAATCATTCAGACAACATATGCATCTACATAGGCCTGCACAATGAGTCACCCAAAGTAAAACTTGTTTACTATGGGCGGCCAAAGGGGTCAAAATGTTCTAAAATGGAGAAAGGTCACAGTAATTTAGAGAAAGGTGACTAGAAAATGGAGAAAGGTCTCAGTAATTTAGAGAAAGGTGACTAGAAAATGGAGAAAGGTCTCAGTTATTTAGAGAAAGGTGACTAGAAAATGGAGAAAGGTTTCAGTAATTTAGAGAAAGGTGACTAGAAAATGGAGAAAGGTCTCAGTAATTCAGAGAAAGGTGTCTAGAATGTAGAAAGGTCTCTGTAATTTAGAGAAAGGTGTCTAGAATCGAGAAAGGTCTCTGTAATTTAGAGAACGGTGTCTAGAATGGAGAAAGGTCTCAGTAATTTTGAGGAAGTTGTCTAGAATCGAGAAAGGTCTCAGTAATTTAGAGAAAGGTGTCTAGAATGTAGAAAGGTCTGTGTAATAGTCTTGGAAAGGTCAAATGTTGAGAACGGTCTGGGTGTAAAGCAGAGAACGGTCTGTAAAGCAGAGAATGGTCTGTAAAGCAGAGAACGGTCTGTAAGTGTAATGTACAGAAAGGTGTGTATCTTCTATTTCATTCAGACATGCTTAGCTATCTCATCATAATAGCTACACACTTATTCCAGTTTGGGTGGTTTATGTGACTTACACTGGCTCATATGGAGCCCAATTGACACAATATAATGAGCATGGTATGGTATAGCATGGTTATAGACACGTGTAAAAACAATTAGTTTGGGCTATATTTCTGGAACTACTACTCATGAGTGCATGATACCACGCCTAATATACTATAGTAATATAAGTGTTTTAATACATAGGCTTCCCTATACTTATATTAACCTTTAAACATTTTAAGCTGTAAATAATACAGTAATACGAATTTGGAGAATCATCTTAAACATGATTGCAATATAAATATTCTAAAACTTTGCAAGACTCAGGATAGTTGATGACTTCTTTGGCCTATTACTTATACATATTTTAGGCCATCACATAATTATTGTACAGACAGTTCTTAGAGAAAGACAAAGAAATCAAGTGGATACATATTTGTTCATGGTTTACATACACGAAATATCATATTGTTGTCTCTAAAATAGACATCAATCACATTATGTATTTCCTTATCTTATCACGCGCGCGACTTCACAAGTCAATTCCATGATCAACTCAACAGATCACAGCTCAAAGTAATGATTAAATGCACAAAGAGTTATCAAATGATCAACTTTAAATTGACTAACCAGAAACCATACTTCAATCAATTGTTATATTCCACTTGACTACTTCTGTTCTGTATTAATTAGAAATAGATATCAACTTACCCTGGCTAAGTTATTTCGTTGTTTATATTAAATTCATCTTGAAGTTCCCACCACTGAGGTGCTCAGCGTCTAGTTGTAAGATGTAGACTGCCAGGGATGAATGAACACTGGGCATAGGAGTGTCATGAATAAGTGGAATTGTTATTTAAATATATTTTGATAGAAGAGGAACAATTTGGAACTTATGACACAAGTTATGACCAAACGAGGGGGCTATATAGGCCTAATAAAAGGATGACAAAAACCACATGTCACACACTCCCCTGCTTTATTTTGACGTCCTCAGCAAACTACATTACAATAATTTGTAACATTTAACATAAATACAGTAAAAAACAAAAAGGATATTACTGGTCTGCCATCATCTTTATCAGCAAAAGGTGGGATATGCTCAGGTCTGCCAGAACCTCTACTGTAATCAGTCGTATTCCCTGTAACTTCTTCTGGACCGTCTAGGCGGGGTTCCGGGTGTCTCAGGCAGTGTTGAACCGGACGTCTCAGGGCCGCTGGTGGTAGAGGTTGGATCATCACAGGGATTGGACTGTTGGGGGGGGGGGGGGGAGGGGGGGGGGGGATCAGCATGATGACTGGTTGTCGATGGGGATTTGGGACGTGTGGAGGAGTCATCTGTGGCATTGGTTGTCGAAGGGGGTTTGGTACTGGTAGAGAGGGGTCATCTTTGGAATTGGTTGTCGCAGAATTAGTTATGATGGAGGGTGAACTGTCGACTACATTGGAGGAAGCTGAGGAGCTGGTGGCGGAGCTTGGATTGGTTTGCTCCCCTGCTTTGTCCAAAGCAGGTGGTTCTTCATCGTCAGAATCGGAAGTCGATTTTAACTGACAAGCAGAGAGAGAGCAACTGCAAGAAGTCATCCAAAAGTATCAGGATACGTTCTCCGAGAATGATGAAGATATTGGTTACTGCGACAAGATCAAGCACAACATTGTATTACACGATGACAAGCCTGAAAGACTTCCTCATAGAAGGATCCCACCGCAACACTGGGAAGAAGTTCGAGATCATTTTCAGAAGTGTATCCAACAAGGTATAGCAAGACCATCATCAAGTCTCTCATGATGAACCGTCACCCACTCTTCAGCCTCCTTTGCGTCCATATTCACTCCCAATATGTTGTCTATCGGTAGTCTTGGTTCTCGGCCATGGAAAGCAATTTTGCTCGTTCAAAAAGCAGACTGTGTTATTTTTATATAATGTATTCATTTTTGTACTTAAATTCACAAATATCAACAAAAACTGCATTGATAAATTTGACAATGACCCAGCTATGACGGCCTTGCTACAAAACACCCTAGTAAAAGCCGGGTTGTCCAAAGGGCCAAAGCAGGTACTCAAAGCGCTGTAGGCACTAACAGCTGGTGCAAAGAGTTGGGAGGACAGAAATCAAGATTTACAATCCCGGATATCATAGCATATCTGTGGTCAAAAAAGTTCAGAATACAGGGAACGGAACCGCAATGTGAGGTGTCAAATTACGGGGTAGAAATCTCTTAGATTAATGTACCTCTGTATGGTACCGATTAGTTATTATTATGAATTACATGTTGTAAACATAAAAACACCTGGTCAGGGACGATTTTCTTAGATGATAAGTGCTGAAAACTGAGTTAGAGCGTGTTTCTACTGGGGAATTGGAAAGTTAACGCTAAGTTAACTTAATGGTAATTAACGCTGACTTTTTAATCCCCTCCCCCGTTTGTACTCGCGAAAAGTTATCTCTAAGTTTATAAGTGTCCTAATCGATGGGCCACGACATTTGATCTTTTGTTATACCAACAATGCCGCCTCACCTGAAAAAGACTGCCTTCGCATTCACAGTCTTTTAACAACAAAAACACGTATATACTTCTGGGTCACAAGAAATTAGCGTTAAGATTTAACGGATGGCTGTTTCTTCTTGATGGCAAGTTAGCGTTAATTACCGTTATCAAACCTGGTTTGTGAATGTTTTTGTAGGTACAAAACATAATTTTAATTAACTTAACGTTAATTGGCGTTTTCTGGCTGTTTCTACTGGGCAACTTACCCGGGGTAACTTAGTGGTAATTACCGGTAAGTTCCCCAATAGAAACGCACTCCTAGTTATAACGAAAATACTATCATCGCCATAACATCAATTCGTAAGATAATCCGAAGGAGCAAGCCTTTGAATTATTGTAGTTACAGATCAGAGGTTGCTTCAATGCAGTCCCATAATGCACTACGCGGCACACAAATCACATTGTTCACTTACACTCAAAGGCAAAGTTCATCGATTGAAATCAATGCGATATGCAGTAATTTCAACTACCTATAAATGTGTTAATAAACAAGACTTTTCTGATAGGAAAGCAGATTTAACCAAGGCATATGGTTCTCGCAGGCCTAGGGTCCATTATTGTTAAAAGTCTCACTCAGAAAACTTTAGCTACGAAATTAATCGAGTAATTTCAGCCACACTGGGCTAAGTTTTAAAACTAAAATCTGATCCAGGGATAATATATTGTGACTTTTTTTTCTTCGAATTTTGAACTTTTGACTTTAACCAAATTTGAAATAGTACTAATCCCTATGACAAATTGAAGTTAAAGTGTGAATTTCTCAACACAACACATTTCAAAAGTAAGACTTTGGGCTTCTTTCCACCCAAAAAATTATCCAATTGAATTGAATCTAAATAAACTTGTGTGAGTAAACTTTGAACATTTTCTGTAAGAATACTTTTAGCTAATTTCGTTAATATCCTATGGAATTCACTCGTTCGACCAGCAAACAATATGAACATTATTTATTTATGAACATTAACACAAGAAAAACAGCAACAACTGTAATAATTACGTTTCTAAAGTCCCCACTGTTATACCATGCTAGTACCAAGTTCTTCCACTATGGACAAAACCAGGATACCACCCCTGGCGCGGCGGGGCCTTGAGCCGTACTTGAGCCGGCCAGCGATCCTAGTAGCCGGGCTAGAAAATACACAGGCGTGGTGCAATAAATCAAATAAATCAGCCAAAGAAAGTCAAGATATATTACCCCGGATACCAGGGCATATCCGTGGTCAAAAAATTCTCTCAGAATATAAAGGGAACGGAACCGTAATGATAAGCACCGAAAAAGCCGCGCAAGGGCGCTTGGGATTGCATTGAAGCAACCTCTGGTTACAGATATTCTTATTTGATAATGTTGTTTGTTGATTGGCACAATCGCTATACTTACACAAATCTTCGTCCATTTTATTGAAGAGGATGGGCCGTCTGACGCAGGTGCAGGTAACAACCACAGACGCTTATATAGGGATCTGTTATCAAAATATGATGATGCTGGTACCCATATGCGACCAGTCGTGGACTCATCAACTCCAGTCACTGTATTTTACCGGTTGCTTGTCGGTGAGCTGCTTGATTTGGTAAGGAGGCGGCTATTATTTGATGAAAATGATCAGGGAGGGGGTCTTTGTTGTGTGACAGTTGATAACATCCGCGTCAATGCCCAATCAGAAACCACCCTCAATAATCAATGCCCCCGTTTATACCATACCATATGGGTATCGTCCGACGTCGAGTGATGCCAGCGCGCTAGTTGATACGGCGTCAGCATTTTTATAACATACATGTACATGTTCACATATATGCATACATATGTTATAAGCCGGTGTTACAGTTTAAATATAATTGTTAAATGTGTAGCAAAATAAAATAAAAATCCCCTCCTGACCAGCCTAGGTACGCGATAATCTGATAACATTGACATGAGAGAGAATTGGTCTAGCAAAGGTTGCTGGTCAAGCCTGCGTCCCTCCGCCAAAAGGTCTATGCTTATCATTCTGCCATAGTTGACAAGGGGATCCCAAACATATTGCAAACACATTTTACATAATAACATTTTACATAATAACATTTTCATTTGATTATTTGATTTCAGGATGTGAAGAACCAGGTAATAATACTGAACGCCTTATTGAAGCAAGTGAGTATCGTTACCCGTTTTAAAATAATTTGATTTGATTGGTAAGTATTCCTTCAAATCAAACTAACAAATCAAACTAACAAATCAAACAGACCAAATTATAAGTGATTAGACCGAACCCTCAATAACTTGTAGACCCCACCTAAGGTACGCCTATAACATCGCATTATAGCTTGGCACGGTGTAAATCTGCAAGGTTCATGAATATAAATCAAAGTTCAAATATGGCCATTGTCCATTCCGCAGTATGGGCACAATACAAAAGAATGCTACTGCAGGCCTCTGATTGGCTAAACACGGGAACAAAGATAACTAGAAAACTAAATATTGCATGTTCACCATACTTTAGTAGATGATGTAGGGGAACAATGCGCACGAACCAATGAAGCCGGATTGTTTACACGATTGCCATGTAAACAAGAAACCGACAAATCAGGAAATTGAAAATCCGGCTTCATTGGTTCATCTCTCTATTCAAGCTTATTATCCATTCCAAATATCACCTTTCTTATTTTTTTTAATCTTTTATTGTTTATTTCTATCATAATTTTCACATTTCACATAGTTTCATCATGTTTACATTGCATTTTCGATACATGTATAACACATTTTCATATGATTTTCATCATGTTTACATTGCATATCATATACATGTTTAGCACATTTTCATGTACTTTTCAGCATTTTTATATTTTTATATGCTTTTCGGCATGTTTACATTCACATTTTATGTATAGCACATTTTCATATACAAGTACATTTTCATATGCTTTTCAGCATGTTTACATTTCATATCATGTGTAGCACATTTTCATATGCTTTTCAGCATGTTTACAGTTCCATATCATGTATAGCACATTTTCATATACTAGTACATTTTCATATGCTTTTCAGCATGTTTACACAATCACATAACACATAACACATTTTCATGTGCTTTTCATGTTAACATTGAATATCATTACATTTTCTTTTCAGCATTTTTATATTTGTATATGCTTTTCGGCATGTTTACACATTTGTATATGCTTTTCAGCATGTTTACATTGCATGTCATGTTTAACACATTTTCATATGCTTTTCAGCATGTTTACACATTTTCATGCTTTTCAGCACTTTTACACATTTTCATTTCAATAACACATTTTCATGTGCTTTTCGTGTTTACATTGGATATCATTAGGTAACGGCATGTTTACATAATTTTCAACATTACATTATATACATCATGTATCCAGTTATTTGTATATAAACTCATATTTGATTTTATTATAAGTTTTACATCAAATCATGTTTATAATATTTAATTTGAACCCCATTCATACAAATATCTTTGGTATGCCGGTATACATAGACAAACAAACAATAAATAATAATATTTTTAACATCGTTTTATAAATCTCTGATTTGCAGCTCAAACAATAATAAGCTGATTAAATGTGGGTGGTTCCCGTAACGGAACTTGCTGATAACTAATTTACCAACACTTATTATTTTATTTATAGAATTGTTTATGTCTTCATCTTCTTTATTATAACCAAATAATACATCTGTAACTGATACTTTAATTAAACTATTGTGTTGTTGCGATAAAATATTCTTGACTTCAGTCCATACACTTTTTATTTTCTTACAATAATAAAAGAAATGTTCAATATAATCTATTTCATTACACACGTCACATATAGTATCATGCTCATTACCTATTTTGTGGAGAAATATCTTCGTCGGGTAAATGTTACTAATTATTTTCCAGTTTAATGTCATGAGTCGTGGTTCCTTAATTTGCTTAATATGTTTGCCCCAAATTTCGCTCCACTCAAAATTGTTATACTCGAATTTTTTTTCCCAAAACAATTCGCAAATTGGTTTTGTATTTATTTTATCTATCATTGCATTTCGATATATTTTTGTTGTACAAAGTTCTAATGAAGTGTTACCATTATTATACTTGAGCGTTATACCATCCGATCTAGTACCTGTTCTTTCATTCTTCCACAAAGTAGGTATTGCTTGTTTTACAGCTATGTATTGTATACAAGCATTTGCTGGATGAACAAATCTGTCCTTTATTTCATCAAATGTATACATTTCCCCATCGTCTTTGAATAAGTCTGACACATAAACAAAACCTATTTTTATCCATCCCTTAAAGTACAATGTATTACCTTTGCTCGTTATACAATCATTATTCCATATTACTTGATTATCCCAGTTTTCTATTTCGTTTATAGTTTCAGTATTTTTGATTTTAAACCAAACTTTTATTAGGTTGTGGTAAAAGGATGGTATTTCTTTTAAAATACCTTTTACGGCTTTATTCATAGTTTCAAAACTACAATTGCATTTGAAGATATTTAGGTCTAAGCATGTATTTTTCAATAAAGAAATAGGAATATTTTTCCACGCGCTGATTTCTGAATCTGCGAGCTCTTTGATCCATGTCAATTTAAGCGAATCCAAAAAATGTGGTAAGTTGAGCATTTTCAGCCCACCTTTTTCATATTCATTTATTAATGTTGTACGTTTAACTTTTTCTGATCCACCCCACACAAATTTAAAAAACATCCTATTTAAACGATTTACAAATTCAGAGGGTAAGTCAATTATTGAACCGATAAATGATAGCTTTGATGCTAAAAGGCTTTTTACTATCAGTACCTTGCCGACCATTGTAAGGTTTCTCATGGTCCAAGCTCTGATAGATCGTTCTATCAATTCCATCTTTGACTCCCAATTTACAGATAACTCTTCTATTTTAGTGCAAGGGTTTACTACTACCCCTAGAAATTTTACATTATTATTTGGTACACATTTCCAATTAATCCCCCCAATTTCTTTCGTTGATTCTCTGCAAGCACCAATCCAGACAGCGTCGCTCTTTAATTTATTAATATATAAGCCTGAAATTTGTGAAAATAGTTCGAATGTTTTTAGCACGTTTTTTATTGATTCCTCATCTTTAACAAATATAGTTGTGTCGTCCGCAAATTGCGTAATTTTTACTTCATTTTTGTCGTATTCGAGGAAGGGCAATTTTATGCCATGTATATATTTTGACTGTCTGATTTGGTTTGCCATTACCTCGGCTGCCACGACATATAATAATGGGGACAAATTGCAACCTTGTCTTAGACCATTCATCTGTGCAAAAAAAGAAGACATATGTCCATTATGTAATACACAACTGACAGTGTTATTAAATATAGTCTTAATCCAATTTATTATTTTTTCAACAAAGTTAAATAGTTTAAGGGAATACAATATGAAAACCCTTTTAATCGTATCGAAAGCTTTTTTAAAATCAATACAGATCATAGCCCCCTTAATATTATTTGTTTCGGTGTATCTCAAAACATCTTCAATTAAACGTATGTTTAAGTTTGCACCCCGCTTTTCAAGGAAACCGTTTTGATCGGTATCAATGATTCCAAATATCACCCTGATACAAGGTTTCGTTTTCTAGTTATCATTATTCCCGTGTTTAGCCAATCAGAGCCCTTGATTGGTTGCCATAGCAACCAGATCAAAATAACGCGCATTTTTTGAAATGCTGTTACCTAATCTTCAATTTGATATATGACTCTAAGGGGTAAGCCCACGGTAACATTGAGAAAATCTATTTCCAAAAATGGTGCAAATCAACCCCCCTTAAGGTTTACATATTGCGTCAGATTGAATTTGAACCCACGGATATTCAATCATTTTTTGGATGTTATTATTACAGACGTGGCGAGACGAATTTCTTCAATGGAACTATACAGAATATGGGGGCATCAAAAGGATTCATCTACCATCTAATCGCATATGGCTGCCTGATATTACTCTTCATAGAAAGTAAGGAACGATAATATGTAACTAGTAGAGAAAAATAAATAAAATATTGTGACCCCAGTGTCCAAAATGATTAAAATGGTCATCTCGTTGGTTTAGATAACAGTATGTACCATTTACGTCAAAAGACGAGATGATGGCAAATAAATATGTGTCCGACCCTAGAAACTAGCATCAAAACGGCATCTATTCTACTATACCTAGGCAATTTTAATTACAAGAAACTGGCCTGATGCTTAGATTATGTTGCAGTCAAACATGTGCAATCCTCGAATATCAATTGATACATAAAAATGATGCCCTCCTTCATTACCGCCGTTTAGAATTTCAACATTATTTGAAATCTTCTTGAACTGCCACGCTACAAATAAAACGCCATATTTATCCACTACTATTTATTAACCCTAACCATCCTCAATGCCGCAAATGTCCACGGTAAAGTCTGTCTGTGCCAGCTGGCGTGGCACTTTTTCGATGAAATAATGGCCTCAGGCTACATAGTCGGGCCAATACACTGGCCCGAGTAGCCCGGTGGCGGCGCCACTCTTTTTGTCCGCGTTTTTGTCGTTGAAAAAAAATTCTTCAAAATGTGACTTAGGAGGTTAGGGTTAATGATAATTTAAAATAATAAAAGTAGACGTCAAGCGTACTAGAAGGTGTTCAAAATACAAACATGTTCTCGGTTAGAAGCTGGCATGCTTCCCGCGTTTGAAAAGCTGTTAAATAAACTTCCACGCATATTTTTTTTGTACAAGTCGCAAAATTAATACAGCATTTTGGTGCGAATCGTATTGCCATGATTATGTTTCACACTGCGCTTATGATCCGTACCCACCGCAACTTTACTTTTGCACAAATGATCCATCCCACATTAGAATCTTTACCACCCCTTGAAATAGTTAAGAGATAGTACGCACCATTATTTCAAGGTCCAGAGTTAACGGCGCATGCGCCGGTGACTCGTCCTTACCAAATGGTTCTCCCTGATGTTAGCATCGGCGATAAATTGCCATCGGAATTCAACTGAAATCCTTACTACCTAGACAGATTTAGTAGCGAGAAACGTCCGAAACAGGCATATAAAGTATCCTCACAGTGAAGTGTAGTAGTTATTTTTTATGCTTTACGACAGATTTGAGTACATTTTTTGGCGTTTTTATTCGGTCGTATGTATCGGGTTTTTTCATAAGTGGCCTCACCACTCGGCCCAGGCTTGGTGAGGTCCTCTCCTGTAACCCCACACTCGAGATTTTATTTAGTTTAGTCTGTTTAAGATATCCCCTATCACAGGATTCCTTCCGGGCTCGTTTGCGACCTTTAGCACGTTTTTGATTAGCTTCGGGGTTTTTAGGCAGCTAATAGTAATAAGGTTATTGTCGTGCTGTTTCGTAAATCATGTAAATTATGGTATGGCACGCCACTCACCACATCAACAATCATTACTCTGTTTTCCTTTCACCGTGGGTCCCTATGTATTGGTTTTCCGTTCCTTTGTCGGTGGGTGGTGGGTGGGTGTGTGTGTGTGGAGGGGGGAGGGGTAGTTGGTGGGGGACGCCCCCCCCCGCTCGCTGGGTCCCTCTTCGGGATTATCTTATGCTGGGGTCGAACGATCTCCCGACAGGTCGGCGCCGGACACTCAAAGCTCGTATCGCTTCTCCTGCGGCCACGGGAGCTCCGCCCATGCGGTCCACTGCCTAAAAGAGGTCGGCTGTAGTTGGTCCAGGACTTCATCAGTGTCCGTGCGAGCGTGGATAGTGACCTCTTAAGCGATCACATCTCGTAATAGACCTCGGAGGACGGTGAGTGGTCCCCGGGGTCGCGGTTGGAGATTGCACCCCATCCTCTATCTTAAAATGCATATATCACGCATTTCATATGCATTTTAACGCGAGAATTTGTTGGAGATTTTTTACTTCTTCACAGTCACGCGCACGAGGGCGCACGTGCATCCCTCATCCCATCGCTGGTTCCACGGACCATGGAACCACGGGGGACTTCTGGTTCCCAAGGCCAAGAACATGAAGAAGGGGGTGCAGCACAAACATTCACCCGATGGCCACTGACCGGACAATAAAGGTCTTATCAGATCTGAACCATCTCACAGCCGAGGCATTTCGCTCGCATCTCTGTGAAATCAATCAGGTCAAGACGTAGGTTGATAACGAACGCCTTGAATGTCACGGACTCCAGGGAGTTTGACCAAGCCCCAACGGGGAAGGACCTCTTCGGAGGTCAATGGTCTGATCTCGAAGCAAAGAAAAGCGAGACAAAGAGGCAGCTAAATCCTCAACGTCTGCAACAGAAGCAAACATGGAGGGCTAAGGGTAGCTCGCAGCCCTTTTCGGGTCCCGGCCAGGCAACGAGTTCTAGACCCTACCCATGCGGGCAGATAACGCAGGAAGAACCGTAATCGCAACTGCAACCGTAGCTGAAAATGGAAGAGCAGCGGCCAGAAGAGGCCAAGAGGCGGCAAAGGTTGTCCAGAAGGCCGCGCCTCACTACGCTTAGCCAACACCCGTCCCGCCAGTTGTGGGCGGGAGACTCTTGGAATACGCAGCAGCGTGGCGGTCGGTGACCTCGGACCCATGGGGACCCATGGGGACCCACGGGTCTTCGGGATACCGACTGGAGTTCACAGACCGCCCGCGGAGGGTAGGTATCAACGCTAGTGCATCCCCCTCTCACTCCTGAGAGGGAAATTCGTGGCAAACTCTCTCAATAAAAAAAACCTTTTTTATTTATATTATATTATATGATGTCAAATGTTCAAAAGCTGTTATATTTTACCTGGAATTCGCATTCGAACTAATGAACCCAGTCTTTTTTATTACGGGTAGAAGAGATCGTAGTCTGCCATTCTTTAACCCATTAATTCATATTGTCTCATTTGCAGTGTCCATGATGAGAACGAAAACCTCAAAGATACACGACCAATTGTATATCATGACGGTAAAGTGGAATGGTTCGCACCCGCTATATTCAACAGCGTATGTCGTATCAATGTCCACAATTTTCCATTCGACGTCCAGGCATGTGAACTTCGCTTGGGATCCTGGGTGTATAACGGCTTAGAACTTGATTTGTACCCAGAGAATGGAACCGATTCAGCGCAGAATATGTAAGCATACACAGCTGTTTGACTTTCCGATTTATAATTAGAATAATGGAATAAAAAAAGATTACATAGTGGCCCAGTTATGGTTTGACCGGATTTAGGTAGCGCTAATGAATACGAGTATACGGTGAAAATTTCACGAAAATTGTTCGAGCCATTTTTAAATTATCGGCATTTTCTACTTTACACACATTTTACATGTAACTCAATGGGAAATGTGGCCGATGAGAGCGCTATTATAGTAAATAATAATATTCAAAGCTCTATTTCTCAGAAATGGCACCAACAAATGTTCTAAAATTTCTACAAAAGATGGCCAGTATATTCAGTACTTGAATAAGTTGAAACCAGAACCGGGCCAGCAAGTTACGGTGTTCTCAGAATAAAACGGACAAATTATGTGGGATCAAACAGCCGTGCATAGTTGGTGTGAATTATGAACTGGTTGTACTGTTCAAATGCAATCTTTATTTCGGGGTCGAAATCCAACAACTAAAACATGTAACCTATAATAATCAAAATCGAAAAGTCTTTTTTGAAATATTTTTTAAAATCCTATATTTTAAAATCCATTGAACAGAATCAATCGAAGATCGACCACACGTTAACAAAGCAATTGACAAAGTATTCAAAGTATATTTACAACCCAAAGGTTTGTCACACCCACGGCGATCAGTCTTGCGCTTGTATTACGCTTAAACAAGTATCTAACGCCAAGTCAAACGCATCGAGGTCTCAAAGAACTGAATGGTGAGGCAGTGGACACTGGACACTGACTAGGACGGGCGAAGGTCCCCCTTGGACGCCCTTGAGCGACAGACAGAGTGCCGTGCTTGTTTTCACTGTGTTGCGATTAAGCCAGTGCATGCATTGCGCTGACATAGTATCAACATATGAATAACATGCAGGAAGAGCGCTGAAAACTGTCCAAAATTGTCAAATCTTTAAAACAAGGTAGATCAATAGAAAATAGAAACAATTGTAAAAGCAATAGGAAAGGGTTCAGCACCCAAGGGCAGAGGGAGCGGAAGGGGAACGCAGTCTGCTCCACCCCATTACCGAACCCTACATGGATAACGAGATTGAGTTCTTGCTGCGACCTCAAGTAGCCGTATTTGCATCCTTGCTACGTCAACGGGATAGCTTTGCGCTGCTACGGCGACACCACTGCATCATTACATATAGTCAAGGAGTATATATAATAGGAGGGGACACTTAGCTCATTTGCATATTTGCTCATTAATATGATTAACCCCGTGAACCCAGTCAAAGGTCGCCTCGAAGAGTCGAGGGGACTTTTCTATTGTTCTCTAACGACAGCGTTGGGACAGCGCATGAAGTTTCTTGTACAGAGTTGGCGATGAGCGATTGAGAAGTATAACAAAAGCATACACAAACAGATCGTAACATGAATAATGCCAGCCAGTAGGGAGGTCACGCTGCATGTCATATTTTGTTATACGCAAGAAAACAATGGAGTATCAGTGACTGCAATATTTGCTAGAAATAGCTTCGGAAAATGGTCTATTTGGGCTTCTCAAAAACTGAGAAACGTGTTAAAAATCATGTAGAATTATAGAGGAGGGTCAATAACATCTGCAGAATGGTAAAATGTATAGTTTTAAATACGTTTGGTGACCAAATTTATGTCGTAAAATGTTGGACAATTCACGTTTTGAAATTCCATGGTCTTCAAAATTACAGGAATCCTAACTCATTCTAAACCTCACCAAAACATGAAATGAACCATCGTCTTCAAAAAAGTCCGTGTACGTATTGCTCTATCTGCTTGGAGATAGCGAAGACCACGGAAACCTCATAGCTTTATACCACGGAATGAAATCTGCCATAGACATTACATGCGAATATCATCGTACAGATTTGCACAGCAGACCTCTGTGTAGGGAGTGTTGACAATAGCATGACAATAGCAAGGTCGTTTGACTATTGTGTTTGTGCATGTTTGTGACGACTGACCCCGTTTAACAATCTTCATAGCTTTCATAATAGGGCTTGGGTGACCTAACTATTGACTGATGCAATGCAACAGGTCACACAACGTTCAGTCGAGCGACCGTATAAACAGTATACAAGATGCCATTTATTGTGTTCGAAATGTCAACGTTTTTACCATTCTTTCCAAAATAAGGAGTATAATCACATTACAAACACATTTTGTGCGAGAGTAACATATAAATATGGTTTAAAATGTCAAAAATGGCACGATAAAAATCCGTTCGTTATAAATAAAAGAATCAATGGTTAAATAATAAACTGACACAATTACACTCGTCGATCTCTTTGGCGTGCATACGTTGGCCATATCGTTTGCAATCGGCAATCACGGGTTCGAATCTCCGTGTATTCGTTGTTGTTTTCTATTTTTTTGTTTAAAAAAACCCCCAAAAACCAACTTGATTGTGGATGTATGTAACATCATTTTTATGTCAATTTTTATAATTTGAAAAGGCCGCCAATGCTTTTATAGTTTTTTTCTATTCTTTTTTTAATCTATTTTTCTATCTATCATTTATCTCTGGATTTATTTAACTTTATAATCTAAACAAATTAAAATGCGTAAAACAATATATTATTGCTCGATAAATAAGTGATTGAAGTTGAGTTCACTTTGATAATGATAGCAACACTTGTTGTAAAACCATTTTACCAGTTTGCCCAACCATTTCTCCTTTGCACACTTTGTTTAAAATACATTCAGATATGTCATTTTTATAGCTTGTTATAGCTAGGCTAATATACAACTGTAAGCAAACACATTTCCAAAACAGGCCATAGCCAATCGTACAACATGAGAAAGGAGACCGTTTATACCAATGTTAAATCTACCATGATTACCATTTTTTTTAAATCTGTACAACCGATGAATTTCTAGAAAATCTTTGGTACAACTTCATTTCAAGAAAGTTAGTTCTTGTACCAAATTTAGCTAGCTTTAATAAACGAATTGAGAGACGCAATATTCATGTCGAAATATATGTGGAAAGGCAATCAGACAACTATTGATAGACGCGATCAAGTCTTGTACCTTTGAAGGGTGATTACGGGCACGTATGAGTAAAGTGGATTCCCTCTATAATGAACCAACATTTTAATTTCAGTGCCAAAGATCTTGAAAAAGGTTACAGGGGACATTCTCGCTTCGACGATGCTCCTATGCGTAGGTCAACTGAAAGCCCGGTCCGATGGTAGACGCCGAATCTCCAGAATCTTAGGGATCACGTCAAAACTCGACCGCCCGTTGACCGCCGGTTACGGCCGGTTCCGCCCGGTTCTCACAAAAACGTGTCGTCTGTTATAATATACACACATAATGAGGTCAAATAGTTACACTCTGGTGAACACGACCGGTTGATACTGCCTCGTCACACGCGTTAGCAATAAAGTCTTGAAGTAAAGTCTCAGTTGACAACCAGTACAATACAGCTATTGATTTTCGCTGGGGTTGGCTTTTTCAATTTGTTTATAGCTCAATTAACTTTTTAAAATCAATACCGAAAGTATATGAATGGTTTTTTTATAGAAAGATTATAGAGAGAGCTATTATGACCGCAAAGTAACAGATTGATAGTGTAAATTGGTCTGGTTACAGCATTAAGTCAATCGGCGGTTGTTCAGTGTTGCATGCGTGAATATTCATATACCAGTAAAACATTTGACCTGAAAGAACCGGGCGGAACCGACCGTAACCGGCGGTCAACGGGCGGTCGAGTTTTGATGTCCTCCCTTAGGAGATATGTACACATTTTCTCATAAAACTTTATGCTGCTACGCTTCCAATCATTAGATGGTTATAGCATATGTACGGCGCAAAGTGCACGGTGTCTCATTTAGGCCCACCGGCCGAGCGGGCTAGAGAAGTGCTCAGAACCGGGACTATTAACAATACACTCAATTTAAAATAAAAAACACCGGATTCTACTGTCGCTCTGTTACGGTCGTATATAGGGCATTTGTAGGGTGGTGCGTTTAAAGATGGCCTAGCTGGAATCACGGTTAACCGCCTCTGGCATTACATCTGAGGGCAAGTGAGTCAAGGCAACAACTTTTATGCATAGCCAAGATGTCAGCCTCCATGTAGCACTTTGAATGGTGGAAATTGGTTATTGCTTTCGGATTTTGCAGCTATTTAAGTGAATTGTGATACCGGACTTCAGTCTTGTTTGACTTTTAAGGTATGGCCTAGCTGGAATCGTGGTTAACAGCCCCTGGCATTACACATGAGAGCAGCAGAGTCAGGGCAACAACTTTTTTGCATAGCCAAGATGTCAGCCTGCATGCAGCACTTTGAATGGTGGAAATTGGTTATTGTTTTCGGATTTTGCAGCCATTTAAGTGAATTGTGATACCGGAAGTAACGTCAATGTGTTGATTTTAAAAGTCCAGAATTTAAAGGGACATGATTTTTGTTAACAATATGGCCGGCAAAAAAGAATGTCATATTGAGAACCAGGGTAGGTATAGTTCATAAGCAGGTTAGTTAATGTTCACATTTTTAACTAAATTTACATGAAAGTATTGTGTTTTGAAGGTTAGTATGGTTTATTATTGCTATATATTATTAGGTAGGCCATCTTTAAACGCACCACCCTATAGTCGGCCCCCGGATTCCACCGTCACTCTGTTGCAAGTAAGTGTAGGCCCTATATTCGCCCCAACCTGTGGGCACTACCGTATAGTTTTATTGACTGTACATCATGCCTTTCGTCGGTATACAACTCGGACTTTTTACTGTCTGATAAGTCCACCCCCTCCCCTCCCTATCATGCCTATGGCCCTGTTTAAAGCTGGATACGCCACTGATTCGCGCATGTTGGATGTGCCGGCCCGCCGCGCGCCAGTGGTCCGCATCGCGGCGTGTTATTGGTCACTCTCGATCATAGTTCGGCGTGGCCCCTCGCTACACGGCTCGATCCTCATGGCGGCATTATTATCACATCAAACCACTTCTGGATGTTCAATCAATGCATTGTCGGCTGCTTTAGTCAAAATTAAATATTATATACCAAGGGATATACAACTGTCACTGGATATACCCACTTTGCCTATCTGTGATATACCATTGAACCGTCAACGCCTGAATCTTTTCCGTGAACTTTCCTGATTGGGCTTTTCCACCCCAAACTGGCCGGAGCCCGGGGGTTAGATCTACGGTTGATTAGCGCATTACAAGCAGTTGTGTCACTTGCCATGCAGCACATACTCATTAGGCATTTGTCCAACATTTTAGTGGACAAATCCAAAGCGATCGGACGCATGCGTAGAAAACAATGTTGTCCCCTTGACTCTCCAGAGGGCCTTTTCGATATTCAGACGATGGCGGACATAGGTTCGTGTGACGAATATTCTAGGTGAAATTCGATGTGGGAACGCTCGGACTGTAGGGAACGATGATATTTCTGACTTCAATAGCGGCGCCAGGGCATCGTTCGGGGACCGTTTGATTATCACTCAGGTCGTGTCAGTATGAAATTAGGTAAAACACTCCGACATAACATTGAAATTTTGAAACATTGAAACGGAGATTCAAAGATTACGGCCGTTCGTGTCCACTATGGTCTGGTACTTTTCATTTTCGACTTCACAAATGACGTATATTCATTGATATGATTATTCATTGTATATTCATGACCGTCTATGCTTTCGGCGATTCGAACAATACAGTGTCAGGCGCCTGATATAGTGCCCTGGTCAGAACACCGAACCTCTGCGCTAAAACATGCGCATTGCACTGGCGCTCAAGGGCGACCATGGAGACCCTCTCCTATCCTATACAGTGACCACTTGGTGTCCAATGGATTCTTGGAGAACTTGATGCGTTTAGATAGGCGTTAAGATAAGATAAGGGTTTGTGTGACCTTGATTTAAAAATTGACAATTTCGGACAGTATTCCGCATCCTTCTTGCGTGTTATTCATATTTTGATACGTTTCCAGCCCAATGAAATCGCTGGCCTGATGGCCGTAGGTGTGACAGGTCCATTACATATTATAGTTACCTCTTAAGCTCTCCGATTTCAAGTAACGATGAAATTTACTGTTAGTAGGGGCCCCAGAGCTCTAAATTTGGCTTTAAAATTGTTTGACTCATGACCTCCGAACATACTCCTAAATTTGTATTTTTATGATAGCTGCATTTGTCATCTATATACAAGAATAAAGAGTCCTGCTCTTAAGATTCTCTTGCGAAACTATGTTAATGGCAATGATTGTATTTCCCTATACAGGGTGTATCAAAAAAACCGCAACACTTATTGTCGCGAGCTCTCCGATTACGGCAAATCACAAATCACTCTGAAATTTATATCTTCTGTTAGGTGTACTTATTGGCTATCACATAGTCAAATTACAGCGATATCGATTATTGATTCGCTGAGATATCAACGATACACGTAAACAAGTGCAAAACACGTTTTACATTGTTTATCCTGTATGCCTGATTTTCTTGTCAGGTGAATATTAGCAAGACACTTTAATAACTCATTGTACTTAAATAATTGGAATCAAACTCATCATTCTGAGAAGAAAATGTCATGTTAAAGGTATAATCAAATGTCTGGCTATTCAGTATCATATCAATATTAATTAAATCTGGCAATAAATTAGTTGATAGATAATGACACAACTTGAAAATCCAGATTACAAAGTCTGTTTGCAAATCCTCTCTCTTTTTCTCTCGTTAATGTCATAAATAAAACAGTATGGCACATAATTCAAAAGATAAGCAAATGGAATAGTCCAGTGAAGGTAGTAATTGTCTTGTATGAATCAGTCATTGTTAGTCTGTTGTGAATGGGAATGGGACATTATGGTGCTGCTCGTCCCTCAAAATGCTGTCCTTGTTTTAAGATGCATCGATTATGAACTTTAAGTTATGAAAGAACGTACAATAGACATTATGTGGCGATCATAGCAATCGGTGGTTCAGAACTTAAAAAGGGTGATTGACGTATTCAAATGGTTGAATGATTATCAGATTACACGATTCAATGATTTTATGTACCACCTTACTCAAACAAAGGAAATTAAGATAAACCATTCCAGACATTAAGGTTACATAGTTATTAAACTGTTAACCCATAACACTAATCGGACAGGAAAATGCAAGTTTTTAGAAAGAACGATGTAAAACGTGTTTTGCACTTCTCTACTTATACCTTTAATATCTCAGCGAATACATAATCGATATCGTTGTAATTTGACTATGTGATAGCCAATAAGTAGACCTAACAGAATATATAAGTTTTAGAGTGATTTGTCTTTTACTGTGACCGTACAGCTCTCGACAAAAAGTGTTGCGTTCTTTTTGATACACGCTGTATATTCACATGTATGAAATCAAATAAAACAACCCGTGTTAGGAGTAGGGGTATTATTATGGCTATAACATTTGGACAACAATATCAAAGCATATATTACCACATATGATATAAATGAGCCAAACTGCTTTAAAAGTTGTGATAGTAATCTATTTCATAATGACAATGTTAAAGGTATTTTATCAAAATTGGACAACGAAGAATATCAGAAATTGGTCTAAAATTCTGATTTTTTTCTTCTAACTTTTCCCAATTTTTCATCAAGTTCTGGACCGTTATCCGTGACATTACAATGGAAATAGCTATCATAATGAGTCAAGTAGTTCTTTTTAAAAATAAATATACATAATAATAAGTAATTTTGACATTTCCTTTGACTTTTATTATCAAATACTACTTCTACCCTTACCATAAGTTCTATTATTTTATTTCTGCTATGTGAATACATAGGGAAATATGATCATCGCCATAGCATAAGTTTGCACGAAAATCTCAAGAGCTGGACTCATTTTTCTTGTAGATGTGTAGCTGTCATAAAAATGTAAATTAAAGAGTATGTTCGGAGGTCATGGGTCAATTTCTAAGTTTGAGGTCTGGGGCTCCTACTATGTATTTAAACATTTATCAGGTGTAAATATGCAAACACCCCAATGATTTCGGTAACAAAACTTGTATCGCGACTTACAGATTTTATATTTTTATAGATACACCCTGTATGCTCAAGACGACGCTTAACACGATTGGCCTAAATATTCCTATTCGTATTGGTTTAACACGTAATTGCGGCTACCCATCGACAAATTATTAATATCACATTCCTGGGTACAACTAAATTAATTAATCCCTAAATTAGTCACGTGTGTAGCTCAAAACTTATAGTATATGCACCTCAATTTTGAGGCGAAATGGTAGGAAAAAGATAGTCATAGCCCATAATATAAAATACTTGACGATATTCTGACCTTATGATATAGCTTTATGATTATTGGGAAAATTATGACAATTATATTAATTAGTCGGTATTTAAAAATTAACTGTCAACTGGAACCGTTGCCGAGCGGTTAAGGCATCGGACTGTTGAACAAATACTGAATTCAAGACCTTTGCTTTCTTTCTTTCGACGCGGTAGTTAGAAACTCACCGTTGTCACTTATTTTTGTCTCCATTTTTGTGTCACAAATTACGTTGTTTTATTAGTTAACCATTATGGGCATTCTTGTACTAAACACGGTTTTAGCTTAAAACCGTGTCTAACAAGTCTAACTAAACGCGTGTCTAACTTAAACGCGAGTTTATCTTTTAAACAACGTGTTTAACAGTACACGGTTTCAAACTCCGCGAATCTCGTCCCGAGAGTTGTCGTGCGTTACTGTATACAGGTATTTATTTGTGTTGCCGCCCTAAGGGATTACATTAGATATCGACCGAATACCTCAAAAGCACGTGTATTTGTAATACTACACGATCTGAACGTCAGCTTGCAGCAGGCACGAGTGAGTGATTTTCGAGAATTACGTCTACGCAAACGAGGTGTCTAATGTCGTCAAAGTTAGACGCGTGTTTAGCTTAAAAACGTGTTAATTACGTACGATAATACTGGCCTATAATTTTGATTTATGCTATAGGCCTACACATCAAATGCTATTTTTCTCGGAAAAATGACATTTTGAAATAACTGCAATAGAACAGAACGATACGGCTTTAAAAAGTTATATTTGTGATGACGAACTATGTTTTTGGCAGATATTCAATAATTTGTTGACAACACAGTGATAACTTGCAAGCTTCCAGGGGGGGGGGGGGGGGGGGGGGTACTTTTGCGCGGCAGTGTATGAAAACACGTTAACCATGTTAACATTCTGATAAGCTATCATCCAAAATATTTCTAAAAAACAATACACACATTTAAAAGTTTATGTTTTGATACTGATATCACGCTTGAGTGTTTTATAATCAGTGTTTCAAGGGGTTTTCAGATATGATGCAACATACAACTTAAATAACTTTCGAGCTGACAGAGGGTATTAATCATGCAAACATCCCCCAACGATTTCGGTAGAAAACTTGTATCGCGACTTACAATTTCATTTGTATACTCTATACGTTATAACACCCCATCTATCATCCAGCATATTTCTAGACAACAAAATTATGACAATACACACCTTTTGTAGTTTTGTTTTAGTGTTTTTATCTTGTTTTATAGCGACATCACGCTTGGGCGGTTTCATAATCTCAGTGTAAGGGGTTTTAAGATATGATGATGCAACATACAACTCTATACCATTTAAATAATTTGAACTGACAGAGGGCCAGTTGTAGTGATTTATTGATTGACAAATCCATGCTTGAAATACACAGCGAAATCATTTATAGGCATTGACATCGTTATGTAATTTGAATCGGAAGTATTCTTAAACTATATATTTTCCGACAGAGACACACCATTACATGCCATTTAACTTAACAATATTAGCAATATTATGCAATCTTGTTCGAACCATTGCTCATATACACGTGTAATGTCCAATAATTCGATAAACTTGTTTTATGATTTTGAAAAACTTTGTTTTTCGAATTATTGAACATATCACTTTGATAAACTTCGTTTTTCGATCGAGAAACCAAGATTTTCTCTGGCCAACTGAAAATCTTGGTTTTTCAAATCGATAATCATGGTTTTTCATTTGAAAAAACCAATTTTTTCGCATAGCTGTCGAAAAACTTGTTTTTTTCAATTGATAAACTAAGTGTTTCGAGAAAAACTTGGATTTTCACTTGAAGAACTTGGATTTTTGTTCGATAAACTTGGTTTTTCGAGTTACTGGACATTGGGCCTGCCATACCCGTGTATTATCGCTACCAGTTAATCACTTATCTGCCTGATGCTCGTCGGAGGCTGCGCGTAAGATGAACAAAATGTTAAAATGAAAAACGGACTTTGTTTTGGATTTGGGCTCATTACTGAGTTAATATTCATTTAATCTTCACGTGTAATATCTCAAAGTAAACAGAAGACATTTCCTTTACAACTTTATAATTTGATATTTTTACGTAGAGCTATAGTTTTGGATTTATATATTTAAGTATCATGTTTATTAATGTAATTTAAACAAAAATGCATTCAGAGTAAAAATGCAAACAATATAGGCTGTTCTATGGAAGTCCCGCATAATAATATACCTTTACTATTTTTTTTAACCACAGTTATTTCGAAAATGGAGTTTGGGACCTTCAAGAAGTTCGGACCGAGCGGCGAGTACAGAAATGGGCCTGTTGCCCCGAATTCTTCCCAGAGTTGTACTACACATTGGTATTTGCGCGTCGACCTGGTTTCTACATTTTATATCTAGTCATGCCATGTGTCTTTATATCCGTGCTGTCACTGTTTGTGTTCTACCTCCCGGCGGAATGTGGTGAGAAGGTGTCATTGTCTATTACTAACCTTCTGGCCCTGGTGGTGTTCCAACAGTTGATTGCAGAGTCTATGCCACCAAGTGGAGATAATCCACCTGTTATTGGTACGTACCTCCTCCTCCCCCTCCTCCTCCTCCTCCTCCTCCTCCTCCTCCTCCTTTTTTACACATGCTTGGTTTGATGGAGTGGGTTTATTTCGGAGTGATCTGATCTGAATGAACATTGCTTTGGATTTTCCAGTTGCATCAAAGTCTTTTATTTGTAGACATTGCTCTTCAAGCCATACTGCCTTGCCTTGGCCATACTGCCTTGTCCCTTCTGACTCTGTCTTTTAGGTCGTCCAAAATAGACCCAGGATCATAAGGATCGTGAAATATATTATAGACTCTTATGTAAAGTTCATTATAATTCTACTGATCTGTGTAGAGTAGGATACACGTTTGCCTTCATCTTGAGAGGTGCATGTCTTTCTGTGCGTGTAAGAGCTCATATAATAATGTGTATTATTTATCTCAGAGTTTAAAGGATATGGACAAAATACGCATGAAATAAATATTTCATGTCTTATATTAAATATAAACAAATTCTAAACAACTATAAGGGACAATCGAAGCGATATTACTTTTCTGATAATCATTACTTGGCATGTGCATCATCCCTGTTTACCAACCAACCGGGATCATGCACGTAATCGGCTAAATATCGTCAAGTCTGTTAAACAGGTTTTCTCTTTGAACATGTGCAATCTATAAGAAACTATTACATATCAATCTTTGATATTATTTTATAGACAAAGAGTGGTGATTCTAAGAAATCTATAATGTGTAAACATAAATACAATATATAATAGGGGAGAGCGGGGAGTGTATACCCTAGGGTCAGGTTCGCCCACCACGTGATTCTCATCATTGCGGCGCCACACAAGTGCTACCGCAAGCATATAACGGACATCAAATGCAGCGCCCACTAGGGACCAGCTGAACAATAGGAATCGAACCACAGCTAAACATCAATGGTCGCTTGCTCTGATGTCAATTGTCTAAAGCTAACTATTGGGAGTCAATATATTAGAAAATGGACATATCAAAGTTGTTGTTTAATGGTATGGATGTAATGAATATTAGTCAAACCCCTATTATGGATGAGATGAGAGCCAAATGCCATCCCCCTGCAACATAACAGATCGATACAGACGAGTGAAAATGAATGTGTCGCAAACAATTCAAAAATTCAACAAAAATTTAAAATGTTTGCAATTTTCATTTCAAGATTTCTCTGTAATTTGTTCATTAAAGAGAATGATTTCCTCCATAATACTTATTTATACATCAAGGAATATTTTGATAACTTACTTATTGAAATTGATTCTATAAATCGTCTAATATCAATGCTCCCGTAAGTCCCAAAATATAAATAATTTAGTTGTCCACGGTCAGTCCTTTTGGTCATATCTAAAACAGTTTTAGTGAGTTCACACGCTCACCATAGGCCGGTGAACAATGATGTCAATAACGAAACACACTAATACAACAGCAAATGAATTTCAACACATTTCCCAATCGACACTCTGCTTTATCAACGGCTAATAATTGGCGTTTGAACTCACGTCAATTTAGCATAATCACACGCTACTACACATGAATGCTTTCATTGCACACTGCTCAATCAAATATGTCCAATCCGGCGCTGCACAATACAGGTATATCGTCTCGGGGTATTATGTTCATCGGTTAAGCATGAGCGGGAAATTTGACTATGAATAAGGTTTATACGAGGTTTTAGAACTGACGGAAAATAAGATAGGAATGTCGAGGACAACCAAACAATATTTTGGCCTAACTGCTGGTTGGAAAATTCAGTCATGGTGATTAGTTCAATAGTTAAATGCTGTCACTTGGAGGCGCTGTATTTCATGTCCATAGTCTACCACTTGTGGCCACTGGTTGAATTTGACGAACACACAATATGTTCCGCTGTTTGTTGCGATCTTTCCATGGTAACATGGTAGATATTCGTATAAAAAACAGTTTTTAAATTTACATCACAAAAATGGATTTTCTTCCATTTTTGATATTGATTTTTTCTAAAGATATTCTTACAGAATATTTCAATGTAAATCACAATTAGGTAGGTATTGATTGGTTATAGATTTGATGCAGTTATAAACCCGTCATTGTGTATGCCTGGGACATGCGCCGGATATCGGGTCAATGTATTTAATGTGCTATGGGGCACTCCATTCGCCACAATGATAGGGCATGTTCGCCAATGGGGATTTACATGATTTAGATTTTGTATAATTTCAAAATTGTAATTCACCTCCTGTAGCCTATTTTTAATTATAAAATAGCTACCTGGAATGGAGTAGCACTAAAATTAGAAGGTAATATTTTTAAATGTGGTATTTATTCACATTTTAAAATTCTAAACTAATATATTCCGCAAAAAAGACCTTACCCTTAAATTTTGAACTCCCTAACTGTTATTTTGGAAAATCACATTGCATAACAAATGTGTATATCTATTTAATACATACTACTTCATGAAGCCTAATTATAAGCCCATTGCGATCTTGCACCGCCATATAGACGAGGGCAAGGTTACCATTTTTGACACCTGTCTTTATCCTTTACTCATTCATTTTCAGTAAGGCCCAGGGTATAGTACTAAAATTGTGGTCGTATGTAACCGAGATATCAATCTTTCATGTTATGTCAATAGGTCCATTCAATCTTTAAAATTGACGTCTTTAGGCTTTTTCAAATGGAAATGGGGCGAACACTCACCGCTCTCCCCTAATTTATAAATATTTTTAAACAGGTTCGCCGTCATAGATAGAAAAGAGACAAATATGGGAAAACGATCTCCTCTTGCCTTAATACAGCGCAAGTGCCTGATCCATTGGGCCACAAGACCTCGTATTGTAAAAACATCTAAATTCAACATCTAAGCGATCACGTATCCCAGTCTCCTGCCACATGTATTACCCATAGTAGCTAGGGCCTATACAATTGTAATAATTGCCGTTCTCCCTGTAGAGGGAAAATACATAGAAATAATAGGCATTTACGACAGGTATTAACCAAATTATGAATATTTTCAAACAGGTTCGCCGTCGTAGATAGAAAAGAGACAAATATGGGAAAACGATCTCGCCCGGGAATCGAACCCAGGACCTCTTGATTACAGCGCAAGTGCCTTAACCATTGGGCCGCAAGACCGCGCATGGTAAAGCATCTGAAATTCAACAATTAAGCGATCACGTATCCCAGTCTCCTGTCACAAGTAGGCTATAGCAATGTATAATAAATGTTCAACTAGAGATCCTCCAAAAATAAGTTGCAGGTTTTGGGGGACACCCTGTGTAATGCCCGTACTCTCATCCTACCAGCTCTTAATCTTCTAATTATCTCTTCAATGCCTTCTTTTCAATTTTAGGGGACTACTTTCTTGCCATGGTTATAATGGTGTGTCTCTCCGTCGTAAGTACAGTTTGCGTCATCCACATTAGCGCAAAGAAAGACGCCGTTCCACGCTGGATTCATCTCGCAGTCCTCCGCTATCTTGCAAAATTCACACTCTTGTACAAACGGGATCTAGATTGTTCTGATTCAAAAGAAATCTATGAGAAGTCAGTGATCATGAACATCAAATCCGTACTAGATCACAATGGCGGGAGTAGCAGCTGTATACCTGCGTCTGTCGTTGCTGATCTACACTTTTTACGAACCAATTTAGAGGGTAAGGATTCTGATGAGTTGATCCGAGAAAAGTGGCAGCACATTGGCAAGATTTTAGATAAATGTTTACTCACGATTTTCTCAATATTTCTTTTGATTGCTACGATTGTGTTGATATCTCGAGCTGGAGACTCCTAGGAAAACTACTTTCTCGTAAGAATTACCCGAACCGCAACAGTATAGCTGGGGTCAATGTGTGTACCGGGAGTACCATAAAAACTCGAGAAAAATGGACTCTAAAAACGATTGATCAAAATTATCGAAAAGACGAAACAGACGCAAAAACCAAATTTGCTTCCGTAATTTGTAATAGAAACGTTTAAATGTGATATGAAATGCTGTGGCTAAGACCTGGGCAATTCGTTTGATACCAGACATGACCAGATTATATTTACCCTCGTAAATTTGTATTCATGTGCATGCAGGTCAGGTCAAAGGGTTCGAGTAACGTCCATATTAAATTGCAAATAATCTCAACAAACACTTTTAAGATAAAGTTTTGATTCACCTATGTCCATATGTTAAGAACATTAAAATGACTTATCTATCTTTTAAATATTTCAACGTTGAACGTTTTAAAATTCAAGTTCACTAAACACTAAACACACGAGGGGTATTTAATAAGTCTAGTAGTAGTAGTCTACCTCCTCCATCATAACTTAGGCCTACGTGTTTTTCAAACTGAAAGTGGAAAACAATGTGTATATCTAAACATTATGTGGCGTTATCTGGTATTGCGCTTTTCGTAAATATGTTATATTATGTTATTTTTTGGTTTGTTTATGTATATTGTCATGACAATTTCTATGGAACAAGGTTTTAACATACAGGGTGAGTAAATCAAACACCCTGCAATAGTGGAAAGAAGCCATTTTTGTTTTCAAAACCAATTTGGAAGTTTGAGAAAATATATAAACTAATGCTGTGTGAAAAAAAATGAAATCAAGATCATTTTCTGTTTGCCTTTGGTGAATCGTTTTACCCATGCACCCATTTCACACGTTTGTCCACGAGACGCCCAAAACAGGCACAACTTACAAAATGCGTCTCCTAATCAAATTTGAAAACTTGAGTAAATGTTTTGATGTACATGTAATTGAAATGAATTTACCTAACCCGTGCTATGAATGGCTTATAATGTTCTTAATTTGAATACAAAATGATATTATTCCAATTTATTGTTGGCGGGATATTCAAAATTTGAAAATGCAATGTGTGCAATTATTGTAATTGAAAATCCTATGCTTGTGGGCAAACACGTAAAGTGGGTTGCGCAGCAAATAGGTCACCAAAGACAGACGGAAAATGCGATCGACTTCAATTTTCATACAGAGTTAGAAACAAAGGTATCCTTTTTGTTCAATGCTCAACTCGGCCTGAACTTGTGGTCAAAAGGAGGGCTCAGAGGTACAAATCGCAAAGCAAACAAAAATTGAGCTAATTCACAAGCTGCTGCTCAGTCTGCATTTATAAGATAGCTGTTGCATGTAATTTGACAACACATTGGGTATTTTGTTCAATGCTATTAGCATTTTTCCAATAATTTCTTCACGAAAACACCCTAAAAATATGTCACGCGAGTCACAAAATAAAACAATCTTTTAATATTACTATAATTTTTTTTAAAGAGATTCAACTAATAGTTGATATTTGCAATTGAGTAAGTGATGCTTTATCAATTTTTTAATTTTTATTTGCCCTCCATGCTATGCCCTACTATAAGCTACTATGTCACGCGAGTCACATTTTTTACAGGCCACTTCACACAACACAGAAGCCTGGGCACAGTGTAACTCATGCACAGAATGGGATAGGGTGTTAGGTTCCTAGTTCAGAAAAAAACCCAATTTGGTCACACTTATAGAATTCTTTGGAGAGCCATTTGAATCAAGTGATGTCAAAAACCTGTTTTGTAGCCTGTCACGCGAGTCACGTCAAATAAATTGTAATATCTAATAAAATATTGGTTGTATGGCAAACATTTGTAAACTTAACTATGCATACACAATGTCTCAACTCAAATAAGTGATAAATTAAAGTAGAGGAAAGCTAGTTTTCCACTGGTAATGCATTCAAAGATGGATTTTTGTAGAAATGTCACGCGAGTCACGCTGGAATGGCTGTCGTCACGTCAACCAAGGTCAAATAAATGGTATATTTTTTCGCATGTACTCAGTAACTATATATTGTAAGGAGTGCCATTAACCCTAACCCTACCAAATACCACAAAATACCACGACCCAGTCTGTTTCCATAATCCTGCGTGGAAGTTTGTCTATGAAATAAATAATTGACCAAGCCTATACTTGGCGCAATATACTGCACCAAGTAGCCTTGACACTCATGACGTGTTTTGGAATTCTTTACCCGTGTGCCGGAGGTACGTGGTTCAAATCGCGGCTATTATTTGGGTCCGTGTTTTCTGATAAAGGACGGGGCCCGGTAGTGTTAATGTTAATGCGTCAAAGCATTCGCCGCCAGGCGGCTTATGCCACAACTACAGTAAAGCGCGGACGAATAGAGATGTTTGAGATTAACGGCTATCTTGGAGGTAACAAAACTCAATTCATGTTACTCTTGGCTAGAATGCACTTTATTTGTTCATGTAATTTTAACATTTGAAGTAGAAGTTATATACTAATTTTGAGGTCATTCACTAGGTTACATTAATAACTGGGGGAGCGTTGTGGGTCTGAACCGTGTCGCGAACACTTTTGTGTTGGCAGCTAATCCAAAACGCGGAAGGTCTCTATCATTCTATTGAACATGATAAAAATGAGATACCGGAGGGAGGTGGGACAATGGGAGGCATTGCCCCATTTGCTGTGGCGAGTATTCCATATATGGAAGACATGCACTTACTCTTCCTCATCTCATGGAGTGTACAAATGGAGTCACCGATGTATTAAAGGTAGGTAACTCTATACATTTGAAATTTACACTACGGGTACTGTGGTGAAAACCAAGGTAATGTGTTCTAAAGAGAGGGGCGGGGGTATGGATTTTAATTGGAATAACCCAATAGCCTATTGACTTGCATCTAGAACGATCAAAATACTAACAGTTTAGTATATGACCATATTATGCGTATGATTCGAGGGATAATAATAATACTAACAATAATAAAGATGCTAATAACAACCATAAGGCGAAATAATACATGACATTAACTAACAATAACAGTCATTAACATTAATTAATTAATTATGCAATTTTATTCAAATATTCACAAAAATTTGCTAGCGACAGCCCTCGTACAAATATGCAAATTCGTTAAATATATGAATATATTTGCATAATTAGTTAACTCATGAATAATATATAATTCCCTTTGTTATTTATAACGGAATAAACTGTATTATTAGTTTATGAAAGAAACTACGTTATGGCGAAATACTATTTTCGCCCTAACGTAATAATGAATAAACAACAAAAACCCATTTCGCCCTAACGTACCTTTTAGCAATAGAATGATAATAATAATAACACTACTAATAATAGTAATAATAATAATAATAATAATCATCCTTTTTCCCCCTTAAGGCGAAATTCTATTTAAAAGAATTTCGCCTTTACGTTATTTTAAACAATAGATTTCGCCCTAACGAACAAAAGACGGAATCAATCGCATTGTTCTCTATCGCCTTAACCCTAACCTCCTAAGTCACATTTTGAAGAATTCTTTTTCAACGACAAAAACGCGGACAAAAAGAGTGGCGCCGCCACCGGGGATCGAACCCACAACCTCTCGGTTGCGAGACGAACGCTCTACCAGTGCGCCACGGGGGGCCAACCATACTCGGGCCAGTGTATTGGCCCGACTATGTAGCCTGGTGCCATTATTTCATCGAAAAAGTGCCACGCCAGCTGGCACAGACTTTACCGTGCACATTTGTGGCATATTGAGGATGGTTAGGGTTAAGGATGGTTTTAATCGTATAACACTAGTAATATGAACATTTATAAAGCGTGAAAATCCGCAAGAACAATCATGGCGCATACAGAGCAATAAAAACCAGCAGGATACAAGAAAAAAGAACAAGAAAACAAAACAAATATAAATACTTAAAAAATACAAACAAATATCATCAAACATGAGAATAATACACCAAATGTGGCAGAGATTAATGATACAACACTAACCTAATCATTTACCTATCTTGAAAAAGTGTCTTGATTTTGATTTGAAAGACATGATTGAAGGGCTGCTACGGATGTATTCGGGGAGCGTTATGATTTAAGTTCCAGTAAGAGTGCTTTCTTGGCAGAGCGGAGACCAGAACGAGATGGATTATAAATTCAAGAAGATCAGTGATTATGGTGGAGCAAGACCATTTATAGCTCGGTATGTTAAAAGCATCAGCTTGTCTTAAATCTGGAAACTAAGTGGAAGCCAGTACAAATCAAATAGAACAGGTGTGACGTGATCAGAATGTTTGGTACGGGTGATGATTCTGGCGGCCACATTCTGTTTCAGTTGCAATCTGCCAATTTGATTACGTGGAAGAAACATAATAGTATTACACATATCTAAACGAGATGATATAAATGCATGAACCAATTCTTCTGTCGCTTGTTGAATGAGATATTGCGAATCTTGCCAGCAATGTTTCTGAGCTGAAATGAAGCGGATTTTACGACAGAAGAAACATGATGAACAAGAGACATTGTACTGTCCATTAGAGCTCCAATATTGCGTACGTACCGAAACAGGAACAACACATGAATCACCAATTTTCATATGTGGAACACACAAGTGCTACCACAGTTTAACATCAATGGTCAATTGTCTAAAGCTAACTATTGGGTTCCACTATACTAGAAAATTGACATATCAAAATTGTTGTTTAATGGTATGGATGTAATGAATATTAGTCAAACCTCTATTATGAATGAGAAGAGAGTCAAATGCCATTCCCCTGCAACATAGCAGATCGATACAGATGAGTGAAAATTAACGTGTTGCAAAAACAAAACAAAATCAGAAATTCAACAAAAATTAAAATTTGGCAACTTTCATTTTCAGATTTCTCTGTATTGTGTGCAGTAAAGAGAATACTTTCGTTCGTAAGACTTATTTATACATCAAGGAATATTTTGATAGCTTACTTATTGAAATTGATTCAATAAATCGTCTAATATCAATACACCCGTAAGTCCCAAAATATAAATTATATAGTTGCCCTCGGTCAGTCCTTAGATTTTGTCATCTCCAAAACATTTTAAGTGAGTTCACACGCTCACCACAGGCCGGTGAACAATGATGTACATAATTTTAAAGTTGGGTGTGTTAATTGCGTTTTTAGAAATATTGACACGATGGCTTTCCATGAAAATAACGACGTGCTGTCTCTACACCCTGACTACGAGCTGTGTGTACATAACATGCTCAATTCAAAATACATATCGAGAGCATGTCAGTCAGCACGCAGGTATCGCTTTTAATGAGTGACCTTGTAGGGTTAGCTGGCAGCCATGATGGCGAAGTAGATGGATTGTTCATAATTTTCTCTATAATATGATGCCGAATCTGACATATATATTTGGTCCACAAACAGTGATTTTATCGATAATTTTAGAATTTAACAACTTTCGTGACTTTGCTTCTCGTAACCATTCACTTGACTGGACTAAAAGTCGTACAATATTTTAAGAGCAATTTCCGTACTAACGGGATTTTAAGCTTTAATTTCATATCAAAAACATTGATGCCCGACTTCTTTTTTGATAAGAAAAACCGAGTCTGATTTTCACCGATTTTCGGTCAGAAAACGAAACTTACGATCCCCCGTTAGGCCTCGCCAACTTGATTTTTAGTTTCCCGTAACCCGCCCGCGCTTCATTTTCATGCCTGCATTTGAATTAATTATTGAAATTTTGGGAAAAAATACCGTTTTTGCAATGAAAACGTCCGAATTCATGCATTTTGTGTGATGAAATTGTGAAAAATGATTTTGACGAGAAAAAAATATCATATGAAATTGTGTAGAGCAGAAGGATCGATTTCGAACCCCAGACCTCTCGTTCTCCAAGCGAGCGCTCTACCATCTGAGCTATCTAGCGAAACAAGTTGTATCCGTGAGATTTAAACACTTCATCAACAACCCAACGACGGTACGAAATGAATTTAGCTCGAGACAAGATTCGAGTAGCTATTTTATAACCATTCACTTGACCAGACTAAATAATTTTATAATATTTTAAGCATGTTTCTAGTTACAAAAGACTATGAATATTATGATACCATGGATAAAATTGGTGCCTAATTCTTCAAATGTGAATCATTTACCGTGGATTTGGTTTTAGTTTCGGAAAGTTTTTCTAGAATTCGGGTGTGTGTGATAGCAGTAATTTGCACCGAAAATACAACATGTCATGAAGTTCACAGATAATTTTAGATATATTATTTGCATCACATGCCTTTTTATTTTACAATTTCATGGCAAATATGTTTGAAATGTTTGACTATAATCATGAAAAGAGCTCATTTACATCGTGCTATCACGAGGTCAACTGTGACTACGAAAGCCGTATCGCTACGGGTGAGTACTTCCGGGTCGCTGTGCTGGGTTAGAAAAGGAACGGCTTTTCGCGTTGCTGCATACTGACTGATGTTGTGAGTATTATTCGGTATACGATACATTTCATAAGCTGTGTTCAGACAGGTGAAAATTCGTCTAGAGTAAGATCGGATTAACGATCGTCCATGTTAAACTTCCGAGTAGTGACCGTGTGGACGGCACCCGTGTTAACTAATCCGACCTTACTCCGACCCGATTTAATCCTGAGATTTCTCAGGAGTAACGCGCTTAACAGGAGCTGCAGTTAGGATTAGCACGCCCGTGTGGATGCACTTAACACGATCTCTGGCGTAAACCTTCGCCAATTATGTAATGATGCTACAAACGCATCCGATGCTGCTCATCCCTATCAGATCGTCTGCCTTGAAAAAATATCGCTGTTGCTATCAGCAGATCAGCATAGGCATTAAATCTTGTATACCACTATCCGAAAAGAGGCGAAAAATTAGTAACAAAAAGTGAAATTTCGATCTTGAATTCATGTTTACAAGCGAGCGATAAATAAACCTACACTCTTAGAAGGTCAGGATCAAATATGAGACGAAAAGGATCAATTTTGATCCAGAAGCGGTATCACATATGAGCTTACCCTTTCCGGATCAAAGTGATCCGACAAGCAGGATCAAAAAGTTTGATCCGAAATGGGATCAAATATTTCTGTCAAATGATACTGAAACGGATCAAAATAATGATCCTTAATCGGATGTACCTGTAGCTTATGATCCTACTCCAGGATCAAACTGAATCAAAGAAAAAGTGAAAACATAGGGGGTCATCGGGTGACAGATTGTAAAAACAAGCATGCATGCAAGGGTCTTTCGGTGACACCGGGCCAAAAAAAGGGGGGTATTTTTGATGGAGCCTGGTGTGAAACCTAATATTGATTGAGTGCCCCCACACCCGGGTGCACACTGCAGACTATATATCGAGTGCAGTAAGCTTACTACATCGTGTAGGCCTAGTACATCGCAGTGATCGTGACATTTTGTGAGGAGCATTTTGACCGAAAATCGTACTGATGGCACTGGTCAGGTACAAGAAATTTGTTCACAAGAATAGAGCATGTTCAAACATAAAAAATAAAACTACTTTACCGACAAAATCATGTAACATTTTACAGATTAGACTGGATAACTTACCGCGGTATTTCACCCTCAACTGTGGCGACCGAACTCAAAAGATCGTCTGCTTGTCGTCTATCGGTTTGCGAAAGAGTGACGTCAGTCACTCATTGACCAATGAACTGTTTCATCGAATTGATCCGGAAATCAGATCAAAGTTGATCAAGGTGAATTTGATCCATTTGTAAAACGATCCGAAACCGGATCAAAACGATCCGAAAATGACCCTTAAAGGATCAAAACAAAGTGAGCCGGAAATCTACTCATGTATTTGATCCTGACCTTCTAAGAGTGTAGCTGATATGATCAAAAGGAACCGACAATTTGGAAATAACGGAATAAATCGTATTGTAAACTGGACACCAAAACCAATGCTTAGCACCAGGCTGCCGCAGTGGCGTAATTGCCCCCCCCCCCCAATGAAATCAAGTAAAGCTGTAAATGAAATTTACAAAAATAGTACACACCAAATTCCCTCCAATAATGACGTCGTGTCGGTTGAGATTGGCACTGTCGGTTCATTTGACGAAAGGAATTATGGAATTATGATGGTCAAAAGTACACATATGAAACAAATTTGAGCGCTACGCGCACAAATGTCTTCCCAAATCGAATATTCTTTGGTACAAGCTCGTTTATAGCCAAAATATAGCTCAATCGTGCAAAAAATAGCTGTAACGTCGAAAATTTTCGTGCGCTACGCATCTCTTCACTCAAAATATATTGTCGGTTCATTTACATTCCTCGCCCCCAATATGAATAACCTAGCTACGCCACTGGGGCACATATCCCCTCAGACACCTCCCTGCCTCCCCCATTTTAAGTCACTGTCCCTTCTTGCCACCCCAAATGAAAAAGTCTAGTTACGCCACTGGGCTGCCGAAAACGGGATTCGAAATAATCAGAACTCCGATATTTACCGATATTTACTCCAAAGCCCCCTGCAATGGTCGTGTTAACTTTGTCGGAAAACTTCAGAGTAACGTTGTATTTAGTACCGTGTGGACAACTGTCCGGAGTAGAGGGATTAATTGTAGAACTTTAATTGCTGTAGGGTCTAAATTTACGCCGATCATTTATGCCCGTCTGAACATGCCTACAGATATTTGAGGTTTTTCTGTTAATTGATGATATTGATGTTCTTCAATAGGATATAATATCATATTATAGTATAATTAATCTATTGTAGCCGTAAGCTTGTTAAGATGTTTATCCGGTGTTAATCGTCAGATGTTACGTGACCTGCTCCCACAATATGAGCGTAAAGTCGAGGCGAAGATCTTGCTGAATTGAGGCAGCATAGCATATTATTGATTTGCTGTTTAAATTGTTGTTGGTATGGACTCATGATCCCTTCTAGGGGAATTCTAAAATAGCAGTATGCATATTGTTATTTTAAGAGTATTACCAGCCATGCCAGGCTATTTATTTTATAATCCCGCTATAATAAAAGGGCTTGGTCCATACTAACAATAAATGGCAAAAATCAATAACTTGCTATCCTAGCTCAAGTCAGCAACATCCTCGCCACGACTTTACGCCGATTTTGTGGGAGCAGGTCACATATAGGGAGGTTGTATGGTCGGCCATAGTGATTAAAAATTACCAATCGACAGAAGGCGGTCTATCTTATTGATTGAGTGTTGTATTGATGACGGACCAAGGTGTTTAGTGTTAAAATAGCTTGTTTATATTGTTCAGTTATCATTACAAAATGTAAGAGTATTTGGAATATCAGAGGGCTACATAAACAAGTTTCAGAAGTCACGAATGGTCTCTATTCCAATAGCGAATTGGCTTGTGGTACAAGTACTTGTCACCCATTTCCCCAATCAACAACTGATTATCTTTATATGTGTTTTAAATATGTCGTTTCCACGATGTATGAGTTAATTTGGGCGGGCACTCACATTACTAATAGTCGATGGGATGTGTGTTGCATAAGGGGCCATATCCAAAATCCAAGTGATTTTATAGCGTTTTTCTACCGATTTTACCCCGGTATTACAACGCTATTTTTTTCTATTGTTAAAAGCATCGGAAAAAGATCGGTGATTAACTAGAGCCTCTCTACTTATCTGGCGTTAACAATATAACTATTGTAGTACTCTCGATGGCTCAATTAGTGAAGCAGACGGATGAAAGCGCGAGGAAGGTTGTGTTATATTCTTTAAGAAATACTATAAGCTTTTTTAATCCGATCGTAAAATGTTTACGTTCACCGCCGATCAATGTATCTGGTCGTCTAGACATATGAATTAAGCTACCGCTATATCACGAGTGTGGCATGTTGTTTACTTTCACTCTATTCATCTATTGTTCGGCGCAGTATTGCCATGATCTTGTGAAAGTAGCCCATTTACCCCTTCATTCCATTGAAATCAATGCTGAAAACATTTTGGCGATAGGTCACGTAACATATTTGTATAATGGATGGGTTATGACGGAGGGGCGTAATACACTCGTCAAAAGAAGTTCCTTGACACTCATTGAAGTTCAAATATTTCACATAAATATTTAATATAAATTAAACAATTGCATGTCAAAATAAGCAGACAATAATTCTCTATCATGTCTGTATGAAATTAAGATGTACGCATTCGTGCATGGCTGAGCACATTCATTAAGCAATGGTAAGGTGCGTAAAAGGAAATTGCAAGAAATGAGCATTTACAGTCATTTTAATGGAGGGATTATCCTATTTTTTGCAAACTTCTTGCCATTGTCAAGTGAATGGGATCTGCCATGCGTGAGTGATCATGTCTAAATTCCATGTTAAGGTGTTAGAGGATTACTTTCTGCTTATTTTGATATACGATTATATATATATAATCATATATATAATTATATATATTCTATTAAATATTAATTTAATTTAAGTGTCCAAGAACTTCTTTTGCCGAGTGTATATTGACCATCGTGTTTGGAAGTATTATACAATATAATACTTATGTATTATACAATATACAATCCAAGTCATTAGTTTAGAGAGGATATTGTTTCCGACTTTTGTCCTTTCTTCAATTTTCGATACAATGTTCCCTATCAATAGAATATAATGGTATTTGCTGGTTGTCAACTGTCACATCGCATTGCATTTGGCCTGTAACCCTTTGGAACATGAAACCACCATACAACTTGCGACATTTGACGCTCAATTCTCATAGCCCGAGTGAACGCAATACTGAAGCGATTCTGTAATCGCTTCAGTATTGCGTTCACTATAGTCCTTGGTATATAGTCCTTATTACTTAACGCAATGTTTATTATTCATGATTATGATATACAATTAAGATGGACATGGCTTGATTATATTAAACATATTTTATGTGATTATGGCATGGATTTCAACTTCTCAAGCATGCAACCTAATAACCCCCGATGGGTCCAAGTGTTTAAGAGAATCAGTGCTCAACAAAATTACTCTAGATGGTATCAAAATATATGTAGTAAATCGTCTTTAAGTTTTTATGTTCAGTTTAAAATACATCCATATTTGGAAAGTTATTTGAAAGACAAGCTTGATTTTTATGGGGCTAGTTTGAAGTTTAAAGCTCGTTCCAACACACTTCCCCTTAATGGTAGGTTAAGCTCTTGGGATGTAGATAATGATGGTATATGTTTACTCTGTAATAGAGATTGCGAAGATATCAAACATTTTATGCTTTTATGTAAGTCATTACGTGCAATCCGTGACAATGAACTTCACAATTTACAAATGAATCTTCGTCAAGCAGATCTCTCTTATGTATGGAATTTTTTTAATCTAAGTGATGATAATACAAAACTATGTCTAATCTTAGGTAGTAATTGTTTGTCTGTCACCCCGTTGGTAAATAACTATTCATACAATGCATTAATCGATAGACATTTTGATGTCTTTTGTAAGTCATACTTAAAACGTGCATGGTCATGTAGGACGGTGTTATTAAGTAATAATGATCATTAATCAATATATCAAGCTCCACGTGTCAGGACTCGATGAGCCCATCTCAATGTATATAATTCTCATGATTTCATGAGTGTATGATTTATCTCTCTTGTTTGTATAAGTGTTTTTTCCTATCTTTTGATGTATCTTACTTTATATTTGTTGGATGCACCACCATCTGTTGGTGGGTGCCGCTGTTATGAAAGCGTTTTCCGAATAAATAAATAAATAAATAAATAAATAAATATAGTCCTTGGTACCAATATCTAGGATTTTGGTACTTATTCAGGCAAGTGTGAGAGGTGGAAGCTAACCATCTCTTGAAACACAGACTTAATCAGATTTAATCAGTCTATAAAATAAGTCCATGCTTGTAAAAAAACTAATCTGTGGCAGATTGCATAATCAGCATCCATCTCATGTTTATAAGGCATCATGTTTAATATGAAAAGAAGTTATTGATTGCTCCAGAAATGCCAGAAAAGATAAGTTGGGATTAGGCCTATGTTAATCCATGCATGCCCAGCATAGAACAAACATGACAACAGAATCAATAAACTTAAAAACTTAATAAATGGATGAATAGAACTACAATTTATTGACCTCCACAGGAGGAGACTCAATTGCTAATAGACTATAGGCATGTTCAGACGGGCATAAATGATCGGCGTAATTTAGACCCTACAGCAATTAAAATTCCACAATTAATCCCTCTACTCCGGACAGTTGTCCACACGGTACTAAATACAACGTTACTCTTAAGTTTTCCGACAAAGTTAACACGACCATCAGGGGGCTCACGAGTAAATATCGGAAGTACACCCTTTCACCTTTGACCGATGACAACCGCGCGAGTTGCGATTATTTCGAATCCCGTTTTCGGCAGCCTGGTGCTAAGCATTGGTGTCCAGTTTACATACGATTTATTCCGTTATTTCTAAATTGTCGGTTCCTTTATTCGATTATCTCGCTTGAACATGAATTGAGGACTCTAGTGCTAAAAGAGGGTTAAGTCACATTGAGAAAAATGGCAAAAACTGGGATTCATTGTGTCCATGTGTGGACTTGACCCACTCGGGTTTTACCTCCCATGGATTCTTACACAGCTTTAACGCATGGCTTAACTTTAACATTTGAACAGAGGGTGCAGAGATCCTCCTTGTAGCAGAAAACTGATACTAACTACAATTTCACAAGATTGTGACTTAACCCTCTTTTAGATCTAGGGTCCTCAATTCAAGATCGAAATTTCTCTTTTTGTTACTAATTTGTCGCCTTTTTTCGGATGGTGGTTTACAAGATGTAAGGCCTAGTAAAAAAAGTTTCCCGTCCCCGCAAACAAAACAAAAAGAGGTTTTTTTTAAATTTTAAATCTTAACTTTTCAGAGCTTTATTTAATTGGTCCCCTAAACAGCATCGATTGACCCCTACCTGACTCCTCGAGTGACCTATATCATGCCCAAGTATAATATTATCTTGGTTTGTTGAAATAATTTAGAAATCGTTTCATTAATTCAAGACACATACAGTTTTGAATTATTTTTAACATTTGAAAAATACCTAAATTCAGTAAATAATCATTAGATAGGGGAAGAGAAGAGTTGACTGTAACATAATAAAACACTGATTTGTAAATGTTTGTATACATTTATTTCATTTTTTGTTTATTTTTGAAATTGAGTTACACAAATTATAACTGCTGTTATGCATGTTATGTTTAATAGCATTCAAAATATAGTTGTCATTTTATCCATCATTCATAAATGAAACATCTTTCTTTACCAGATCACAGACATGCATAGGCTACAAACAACAATATAATTTTATTTGACCTAAATTGAAGAGAAAAAAAAAAATATGCAAACATTTAGTTACAAATCTTTACAGTGTTACCGTACAGGGTGACCCAGAAAATGTTAAACCCAAAAATCACAAACTTAAAAAAAAAAAAAAAAATTAAAATAAATAAATATGGCATTCGGTTTTCAACATTTATGTAAACAATTTATTCAGCTTTCTGGAGAACTTTAGATCATGTAAATTGGCCTTACCAAACTAAAGATACACTTGATTGTGTGACAGGGGGTGTTTTCGCCCTTTTGTAAAAGTGAAAAAATTGTAACTTGGTTCAGATATGAAACTTAATTCTGTTCTAAGTACGGTGAGTTAAGTAATCTTTTTTTATCTGTATTTATCAAATTAACATTTTCAAATGAAGTCAAGGGGACTTCAGTTTTTGTTTTCAAAGTCTCTTATATAATAATAATATTGATTTACATAATAAATGAATATTGATGAGATACTGTGCAGAAATTGTTTCAAACAGGCACTTGTTCTGCTCATGTAGCATGAAACGATATTTTTTTGCACTTCACTTACACTACAATACAACACTTCTTACAAAATTACACGTATTTTAAGTTTCGTGTGGCCTATTTTTATGATCTAAAATGTTTCAGAAAGTTAAATGTATGGTGCACATAGCTGGTGAACGAGTTATGCAATATTTTGTTATTTTAATGGTAAAAAAAAAATTGAATTTTGTGATTTTTGGGTTCAACATTTTCTGGGTCACCCTGTATATCATTTTACAGGCAGTACGTCTATTGCATTAGGGGTTCAATAAGGTTTCGGAGTTGTTTATCTTAGATCAACAACGACGAAGACCTTGTTGAACCCCGTTCAACAACGACCAAACATATTTACATCATTCAAATGTGAATATCGTTTTGGATAATTAATGAAAACAAGTACAAAACTTGTTTTAATAGGCTTAATTTGACATTAAAAAAATAGCTGCTCTTTAAAAATCGAGAAAAAAAAGTTTACGTTTATTATAATTAGGCCCTTATTTGGACATCGTCCGTTCCCCGTAAATGGGCGATCGAACTTCAGAATGGGCTGGGTTACAAAAGGTAAACATGAGAGAAGACAAATTATTTCGCAAGTAATTGTGAAATTAAAAATATTTTGTAAATAGCATTTTATTCACACACCACCTTTAACATTCGGAGAAAAATTAAATCAAGAATGCGTTTAATTTACACAACACATTTTGATACATGTTTATAGAATATTTGTATAAAATCAAAACACACCCCTCCGTTTCAATAGTGATACGGTCCTGGAGATCAAAGCGAACACGTTTCGCCGCGATGATGCAAAAATTGCGATTCTCTTGCGCTCAGGTAGCGACGGTTCGGCTAAAATTGTGGCTTTAGAAGTGAATCTTTACATATGGCCCTCGCCAAGAATATTTTCCTCAGGGGTATAGCTACATTTCGGTTTATAAAGCTATTTGCTAACTTTAAGGATTTCATGGCGAAATGCATTTATACGCCGAAAAAATGAACAAATTTGTGCGAACATTTTTGTTTGTTTACAATTTTGCGGTTTCCAAATAAGGTTCGCTATCCTAGTAATTTGCATATGAACAGTGGGTTTATCTCAAATCAACAACGCTTTGTTACTGTACTTAAGGTATGGGGGAGTTGTTGAACAAATAATAAACAAAATGTACAGAATTTAGATGGTTTTTTGTTTCTCTGGCAAGTATAGTGGAAAATCTGTTTAGGAGTGTCCCCGACACAGTCAGTTGGTCACTTTCGACTTGTCGGCCATCTTGGGAAAAATAGCAAAAAATTGGAAAATAGTAAATAGTAAGCCTCCCTCCTCCTTTTTTAAAATGTCCGGACGGGAAACATGTTATTTATTTTACTATGCCTTATACATCGAAAGGTCGCATTACACCAGAGACCGTGTTAAGTGCATCCACACGGGCGTGCTAATCCGATCTGCAGCTCGTGTTAAGCTCGTTACTCCTGAGAAATCTCAGGATTAAATCGGTTCGGAGTAAGGTCGGATTAGTTAACACGGGTGCCGTCCACACGGTCACTACTCGCAAGTTTAACATGGACAATCGTTAATCCGATCTTACTCTATGGCCATGTGTTTTGAACTCACCACCCAAAAAGGGTGGTGGCGTTGCATTTTTGGTGACGAATCATCCATCTCTCTCTATTAACTCAACAACTAAATGTGGTAGAGCTATGGTTGAGGTGTCACGTGAAAGCCTATTTATCTAGCTACATTGTGTTAATAAATCAGGTATTTCTATAAATGTTTGGCTGAGATATGATTGATTATGTTGTGAAAGTCAGGGGTGGTGGCGGTGGCGGCGGCGGCGGTGGCGGCGGCGCTGTGTGCAATCTCTATGGGGAATATAGAAAATGTTCCCAATTCTACGTTCAATTTACTATAGCTCCTCTTCCCTGTATGGTACAAACATGATTTTGCTCTCATTTTATAGATTATTTTATATTCTATAAGATTCTGTTTCAACAAATGTGACAACTATTGTGCAACAATTGTAATCATGAATCGATTGCGTTGTCCTTGGCTTTTTCCCTATTCGCTACACAGTGAACTTGCCCTAATTCATCGGTTTTACATACATGACTATAACAAAAGAAATATTTAACCGATGATAGCAAAATTATACATTTTTGGAAAGCTCTCAAATAGGAGAATTCAAAAATGCCGTTTAAATCAGGATAGGATGCATACCAAAAAAAAAATACTTGTAAACTCTAATAAATATGAAATTTAAACGTTTATGCTCATTTACTTCTCGATATAGTATATTTTAACATGTTTACCATTAACAACTATTATGTTCTGATGGGTAATTGCATGAGGAACTTAAATATGCACAGTAAAATTATGATTGGGATAGGTATAAAATTATTATTGAGCTTAAATCAGAATATGAAAAAAATCGATAATTTTTTAACATTCTTAATCACAACATGTTACCATCAGGTCTTATCTAAATTCCAATAGCATATTTGGATTTCTTGTGAGATTACCGTTCAGAAAATATATACTTTTTATGGGGTAGAACAAATAGTTATTGCGATATGCTAATTCGAATCTCAGATGGTGTAAAATGTAAAAATCTGGACATGCAACGGGAAGGGTGGCGAGTTCAAAACACATGGCCCTATACGAATTTACGCCTGTCTGAACGCAGCTTCTAGGTATGTTCAGACGGGCATAAATGATCGGCGTAAATTTAGACCCTACAGCAATTAAAATTCCACAATTAATCCCTCTACTCCGGACAGTTGTCCACACGGTACTAAATACAACGTTACTCTGAAGTTTTCCGACAAAGTTAACACGACCATCGCAGGGGGGCTTAGGAGTAAATATCGGAGTTCTGATTATTTCGTATCCTGTTTTCGGCAGCCCGTGGCGTAACAAGACTTTTTTCTATTAGGGGTGGCAAGAAGGGGCAGTGACTTGAAATGGGGGTAGGGGGGGGGGGGCTCCTAAGACAATCCAAGTGCCGCGCCAGCGTCACCATCCGCGCTTGCGCGGACAGGGAGGTGTCTGAGGGGATGTGCCCCAGTGGCGTAGCTAGGTTATTCATATGGGGGGGGGGGGCGAGGAATGTAAATGAACCGTTGAGCTTTCAAAACTTTCAACTTTACAGCTATTTTTTGCACGATTGAGCTACATTTGGCTCTAAACAAGCTTGTACCAAAGAATATTTCGTTTTGGGAAGACACATTTTTCATATGTGTACTTTTGACCATAATTCCATGATTCCTTTCGTCAAATGAACCGACAGTGCTACTCTCAACCGACACGACGTCATTATTGGGGGCGGGGTGTACTATTTTTGTAAATTTCATTTACAGCTTTACTTGATTTCATTTGGGGGGGGGGGGGGGCAAGCGGGGGTGGGGCAAGGGTCCCCCCCCCCCCCCCCGCTGGTTACGCCACTGCGCACTGCGGCAGCCTGGTGCTAAGCATTGGTTTCCAGTTTACAATACGATTTATTCCGTTATTTCCAAATTGTCGGTTCCTTTATTCGATTATCAAGTTGTAGTTAGGTTTATTTATCGCTCGCTTGTAAACATGAACTCAAGATCGAAATTTCTCTTTTTGTTACTGATTTTTCGCCTCTTTTCGGATGGTGGTATACAAGATTTAAAGGTATATTATGTGATCTTTCCAGAGAACGCCCTCAACATCGAGAAGAAAAAAATAGAAAGCAGATTTCTTGAAGATTTACATTTCTGATCATAAATCATGCACACATTCCAAGTTACAGGGCGATACGATTCTTAATTACTTCAAAATCATTGTTTGAGTGTTGTCGGGATTCCGACAGTTTATATATTTCACTCTAAATTCACTCTAAAACCATGATTTTGAGGTAATTAGGAATCGTATCGCTCTGTAACTTGTTTGTATGTATGTATGATTTATGATCGGAAATGTAAATCTGCAAGAAAATCTACTTTCTAAAAAAAAATCATGAATAGAGGGCGCTCTCTGGAAAAGATCACATAATATGCCTATGCTGATAGCAACAGCGGTATTTTTTCCAAGGCAGACGATCTGATAGGGATGAGCAGCATCGGATGCGTTTGTGGCATCATTACATCATTGGCGAAGGTTTACGCCAGAGATCGTGTTAAGTGCATCCACACGAGCGTGCTAATCCTAACTGCAGCTCGTGTTAAGCGCGTTACTCCTGAGAAATCTCAGGATTAAATTGGGTCGGAGTAAGGTCGGACTAGTTAACACGGGTGCCGTCCACACGGTCACTACTCGGAAGTTTAACATGGACAATCGTTAATCCGATCTTACTCTAGACGAATTTACGCCTGTCTGAACGCAGCTATTACCTATGGTCACGCGTTATGAACTCGCCTCCCAATAGGGTGGTGTTGTTATTTAGTTTCATGCTGTCATATTCCTTAAATATTCGTAAAACCACAAAAGCTATCTCAACAAATTTGGTATCAATATAAAGCTATAATAACATGCTATTTGTCCGCAACATGGCATTGGTATAGCTAATACAAAAGGGGAGATACAGCTGTTTGAAGTTTGGGGACCAGGGGTGGTGCCGGAAGGGGAGTGCCGCCGGAAGGGGTACGTGCCGCCTGTACAAACTCAATGGGATATTCCCATGCTTTGTTCTTTTTACAATAGCTAGTCATCCCCTAATGTTACAAACACAATTCTGGTCCCATTTTATACGATATTTAGTAGTCTTTAAGTATGTGGTTCAACAGACTTGTCAACTATTTGTAACAACTTATTCATTTTGGATAAGACCATGATCATCAGCTTTCTTCCTAAATTCGCTATACAGTCAACATGAATAATCAGCCTCAATTTACCGGATTTAATATAAAAAATGACTATAACAGAAAAAGTATACATTTTTGGAAAGCTTGAAACTAGAGGAATTCAGATCAGGGAAGGGTACATCCTTAACAAATATGTTGGAAAATTCTAAAAATATATAAAATAAAAATTGGAGATATTCACTAGCCGGTATAATTACCTTACAGACGTAGTAACCTTTGACAATTATATATCATCTGATGGGTAATTTCATGAGGTATTCAAATATGTAAAGTAAATAACAATAGGGGTAGGCATTAAAAATATATGGATCTCAAATTGAAAATTAACAACCCTGATATTTTTCCTACCATTGTGAATCATACCATTTGAGTCCTTGATTGTAATATAATTTCAATGGCATATTTGGTTTCCTCATGCAATTTCCCCTCAGAAAATGTATACTTTTACTACCTCAGGAGGGTGTACAAACAAATATAAATGTGTAAAGTTAAAATCATGTCGCGAAAGCCAAAATCCGTGTGTATAGCGAAATGAGGCGAGCTTATGACACATGACCCTATTCTCCTACAACAATTGTCCAAGCGTATAAATTGGTTTAGCATATAATAACACGGACAATAGATTCATCAGACTGTTTATTTATTTATTTATTCGGAAAACACTTTCAAAACAGCGGCACCCATCCGAAGGGGGTGCATCCAAAAGAATAGTACTTTAAATTGTAAATCAGGGACATTCGATTGTCCTTGGTTAAATGCATCTTGACACGTTAAATCAGGGACATTCGATTGTCCCTTGTTAAATGCGTCATAGACACGTTAAATCTCAGTGTCTATAGTTAATAACTAGATAGACCATGACAGTACTTTCATGAATAGATACACAATCTATGGATTATGAAACCGCATATATCGTAACAATTGCAAACATTGATGGACCAATTTCATATATATATCGAAAGTCAAGATGCAGAGCATGGTATACATCCGCCTTCTAGTAATCAACGTTGCTATACTGCTGTGTAGTTCAACGCCTTCGACAGCAGGACAAGGTAGGCCTATGTATGTAATGTATAATTGTGTTACATGTTATTTATTATATCACATTTCATTTTCTTTATTGTGGAAATATTAATATAAATTCCATTACAATGAGATGGCCGGTCGTAGAGAAAGAGGCATGTTCAGTAACAATTATCTGGAATGTGAATTAATGTAAGTAAGGTAGGATTTTTCACATAGACAAAAGTGCTATTTCGTCACTATTTTCGTTTGAGTTAAAGTAAGGGTCATGACTAAAAGAGGTTGACAAAGACATTTAAATCATCTGATTCATACCGAAATACCAGGGAAATAGTGGTAGTGTGAACCATGGTCTTAAATAATACAGGAAACCCATAATGTGGGGGTGTGTGTGCGGGGTTTGTGGAGGAGGGTGGGGGGGGGGGGGTAGTTCATCAACAATGTAAAATACCTATGAGAACATTTGGCCGGTCGTAGAGAAAGAGGCATGTTCAGTAACAATTATCTGGAATGGGAAGTAAGTAAAGTAGGGTTTTTCACATAGACAAAAGTGCTATTTCATCACTATTTTCGTTTGAGTTAAAGTAAGGGTCATGAACTAAAAGAGGTTGACAAAGACATTTAAATCATCTGATTCATACCGAAATACCAGGGAAATAGTGGTAGTGTGAACCATGGTCTTAATAATACAGGAAACCCATAATGTGGGGTGTGTGTGCGGGGTTTGTGGAGGAGGGGGGGGGGGGGGGGGGGAGGTAGTTCATCAACAATGTAAAATACCTATGAGAACATTTGGCCGGTCGTAGAGAAAGAGGCATGTTCAGTAACAATTATCTGGAATGGGAAGTAAGTAAAGTAGGGTTTTTCACATAGACAAAAGTGCTATTTCATCACTATTTTCGTTTGAGTTCAAGTAAGGGTCATAAACTAAAAGAGGTTGACAAAGACATTTAAATCATCTGTTTCCTGTTTCATACCGAAATACCAGGGAAATAGTGGTAGTGTGAACCATGGTCTTAAATAATACAGGAAACCCATAATGTGGGGGTGTGTGTGCGGGGTTTGTGGAGGAGGGGTAGGGGGGGGGGGGGGGAGGCAGTTCATCAGCAATGTAAAATACCTATGAGAACATATTTCCCGATTGTCGAACAATATAAATGACTTGTAGTAGTATACTATTGCTGGTCTAAATGTTGGCCAAATTCCTATACTTTTATTTAAAAAGCCACTCCGCGGTCATCGTTATCCATCGAAATATCATTAAATCTGACAACCCAGGACTTAAAGTGTTTATTTAATATACTCATGACCTGAAACCAGTAGTTATCACTGCATTAATATCCACGTTTTGGGCAGAAACCTTTGACAAAAACAATTATATTAGTAAGTTATTCACAGCTTATCTCCCGGAGTCAGGGGAGCAGAGCCCCCCCCCCCCCCCCCCCCCCCCCCCCCTGGGAGAAAAGGAGAAGAGAAAGATAAAAAGGGAAATAAGTGGAAAGTGAAAATCGAAAAGAAGGGGAGCCCCAGGCCTCAAATTTAGGAGTTGACCTCTGACCTCCGAACATACTCTTAAATTTACATTTTTATGACAGATACATATCTTATCTACAAGAATAAAGAGTCCTGCTCTAAAGATTCTCTTGCGAAATGATGCTATGGCGATAATCATATTCCCCATGTGTGACAGAGGCAAAGTAACGA
>CM069444.1:62389167-62404167 GCA_035610835.1 Ophiura sarsii
CAAAAACAATGCTATTTTTGGATTCCTACATGGGTAACATAGGCCTGTACTAAATTACATCTTGAGTGTACATGTAGTGCCTGATATGTGTCTGCTTTGTACACTCAGTTGACTTTGGTATTATTGATCTTATTGTGTAACACTTTGCTAGTGCATCCATCCATATCTCCCTATTATACTGAATGCTTTTGAGCTGAAAAATGTTGTCTCTCATTCACCTGAGGAGTATTTGGGTAAAACCAATGAATTTCTAATACAGGGTCGGATACTTATGTGCGCCAAGTCGTTTGAAGCTATGTGGGCGATTCCATGAAAATGTGACGGAGCAAAAAAACTAAAAAATGCTCCAAAATATTTAATTTTACAATCATGTTGTGCAAAGCCTATGCAAACGCTCAGGAAAAAAATATTGCAACCATTGACCATTGTTAACTATGATTTTTTTAAACTTTTCTTACTTCCAAAACGGTAACACGTGTTACCGAAGCAACACTTTTTTAAAAATATTTCCTAATTGATTTGATTTTAATTGATGCCACTTATAATTTTAATCCTACTAGTTAGGCCCTATTTAAAAATAGTAAACAATTTGATAAATTCATAACCACCCCTCCACTATAAGCCATCAAAATGTCGTAACGCGTGTTACCGAACTCATATTCAGTAAAACGTGCTAAAACCTTAATTTTTTTAAGAGTTAGTTATCACTATTTATGGTTTATACATGTATGTTAGTTCCATTGTCAAAGTCAAACTTAATTTTAATTTAGAAATTAAATAAATAATATAAAGCTAGTAAATTATGGATGGACAAAATGTAACGTGTGTAACCGTAACACGTGTTACCGACTATTTTGCAATTTACAAAAAAGTGAGAACTTAAATTCTTGTTATTATTCTAGTATTATAAACCTTGTGTAGGTACTTGCTCACAGTAGTGACCAATTGATTGCAGGTATAGGTTAGTTTAAATACACAAGCAAAACAAAGTTGGGATTTTTTTTAAGTGCGTCTTTTTTCGTAACGCATGTTACCGATATTCAGAGCGGTCTTACATTAACATGAGCTGATATTTCATATTGGTGTTAGCATGAGGATTTAGCCTTAAGACTTGGGTATTGCAATACAAAAGATGTAAACTTCATTCAGACTACTTTTACAGTTATAGAGGGGAGAATAAAGAATGGCGCCTTAAAGTGTAACGTGTGTTACCGTGGAATCGCCCATGTGTGTTTCGAACCAAGATAAAGAATGTGTAGTATTTAGCCCTGTCATGAAATAACTCAACAACAAGTCATCAATAGATATTCACTCTCGTTCCCTGAACGATTGCATCTATTAAGTATCGATCTGAACAATATGCACACATTATCCATTGTGTGCGTGGGTTCGAGTTTAGTTCTATAACAACACTGGGTGGAGAAGTTATGTACAATTATCACACATAAAGTAAAATCAATCGGACACGGTGAATGTGTGTGATAATTTAATATGTTGAAATTGTTAGAAGTATTTACACTTTCACCGTGCCATCTTGTTTTTAACGTTAGTTTTGTGTCACAACAGCCTACAAGGGCCATGTTGTTGTCGCAAGAGACTACCAATGCCCAGACTAATCACCGCTCTATTCAAACACGCCATGCCATACAGGTGCTATGAAACACACATAGTATCAGTTCTTATTCGACATTTCAATAGAGATCATAATCCCTGTACTAGAAAATCTTTGGTAAAACCATGGGGTGAAGGTGAAACCTGATGAGACTACATGTAATATACCTAAAGAGATCGGTAGACGTCTGATACCGTTAGACCAATTTTCGCCGCCAGTGGCGCTGTCCGCGTGGGATAAACATTTAGGTATATTACTAGTCTCAGGGTGAGACAGACTGATTGTGAATAAAATGGAGTAGTTATTTTTGGGTTTTCTTCTCTGTATAATTACTAAATTAAATAATTTCAAAAATAACAATGTCATTTTTGGATTCCTTTCGAAATTTCCTTTAATAAGATGGATGTCAAATAAAACTGAAAACTAGTTTCTCTTCCTAAATTTTAGAAATAAGGAAAATGAGGGCACAAAATAAACAATTGTGCGAAATCGTAATTACATTTGTACTATGGTATTAAATTGCCTGATTGATTGCAGAACTGTGTGAAAATATTTTTTATTTCATGATTCTAGGCAGTGTTCAAATTAAGGAAAAATAGCATTTGTAGCAGGAAATTGAGGTTGTTCGGCACAATTTTTGATTGTCCATATTTTAGGACAATTATTTATTAATAATCATCTTTATTCAGTCAAATAAAAAAATAAAAATAAAGAAGAGAACATTAAAAACCAAGACAACTGGGGCCTATACTGACCACCAGGCAAGGTGTTACAAAAAGCACTATTGCACAACAATCAATAAAACACATTTAAAAAGGGAGGTGAGCCGGTCGTGACAGATCGCAAAATTTGTCTCATTCAAATTTGGAAACTTGAGTTCATTTGTGATGTTATTGGAATTTGATGCATCCTTTCTTGTTTACATGTGCGTTAGCATAATCAATTATAATCATACCCATGCTATGAAAGCGTATAATGTTCTAAATTTTAATAAAAAACTGAAATTTTCCATTTTTTTTGTTGGCGGGATATTCAATGAAAATGCAATGTGTGCCATTTCCAATGAAAATCACTGTGCTCGTGGACAAACAGGTACATTTGGTTGTGCAGCAAAGAGGGTCACCAAAGACAATGAAAAAATGTGATTCATTTTTTCACACAAAGTTAGGATTAAAAACATCATTCTTGCAACGTTTAAAAAGTTTTAAAATTCATTTTGGTTTTGAAAACAAAATGGCTTCTTTCCACTATTGCAGTCTTTTTGACTCAACCTGTATATGAAATTCTGGCCACTTTTTGAATCTGAAATGAATCAATTCTTTATGCCTATATAATTCAAAATGGTATCAACACTTTTCCATATAATGGGGATGCGACGGTTAATGCATCATTATGTTGACATCACTGATATGCTGGCCTATTATAGATAGCAAAATTAATGACATGTGGTCAGAACTTAATGTAAGGACTCGTGACTCAGACTCGAGAGGTAAGGACGGACTCGGACTCGGGTAGAGTGGACTCGACTACAACACTGGGGCTACCTGGCCATAAATGAAATTCCCCCGACTCAGATTCTTCTCAATTCCCCCAATGTACCAACAAAAATTTCACGTAAAGGGGGCGGGGGGGGGGGGGGGGGGGGGGGAAGGGTGAGGTAAAAACATTTTGTACGGTCAACAAAAAAAAAATTGGCACAGTCCAAAACTACTGGCCAATCATCTGGGTTTTCATCCTTTTCTCTATCACATTTTTCTTTATTAGCGATTGCTGCATACATTTGTCGACTACATTACAAATTTGCAGACTATTTGCCGATTTGGATCACACAACCCCCCACACACACCCTCTAGTGGCCGGCGACCCTGCCCCAACTGTCAGTAATTTCCCCGACTGATTTCAAAGGTAGGCCCTTTGTGCACGCTACTGCTATAATATATGATGAAAATTACCAAATTTTGAAGGATTTTTTTTTTTTTTTTTTACTGTATAGGCCTAACCCTAACTCTATTTCACCACACGGCAACAGAATTTTTTTCCCGACACCCAAAATTCACAGAAAGACTGCAATTTATGAACGTTTACTTTTGGACAACTAAAAGTAAACTCAAAAGTAAATGCAATACTAAACACTTATGTGAGCCGAACAACTAAGCTGTTTTCCACCCAGCCTTCAATCAATACCATCACAGATGGTGGAAAAATCTGTGATTCACTCACTTAGAACGTGCTTTGAGGTCAATTCGGTGCAAAATGCAAGAAACATTTAGTTTTGCGTTTTCTTTTACGTTTATTTTGTGTTTAGAATTGCGTTTACTTTTGAGTTTACTTTTAGTTTGTCCAATAGTAAACGCTCATAATTTGCAGTGAAAGGTCACCCCGATCCCCCGGGATTTAAACCACGGACCTCCAGCTTCAGGGCCCAGATCCTAGCTTCTACACCACGGCTCCCAGTCGACACTCAGCGAGTATATTCGCCTCGTTATATAGCGTGGGTCCGTTTTGTAGCCAAAAAACCTGCACACCGGGTTATAGAAACACTTTTTCCGCACAGTTGCCGTATGGTGTAGTAGAGTTACGGTTTAAAGGGACACAAAGTAGTGTTGCAGATTTTTTTACTTCAGAATTCAAGATGAACATTAAACATTACCATTATTGCTGTTTCTAACTCACAGAACACAGCAAAACTTGATTATAAAACAATATCATCGCTATTTATTGAACTTTTCTCAAAAACGCCCTCGATGTAATTATGGTTCATGTTATTTATCATGTTATTTATCATGCATGCTGCAGTGCAGTGGCGTAGCTCGGGGGGGTGGGGGGAGGGGGGGGGGGTATGGGGGAAATGCCCCCCCCCCACCCCCCCCCCCCCCCCCTCCCCCCGACGGAAAAAACTCATTTGAGCCCCCGCCCCTAAGCCCCTCTAAAAAAATTAAAAGGAGGAAAAAAAAGAAAATAATGATAAAAGACCGAGATGGCGGGTGCGTAATGTATATTCCAAATAAGGCAAAATAGTACATGTACATGTACTGTGCGTTTTTTGTGAGTGTGCAAATTTTTTTGAACCTCCCATTCACGTGAAATTCACGAGTTGGTGACTGGGAAAAAAATTGTGTTCGCCAAAATAATGCCCAGGCGAACTCTACAGTACACGTCACGTGACTGGACTGCCATGCCACCTAGGTGTGTTGAAAAAAGCCGAAGCCCAGTCACTCCAGTTCAGTTGAGCCAGAATGGGAGGTAGCGCATGAGGCGAGCCGGATGTGGGCGTGAGATGGTGACCAGGGGGTGTTTGTGCATAGACCCTTCAGTGGTGGGGTGGGGGTGTGTGTGTTAGGAATGGTGCAGTGTTGGGTGGGAGGGGGACGTTGCTTTAATAAGAATGCAGTAAATTAAAATCAAATACATTATTCCGACGGCATGGTTTGATACGTATGATTAATCAGACCTTTACAAAATCTGTCTTGAGGTATTTTTCGGGGGGGGGGGGGGGATTCTCACATTGATATGGTATCGTGTTTTTATCACAGACCAAAGCTCCCAATTTTTGATCAATAAGAAAATAGTGGGGAACTCTACATACCGTACACGGCACCTTGGGTACGACACTACTAATTTACGGTAACCTACGGACAGGATTTTGCGCTTTTTAAAAGCACTAAAAGTGCTGCTTGATTTTGGAAAAAGTGCTTTTTGGAGCAAAAGGTGCTTTTTTAGGTAAAAGGTGATTTTTCACCAAAAATATGCCATGCATTAAAAATAAATCCAAAAGCGCAGTTATATATTGCGTGTTTCCATGTTGACATGTTTCTTCGTACGTTGTTAATAACCATCATTTTTCATTCAAAACTACATTCATTATTCAAACTATTAAAACTTAATGTAGAATAAACACTTCCACAGTTATGAAACTTGTGGATTTTTAGGTAAATGGACATTATCTGTTAAATATTTAGACAACTTTTAAAAACAAATTGCTGTGTGATGAAAAAGTGCTTTTTTTGAGCGAAAGGTGCTTTTTGGGCAAAAGGTGCTTTTTTTGGTGCTTTTACGCTTTTGAGCATTTTCCCTGTCCCTACGGTAACCTACAGGTGCCTGGTAGAGTTCGCCGATTCAAAATGGCATCCGAAAAGCGAGCTCAACCTCAAATGCTGCAGTGGGACACTGTCTCAGTGTCTGACGTAAAAAGCTGCTCTCGGCTAGATCAGCATTTTTGAATCGACGTTTTGTTGTACAAAGAGGGCTTTTTTTCTTAATCCGTGTAAGTTAATACAATTGTAAAAATATACCAATCCCAGTTTTTATCATAATAAAGAGCGCAGGCTCCAACACATGTCTAGTCTTAGTGTACCTTTAATTTATGCAACATTTAAAATTTTAATTAAAAAAAATCTGATTCTGAAAAATATTGATGAACCCTGTCGTCAAGGCTCAAGATAACAGTTTTTTTACAGGAAGCTACTTTTTCAAAAGTAGCGCCCGCATCATGGGATTTATTGAGAACCAGGACTCAGTAGGCCTAGCTACTTCAGTCTACCGGGTTGACCGCGAGCTAACTTTTTTATTAAAATTTAAATCGTATTGTCAAATCGAAATTCGATATCTTAGACAAGCTTACCAATCATCTACGGGTGCTGGTTTGGACAAAATATCAGCACTCGGTTGTTTATTTTTAAGCATTACCAGGCGCTATGGCAGGAAAACCGAGAAGTAAAAATCGCCCATCGCCCGCTTATCTTGAGCCTTGCCTAGTCCCAATCGGTACCGTAGTGCAAGTGTATCTTCGATAGTATAGTGAAGCATGTACATGTAGCCACCATTGGCATTGGGTCTAAGCCACTGTTGGGTCTAAGCATTGCCTGTGTCATGGACTCGCATGCTTTTTAATTCATTTCAATTTCATTTTTAAATTCATAGCTCTCAGAGTAGCAGAAAAGCTAGGATAGAATTCAGAGCTAGGGCTAGGCCTACCAATGCCTACACTACAGGTACATACCCCGGGTACATACAGGTAGCCTACAGGCTACAGATAGAATGTGTTAATGTTATTTAGTTTAATTATTTTATTATCAATTCAAAATTAAGCTTACCATGCTTACCTCAGCCTCAAGACCTGCCGATGTCAAACTATCAGTACACATACTATGTAGCAACTCAGTCATAGTCACTCATACTATAGTCTATAGTCATAGTAGTCATACTCATGTGTAGGTCCATTAGTCATACTCATGTGTAGTCCGAGGTGGCTCAGACTTGTTCCGATACGATCAGTGATCTACTCTGGGAGGAACGAGCTAACTCATGATACTATAACTAGTGTGAGTGTGTGACTGATATGAGTAGTATGTTGCATGGATAAGTGATCATCATAAGTCCATGTATGGTTGTTGTTATCACAGATGAACATTGTTTGTTGACTGTAGTGTAGTGAAGGGAAGTACACCTCCCTGTTACCTCCCTGTGTAGACAGTGTATAAATTGTATCAATCATTCAAATACGTCGTGATAGTGTAGTCGTACGATACAGGAAGCAGTCTGTCAGTCCGTTCCCCAGTTCCCCTCAAGGGATTCTCTCGTCGTCACTCCCCGAAGTACCCGAAGTTTACTAACAAACTTTAAACCAAAATGCAACTTCTGAGTCAATCCTAGTCCGAGGTGGCTCAGACTCGTTCCGATACGATCACAGTGATCTCAGGCGGGTGCCACTGTACACAAGCTCCCATTGCCGAGATTGAAGCCGCAGTGTGATAGCGCCCTCGATTTACGAGTCACATCGCGCGTCTAAATTAATTCACATTAAGCGTCTCATGTGCCTTATAAGGACTTTCGTGCTGTCAATCATGGCGTTGTCAAGATAGCGCCCTCCTTTTACAAGTCACATCGCGCGTACTCACGCCCATGTGCCCTTATATGGGAGGCTCTTGTTTTGCGATTCGAATATCCCCTCCCATTATATTTATTTATTTATTTATTTATTTATTTATTTGAACATACACTTTTACAACAGTGGCACCCGTCTACCCGACGGTGCGTTCATATATACATACAATAATTGACAAAACGAAAGAACATTAATAATTATTATATAGTCATGTATACAATAGTCTCTAGACTCACTTTGAGTTCATAATATTACATCTAACAGCCCACGCGCGTTTAAGGTATGATTTGCAGAATTGGTCAAGGATAACATATGCAGAACGGGCATCTTTAGCGTGTCTGTAAGGCGTGGTGATATTAATTGGACAACCGAGCATTATATACAATTTTGAGTCCAGATTACTGATAATAAATTCCAGCCAAACATCACTAAAACCATTGTTGCATAGATTATTTTCGAGTTTGAGATATTCCTCGACCCTTATCTCATTTAGTGATCTACATGTAAATAAGAAATGTCTTAAGTCTTCCATTGAATCATCCTTACAAAGCATACATTTACCATCCTTATTATTTGAAGACCATTTGCGTATTCTATGTTCCAATGGAAGCGTGTTTGATCGCGCTTTGAATTTTAGACTACAACCAAAGAAATCAGTTTTGTCTAAAAGATAGTCTTCCAATTGAACGGTGTTTTTAAACTGCAAATAGTCGCTAAGAGAAGATTTTTCCCTAACACTGTTACTCCATACATTGTGACAGACAATCTTATTAATGCGCTTAAATGTGTTGACCCAGCGTGGACTTGTGGGGGCGTCATTAATAATGTATTCCATGTCGCATCTTTTAAGCGTATCTCTAATCGACGACAACCATTTGTACCTGATATGGTCCATGTCGCAGTTAAGATTCATTAGAGCGTTTAACATAAGTTTTGGCCAACGGTGCATCTCTAGATTAGAGAGTCGTGCAAGATACTTCATTCTGTGAACTTCTTGAAGGGAGGCGATGGGGTTCCATCCCAAGTCGCCATAGAGGGCTACGCCTGGCGTGTTACGGGGTGCCTTCAAGATATATCTTGCCATTTGTAGCTGTAAGTTCTCTACTTTGTTGCTATCAGCCTTGCTACCACAAGTCCATACTGAGCATGCATAGTTAATAGAGGGAACCGCTAAAGATTTCCAAAGAATGTTACCATAATAAATCCTATTGAAATTATCGTGACTATCAACGATCGATTTTATATACGCGATCAACCTATTGCCTTTCTTAACAACTTCATTGACATGAGTGTGATCAGACAAATTTCTTGAAATGTGGACCCCTAAGTATTTATAGTGATCGCACTCGGAAATCGATATATTGCCTAGTTTCCAGAGTTTAGTTTTATCTGTACGTTTGCCTACCACCAATACCTTAGATTTATCAATATTAAAGTCTAATTTCCAGGTTCGTGAGAAAGTTGATGCAATGTCTAGCATCCTTTGCAATTCGACTGCGTTATCTGCTATGAGAACTACATCATCAGCCCAAAAAAGACAACCTGTTTGCACATTACATGTACGAACCCCCACCCCTTCTTTCCTTATGAGCCTAGCTAATTCATGTATGTAAATGCAGAATAAAATTGGTGAAAGCACACATCCCTGTTTTACACCTTCTTCCACCTCAAAAAAATCTGTAATAAGATCACCAAACTTAACATTAGATTGAACATTCATATATAGACTACTAATAATTTTCCACATACTGCCCCGAATACCCAACTTCCATGCAAGTGATAACAAACCGTCCCGCCAGACCGTATCAAAGGCTTTACTGAAATCCAGGAAGGCTAAATGTGTAGATTTGTTCTCAGCCAATCGCGTGGCTGCTATACTTTTCAGGGAAAAAATATGATCCTCGCATCTGTAATTCTTCCTAAAGCCTCCCTGTATTTCCGAAAGAAATTGGTGGTCTTCAACAAAACATGAAATTGATTTAGAAATTATACGATTAAACACTTTAGAAACACATGAAGTTAATGTGATACCCCTGTAGTTATTAAGATTACTCTTATTACCCTTTTTATGGATTGGTATAATAATACCTTTGTTCCATTCTTGTGGCGTGCTTTCAAGCTGAACAAGTCTCTGGAAAAGTTGAAGGATTGATCTGTTGAGACCATCCCCCCCATTCTTGAGGAGCTCGTTTGTTATATTATCTATTCCGGGAGACTTGTTCAGTTTAGCTTGGCCTAATGCCTCAATAACGTCATCAATATTCACATTAATATCGGATAATACCTTATCTGATTCAGCCGCATCGGTTGGATCATGATCATTAGCAAGTACACTCTGAACATGCTGAATGTGGTTTTTAACCAGAACATCATTATCTGTTTCATGTAAACTTTTATTCATTTTACCGAGAGACTCGAAATACTGTTGAATAGTTTGGTTCATAATCTTCCTATCTGTAGTGATATTATCAGAGTTAGGAAGCTTTAAAGAGTTCACACGCTCCTTAACATTTTTCGGACCCCTTAATTCTTGCCAAAAATCTCTACTTGAGGTACCGCCCTTTTGTGTAATATCTATACATCGATCAATCCTTTTCTGAGTAATACGTTCTTTAATAAGCTGTTTGGCTCTTGACTTCTTACCCAGATATTCATTCCAAAGCTTATCCCCCTCTTCTTTGTTATTATCACCTGAAGTGGACCACTTACGATGTGATTGACAACTACTCTTCCTCTCTTGAATAGCCTCATCAATGTCCTTATCCCACCATGGCTTACACTTACCCTTGAGTGATTTCACACCTATTGTGTCTATTGTTACTTGAATGAGATTAGACTTCCAAGAGCTCCACAGGGAGTCCGGGTTATCAAAAGCTTTTGCGTCCCAGTTTTTAAATTTAGATTTAATCTCATCATGATACTTGCTAAAGTCATAATCTGGTGTAATATCCCATATGACTTTGTTATCTTTGTTCTTACGTTTCACAAAATCATCATTGAAAACCATGTTCAGAATAATCATATTATGATCGCTGCCGATATTGAAATTACGATCTTCATCCACGATCATAGATTTGATACATTCCTCAACATTTGTAGAAGCTAAAACATAATCAATTGTACTAGATAAGTGGTTACGGAACCAAGTGATTTTCCCTTGACATTTGCGTGAACAATTCATAATAGAGAGGTTAGCATCATCACAAAAATCAAGAAGTTTCACGCCATTTGTGTTACGTATAGGATCCCCACAAGGGATAACATCACCGATCCTCCCATTAAAGTCGCCCATGACAAGAATATGCTCATCCCCCTTATTCTCCTCAATTTGAATGACTTCTGATAGTAATTGATTATAGAGCTCATCAGTTAAGTTTGAATCGGCACCTTCAACTGGGAAGTATGCAACTGCAAGATTTGTGAACAAGTTCTTGCCAAAGCGAACTTTGATCCATAGCCTTTCATAATCATCATGTTTTGAATTAAATAAGTCATCGTCGATAATATCAAACATATCAGACACTAGAAATCCCACACCGCCCCCTCCCTTTCCATGCCTATTTTTACCTACCCACTGGAAACCTTTCACATCAACCTTCTCGTCGTTATTCAGAAATGTTTCAGTTAGCCCCATAACCTTAATCTTCTCTTGATTGAGAAGGATAGGAATTTCATACATACTAGATTTAATACGATTTACATTGTTGAAAGCCATTTTCACATAAGTATTGTTACGCCGTAATTGGTTACCTTTACCACCTCTCCTATGTCGTCCTATTTTACCATGTTTACTAGAACCATGATTATTAGAGAGTTGTTCATTATTTGGAACAGTAAAAACAACATCATTATTATCAGTATCATTACATACATCAACATTATTATCAATATCATTACATATATCAGCATCACACTTGAGATCATCAGATAGGACGGTATACATATTAAAATGGGTGAAATCATAATCCGTACGTGTATCGTTAGAAACATTATTGTAAGAAACACTGACGGCACTATCATCATGGCCTGCTTTTCAGTTATTAAGTGGGCAGATGTCCATGTGTGCTTTATGCCCTATGTCATGACAGGAGTGACAAGTGATGGGACGCCCATGTCTACAGTTTCTCTTCATATGATTCTCCTCACCACAATAATGGCAGCGACGGGGTTGATGTGGGTCATCATGGTTATGATGCCGCGCGCGAGAGTCTGAATGATGATGAGGTTGTCGCTTTTGTATAATCCGGTGGGTGGCATTAATGTTCAGCAGGAGTTTGCGCGTTCCTTCCGATGATAGATGTAGACCGCGCGTGTTAAGAAGAGATGCGTTGATGTCCTCGGCAGCTTGGTTGTTCTCTACGACGTTGCAATTGTGTTCCGCCGCGATGACCCTGATAGATGTATTTAGTCTACTGACGCGGTTGTCGTATTCGTCGCTGTCCACGCGGGGGCAAATTGTAGAGAGAACCACGTCCGTATGTGGTGCGCGTGTTTTAAGTCCCTTGACAAGTGAAGATATTTCCGCGGAGGCTTCCTTTAGCTTTTCTTCAGACGTGCAGTCGTTGGTTCCAACATGAACAATTATGCATTCCAAGGGATTCAGGTTGGTGGTATCCAGGGCCTTTTTTACATCGCATACCCTTCCTCCTCGTAGACACTTAACTGTAGTATTGTCCAAACCGCGTTCGTCTATATCTCTGATTATGGAATCTCCAATTAGTAAAGTCTTCTTAGTTTCGCGCGTAGTCTTCTTTAGCACCGGGCTTGTCGGGGGTTTCCTTACCGGGTCGGTTGCCGTTGATTCCTTTGGCACCGGGCCGCTATCTGCAGATTTCTTTGACACCGGGTCATTTGCCGCAGATTTCTCTGGCACCGGGCCGCTCACCGATGAGTTCCGTGGCACCGGGCCGCTCGCTGGAAGTCGTTGTCGAAGTTCCTGAAGTTCAGTCTGCTGCTCGCGAAGTAAGATGGATAGTGTTTTATTGTTATTGCGCATTGTGCCGATCTCAGCCTGCATGGATTCTGTTGTTAGTGTCAGTGCTTTCACTGTGTTCGCAATGTTCTTACAGCTAGTGCAAATCCAAAAGGCTGGCCTGGCAGTTGGCTTAACACCAACGCAACTCCGATGAAAAGTGCCTTGACAGAAGCTGCACTCAATTGCCTTTCCCTTCTGCATATGGTGAAACAGGCAGTTGTCGAGACATGCTACCCTCGCTGCTGTGATGTTGGAGCTGTCGATATTCGCCGACATGTCCAATACAGAGGCGGATGATGCAGCTGGTTGTGGAACTATCGCCGGCGTGGTCAACTTTGGTGATCCAGGATATGTTATATGCCCAGCGTTTCTCAAAGGAGATAGCAAAAGTGATAGTTCTGGCTTTGAAAGTTGCTCAATCCTGGCAGATATACGACCTTTGAGTCTAGTGTTCATCTGAAGAGCGTGGTTTGCGACGATAGTGGGGTCTGTGCCTGGTAGAATCACCATCATAGAGTTTCGAATTTGACCTAGTACTGCATGTGCATTAAGCGATGATAGTTCAGAAAGATCCATCTTATCAATTTGTGTCCGTTGAGCTTCGTAAACAGCGGATGCTGCCTGTTCCGTTGATATGTTCTTAGATGAGGCGCCGTTGTTCTTAGAAGAACATTTTGTCTTACCTGCCTTAGTTTTTGTTATAGGCATCGGAGGGAAGCGTATATCATTACGTCCTTTGCATAAGATCAGGTCTCCATTACATAGGTCAGCTGGTTTGTCCTTCGCGTGACAGTCGCTGCATATAAATCTCCTACTAGCCATTGCGAAATTTTAATTAGGAGTACAAGTGAAAATGTTCCAATATTCCAATAGATACAAATCCAATAATATATAAATATCCAAGTAAGTAATGTAATGATCCAATATATGGCGATGTAAACGTAAACAATAAATCGAAGTTGAAAGTTGAATGGTTGGCTGCACACGGGAGCTCACTGTAGACACGTCCTATCTCACTGCTGCACTATGTGACAGCAGTGATCTACTCTCCACGAAGTGGGAGGAACGACAACACGTACGCTACGTGAACGAGCTAAGTCAATCCTATGCTGGTTCCCTGCATCAATGGGCTCCACACAACTTATCCATAGATGCAGGTACGCTCAAATTTCCACTCAAATCTGATTTGCTGGCATAAAAGTCATGCATATTCATGATTGACACAAAATAGATCCACAAATAAATTTGATCAAGCCAGCGTCACGCTTAGAATGATAACAAATTTGCTGATTGGCACAAACTACACGTGTATCTGCGCTAACCACAGCGCCGGACTTCATACGCACATGTACGCATGTCATATCGCGCTCCCCATCGCGCGTAGTTATGGCAGCGCGACAATGCATTCAGCGTTCGATGCGGTATCTCAGCTACAGTGTGGTGATCGTTATTTACCTTATGCCATGACAGAGCGACAGTGCAATGTGTTGAACTTACGGTTACGGCCGGCAATGGATTTGCCCGTACCTGCACCTATGGATAAGTTGGCGCGCGGGTATCCAGGTGCAGGGAACCAGCATAAGTCAATCCCTGCATAAGTTGTCGTCAGGGGGCGACGGATTACAGTCAGATGGATATTATTGGATTGCGAAATACAAATGTATAAATTGAATTTTAGAGCAAAAGTAATATCAATAACTAATCGTAATTAAAACGCTAAAAACTAGATGAAGATACCACTCAGCACTTGTTAAAGTACTAAGGAATACTTATTGTGGTCACATATCTTTTAATATTATGATATAGAGTCTCAAAATAGCGACTGACGTTGACTTTATTTTCACTCATTTTTAAAAATATATACTTGCGACATTTGATATTTTCCCCCCGAAATTTGACATTTTTAGCATATTTATATTATTAACCTCGCATTTTTTCATATATTTAGTAAACTAACGATCAATACAATCTTCCAGAATAAAAATGATGCATGTAACACGTGTTTTCGTGTATGGGCATCAAACTGTCATTTGTTAGCAATACGCAGTAGCAATAGTAGGCCTATTATAGTCATTCTGCCCTTTTATGAACATTGGGTTATTAGATGTCATGTCCATGAGTGATTTTTTTTACTAGGGTGGGCTGCAGTCCCCTCCTCAGTTTGTTAACAATTGCAGGGAGGGGGAGATCAATACAATCTTCTTTTATAAAGATGATGCATGTACGGTGTTTTCGAGTAGTGTGGGCACCAAATTACCATTTGTACGCAACATGCAATAGTAGTTATACCGTCGTTCTACACTTTTATGAAAATGGGTTATTAGACAAAATGAGTGATTTTTGTTTTATTACTAGGGTGGGCTGCATTCTCCATCCCAGGTTGTTAACAATTGCCGGGGGGGGGGGGGGGGGGGGAGATCAATACAATCTTCTATTATAAAGATGATGCATGTAAAACTTCTTTTTTTCGAGTATGGGCAGCGAATTACCATTTGTACGCAACATGCACTAGTAGTAGTAAATGTACAC
>CM069444.1:62409167-62650925 GCA_035610835.1 Ophiura sarsii
GCTTTCTTCTGAGTAATCTTTTCACCTTCCTGTTGATCCATGGTGGCTTGTTAGATTTGTGGACCATTTTAGATGGGATAAATTCGTCCATGGTTTTCATCAGTTTGGATTTAAACTGTGTCCATAGGGTCTCAGTATCTTTGTGTGTGTCCTTTATTAATTTGTCACCAAATTTTGACATCTCCTCTCTTATCTTAACCATGTTTGCCTTTTTGTAAAGGAAGACTTTATGAGGTTTCTGCCAACATCTCTTTGGGTTTATACTGATTGTTAACATAGGAATTCCATCGTGGTCACTCATTCCAGGTGTTACCGTTGCCTTTTCAACTAGGGTGGCATTGTTGGTAAAGAAGAGGTCAAGGATTTTGTCTTGTCTCGTTGGTTCACTGACTATTTGCTCCAGGTTGAAGCCATTTGTTATGTCGATTAGCACTTGGCTCACTTTTTTGGGGCTAATACTTGTGTCGACTGCTTGATTAGGCCAGTCGATGCCTCCAAGATTAAAATCACCGCCCAACCATATATTTCCCGAGTATGCGTTCTTGAGTTTATCTAGCGACAGTCTGAGTTCGTTAAGATATTTCACATCTTTTTGGTTAGGTGGCATATAAAAGGATCCAATATTCAAGATCTTCCTACCAGCAAGTTGAATTTGAGCCCAAATGATTTCACAATCCGTGTCGAGATCTGGCAGGTGGGCAAATACTAGGTCATTTTTGATTGCTAACAGCACACCACCCCAAGAATCCTTTCTGTCCTTTCGTATGACAGTGTAATTATCAGGGAATAATTCAGCATTCTGAAGTGATGAGTTTAGCCATGTTTCTGTGCCCATTATTACGTCAGGGTTGTGAGTATCGATACAGGCTGCAAGTTCCGGCACCTTGTTTTTGATGCTTTGGAAATTAACAACCATGACCTTTAGTGATCTTTTTGATTCATAGCGTTTTTTGGTTTGTTTCTTGTCACCAGCATTTTTGTTTTTATTCTGGGTGCTTTTTGGAGAAGAGGTTGCTATTGGACTTGTTGGTAACATGTCACTATCACTAGTGTTACTCAGCGTTGAGTAACTGTTTGTAAGCTCAATGGACCACTGCGAAAACAATGATGTACTGAAATTTGGGATGCCGCAGTTGCAGCATGTCCAGGAAATACTGTTGGCAAGAGCTTCATAGTTGATTGAATTGACTCCCATACACTCTGTGTGGTGCCACATATCGCATTCATCACACTGGATTGATTTTTGATCCCAAGTGCAGGGCTCGTGACATATGGCGCAAGGAAATCTGGAACAGGAATCATTATTTGGACCTGGGTTTAATTCACAGTCGCCTGCTTGTATTAGGAGTAGTAAGCCCAAGTACATGATAACATTGCGGTTTACAGATGTATTTGTAACAAATTTTTTGTTACGACCTGGGGATAGTATCTGTATTGGGAAGAGGTCAAATTTGTACTGTGTGAGTCCAAACATTTCAGGTTTTATGCCCATATCTATGAGCAAGTTAATAAAGAAACTGCTCCAGTATGCAAACTTTTTGGGTTTCCAATTGCAATCTAGTGGCACGTATTCGTACTTATCGGTGGTCGGGTAGAGCCATATTGTATTCATCTGAGTATGAGTTCTATAATAAGGGCTATTGTTTACGTGAATGGTTCCATGGATAACATTACCACCATTGTTTGACTTTGTGGCGATTTTCAAGTCTCCTTGAAGTTGTTGTTGGTTTATGTTCCGTCCGGGTACCATCACAGTTGATAATAAGACAAAGAGGGTAATACTCACAATAATCCACATATTGGCAAAAAGGGATGAGGACACAGCCAAAGGAGAAGGCACCAAGCGTCACCCGGTACTAACCACTACCCCAGCCCGTCTGGCATTTTAGCAATCCATAATGTTGTTGCCGATGGTCATTGATGAAATCCGAAGGATACACATGTGCATTCAAAATGGCCGCTCGGAAATTTCCGGTCAGTCACTCAGTTTACAAGTCAAAATTGCACAAAAACTAGCACTTTTCCAGCACTCAGAAACGCTCAGATTGTTCCATGAACTATATAATTACAGCACAACCACTTTTTGGATGTAAATTTGTGAGAGAAAGTAGACTTTGAACAGCAGGAAATCCCAGCGATGTTTAGAACGATCTACTACTGCCGCGCATGCGCACACCATTTGAATCTATTAATCTTCATGCAATCGCTCTGTACTCTCCGCAGAGAACGTTGTGCAAACGTATTGAGAACGTACTAGTAACGCAAACAGCGACTTGGACGCAGTAAGAACGTATACAGTGTGAGACTTTAAAGTAGAAACATAATTTTATGGGTAGTATTAAGAGCGCCATGAAAATGTGATAAGCGGGATATGAGCGTACTAAGAACTACCTTGTTTTAAAATCTCGACAATTGTGATCAGTTGTCCGCGCTTTTCCTGTGTGTTACTTTGGGACCCTCTCCCGCTCTAGAAAGTGTCCACTGCGTCCCCAATCGTTTCTAAGAGACCTTTAATGCGTTTGTTTGGGACTTTGATACTTTTTCAGCGAAGCGTTAGGCCTGATCGCCGTAGGTGTGACTGCCCTTCAATCGATAACGCAATAGACCACCTCACACATAGCATAATTAAATAAAATCCCAATTTATAATATCAAACCAAATACATCATATGAAGAATCACAAGCCATCAGAGGTCTAAAAAACCACCCTGATCTTATCTTCAAAAAATATGACAAAGGCAGAGGCATATGCATAATGTCCAAATCAGATTATAGATCTGAAGGACTAAGACATCTTCAAGATCAAATTACATAAAGTATAGACCACTATCTATTAACAGAGGTACAAAAACTACCAACCTACTTGAAGGACACAGCAGATACCATCAGGAAGATAGAAGACCTAAGACTTGAAGACAACAGTATCCTGGTAACTTTAGATGTGGTCAACATGTTTACATCAGTACTACAAGAAGAAGCCTTTGAAAAGGGAATGGAAACATTCCGTACCATTGATCCACTTTCTTGTAACCCCAAGATGCCTACACCAACACAAATGTGGAAACTTCTTAAATTAGTCCTTTACAGGAATGCATTCGAGTTTGATGGTAGTTTCTATCTTCAACAAAGAGGCGTTCCAATGGGACTAAGAAGCAGTGTAAGCCTTAGCTGTCTGGTGATAGACAGACTGATGAAACGTATAGCGCAAATGAGTCCACACATTATGTCTTTACATATCTACATGGATGATGCAATAATTATATGGAAGGGCACCATGGAAGAGTTAGATCTTTTTGTAAAAGAGATCAACCTCCTTCACGAGACCCTGAAATTCACATGCACAGCATCTAAAGAAAGTATAACCTTTCTTGATCTTGAATTTTACAAAGGCGAACGCTTCAAAGAGTCTAACATATTAGACATAAGATGTCACACCAAAGAAACAGAAACATGGGGTTACCTAGAGAGAGATAGCTGTCATAACCCATCTGTTTTCAAAGCCTTTATAAAAGGTGAATTGATAAGATATACCAGGAACAGCAGCGACAGGAAATCATACGATCTAAAGAAAAGCATTTTCTTGGACAAACTGATTGAAAGGGGTTACACAGAAGATTATTTTGAAGAAGCATCAAGAGATGTCATTTTCAATAACAGAATATTATACATCTCAGAAAAGAACAAATTCGACGATATACCACTCGTCTACAAACAAAAATATTTCCCCCAGATCTCCGGCAAACTCATCATGAATGCCATCTTAAAACATTGGAAGATCATTAAAGAACACATTGTTTTCAAAAAGATTTTCATAAAACCGCCCATTATATCTTTTAGCAGAACTCAAAATCTGAGAGATATACTAGTAAGGGCGAGATTCAGTTATAAATCGACTGAGGAAGAAGAACATGAAATAGCCGACTTTCAAGAAGATCCTACAGATATCTCACCAAATCCTTCAAGATCTAGAGAGAGAAAGCAGAGGATTCAATGATTCTTTCTTTTATGATAACTTTGTAGAAGAAATCTGAATCCTAATAAACACCTTTCTCCAATAATAAGAAAAAATCAGACTACGCAAGCATAAGTAACTTATTATGAAAATCATAATAATTTTACTTTAAAGCAGTGTAACTGATGAGGGAATTCATTTCCCGAAACGCTAGTGTATTGCTTCAAGCTGCATGCTTAGCAGAGGTTTTCTATCTTTCAATTTGCTACTGAAAGATAATAACCTCGTTACTACAAGAGAGTTTTCATAAAATTACATCCAACAAATGCGAGACGACGCAAAACCTGTACTATTTCGAAGTTATGGTGCCTCTGAAAAGTGCCTTTCAGGCCACGCAATCTTTTCAAAAAACTCTTTCCGATTTTTATTGAAAAGAAGAGAGGATTTATGGTCAAATCTGGCTTTCTTTTTGAGGGGCTCATATAGTTTAGACCCAAAAAGCCAGAGAATTTCTTTTAAGTCAATCCTATGCATTTCATCGTTCAAAATAATATTTGAATGACACGCATATTCATGTATTGACATACAACACTGAAATCTCACCCACGAGTAAAACATAGAAATACCATCTTTTTACTTTCAAATTATCTACGAAATGAATACCGTTTTTAATTTGCTTTTTTATTTTCATTATTTCCATGATGATTTTAATTAAAACAAAATTAAAAACATAGTAAATCTCTTAGATTATGAGACGATAATTTTTGATTTCCAAGCATCGCCGGAAGTACGTTTTTCAAGTAATGACGTCACCATTGCCATTCCGGACGTACGAGAAACACGCAAAATGATGAATTTAGCGGCGCTTTTTTTGAAATTTCACTTTCAAAATCATGGAAAATATTGAGGCGCGCAAATCGTTTGACTATTTGCTGATTGGCTAATAGTTTTCTATGCCAGGATCCTATAAAAGGACAGCGTAAACAAGTTATACTTTTCATTATCCAGATTTCACTCAAAGCCTCGACACGTATACCGTAGACACGCTCCAACAATGGCAAATTCTTCCGCATCCACCACGGTTTTAGTTTTAACTGAGGAAACAATGGAAGAACGGATTGGAGGTGTGCTTTCTTCACAAGCAGAAGTTGATGAAACCGCTTTGGACGATGAGATGAAACATCTTGTCAACTCTCAAGCGGATCAAATCGACATCTGGTTTAAGAAGTTGGCAAATTTAGAAAGACGGCGTGACCAGCTACAACGGGCGATCGGCAGTGGAAAACCCGAAGACATCCCGGCTGATTTGAGAGTGAAAAGGATGGACCCACCGACATTACCGGGTGGCCTGAATTATTCTATGGAGGTTCTTTTGAATTTCCAGAGGATCGAGAACGAGGGAACACCAAGTAAGTTTGTTGAGACTCATCATAGAAGAGTATGGGAATATTCAAATTCCTAAGGTTGAGACCTCTATCACTAGCATGATAGAGGAATCTAAAGCTGGATGTTAACGAATGGAATCCCCTTGCAAGCCTACCAACAATATCTATTGTTGGTGGACAGCAAGAGGAAGGATCGTGCCCAGTTTTTAGATGTTCCTCAGCCATCAACTAAATCGAAAGGTCCATCCAAGCACACTCAACAACAGCAATCTACAAGCAACGGGGAAAACCGGAACACCACTTCCACAGCTAGACACAACCCAAAGTACAGCAGAAAACCTTACGAGAGAGGCAAAGACGGACATCCGAAAGATTTCCATCGAGAGAAAAACCAACGATAGTTTCATTTACTACCACCAAACGGCTCTTTTCAGAGCCACCCTGTTTTCCAAAAAGAGAAAATGACCACATAAAATGGATTGCTAAGTAAACTAAATTGTTTAACTGTACGCTGTACCACGGCTCTTTTCAGAGCCACCTTAACTTCATAAAAAGAAGTTAATGAAAGAGATCACTCACTCCCCATGTAATATACACAAATAATATTGTTCCCCAACCATAATAAGTTGTTTCATATTACAATATTTATTTACAAGGCCTGAGTTTCACGAAATAAATGCAATTTTTTGATTTACATTAACACAATCATTACCCCCACCATAATGATTTTGAGTAATAAAAAATTAAAAACATACCATGACATCGATCCTTGAGAAAAATATTTTTCATAAGCTTGATATGAAACATTCATTTCATTTTACATTTTATATGAAACATTTTTTATGTGCAACACTTTGTTTACAAAAGACACAGTGCAACGGAGACTTTTTCAGAACCAGAACCCAAAGTGAATAGAACACAACTTGATCTTTCTTTTGAGATTGAAAGAAGGTTCCAACCTATTTACCCGTCTCTTTTATTAGAATACCTCTTGCAATGGCATAATTATTAGCAAAGTTAACAGAAATTACTGTTAAACACTTTTCACGCGGCTATTATTTTTTCTACTAAATACAAAACATGTTTCAAAAGCCTTTCCCAACTTTTTAAGTCTATCTCAAGAATTACTGAACTAATACTAGGCATGTTTGTACTTATTGTAACGCATTTCTCATGGTGATTCCAATGAAATTTAATAATTTTGAGATTAATGAAACATTTTGTGAAATTTTTGAAATGTGGCCTCCCTGCCTCATCATAAAAAGTTAAGATTGACTCATGTCTAAACTGTATTTGTATAATGTATAATAAAAAAAAATAGGGCAGCGCCTTTAAAATGTTACCCAAACCACCCAGACTTAGTATAAACATATTAATACATGAAACCACTCCACCTTGACGTAATTCGATAGATGTTCCCCTTCAGTCCCTTAATTAACTAATTAAGCCTTTTGCTTTAAAACATATCAAACCTCACTGTCAAAATGTATGAGCCTTGGTCATAACTTTAAAAAATATCTCCTGAGCATGATTCATCTAAAACCGTGATTCCCTATCTTAAAATAAGGACGCCAGAGGCAGAAAACCACTTAATTTTGCGATTTATTTAATTTCGCGAATATATTGCAGGCTCAACGTCACAAAAATAATTCCCACAAAGTATACAATTCATGTCCTAGATAAACTGTTATGATTTTGACTTGATTAAATTAAGTAACCATCTTACTGAACATGCAAAATGTAATTCACTAAAATAACCAATGGCAAAAAAAGCAATTTGGTCTGATCTGGCAATAATGTTTCCAGATTCGGAAACATTTCACAGGTTGCCGTTGTTGGCAGTTTGCCCTGACTGTATACCTTTTTAAATCACACCTGCCTAGTAACAATACATACCACCAATACGTAAATTGCGGCGGTAAACAGAGTTAAACTGGATCGGCCGGTATGTCGAGCCAGTTCCACGTCGCCGATTGATATCGTGAGGAGTGACGTCTACATTTGATTCCTGTTACCGGGGCCCTTCTAAAGTGAAGAAATACAGTTTTCATTGACCAGTTAAAAATACGCACTTATAATGCAGTGTCTGGTGATAATCGCATGGTTTCTAATGTCTCATATATATTCAGGATTATGTTATAGCACACCATCACCAGGTATGTATTACAATGTTATTGTAAAAGTGTAATTTAAAATCAAAGTAATGAAGCGCCTCATAAAATCATACTTCCACAAGTACTGTAATTGTCTTCAATTCAAAAGAATAAGCTATAACCATTATGGACCTTATCTTCGGAATAGGACGTACTGGGCCTTTTTAGTATAATCATTTACACCAGGTAACGTACATGCATAGTGAATAAGTACATGTAGTGGAGCGGATATGTGAAAAAGATGTTCTGGCAGGAAGTATACATATTGGCACATAGGTGTTTTGATGCACTGATTCACAAAGCCGAGAACCCACATTTTTATGGCCGCGATTCAAATATAGGAGATTTAGTCAAATTGCTCTAAATCAACATTTTTTGAGATTTATACCCCGCGATTTCACCAATATGTTTCTTTAACATGGTGCATACATTTAGATTTATTTATTTATTTATTTATTCATGGTATACAAATGCCAGCAAAACAGCACAGCTGATGACACTGGCTTACAAGTTACATATCATACATAGTAAAAATACAGAAATATATATATATATAAAATATTATAAACAGCTAACATTGATTTAAAAGACGAATGACATATGGGATAGTTGAGTTGTAATATCTGCCAGTTCTTGTTTTTGGCTCCTGGTATTTTTTCTGATTCCTGAGGGCATACGTTATTGCGGGTTTTGCAGGGAGCAGATGTTGGTGGCGCTCCGAATTGAGGAGCTTCTGGCCGAATTTCAAAACTAGTTGTTCCCGGCGGTCGCTAAGTTTATCAATGCCTAATTCGAGGAGGGCAGTGTCATAGTGTGCGTACCTACTGCCAAGCATGAGTCGACAAGATCTTTTTTGCAGCATCTCAATATGCTTACTTTGCTCACGGGTGATGGATGGATGCCACACCGGGCAGGCATACTCGAGGAGCGGTCTTACATAGGTTTGATACACGCCCAGAATGTCCTCAACTGGAGCACCAAATCCTCTAAGGGCATACAACAAAAATAACCTTCTTGATGCTCTGCTGATCATATCAGTCACCTGCTTGTCCCATTTTAAATTTGCCTGTATATGGACACCAAGGAGTTTTAAATTGTCGACAGGGTTAAGTGTTTCACCAGACAACATGTATGATGGATAAACGGAAAGATTTTTTGAAAAAGAAACATTCATTATATGGCATTTGGATGGTTTGGGCAACATATCATTGCGATCGCACCAGGTACTTAATTCATCGAGATGATATTGGAGACGACCGTGCCTTTGTTGTTTAACATTGATTGTCTCACCCAGCGTGAGATCGTCCACAAATTTCCAACGCTTGTTACAAGTATCAGCAGCATCATTGACAACTATTGTGAATATGATTGGGCCACATTTGGTACCCTGTGGTACTCCACATGTTATGGTTGTGGGATCTGATATGTGACCGTTCAGCTTAACACACTGATTGCGGTTTGAAAGAAAGCTGCAGATAGTTGGTATTATGGACGGTCTAACGTTGGACTCAACAATCTTACGAATGGCAACGGTGTGATTTATGCGATCGAATGCTTTGGTAAAATCAATTGCGCACAACGTAGAATAATTTCCGGGAAGTTCGAGATCACTTAAGACATCATCAAGCATATCAACCAGATAGTGTGTGGTGGAAATATTTTTAACATTGCCATACTGCCGTGGATCCAACATTGGTTCAAAATCTTCCTTTAGCCATTTGGAGAGAAAGGATTCAAAAACCCGAGCAAGAATTGGCGTCAAGGCAATTGGACGCAGCTCGTTAGCCGTTTTTGGCTTCGTAACTTTAGGTACAGGTATTATGGCTGCAGTTTTCCATACAGATGGAAACACCCCCTCTTTGAGGCATACATTAAAGATTTTTGTGAGAGGTATGGCAATCTCAAAAGCGAATTCCTTGATAAGCTTGATAGGGATATCATTTGGGTGACCAGATTTTGAAGCATTGAGCTTCTTAAGTTCTTTAAAGACTTGTCTATTGGTAATTTCCGGTGGTGGCTCACAGGGTAGGTAGCAAGGAAGCTGATTCAGATCCAAAGGTGGTAACGAACTACAAATTGTGGAAAAATGATTACATAAATTGTTTGCTTGCTCTCTTACTGTTACACCACAGCCAGGAATTTCCACTGATTTTGCCTTGGTTTTATGGCCGGTAATTGCTTTGATATTTTTGTGCCATTTTCCTGGTTCGGCGTTTTTTAGCCCATCAACTTTGTTTTTATAAAAGTTACGTTTAGCCCTCTTTATTTCTGACGCAACATTTGATTTCAGTTCACTGTGTTTTCTCAAGTCACCTTGAATGTAGGCCTTTTGGCGTTTTTTCATAAGCACTCGGATAGCATCATTCATCCATGGTTTATCGTGTACTTTGCGAATAACAGTTTTACTGGGGAAGTGTGCTATGTATTTCTCTTTAAGCACATTTTCAAGTGTCTCGGCCATTGCACTTCCTCCAGAAAGCTCATTTATATCATCCCAACTTTCTTTGGTTATCCATTGCCCAAATGTTCTAATACATGAATCACGAAGTGGTCTAACAGTAAAGCTGCAAGAGGCTGGTCTGGGTAATTGGTTGACTGGATCGATAATGATAACACAGTGATCACTTTTCCCCAATGGGGAATGCTCTTTTGGAGGATTATAGAGATCACCAACATCAGTGAGGATTTTGTCTAAAATGCTGTTTTTAGATGAATTCAATGTGCCAATTGTACTTTAACTATTACTGGTTACCATGGAAACCAGTACAAATAGATATTTGTTGGCAAAAATACCTCTAAAATCACACTTATTTGGAGGTTTTTGTCAACTATTCATCATGATATTGATTTTAGTATCCCCCAGGTATAGCCTCCGTAAATCTGCCGTAACTTCTTCATTATTCGTTTAATCTATATAAAAGTATCAAACCATGAACATGAAATTGACAATTTTGAAGAAAATTATAAGAAACACGGTTTTGACCCATTTTAAGGTTTTGTCAAGATAACTAAAAACGTATTTTGTCAAATTTTGTCGTTCTAGTTTTATTATAATCCTAATACAATTCTCTAGGAGCTTTTATTGTTTCGACTATCTGATTTATTTTTTGAATTTTTGAACCAAAGAGTGCCAAAAATGTGATTTTTGTTACCTCCAAAATCATGAAAAACACATTTTTGGCACATTTTTGGTCAATAATTCAAAAAATAAATCAGATATTCAAAACAAACAAAAATATCCTCCTAGAGAATCTTATTAAGATCAATTTGGTGCAATTTCAGCGTTGTTTACCAAAAACTGAATTTGCTACGAATGCAGCAAATTGTAAGCCAATTTTTAAAAAAAAAATTGTTGTCAAAACTTTAAACATCAGCATTATTGGTGAAGTTTGATACCAAAATGGATTCTCCGACTAATTTCCTTTCCAAAAATGTATAATTTTATTTATATACATCATATAATAGTTCAAAAGTGATACATTTTATGTTTTGAGGGTTAACATCTCTTAAAGGGAAGCGGTCATGGTGAGGATTCTAACGTAAATTGAACAGCGCGCGGCGACTATTTGAATCTAAACAAGTTGGACATTGGCGCAGTCTGTAATTGTTCTACGTATGTTTATATGCAAGCGGTATTGTGTGCGACTCTACAACAATTTCGTCGCTGTTCTGACATACCGGCACATCACTTTACTTAATTCTGTTGTGATGTGCCGGTATGTCAGAACAGCGACGATTTGATTGAACGCATTTTCTATCGTGTGATATAAGTGATGTATTAGTTATTAGCTAAGGTTTAGCTGGACCATCAATCGCCGTCAGCGATTCTTTTCCTCACCATGACCGCTTTCCTTAAAGCACATGTACTTGTACAAAGCACTGTCTGGTACTTGCATTCCACTCAAAGACATGTTTCTTACCCAATGACAATATCAGTCATGTAAAATAATATAATTGATAAACTGAAAGTAAAACTAAAAGGTTAGTCCCAACACCAGGAGGTACTTTAATTTGCAGTATGCTATTAAACTATAATATAATATATTATATAAGTGCAACCAAAACCAATTTATACAGCTTAAGACAGAGTCTCCGCTATTTAACGGCGAAAAGATATCCGACTAGACATGCTAGAGAAGCAGATGCACTTGAGCTGTACTGTTTCTACAAACACCCAAAAGACGGCGTATTTAAATAGCCTGCAAGAAAAGGTCAAGGGTTGTGAATGCAATGCATTGTGTGCACAATTTAGAATCGAATATGGTGTACAACAGATCAGAATTCTGTGATGGCCAAGACAACTTAATATTTTCCTAGTTAATATCATACAGAAATAATAACAATTGTAATGTTTTTTCATACAAAACAAGACTTTGTGCCTGCGTAGCAAATATTCTGTCTCGTTGTAGCCGTACATTTGCAGTTTTGCCATAGTTGTGCCTGTGATAATGGTAAGGGGAAAATGCAGTAGCGTATCTCCCGGGGGTCAGGGGGGGGGGCAGAGTGCAGAGTAAGTTTGTTCTACTGACACAAATACATGCAACACAAATTAATATAAATGGTGATTTTACTATATGGTATCATTGTTCAACTTTACATAACAAGTTTTGCCAGTTCTTTCACTTCTTTTAATCCCCAATCCTGCACTTGAACAAATCCTTCTGTTTAGCTATTTTTAATAACCCCGTTTTACTACAACTTTGAAACGCCACAGCGGCCGAGGTAGTATTTTTTCTGAATAAATCTTGTCATTGATTTGAATGTTCATACCTTTAGTAAAACATACATACAATAAAATAAATGGGATATTTGGTACTTTATGTTACGCACATTCGACAAAATTGGTTTTTGAATGATAATCATTCTTATCTTATTGTATGAACAGCATCCTGTTTTTACTTATGATTTACCGTCAGTTGTAACTGTGCGAGTTCACTTGGGATAAGGATGACTGTCATTCATTTTCTAGAACGGGATAGTAAGGTGAATATAAGAATGATTATCATTCATTTTAATGCATTAACGGATAGGATGAACTACAATATTTTACTTTTCTATTTGACTGCAACTGTCTGGGTTTGATTTGCAGTCGAATGTGACGATAAAAAGATGATTCGTACTAGTAAATGAGGGATAATCATTCTGATGTCATTCTTTAGAAACACAAGCATATCCCGTTACTAGAAAATGAATGATAATCATTCTTATTGTAAGCAAACGAGCCCACAGTTGCAATCACGGGTGATATTAAAGTAATCAAGACTGTAGTTCATGACATGAATGAATCATAATCATTCATTATTAGACTTGAGCTGAAACAACCGGTGTATATATATATATATATATATATATATATATATAATCCAGGAAAAGTGCTCAAACCGAAGGGAGCAAAATAGATAATTAAAAACGACTTGAGCAATCACATATTGTTCTACAGAACTGTTTCGTGAGGGCCTGAGATAGACCCTCACTCCTCAGGAACAAATTGCAGACTGATTTATTTGTGTCAAACATGGTTAATACAAAAAACTACCTAAATATGTAAGGCCAGCAATAGATCAAATAAATCATTGAGGTCAACAAGCTAAGTACATTCATGATTTCTTGCAAAACAGATTATCTGTTGGTATAGTATAGTAATACAGGTTCAGAGAAAGTGATTAATATATATGTCAAAAATTGTGTCAAAAAGTCAAGTGAAGAAATTCATGGTAATGTCAAAAGTCAAATGAAGAATACATCCATTGTTGTGTTAAAATCAAGTGCAGAATATTCCATGGTTATGTCAAATGTCAAGTGGTTAGGCCAAGTAAAATAAATAACATGTTTATCGTCCCCGCCGATTATTTAAAATATTTTGTTTCTCTCTAAAATAACAAAATAGCAATCGATAAGGGCATCTATCACTTATTTTTTTAAATATTTTAATATAAGATTTGGCCGATCAACATGTTATTCATTTATTTGGCCTTTTATATATTGGTATAATTGCTCAACAAGTGTTTTTTCCTGTGTCTGCACGCACTAGTGAGTTCATTTCTTTTGTTGATTTGTTGATTTACTGGAAAAATCAGAATAAATTAATATCTAGAAACACTCCGTAGTTACCGACAAATAATGGCGAATTCCATTTCTGGATTAAAAAAGTATCGGAAATATCTTTGTTTACAAACCGCATTTACACACAAAATACACACAATGTAAACATTACAAGACAATAATAAGCCGCCTGACTATTTTACACAACTAGGGATGCCTATGTGAATATCAAAAAGGTGAGATTTTAAGCCTAAATTACACAATATAAACAGTCAACAATTTCAATAACATTCGCCTAAAATACCGGTTCTTCCGTCAATGTCGCTGATGGGAACAGATTCCTTGGCTCATATCAACAAAAGTATTCAATCAAATGATTCTAAACTTCACATTTATATATAAAAACGAGTTCTCTACGATCGACTAATGTTTCAACACCAAACTCTCAAAAAAACTCATGTTTTCAAATAAGCTTACTTTCCCCCTATGCATATATAAATGAAAGGCCTGACTGTACAGGGCAAAACGGTGTTCCGTTTCATTACCCCCTTCCTAGCCAATTTCGTCCTCGAAATTAGTGATGACTTGACTTATACATTTCAATTATGAGAAAATAGCATGTCTCAATTGGTAATCAAAATAATAGTTTTACTATTCAGCTTTACTCACTGTAAACTTTATCACGCATAAACCACGAAGAGTAATATCAAATAGGTGAGAACAGTTTCAGTGAAACAAACTAAACGATCCACATTATCCACATTAACGTTATACAGCAATTATTATAGCACTCAGAAGGTTAATGCATTTTAACGAGACTTTCCAACAAAATCAACAATATCAGACATTTAGTAATAATTATTATTTTGAAAGCCTAAATATAATAAACAATGAAGTATCTCTATGTCTTCTTTCATCTGTGAACATCTTGGTTATACAATCGTCTAGGTCGCGTGACTTATTTAGTCTGGTTCAACTTAGACCAACTCAGTAGTCAGTAGTACTGCGCAATCCTTCAGTGGCTCCTGTAGTTCCTGTAGTGCCAGCAGTTCCATCAACTATTGATCTTCGAAGTCTCTTCAGTAGTACTGTAATCCTTCATTAGGCGTCTGCCTGCTCCTATCGTCTGTCTGCTCCTTAAAGTAATCTGCCCTGCTCCTTTCGTCTGTCTGCTCCAATTGTCGTCTGCTGCTTCGTCTTATAGTCTCCTTCATTGTAACAGATAAGGTCAGATGCATAGGTGTTCATATAGCTGGCCTTGCTAAATTGAACATTTGGTTTCAGGGAACATAAGAGTATCTCCTCACAGTCTGTGGTTGGACGACTGGTGGCGTACTGGCGTGTAAGTAAAAACAGTACACTTAAAAAACACATTTACTGCAGGTTAATGTGTCAGGTACATATACAAGGCCATCTCGAGATTCTTTCAGATAGTTCATACCCTGTGATACATTAATAGAATTAATGCCTTATTGCCATGCCTTATCAAAGAATGTGTAATACTGTACGTCAAAACACATTCTTCCTTTAGCATAAACAGTGTGAAAAGCCGTACAATACTAGCAGTCACTGTCAATGAATTGTCCAACAATTCTTACTGCTATCAGTAGATTGTGCTGACCCATTATCTTCGATTTCAACATTTTAATTCCCCATGGGAATATCATGGTTCCTCCACTAGCCATTTGGAGTCCATTTTAAATATAGCGGCTCAATAAAGTTGGCTGCCATAAAGTATGGGCCGCCCATACTTTATCTCAACCAGTTACATTGGTCATACAGCTCTATATTCTCAACACTAGAGTGATGACGGCTTCAGAGCTTCACTCTTCAATATAAACTGCTCCCGACCTGTATCTTCAGCTACATACTTCGATAAGTCGATTCGTGCTATACTCTGGTAGTGGTATAACACGTATCAACTTCCGTGATACAATTTCATATAACTCTTGGAACGAGTAGTAAGATTTGATTTAGCGAGTATTCTCATCTCTATTACTGTTTAGAGCTAACGCTAGTGCTCTATGAATATGTTACCGGCACCCATTTTCAACGTAACTTTGGTGCTCCATGTTACGGTGCCTACTAGAATTTATTTAACGAGTTAATTTATGAGGTTGTCTACTTATTCCAAAGGACCAATTCTTCCTTCCAGACTCTTAACATGTTTGAACCATCGCATCCGGTTAACGAGAACACCACAAATACAAGAGGCCTCCAAGACACTGCCTATGAATCACATTACAGTATTCAACCTTTTTAGTTCATTCTTGAACCGGTTCCATAATAACTTTAATTACCAGCAGACCCTCTTATAGTTTAGGTCTTCAGTTTATATTTTGAATACCACAAGACAGTTTTTACTTAAATGGAAGTAAAACTATCGTGTAAAAGTAATAATATCAGAGTCAATAACTATCAATGTCTAGATGAAAAGGTTTCTATTCATCGTTATTATTGTTATGACACAGTGTATGAGAGTTCAATAAAAATATCCCATCTAGCAATAGTCTAGTAGATTAATAATTAAACCAGTATTAAAGCTGCGATCATTCAACGCTTTTCCCATCGCGCTTAATACCCTGCCTCTACTCGGGCACTTTGTTTCCATTTAATCAATGAAACTGTTGAACATACTATTTACGCACAATCAATTATGCAGCGACCTCTTACGCAGACCATTCTGGGTCGCGGCCATGATTACCGTAACATAACTCTCTTTTCTATTGTCAAAAACGTAACATAAGAAGCCGATTTTGCCGATTTTAAACAACAGAATAACTCTCTTATCACACAGATAACCGTTACAAAGGCATCACTTCTGAATACTATAGGGCTTATATTTATTGTAAAAAGTATCATACTTGCCCTAAAATTTCTATAAAATGGTGTAATCTCGTCTAGAAAATGGTGGTCTCATTGCAGCAAACCGGTCGTGTGATGTTGGGGTTAAAGGTTAAATTGAATCATCGAACTGGATGTCGCAAAGAGTCTGGTACCTTAATATGCTGCCCTAAACTCGATGGATAAATAAGTTAGTTTTATGCAGATACTGTAATTGGGCGTAAAAGGCGAAAATCCAATCATTGCGCACATTGAAAGGTGTGCGTTACCTTGGTTAAGTACACCTATAGTTAGTTATAGATAAATACCTATAACTTATTTTTACGGTGTCATTACTCGGTGCGAAAAAAAGTTATAGGCCTAAAGGATGCATTGGCCTACATTATATTTAGCTTGATTTCAAGATTAATCCAATTCCGACCCTGCTTTGGATGTTTAATTCCATGTCTACAACAGAGACAACGCTATTTAAAGTTAAAGTTTATCCCTGGCATGCCTGGTCAAAGACCAGTCAAAAGAAGTTTTAATTGCAATCAAAACTACATACATACTGCCAGTTATTCCAAAATTACTATGTCATGTATATCAATTATGTCGTGATATTAAATGTATGTCTTAAATATCATAACTCAATGTTTTTAATCGATTGTCACATTGTACATACTTGCTATTATTATATTATTAAATATTGATGTTATTGTATAAATATATTATGTATCATAGAATAAAAAATTAATGATATAAAAAAAAGCTATTCCAAAATTGAAATGAAACAAAAACCTCTTTTTATTATCAAAATTGTCATTACTGATAATTGATGTTCTTATTGCTTTTTCAAAACTTATTTCATGATGTCAATTTTTAACTTTTGATTTGCGCGAAACATTTTTTGCATTGAAATTATTGAACAAAAATAATAACAATCCATACTGTGAAAGTGTAATTTGTCAATAACTTTGCTGATAATAGTGAAATAAACCAGCCTCTCCATAATTGAATCTTTAAATTCAGTTACACATTTATAGTAGATTGGACTTTTCTTTTCTTTACTGGAAAACCGACTGACATGTTCAGTATGGAAAAACAGTAATATTTTTCGCAATTGATGGTCATTTTGATTTTTTATGAGCCAAGACAGTATACTTAACGTTCAAGTTTGACGAGATAACCATTTAAATCTTAATCTTCGGATATTTTCAATAATATTACTTATTTGGTAAGCCATCTATTTAGCAAGTATCAGGGTTAACGATCTCTCTTGGGGAGCAATGCCACAAGTATTGCTTTATACAGAACTTAGAGTTCTTACTAAAAGGATTCTAAGTGTCTCTTAGAAATTGTTTCCTAAACCCGACTCTTGCTTGACTAGTCTGGTGGTTATCTACTAGAAAATACAATGAAAACGTTAACAATGACAATCATTTAAAAAAATAAGGCATACAAGACATTGTATAAGTTAAAAGTGTTAACGGGTTCGCCGTCGGACGAGTTTTAATTTGTCAAGCTTTCGTCAGGATTAGCTCTGACTTCTTCAGGACCAAATTATTATAATATTACATGTAAACAACAAAAAAAGATTGCCACTTCTCTTGTTATCATCATTTGGGCTGCCCCTTGCACGATGATTTGAGAGTAGGTGCCCTTTCCTACTTGTGAAAGAATTGGTGGCTCTGAAAAGAGCCGTTCAGGTGGATTGCCGCGTGTAATTCATGTGTAAATGTTAATTGTGTGAGGCCATATGACTTTCTGTAGGCGCAAAAGATCATCGACCTATTACAGGTTGTTTACGCGTAGTTGCTCTATAACTGTCGATGACCGGTCATATATAGGTTATGCCAGGTAATGCCGCGCGGCTTTCCGGTCGGTATCCTTTGTACGCGGCAATTGCGCGTCGCGCTTGGTTTGTTGTTGATGCATGGCGCAAGTTGCACCTGGCGTGGTTACGTGCTTCAGGTTGAGTGTTCATCATTCACTGTTTTGATTTTCATGAGTTTGGTTTGGCCTCCCTCCCGCCCCTCACCCTCCTCCAAAGGGTGAGAGATGGGAAAAAGCTTAACACCTCGTTATTGGGTCCTTGTTGTCTTATATTGCTGATAAATAGTGGGATGATATGGAGGTTGGAGGATTGAGCCTGGGATGCGGGGCCCGGGGGATCGCAGGATAGCATTTTTCACTGGAGACACTATCTAGGATGAGTGCTGCCTGGCGACCCCTGCGGGCGCCCTTGCCTCCCCGGCTCGATGTTGTATGTCCTTTTGTAGGAGTTTGTCAAATTTGTCCAATATCAGCTAGAATCTTGTCAAGTGTTGTTTAATAGCAGGTTGTTCCAGAACACTAGCTCATTGACTCATTGCTTGTCAAAATTGCTCAATATCGCTTATAATATGAGTTGGTCCATAGCAGGGTGTTCTGGTTCACAGTGCTTAAAATCTAAATGTCAATTGCATATTGATGGGAGCATGGGAAATGCCGAATTAATTGAGAATATTGTAGTACTTAGATTGATTGTTTAAATACTATACGTTGTTTGTTTTTGTAGTTAGGCGATGGCCTACACTGCAAAAAGGTTGCTTAAAATACGTTGCTAAAAGTACTTTTATCATCCGTTGGTTGACGTGTTGATTAAAATTCATTCAATATATGTAGAAAGTTAGGCGTTGTATAAAAGTAAAAAAATCCCCAGCGTTGAGCAATTCGTCGAAAACAATTTCCTTAAAATGTTAGTGGAAACTGTTTCTGTTGCTAAAATATGTTGCGTAAAAATATTCCACTTTGGCAACTGTTGCATGAGCATTGAGGACAATCACGCAACAGTTGATGCAAGTTACGCACATGTTGTCCAAAAAACCAATTTCGTGAGCTGTTGCATACTTGAACAACTGATGAGTGAATATAATTACCTAACTTTTGAGTAACTAGAATTGTTCAACTGTTGGTTGTGTTGGGCAAATTTTACTTAACAGTTGAGCGGTTGCATACTTGAACAACGTTGTGTAAAATGTTGAGTAAATATTTAAGCAACCTTTTTGCAGCGCAGGACCACAATTAGATTTATTCTGTCTTGGCATCCAAAACGGAATACACTGACAAATAATTTAAAATTGCCATCCTTGTTTGACATATATTTGTTTATGAATATCATTTCAACGGTGGTATAGCGACGTCACTAGCGATGAATATTGAATAGTCGATTTTTATAGCCAAAAAATACACGACATGGACATATACTGAATAGTTCATGTCATGTGATCTGTTTTGCACCAAAAGAATCACATAAATATGTTTATGTATTATATAATATGGACTATTTATACCTTCATACCCAGATAGCAAGACTACGTTTGGCAAACGTTCACAGTAAAAACACCATTGATAAGAGATGTCAGATATCATGTATAAGCCTATAATAGTTTAATAGCATGTTAAAATAAATTACAGATTCACTACCGAACGGGAATAGTGTATGTAGCCATGGAGGAATACTAAGGAGGACTTACTCTTTTAGAAATCGAGAATAGTGTGGGCGCCCTCGCAAGAATGTAGGACAATCCAGTTAAGGTCTGAACTCCATAAGACTGCCAAAGTTCCGCCTAAAGTTAGCCTGCATTGCCGTGGCGTTTTAACATTACGTGTATCATTTGTATGACTGTTTCGGCGCGAGCCCGTAAGAGCGTAATAAGTCTTATACTCTTCTGATTTGAAGAATGGTTCGTTACAATAGACTTATAAAAGATCTTTGCAATAGTCTACGCTGAGACTAATAAAGAGATAAGAAGCACCCATTCATACCTGCCATGTGCAGCGATCCATCTCACCGCGACATTGCTATAGTTGATGGCCAATCGATTATCATCATTCAGTTTAATCGGTATCACGACCTCATCCTTTGAGTAGTAGCGCGCTATTTTGAACAGTGTTATCCACACGTGTATGAAACTTTTCTAATATTAAATTAAATTTACCCTGTCCGCGTCAATATTTTTAGACTTTTCCAAGTCTTTATTTACGCTAAACGGGGATAGGGTTGTACGAAAGTTGAATTGAAACGTAAACGTGTATCTATGTATTTTATAGTGTAAAGTGTGTGTGGGTTTTTATTTAATTTCTTGTATGAATATCCGGGACGAATATTTCGTTGGCGCTATTGCATAGCTAGATATGGACACACCAGAAATGATAAGTATCGGCGCACGCGCGTTTAGAAATTGAAACTACAATGCAAGAGCTTGTTCAAAGGCTAACCCCGCCCGGACGAAACGGTAATAAATTCCCCAAGTCCTGTAGCCCCAGTTGGATTGTCCATATTTTGGTCGAACAAAACAACACTTCAAAGTTCAAACCTTAACTGGATTGTCCCAAGTTCTTGCGAGGGCGGTATCACAAGTGTGCGAGGTTCAGGTTTTTTTCGTGAGAAACATATGGTCACGTTTTTTAACCTGGGGTACATTTGTGTTACATGGGTATATTTCATGAAATTTCCTCCTTTTGCAGTTTCAGTAGAATATATCAAAATGTTTACATCTAAAGGGTATGAAACCATATATATTTAGAATGCTTATAACCTAAGGATTGTAAATATGCGAACTAGAAATCAAATATACAGGGTGACCTAACATTATACAGGGTGTAACAATTGAAGTTTTATACAAAATGATGATTTACTTTTTTTCTTCCACTGTCTATATGCAGGAGCTATATGAAGGCTAGGGACGTTTTTATTGTGTTTGAGTAAATTACCCATCCAGCCATATGCAACATTAATTGGCCAGCTTATTAGGAAATATATATACAGGGTGGTCAAAATACGCAATTTCAAATACTGAAAAACCCCACTAAATTAGACAAGTGATCAAATATATTGCAATGAGCCTAAAAGAGATACAGTTGTGATCAGGTTTGAGTGTTAGCATTAAGGTCATTAAGGTAAATCATCACCATGACATTAAAAAGTACTGTTTCGCGTGATAATTTAATATACAGGGTGGTTCATCCACAGATTTCAAAATTAATTAATTAGCTTAATTAATACTTTAAGTAAATGGTGTAAAGCATGCTTATATCATTTAGAACCAAGATGACATCAAGCCTAAGTATAAGAAAGCTATAAATTACAGGACAGCACTCCATTTTCACCCATATATTACACAGCAATTCCTTCCTCCTCCTCAACCACCCCCGACTAATCATACTTAACGAGCTATATTAATCAAATCGAAAGTGATAACAAGAAATCCTCTTCAGATTATTAAAGGGTATTAAATTATCTTTAAAATAAGCCCAAACATAAGTCAATCTGATAGAGGGTTACAAAAATACCAAAGCCTAAAGACAAAAATTCCATTTGCACCTAATATTACACAGCTATCCCTACTCCTCCTCCACTTCCTCCTCCTCCACTTCCTCAACCACCCCCGACTAATTATGCTTAATGAGCCGTATTAATTAAATCATAAGAGATAGGTTTTTTTTCTTTTCAGATTATTTAAGGGTATTAAATTGCCTTTAAAACAAGCCGAAACACAAGTCAATCTGATAGAGGGTTACATAAATACAAAAGATTAAAGATCAACAAACAAAAAAAATGTAACAAAACCACCTTTTATGGGTGCCCAGGTTAAAAAACGTGACCATAAGGTCTATGTACAATGACTTGATCTACGATGTTAATTTTTCATTGGCCGTTTCTCCATCCTGTTCTCGGCATTTAGCCGGTTCCATCTGTGTTAAGAATTGTTTCCATCAGATTTGCACGTTGTATCGGAGTGACAGCCGCCGAGAATCTCAGTAGCAGGGGCCTGATGTAGCTGCATCGCCTATAATTCCCATTACAAGTTACCGGTTCACTATCGGGAGGAAGTGATGTATGTAGCTCTGCTGCATCGCCCAGAATTCACATTATTTTGCCTACTGCGTGTTGCTATACCAAAAATGCTCAATATATAATAAAAACTTGACACAAATAAAATACCCAACATATGGCTATATTTGATAAATTCAGCAACAGCTGCTATACAAAAATGCTCAATATATAAAAACAATCACAAATTAAGCAACAGTCACAAAATGCCCAACAAATGGTTAATTATTAATACCCAACTGTTGTGTAATTAAAACTGGAATTGTTCATCTGTTGGTGAAAACATGTTATCCAACGGTATACTTTGTTTGTTCTTGTAGTTAGGCGATGGCGTACCATTCTCTTGAATAAATAAAACTGTGATATTCAATCTTTTTGTCATGTGCTTATTCTCTACACAATATGTAGGCTTATTGCGTAGGATACTACAACTTAAAGGGACATTAAGTGGTGTTGAAAATTGTAAATGTTTAAAAATTTACTTCAGAATTCAAGATGAACATTAAAAATTGCCATTAGTGTTGTTTCTACTAACAAAAACACAGCAAAACTTGATTAAAACAATATCATCGCTATTTATTAAAAAACGCCCTCTATGCAAATATCGTTCGCGTTATGTATCACGCGTATTGCAGGGGGATACTGTCGGACGTAAAATGCTCGTCCCGGCTGTACGAGTATTTTTGAATCGACGTTTTCTTGTACAAAGAGGGCTGATTTTTCTTAATCCTTATAATCCTTACATCTCTGAGTGTCCCTTTAAAAGCAATATGATGCATAGTGGACAAAGGCCTTCAAATTAGAGTGATTTTACAGGTTACAGGTATTTTTGCCCAAAAATATTTATTTTTGATGGTTTCCATGGTAACAAGCAATAACCAAAGTCCAATTGACACAACCAATCCCCGAACCAATCCATCTAGAATGTTATAGAGTACAAAATGGTGAAATCTCGTGGTAAAAACCTCATAAATAGTTGATTTAGAACAATTTCACTAAATCTTCTTTTTCCCCATCATGTTCACAACATGTACATGTATATAGTGTTTGGTAAAAATGTGTGAACATTTTTGGAAAAGGAGTGATTTTGACATATATGTTAGTCAAACCGCCATTTAACCAGTTTCCATGGATACCACTAAAGATTGAAAGGCAAATGTGCCATCCAAATTATGTATAACTGCAGATGATACTTAAAGCAATATCATGACGAATAGTTGACATAAACCTCCAAATAAGAGTGATTTTAAGGGTATATTTGCCCAAAAATGTAAATTTTTCATGGTTTCCATGGTAACAAGTAATAATCAAAGTACAACTGGCACAACCAATTGATCTAAAATTATATGTTATAGAGAACAAATTGGTGAAATCTCTGAGTATAAATCTCAAAAATAGTTTTAGAGCAATCAAAACATCCGTCTGTGCCAATTTTCATGCTTCCTACCAGAAGTGAACATCTTTGCCATTTTTTGTTACATATCGGCTCCACTAACGATTTTTACTTTATTAACTGTAACCATGACACTTCCCCCGTGAAATAACGCAACTAAAGCCGATTGAATACAATGCATAGTTTCGCTAATCAGTTTTTCCTTTTACATATTGTTTTTTTTGTAGATACTGACAAACAGGAAAGTAATCAGGGGCGGTTATTCAATGATCTCTTATCGAACTACAATTTTGGTTCCTATATGCGGCCTGTAAGCAACACATCTACAGCGACCACTGTCATACACCGTATGCTGGTTCAAGAATTGATTGATTTGGTGAGAATCTTTCAATAATCCTATTAAGCTTTCGACCTGAGGTAATTTTAACAATAAATCAGGAGTTTTAAGACCAGGAAGGAGTCAGACATATACGTCCAGTGTCTTTGTAATTCTTGTAAACTTCATTTCGTTTGTTCATGTAATTAACCAGTGACTTTCAAATTACGGGGACGCTTAAGCCTGTATTTCCTATTGAAGCTATGTGTGTCTCGGATTAAAATCGATCATAAGAAAGCATCATAGGAGGCCACGTAGCCTCTAGCGCTGACATGAATATAAACCCCTCAACAGTAATAAATAACCCGACACTCTCACTCCCAGAAACTATAGTGAATTCATCGAAGAGCGATCTTTGGTGATTGGATGGGCAGGGTGATGAGCAAAAATAAGATGTACTGTCTTCTCTGGCGTATATTTGCAAGTTGTCGAAGGATCCAATTTTATTCCAACTTCCGGTCGAACCTCATCTATAACATGTATAATGTTGCCTTATGCAATATACACAACACATGCATATTATTAGCAGTAGTGTGTACATTCAAACATCAAACAAATATCAAACAATTTGCGCATTATTTGAAATCAAAAGGTTTTGAAATCGTCACCTGTGATTTCGGCATTATGAATAGAACCACACAGCTGAAAACGATCGAAAGTGGTGAACTTAGAAGATTTACCACAACGCAGGAGGCCACAATTATGTTTTATTTGCTTTTTTTTTGTAATTTCAGTAACAGTAACAAGTAAACACCTTTCCAATTATTCCTCAAAAGCAGCGATCATGGACATACTGTGTAGCATTGAAAGCGAAGTACCAACATCAAGAAGTTTAATTAAAGGCTGAATTGCAGGAATGGTTGACAAAACATAACATTTATTACTCAAATTCACTGAAGAAACATCAACTTTATGATTATCATTAAAAAGTACAAACCACGGAACTTTAGAACAGACTACCACAATATCACTGCGATTAATATCCGGATGAAATCATTTGGGCTAACATCAAGGGATACGTCGCCAGAAATAACAAACATTATATATTTGACAAACAGACTGGCGGAGAACTTGTATTGGATAAATTATCACATATCAATATCATATAGAATTTGATTAGGTACTCATAAGCAGTAGGTAAATCAATTAAACATTATCATGGTACAACTTGGCAAGTGTATGTGTTAACATAATGATTTTCTATTATGGCTATTTTTCATTCAAACTGATTCCGAAGATTCCATAGATATATTCGTCAGAAAATAGCCTCCTCTCCCAGTCAATGGAACGGCTGGTTGACGTCATTGGAAGATCGGTCTCAGACGGATCGACTATAGTATCGATCTGAAACGATACATTTATTGTCCCGAGTGCTCGTGGGTTCGGTGAAACCGTTGTATGAAATACTCTTTAAAAATAGTTACGTAAATCGAGTCGTTGAGAATTCATGCAATAATGTTAGTTGTTCAAAATGTTTGACGGATTTGGATTTGAATTTCCGCTGTCGCGTGTTTGTCTAAATATAGTTTAATATATCATAACACATAGATTAAGAGACAATTTGTTGTCGCAACAGACTATTCTCGCGAAATTACGAATTTGAAAATAAAATAATGAGGGGTCTCGGGTACCAACAGTGGTCCAAACAAGTATTACACTTTTCCATGGCGGAATAGTCAACATTGGGGAGACATTTATAGCGATAGTATTCGCATACTTTTCTTAGATAACAATATCTTGGTTGTACATAAATAAATAAAGCTCACATTAAGAAATTACAGCAGATACCATTAAACATTAGTCAAAAACATGTTTGTCCACATAGCAAGTTAAAAGGGGCACCGTTTTCATATCATCGGGCGAGGAGTAGCCCAAATTATGATGATCCTTTCCCCTGAAGAAAGTTAGACTTTAAACTTGTCCTTCGGTGAAACCATTATTTACCTATGAATTCCCATTGCTAAAGCCTGCGCACAAATTTATTTGCTTATATTCTGGAACATGTGCACTGTGCAACTCCGACGGGTATTTGACACACATTAACTCAATTGGAAAGCAATGTCGATCCCATCTTTTGTACCAATATGGTAAAGCACCATTCATTTTTGTATGTTGTTTGTTTTCAGGACGTACTACACCAAAGAATAACAATCGGCACTTTACTAAAACAGGTGAGTGTAGTCTTTAAAAAAAATCGACTATGCGACAATGCCATAAAAATGTTGAATTGTTTTTAAATGTTGACCAAAAAGTGCAAATAATGTGATTGTTTAAACCTCAAAAATGCTCTTTTGGTCAAAAATATAAAAAATAAACATTTTTTGGTCAAAAAAACCCCAAAAAGCCTTCCTAAAGAGGTGTCTTAAGATGATTCTGGTAAAAAAAATTGTACCAAAAACTGATTTTGCTACGTTGCCAACCAAAATAAATGATAATATTAAATCAAAAAAGTGATTAGTGGGTAAAAAAAAAAGAAAAAGAACAGCTGTTTTAGTGACATTAGACACCAAATATGGATTCTCTGACTCATTTCGTTTCCAAAAATGTATACTTTTATTTATACATCATATTTAATAGTTCAAATGTAACAGCGCTTGATAAAGTTCATATAATTATGGGTAATGACCTTCAGTTTGAGGTCAATCACAAAAAGCCCAGCCCTTAACATGCTTAACATGATATTATTCATAACTCTTAAAAGGTGTTTTACTTTAATTTTATCATTTCAGACATGGCAGGATGAGATTCTACGTTGGAATGCCACAGAATACGGCGGCATCAAGACTATTCATCTACCCTCTGATTACATATGGATACCTGACATCACACTACATAGAAAGTAGAACCACAAATCTCGTGACGTAGACACTATAATGGCTATTAATGTAAACGTTGCCTGAAATAAGCCTATAATTTGGTCTAAAACTAGACATTTCAATTATAAAATAAATATTTCCAAATTCAAGTAATCGTCTACCACAATGCATCGCTTACAAAACGCGCAATTAACAGACTACAATTTATAAAAATAGTCTGCCACAAAGCTCGCTCCCAAAATTAGCAGACGACATTTTACACAATCAAGAGCACGAATCAGGATGTCACATTTGTATACAAAAAAAACAATAAAAACTTGGCAAAATATTACTCATTGAATGTCCCCACTGTTTTTTCCATCAATTACGTGTAAAACTAAATTACGCATCGCCGCCTACGCTCATGCAATTTTGATCAAGCGAATATTTTTAGATACACAATAATCGGTACAACTCGCCAACATGTAATTTATAAAACACCATCCTACGCCGTAATTATAGACATTCCGTATTATTTATGCAATAGGCCCCGTTATATCTCAACGAGTATAATAGATGAGATAACAACTGCATGTATAATAATATCGCAATTTAAAATACATGCAATATAATATTAAATTTCCTTCCAAAACACGCCGCGACCGGCCTGTCTAAACTGTTCGCTTATTGCTATTTTACAACTGCGCACCCACCCCCTCCCCGCCGTTTGGATCAAATTCTAATAAGAGATTTGAGCATTTGAACATTGCTCTAATCACTCAAAATCGGTCACATTCACCGCTATAGGTGTTACTCCCACCTACATTAGCACTTATTTATCAATTACACTGTAATAAGAAATGTAAGAGAAATTTCAGTGCCAAAAGTGCTCTGCGATCGACCATTTATATAACGTTGTATTCACTGTAACGATGTATTCATTAATAAAAGAATGTCGCTATGACCTAAACGAGAAAATGTAACAAAGTAAGTGAATAATTATAACTGTTGGATATCTACGGTACTTGCACTCCACGGATGTTTCCAAGATGGCGATGGATAAAACAGACCGTAACAACAACAACTCTTTGACCTATAACATCCCTCACTGTACATTCAATAGGACACATTTGTAATGCATTATCATTGTATGCACACATCATGGAATAATTGCATAACAATAAAAGCCTATCACACAATATAAAGAATGTTTGGAATGTCAAAAACATTTGTATTATCACAAACAGTGGCCGCAATCCTGAGACTTGGTATGGGGTATGAATAATTTTGAACAGGCATAAAAACACAATTCTTGTTCAATTCTATTGTTATGCAAAATATGTTGAGCCCGAATATATTGATTTGTACTTGCAAACTAATTGTCTTTAATGTAAAGCGAAAGTTCCACCATTTCAGCTGATATAGATATGAGAACATCGCAAAAAACTCATATTTTTCAAAGGGTATGAATAATTGTGGGCTTAACTGTATGTTCATTTTATTTTTAAAATTCATTGACATTTGATTTGGTCTAGCAATTCGAATTATTCACAATTTTATTTCAAAAATATTTTTTAAGGTCTAAAAGTTAAAAAACAACTACTATGCGGCCTAAACGTGCGATTGGTAACACTATGTATACAATCGTAGCTGTAATTTCTCTAATCTACGCTTGTTGTCGTCGTTGACGAAACGAATTACAATAGTTTTTCGTAATGAATCTAAATATTATATTTCTACAAACTTCTAACCATAACAGTTAATATAACTGTTTCAATCGTTCCGAAAATGGTTATGAAGTTGCTACTTTTGAACACACAGCAAGGAATACGCCCATACGAGGGCCATTATCGATTATTTATTGAAGCACTTAAAAAGGTCACAGTAGCAAACAGTGGTTTTGTGTCTCAGTCAATAGAAAGACCAATTAATTATAGCAACGCTCGAGTAGAATTTTGAAATCGATTGGGTAGATGACGTTAACATACTCAAATGATTGTGCATTCCAATCATAGATATAGTTTAAAAATTGATGGAGGGACGTACGGGCTTAGTTTCTTAAAATAGTTCTGTTACTTTGTCAATGCATTGGGTAGTCATATTGAGAATGTTACAATCATATTGAGCATACGAGTATGTTTCGACGCCACTCATAATTCATGCGTTGATACTTTTCAGCACAATACAAGCGCTATCGATCGAAGCAGAGCGTAACAAAATAGCAGCGCCCTGTATGGCGCTCAAGGGCGACCACGGAGACCTTATTCCGCTCTAACCATTGTCCGAATGCGTCCTCACGTCCTTTACGTCCTTTCAAATATTAAATAAAAATGATGTTTTAATGCAAAACAAATACAGGAACTTATTTCCTGCAATTGTATGGGTCAATATGTGCATCGTATTCTTCTTTCGCAATTTATTTTTGCGTGGGTTAAAGATTTTTAGATGAATTTACCTTAACTTGACCAGACGGGGAATTGAACCCAGGACCTCTGTATTCTAAGTCTGACGCTCTATCGACTGAAGTAGATGATGATGTCAAAGTGTTATGTGTTACTAAATATGGCTTTATTAAATTCTAACTAAAATATCGATGAGATATTGGTGAAATAAGTATGTAAATGTTGATATTGGTATGAAAAAAGCATAAAGTTAATGAAAATAGTGAATTATAATGCTATATTATTTCAAGGAAGACCGACGTGTGAAGGTCGGGTTGCCGATGTCGGCAATACGTTGAAAAATTGACATTGATAATAATTTTTCGTTGAAGTTATTCAGCAACCAACGGCCTGATCTAGGGCTGAGCTTGGTCTATTATCGGGACAGTAAGTATGTTTCATTGTCGAAACTGATATTCCCCAGGCTGGTTAGAGCATTTATTTATCATTTTTTTTATTTATGAATTTTGAACTACCGTATTGAGTTCGAGAACAGTAGCTCTTATGCCCTGCCACGGCGTCGGTGACGTTATTTTTTTTTTCATTTTCAATGCAATTGTTTATTTACCTGTATGTACACGTATAAGGAGTTGCACATTATTTTTAATTTGAAACAAGCTGTTCTGCAGTTTGCCGATGTCATAGCCATCTTCTGAAGGTTCTCAGCGGCCTATATAGCCGATATCCATTCAACAGTTAGAACGCCGACACATTCTGTACTTGGCCTTAAGACGTCCTTGAAACGTCAGTGGACCGACGTATAATGTAGGCCATGTTTGACCAACGTAAGGTGGTTAGGCCGACGTTTAAAAGATATCCATAATAAGACTTAAGTTAATCCCATTATTTACATTTCTCGGCGACGGTAGGCCGACGTCAAATTGACAGCATTGAGCCGACGTTCTACTGTTGGGCTAAAGACGACCTCCATACAACGTTATTGAGCCGACCGTTGCGAACCGCGTTTTTCCAACGTCGAGCCGACGTTTAGAGGACATTCCTAATACGACCCACATAATTACGTGTTTTTTGCCGACCTACAACCGACATCCATACAACGGTAGTAGGCCAACGTACTGTATCCGACGTATACCTGATGTTCTGACGACGTCAATAGATTGACGTTTTGTAAGCCCATAAATGCCAACGTTATACCGACGTTTAATGGACGTCCCGAATAAAACACGACGTCCAGCCGACTGTACTGACCAAAAGCCGACGTCGGGCCGACGTATCTGTGTTATCTGGGTATAAAATTGTTAAAGTACTTACGTAACGAAGTAACCCTGATACTACTGTGCTTTATGTTGCATGCTTGATCCGACATGTAACACTTCGAGGGCTCATAAACAAAAGGTCTCATCTCCATTTTTTCAAAAATCAGATTTTGGTATCAAAATGTTCAGAATGAAATTCTCTTTCCCGTAACACACATCCTATTTCCAAAACACAACCCCTTTCAAAGGTATAGCCAGCACCACAAAGCCTCATCTCTATCTCCCAATGTGTTTAAAAATCTTCAATAGACTTTTTCTCAAAATGGTCAAAATGGAGATAAGGCCTTTTGTTTCTGAGCCCTCGACTTGTTATTTATGTTTATTATACATGCTTACTCCTCACTCTTTTTCAAGTACTGATCCAGAATTTGAACACGTGAAGCCAACTAGTGCAGCGATATCTAACGACGGAACTGTAAATTGGTTTGCGCCAGCTATATTCACCTGTGCATGTGGCATACATGTACGCTATTTTCCGTTTGACACCCAGTATTGTACCTTTCAATTTGGCTCCTGGGCATACAATGGACTGGAAATTGATTTGCATCCAGCAAATGGTAGCGATGCCGAGCAGAATAGGTTAGTTATCAAACTTATAAAGGTACCCTCGAATTTTGATACCATGTTCACTTCATAATGTCCATTATCTGATTATTAGAGATATATTCTCAGTTGTCACTTGTCAGCTATGTTAAACTTTATTAATTTGTAAAAAGTCATCTCAGGAAGGACATTTTGGTGTACATGGGGGATTTATCATTATTGTTGACGGAAATAATAACGTGTGTGTTTTTGTTCTACTCCGATTTCTGGAACCTTGAGGATCCGTTTGTTCCTCGTATTCAACAGTTGAAAACAACTATCGAAACAAAATATTTCTAACAAAATATCAGCCTTGATCAGGCTTCAAATTATTTAATAGGGTATAGTAGTCCGGGCCAAAGTAATATTAATTAAAGTCCGGGGACTCAATGAAGCCCGATGCATACTCCATTTCGCGGACGCGAATTTGTCGCCGCGTCAAATTCGCTCCCGCTTCTTTCGCGACAAATTCCGTTTATACTCCACGCGATAAATCAATCTTCGCCGTTGCCAAAACCGTGGTTTACAGTTGCCGTTACTTGTTTTACGATGAATTTAGGGATTTATTTAGAGGGATATAAATCCACGAATGTTTTGGAAAGGAATTTTAGTGATACTTTCACAAGCAGGTAATGATGCTTGAACACATTGAAAATTAATTAAAAAGATGAGGTGGTCTTGGAAATAAAAAGGGGGCAAATGGCCATAATAAAATTAAGTAATTTTGATGTTAACAAAATTGTATTTAGCTCTATAGATAGGTACGTAATAACGCATTGGACGACCCTTCGAAATATAGACAAACTTTTTTTGGGCTTTGTTATTTACAACGAAAACTATTTATTCTATTATAGGCCTACAATACATGTATGAACCACATTTCATTAAAGTTATATGATTTCGGTTCTTACCTTCACTTCCTACATAATTGGCTATTGTCTGCCATAAATTATTCTTCTTATTTATGTCTTTGTAGTCCCTCCGCTGTAGATCATATAGATTTGGGTAATCGTGTACCGCATTGATGAGTTTCTCTTTAAATGCATCCATGTTGAATGAAATTGGGGATTTTCAACAGCATGGTTCTGGATGGGATAACCCCTTGACTGGCAAGCCCAGCCGCCAATCAGAATCGTTTGTCGCGCGCGAATTGTAGCTAGAGTTGAATTATTTTAACTCTAGCGAATTTGTCGCGCGAAAGGTTTTTCTTTCGCGGAGGTACGATTTTCTTTCGCGAAGGTCGTAAAATTCGACCCAAAAGTTGTCGCAGCGACAAATTCGCGTCCGCGAAATGGAGTATGCATCGGGCTTTATCCTATTTATATTGTTAGTGTGATTAAATAAGCATCCACAATAAAGCAACAATTCGTTACCCGCCCTTTGCCGACCTGCTAACAGGCCCGGGTGAAGCCAGGCCGGTGTAACCAGTACCAACGTAGTGATCGCCATTGAGATACCATCGCCGGAGAACGAAGTTCGATTGAGGGCGCTTGCGCCTAGACAGCTATATCTTGTTGTATCCTACGCTTGCGCCTAGACAGCTATAGCTTGTTCTATCCTACGCCATTTGTATTTAGCACGCTGTATTCGGCTCCATATGTGGAAGGGTGGGATTTCCGTGTAAGAAACACCAGATGCTACTGACAGTCTCCAGACTGCCTATTTTGAATATTTTTAGAGGCCTGATCAAGGCTAACAAAATATCAAACTTTACACATTACATGAAGTGCTAGTATCTGGGTAAGCATGATAAGCCTACCTCAACATCACTCATCACGCATGGACAATATTGTTCTCCTCCCTGTTTTTAAGAGTAATTTAATCTTAAGCTCAATCCAGGCTATATCGAGTTTGGTCTTATATCATGTATATTGGCAATTTTCAAAAAAAAACATTTTGATAATTTGTAGTAGGCCTACATGTACTATTTATTTTATGGACACCCGGTATATCGTTCAAAAATGTTGAACGACAATAACGTAAATATTGAAAATGTACATACTGTGTTTACATGAATACATAATTTAAACCATGTATATTCTTTGTCTCATTCAGTTTTCTAAAGGATGGAGTCTGGGATCTCCAAGAGGTTATCACAGAACGGGAGGTTATCAAATATGCTTGCTGCCCGGAAACCTACCCAGAGGTGTCGTACACATTGGTCCTACGTCGGCGGTCAAGCTTTTACGTTTTGTACCTCATAGTACCGTGCATATTTTTATCGGCGCTATCCGTGTTAGTGTTCTACCTTCCGGCAGAATGCGGCGAGAAGCTGTCATTGTCTATTACTAACTTGCTGGCCCTGGTGGTGTTTGACCAGTTAATTGCACAGTCCATGCCACCAAATGGAGATGATGCACCACTTATTGGTAAGTATAAAACCAAATGTTCACGAAAAACCCAGGTCAAAATAAGTCCAATTAATTTAGCAAATGTAATACTTCGTGACATTGTTTTTATTAACATTTGATTGTTCTACAATTACGTTAAAACGATTTTTTTTACTAGGCCTGTCCATTATTGAGATCATGATCGACATTACACGATTTGTCATCATGTTCTCGTTGTGTTTTGTCATGATATTTTATATTTAATTAGTAGATTCTTGCCTCGTTATTAGAGAAAATGCTTAAGAATCAGATTAGATCAACCATTGATTCATACAGCACAAACAAAATTAATCGGATATTTCGCAATTCGTTTGGCTTTAATCTCTAAAACATTTCATTATCAATTATTTGTTTTCATTAACCTATCTACCCGGGCGTATTTTCGGGAATAAGAGGGATCAAATGTTGGTGAAAACCAGGATCGCCGGGGATCGAACTGGGGCCACGCGTCTAAATCTATAGCGCCTAGTAAAAGATTGCGCAACGGGGTCAGCTTGACACACTAGTAATTTAGGGTAATAAGTGGGTAAATTATACAAATTACATTGTTTTATTGTGTGTGTAGCGGACTTCTTTCTGGCCATGATCACAATGGTATGCCTGTCTGTCGTCACGACCGTAGTCGTTATCCACGATAGCGCAAAGACCGTAGCCGTTCCACGCTGGATTCGCTTTATATTCCTACGCTGTCTTGCACGCATACTAGGCATGTACAAGCCAGAATTGGATCAGGAGCCTGCTGCGATACAAAAGCTACACGTGTCATCTACGATGGAATGCGCCTTAAATGGGTTAAAAGGAGATGGGGAAGATAGGTTGACGGACAAGGAGAGTGATCAGCAAAACGGAGGTTTCGCCTTGCCTAGTTCAGTCATTGATGATCTACACTTTATACGGACATCTGTTGAGGAGAGTGCCAAATATGAGCTGATTGTGCAACAATGGAAGCATTACGGCTTAATTATAGATAGATGTCTGCTCTTGATCTTCTTAACATTTGCCACAATCACGTCAGTTGTTTTAATTATTCGCGCTAAAGGACCCCCGGGGCACGACTATTGATTATTGAAGGACGTTCGAGATATCCAAAACACAAACACGGTTTATTATGATCCTATTGTCTGTTGTGATACTCTTCTTTTAACATATGGCCATGTGTTTTGAACTCGCCACCCTTACCGTTGCATGTCCAGATTTTTACATTTTACACCATCTGAGATTCGAATTAGCATATCGCAATAACAACTTGTTCTACCCCATAAAAATTAATATCACAAGGAATCCAAATATGCTATGCGTTGTGATTAATAATGTTAAAACAAATCGATTTTTTTTCATATTTTGATTTAAGCTCAATAAAATTTGTATACCTATCCCTGAATCATAATGTTACTGTGCATATTAGTACCTCATGCAGTTACCCATCAGAACATAATGGTTGTCAATGGTAACTTGGTAACATATTCTATATTCTATAAACGGCATTTTTGAATTCCCCTATTTGAGAGCTTTCCAAAAATGTATAACTCTGCTATCATCGGTTGAATACTTTTTTTGCTATAGTAATGTATGTAAAACCGATGAATTAGCAAGTTCACTGTGTAGCGAATAGGGAAAAGCCAAGGACAATGCATTCGACTCATGATTACAACAGTTACATAATAGTTGTCACGTTTGTTGAAGCAGAATCTTATAGAATATAAAATTATCTATAAAATGAGAGCAAAATCATGTTTCTACCATACAGGAATGAGGAGTTATTGTAAATTGAACGTATAATTGGGATCTTTTTCTATATTACCCATAGAGATTGTAAGCAGCGCCACCGCCACCGCCGCCATCGCCACCGCCACCACCCCTGACTTTCACAATTAATCATATCTCAGCCAAACAGTTATAGAAATACTTGATTTATTCACACAATGTAGCTAGATAAATAGGCTTTCAAATGACACCTCAACCATTGCTCTACCACATTTAGTTGTTGAGTTAAAAGAGAGATGGATGATTCGTCACCAAAAATGCAACGCCACCACCCTTATTGGGTGGTGAGTTCAAAACACATGGCCATATTACTTTGGTAAACTATCGATTGGATGGCTGCCTTTTGAAGCCGGTTTGTCCGGTTTTGGTAATACGAATCGTGCAACTGCAAATAATGCCGGGTGTCCTATAAAACGGTGCACGTGTTCCACATCATTACCATATGATTACTGGGCGTGGGGTGGGGGGGGGGGGGGGGGGGGCGTTTTTAGTATCATTGGTGATTAGGCAAAAGGGTCGGGGGGGGGGGGGGGGAGACGGAATAAAGACTTGATTTCAAGTCTAGTTTGTCCGGTGTTGGGAATACGTATCGTGCAACTGCAAATAATACAGGAAGTCCTATAAAATGGTACACGTGTTCCAAGTCATTACCATATGATTACTGGGTGTGGGAGGCGGTTGTAGTATCATGGGTGGATAGGCAATAGGGTCGGTGGCGGGGGAGACGGAATAAGGACGTGTGGCCAAATGGAATCAGCGCTAGGACCATAAACATGAGGTTGTGAGTTCGAGCCCCGCTAGGTTCAACGTGTTTATATCCTTGGGGAAGGTATTTAGTCTCAATTGCTTCGTCGACCCAAGCGAAAATTGGGAAGCTGTTAGGGGATATTACAATCTAAATGCTGATACATTGTGCGCCGTGTTGGTTGCCAACTTGTAATTGATATGAAGTGATTCTGACGATTTCCTAATGGCAGCAAAAACCTTGGTTCGGAAGTCACGTTAAATGGTGTTCCCGTGAATCGGAAGAGCTATACCCGAGCTAATAATACAGGATGTCCAATAAAACGGTGCACGTAATCCACATCATTACCATATGATTACTGGGCGTGGGGGGGGGGGGGGGGGGGGGGGGGGGCGTTTGTAGTATCATGGGTGGATAGGCAATATGGTCGGTGGTGGGGGAGACGGATTAAGGACTTGATTTCAAGTCTAGTTTGTCCAGTGTTTGGAATACGAATCGAGCTGCAAATAATACAAGATGTCCTATAAAATGGTGCACGTGTTCCATGTCATTACCATGATTACTCACATCAAACACTCAGTATTTGGAATTAACGTTTCTATAAGCTAGTAGATAATTTAGTTGGCTTCCAAATGCCGTTGGTTTAATTATAATTACGCTTGCCAATCTAACGATATGCTTGATCGATAATGGGCACTTAAAGACGGGTGTGTGCCAAATTTTAGGAAAAATAGATACTTGCGAAAAGAGTCATTTTGCTCATTTAATAATCAGTATTTGTCCAATTGATGTTTATTTGATCTTCAAGATGACCTAATAACCTTTCAAATGCCGTGTGTCTTCATTGTTTTATCAAATCAAACAATATGTTTGATAAAAATTGATCACTACAAGTGAAATGTGTGTTATTTTTATGAAGAATAATTCAAAGCGTTAAACATAACAGCAATTTTACACATGGATGATTTCTTTAAACAACTGGCACAACTTTGATTTTGCTTGCTCATGGTCAAACAAGCATATATTTTTGATAGCCTCAAGCAAATTTGACAAAAAATAACGGCTTAGATAGGTCATTTAATCATCTTCAAGCTCGTACAGTCAACACATACAAAATGTTTAATTATGAAAATTACAATTTCACAAATATTGTTTTCTTCTAAACGTGGCACAAGGCCGATTATGAGTGCTCGTTGTTGATTAAACATACCATGAGAATTTGAAAAGTAATTGCAATCAAATAAAGGGCAATTAAAAGCCAAATAAATCACCTTCCATACAATATAAAGATTACAACCAAATAAAAATTCCTTTAAAAAGGAAAAGAGGCGGTCATATAAATTTAAAGAAACAGACAGCAGAGTGTGATATAGGTAACACAAAGAGTGGTTAGTCATAAGTTTTATTTATCAATATAACATGAATGGAAATCACTAACTAATGTTAACCCTAACCCCCCTGAGTGCTAAAAAATGCTAATCCAAAGTCCCTCTCCAAACGCATGCGCCGTCGGTTTTCGATGACGTAGTCAACCGAGCCTATATACTGCACGAATGTGTAGCTGAGGGCCGTGGCTTAGTGGTTGGAAGGTGGGGCTTGAGAACGGAGGGTCCCCGGATCGAATCCCGGCAAGTTCCCGGAGATTTAGTTGGTGTTATTTCATCGAAAATTGTGATCCCGGTCAAAAATCCTAAACCGGGGTTAGGGTTAATAATACTATAAAAAGTCAGGACAATGTTGACGAGTCAAAACATTAAAGGCTTTTGGAATCAAGTATGTTACATCTTAGAGCTGGTTTATCACGTTGGCATTTTACCACAGATAAATTGGTCATAACCTGTTAATTGTTGACTGACAGTTTAATGGAGAAATTGTAACTTTGTCAATTCCCCAAAAGAACTGGGTATGGCTAGAAACCCACAGTGGTAGCTTGCCTTTAAAAGGTACTTTATTTCTGATATGCTTAAAGGTAAAGTACGGGATCTTATATGCATATTTTGTTTTTAAAGAAGATAGATTTTCTTGCAGATTTACATTTCTGATCATAAAGCGCGAATATATTCTAGACAAGTTTATAAATCTATGAGCATTATACAATATGTGTTTTATGGTTTTTAAGGGTTGAAAACAGATTGGTTGCACGATCAGTTGAAATGTTGTCTAACAAATATGATTTTGATTATGATTGTTTCAATCTGTAACTTTGAACGTAAAATGAAGTGGCTTTGTTAAAGATTGTCTACAACCAATAAATTTGCGTATTTCTATTTAGCTTAGCACGTTCGTATATATAAAAATGTTATTGTTTACATCCTTAAGCATTATTTTAACAGTAACAATAAGTACATCAGATGTTCATATAACTTTGCCTTAATTAGTATTATGTGATATTTTCCATAGGACGCCCTCAATCCTCGAAAAAAATTGAAAGCAGATTTTCTTTCAGATTTACTTTTCTGATCAAAATTCCTGAATATATTTCAAGCTACAGAGCTATATGATTCCTAATAACCTCAAAATCATGGTTTAAAGAGTGAATTTAGAGTAAAATATGAAAAATAGATTGTATCGGTACAATCTTTTTTTTTCAAACCATGATTTTGAGGTAATTGGGAATCGCATCGATCTGTAACTTAGAGGATCTTTATGATTTATGATCAAAAATTCAAATCTGCAAGAAAATCTGCTTTCATAGTAAAAATCAATGATAGAGGGCGCTACTTGGAAAAGATCACATAATATGCCTTTAAAGACAATTTGTTTTTGTTAGGGACATTAAGTGGTGTTGACAATTTTAAAAATTTACTTCAGAATTCAAGATGAACATTAAAATTTGCCATCATTGTTGTTTCTAGTAACAAAAACACAGCAAAACTTGATTAAAACAATACCATCGCTATTTATTGAAAAACGCCCTCTATGCAAATATGGTTCGTGTTATGTATCACGCGTACTGCAGGGGGACCAACGTTTTTGAATCGACGTTTTGTTGTACAAAGAGGTCTGCTATTTCTTAATCCTTATAGGTGTAAGTTCATACATGTAATACAATTGTAAAAATATATAAATCCCAGTTTTTATCATATATTTTTGTAATTGAGGGCGCTGCCTCCACCACATCTCTTAATGCCTCTTTAACAACGGAAATTCAAAATTAACGGCCGTTCGTGTCCACCGTCGTTTGCTACAATCACTCCTTATCGGTATACCTGGGACTGATTTATGGTTTAACATACAGACTATGATAAGATTTCGAAAATGCTATATACATTTAAATTACCAAAAGTATGGGTTTTCAGAAGAAGTATGCCAATTTAAACCTACTACTGACCTGCTTGAACTTCCAAACAATGTATTATGATATTCAAAGATGTTTCTTATAACATTCAATCTAAATACAAACCATGCATAGTAATTTGTTTATGTGTTGAAGCAGGTCACTAGTAGGTTTTAATTGGCATACTTATCCTTAAATGCCATCTCTAGCAATATAAATGAGCAATCATCTATCACAGTTTGTATGTCGCCGGTAAAACCATCCCATACTTATTTAGAAAGTCGTAATACACGTGTGGATAACACTAGATTTGGAATAGCGCGTCATAAACTCACATAACGCGGTCGTGCTACACATTAAACTGGATGATGTTACTCGATTGGCCATTAAATATATAAATGCCGTGTAAGACCTAGATCAGTGCATATAGCACTTATAGTGCTCATTTCATTATTCGCAGGCCCAATCAGAAAAACACATTTCCTATTGAGCCTTACGACCCTCTCTGAAAAAGAAACATGTTAAAACACACATATGGGGCTGCACGGATCTTCGCAGGCTGGCTAACATGTACGGGCACAGGAGTATCAAGTAAGAATACATATCATGCTGCTTACCAGTTACCATTGCCTCACTCCCAACCCAATACCCCCAGCTGATCTGATTACATTATTCATAAAATGCAAACAACGCCACGCCCCTCCTCTGTCACTGCCAGACGAAGCCATCCACAATTTAAAATTCGTATTTTGTTCTACGTATATTCATTTCAAATAACCAATTCTGAATGTTTCGTGTCATATAAGAACTAAATTCTGCCATCATCAAAGCAAAGCAGTTCTATTCTAAATCACAATCAACTTTTTTGACCATTGATGTACTATTTCTGTGCCACAAATCATGTTTTGAGCCGATAACATCCACCACGTCTTAGGTCGTCTGGTTTGCTACGACCATGATAGTGCGCCACCTATAACACCTTCACCCGTGAATTTGCGTATAGTAGACGGGGAACTTCGGCTTCGAGATACTTGTCCCATAGTTACATAGTCTCTGCTTACGATCCTATCTGAAAAAGAAGCATGTTAAGACGCACATATGAGGATGCGCGGATTTTCTCAGGCTGTCTAACAGCCTCGACCTCCATGTCAATATAAAGCACGGGGGAAAAACCGCACAACATTTCTTCTCTATTAGGATAATAAATTGACTATAGACAAGAATAAACAACAATGACAAATTGTTGTATCATTTCTTACTGAACATTATTCATTAATATAGATATCACGGAATCATTTATATTTATTGCTCTCATTAATACTTCCCAAATTCCTAAAGCACCAGTGTGTCCTGCATTACAAAAGATTATCAATGAAAGCATTCTATAAATTTTATCATTCTCAATTTACCAATGCGCCTTGCAGAGAATAAGATTTTCTGATAGCAAGTTATTTGTTTATGAACAACAAAGACAATGTTTGAACACATCCAAGATTACTAGTAAATCATTCGCATATCATGTTATTTCATTACAACAACAACGAGCACAATTACATCACAAAAATAATTAGAACTTCAACAGCATTATCAACATTTTAATCAATAAATAAAGAATCCACAATTTCATTTTTAGGTCTGAGAAACAAGGTTTTTTACTCACTAGCCACACATATGGTATGTCAATTATTCTTATATGTCAACCCATAATATCCATCTATTTCATTGGTTTTGTGTTTAGTTATATGGATACCCGGTATAGATTACCTGACCGCTAATGTATGGATTTTGGCGGGCCTTACTTCACACCTTTAATGAAGCCGGAACTACATTTAAAAAACCCTAGCCTCGTCAATAATTGGAGGAGGAGGAGGAGACGGAGGAGGAGGAGACGGAGGAGGAGGAGGAGGAGGAGGAGGAGGAGGAGGAGGAGGAGGAGGAGGAGGAGGAGGAGGAGGAGGAGGAGGAGGAGGAGGAGGAGGAGGAGACGGAGGAGGAGGAGACGGAGGAGGAGACGGAGGAGGAGGAGGAGGAGGAGGAGGAGGAGGAGGAGGAGGAGGAGGAGGAGGAGGAGGAGGAGGAGGAGGAGGAGGAGGAGGAGGAGGAGGAGGAGGAGGAGGAGGAGGAGGAGGAGGAGGAGGAGGAGGAGGAGGAGGAGGAGGAGGAGGAGGAGGAGGAGGAGGAGGAGGAGGAGGAGGAGGAGGAAGAGGAAGAGGAAGAGGAAGAGGAAGAGGAAGAGGAAGAGGAAGAGGAAAAAAGGAAGAGGAAAAAAGGAAGAGGAAGAGGAAGAGGAAGAGGAAGAGGAAGAGGAAGAGGAAGAGGAAGAGGAGGAGGAGGAGGAGCCATGATTTGCCATTTGCAGTTGACTGTGCTTTTTTTTTTGAGCGATTTTTTGACTGTGCGATTATTTGTGACTGTGCGAAAAAAAATTATCGTGCGATTATTTGTGACCATGCGAAATGTTTTGACCGTGCGATAATTGGTGACCGTGCGCATTTTTTTGACCTTGTGATTATTTGTGACCGTGCGATTTTGTTTGACAGTGCGAATATTTTATGATACACTTTGTTGCTAACCTGGTTGAATAAATAAATAAATAAATAAATACATACATAAACATTAGCCTATTTTAAAACCATAAGGCGAAAAAAATACCTGAGATTAACTAATAATACCATGTAATTAGTCAATTATGCTAATTTATTCTAATATTCACACAATTTGCATAATTTGTACTACTGGCTGTCTTTGAGTGATTGATTAAATTGATTGATTGATTGATTGATTGATTGATTGATTGATTGATTGATTGATTGATTGATTGATTGATTGATTGATTGATTGATTGATTGATTGATTGATTGATTGATTGATTGATTGATTGATTGATTGATTGATTGATTGATTGATTGATTGATTGATTGATTGATTGATTGATTGATTGATTGATTGATTGATTGATTGAATGATTTAATGATTGAGTGATTGAGTGATTGGGTGATTGAGTGATTGAGTGGCTGAGTGATTGAGTCATTAAATCATTGAGTCATTGAGTCATTGAGTCATTGAGTCATTGAGTCATTGAGTCATTGAGTCATTGAGTCATTGAGTCATTGAGTCATTGAATAATTGATTAAATATTTGATTGAATATAGGTCGATTTCTGCACTTTAAATTGTGTAAATACCAAAAAGACGTCGGGGTCAGGATATATATACGCGTACGTTGACGAAAAATCTGATATTTTTGGAGGTAACTTGTATAACTGTCGTTATGCTTTTTTAAACCTAAAGTTTCTTCAACATAAACATTTTAATTTTAAATCAAGAATTTATCAGTATGCACAACTTTTTTCTGGCATAGGCCTATATAAAAAGGCAATATTGGAAATGAAGTGATTCCTTTTCAATTTCAATAGAATATCGGTCAAAAGTACGCACCAAATCGCACCAATTGGGGTTGGGATGGTGACATCAGACCCCCCCCCCCCCCCCCCCCCCCCATCTATACATAAATAAAAACAAAATGTATCAGTATAAGTGTGATAAATTGTTGGTCAAAACCTGATCGCACCAAATGAGGTCGAAAATTGTGAGAACAAAAATCCACTGGAACATTTCCACTCACACACCCCCTGTCCGCGTTATTACGCCTCCCTCTTTGGCTTCACTTTTGAAAATATTAAAATAATGCTCCCCAACCCTAATTAATTTTTTTCTGGATCCGCCTCTGTAGAAAATGTGTTAAGGTCACGTTTTTTAACCTCGGCAACCATAAAAGGTGGTTTTGTTACATTTTATTTCTTTTTTGTCTTTAGGTTATTGTATTTTTGTAACCCTCTATCAGATTGACTTGTGTTTTGGCTTATTTTAAAGGCATTTTAAGAACCATATTCAGTAAGAATCAAGGAAATGTTGAAAAATGTGGCAGACTGAAAAATATGAATTTTCTTCATACCTTGTGCATGGATGGACCTATGGTCAAAGTCAACAAATATGGAAAAAAAATTGGTGTCAAATGTATGTTACCATGGTTACGGGCAATTCCATTAATTTGATGATTTTTCTCATTTTTTGCTGTTTTAATTGCTAATTTTAGCTCAACTTGGATCCCACATTTGTAGCATACAAAATACTTTTTACAAATTCTTGTTTTTATATATGAAAGGACAGTCAACAGTCAAACTAATCCATATTTAAAAAAAAAATCTTGGTATTTGCAATTGGACTATACCATGTTTCCAAATAGGGGTGTTTCGTCCCTTTTACAAACTATCAATTATTAGCCAAATCTAATCACCGTTAACCCTGAAAGTGGCACTTTTTTTCAAAGATATTTTGCATGTAGAGAGTAACAATGTTGCTCCATTGAATTTCAATGAGAAAAGTGTGGGTAATCTTTAAACATGGCAGCAGTGTTTCCAGAAAGATAGGTATTTTTGAAAAATCTTAAAATGCCTATTATCGAATATAAGCGTTGATTAGGAGATATATTGAAGATATTACTTGTTTTGTGAATGTTTGCAATAAAATAATATGAAATGTAGGCCTACTTGTTAAAGTTGCCAGAGTTCTCTTTTTTACCTCAAATTAGCAATATTGCAACATATACCATGTTGAGTATAGTATTAACATAATTAGTCCATGAGCCCGTAGGGTCGGTCAGTACCATGTCGAGGGAGTAAGGCTAAAAATGATTTTTGTATTGGTATGGATCCATGAAACCAGAATATGATTGATAGCAAATTCAAAGCGGTAGCTTTCTGTGTGTTATCAGCACATTTTCAAAATGGCCGCCAAAATGCAAACAAAAAGCACACTAATAAACTTATGATGAATATTGGAAACTCTGTTGGATGTAAATAACGCAGTACTGTATGTATTAGACCACTAGACACTCATATCCGGATATTTTGCTTTGTTAACACATCTAAATCCAAAATGGCTGCCAAAATGGCCGCCAAAAATGATAAAATTCCATATATTGGCATATATAAACCAACATGTATGATCAGAGTATAGTTTTAACAATGGGATGTATGTGTTAGACCCTTAGAAACTCATATCTAGTAATTTTGCTTTGATAACATACTTTAAAACCAAAATGGCCGCCAAATGAATGGCCAAAAATGGTAAAAAGCGGTCAGAATTCCATGAAATAGCATAATATCAACCGAAATGTATGATGAAAATATATTTTTAACGATGGGATGTATGTGTCAGACCACTAGTAACTCATATCCAGTATTCATGCTTTGTTAACATAGTTTAAAATCCAAAATGGCTGCCAAAGTGGCCCAAATATGGTTCCCGAAGTGGCTGCAAAAATTGTCAAATTCCATAAAATGGGATAATATCAACCTAAATGTAAGATGTAATACAGTTTTAATGATTGGGATGCATGTATTAGACCACTAGTAACTCATATCTAGTATTTTTGCTTTGTTAGCATACTTAAAAGTCCAAAATGGCCACCAAATGGATCCCAAAATAACTGAACAAATTGTCGAAATTCCATAAAATGGTATAATATCAACCAAAATGTATGAAGAAAGTATAGTTTTAATGGAATTTCGACAATTTGTTCAGTTATTTTGGGATTCAGTATATTTGCATAATAACGTACACTAAATCCAAGATGGCCACCAAAACGGCCTCTGTAAATGTTAAAATAGTCTACATGAGTGAATGATAATCCACAATAGACATTGTAAGAGTGTATATTACATCACATTCACCAAAAAGTATGTTCTAAAACTGCAAAGCTTTCTCTTTTAGATATAAGGCTCATCTCTTTGACAATTTTGATTCTGTATCACTTTCCAAAATGGCTGCCAGAATGGTCAAGTTTATGTTAAATTACCTAAAACAATTGTTTAAATGACCATTTTATATAATACTAATACCCCCAAATCTAATAAGACAGCATTTAACATATGTCTATGATCAAGTTTAGGGGCTGTAGATCTCGTTTGAGTATTTTAAAGTATCCAAGATGTCTGCAAAATGTTAAAATAACTGAAAAACAGTATTAGTTTTATTGCTAGTGTTACATTAGATATGACCAAAAGATTATACGTATATATAGATTTTAATCCACCAAGTAAACGTATCTGTAGGTGACAAAGTATGATTAAATGGTATAGACTCCATTTTTTTTATTCTGGTCATATATATTATTATCAATTGGTGGCCACCCGTGGTAATTATTTTGGCCATTTGGAGATAATTTTAATGAAATGTTCATTATAATGCCCATCTTAATAACATGACATTGTCAAAATGGAGTCTATACAATTCAATCATCCTTGTCACATATACAAACACATTTACTGGATGGCTTAAAAGCTGTAGATATAATAATGTGATCATATACACACAGAAAACACTATGTAAAATGTAAAAATTACACAATCTGTGTAAAAATAGAACTCCATAATACTATGTAAACAGTTGTGTAAAGCTTTTGCATAGGAATTTACACAAGCTTGGGTATATATTACATGTTTTATGTAAACTCTTACATAATAATGATGGAGTTCTATATTTACATAATTTTTTACATAGTGTTTTCTGTGTGTATAATGTAATACTAACAATAAACTAACACTGTTTTTCAGCTATTTTAACCTTTTACAGCCATCTTGGATATTTTAGAATACTAAAACTAGATCTACTGCCCCTAGGCTTTATCATAGACATGTAGTGAATGCTGTCCCATTCAATTTGGGGTATTGGTATTACATAGTACCGGTCATTTACAATACAAAAAAATTGTTTGTTCATTTACGATACAACACAATTGTTTTAGGTCATTTAACATCAACTGAACCATTCTGGCTGCCATTTTGGAAAGTGATTGGAATCAAAATTGTCACAGATGTGGGCCTTATTTCTAAAAGCAATAGCTTACCAGTTTAGAACATCTATTTGGTGGATTTGATGTAGTATACACTCTCACAGTATCTATTTTGGATTATCATACACTCATGTATATAGACTATTTTTACATTTACAGCGGCAATTTTGGTGGCCATCTTGGATTTAAAGTATGTTATTACAATACAAATAATAGTGGATATGAGTTATTAGTGGTCTAATACATACAACCCAATGTTAAAACTATACTTTCATCATACATTTTGGGTGATATTAGCCCATTTTATGGAATTCCAACAATTTGTTCAGTCATTTTGGGACCCATTTTGGGGGCCATTTTGGATTTTTAAGTATGTTAACAAAGCAAAAATACTAGATATGAGTTAGTGGCGGTCTAATACATACATCCCATCATTAAAACTATATTTTCATCATACATTTAGGTTGATATTATCCCATTTTATGGAATTTGACAATTTTTGCATCCACTTCGGGAACCACTTTAGTGGGCCATTTTGGCAGCCATTTTGGATTTTGTACTAAGTTAACACAGCAAGAATACTGTATATGCGTTACTAGTAGTCCAATACATACATACATCCCATCATTAAAATTATATTTTCATCATGCATTATGGTTGATATTATGCTATTTTATGGAATTTTGACAATTTTTGATCATTTTTGGCCATCAATTTGGCGGCCATTTTGGTTTTAAAGTATGTTAACAATGCAAAAATATGAGTTATGAGTTTCTAATGGTCTAACATATATATCCCATTGTTAGAACTATACTCTGATCATACGTGTTGGTTTATATATGCCAATATATTGAATTTTACCATTTTTGGCGGCCATTTTGGCGGCCATCTTGGATTTTGATGTGTTAACAAAGCAAAAGTTCTGGATATGAGTGTCTAGTGGTCTAATACATACAAGACTGCGTTATTTACATCCAAAAGAGTTTCCAAAATTCATCATAAGTTTATTAGTGTGCTTTATGTTGGTATTTTGGCGGCCATTTTGAAAATGGCTGAAAACTCATATAAAGCTACCGCTTTGAATTTGCTATCAGCCATATTCTGAAACTAGAGGTTAATACCTTTCCAAAATCTTTTTGATATTCACACATTAATGTAAATAAACATCACTTATAGTGATACAGACGAGTCTGTTCTGCCATGAATAAAGTTAAAACTCAACCTACCTGGCAACAGTTTTTTCAATATGCACTTTGAAACATGGGCAACATTATCCCTGATCCAAAAATAGTTGTTCTCTATTTTAGACATAACAGGATGATTTATTAAATAGTTTGCTGAAATTAAACGTGTATTTTCATACCATGTGATACCGATTTTTGTGTGGAAAAAGTCAACACTTTCTGGCAACACTGTTTCAACAGGTATGAATTACCCATGGATATGTTTATATATTATTATTCAGACATCCCTCAAGCTTTCATTTGTAGAAGGTGAATGCAAAAAACCCACCACTTTGCTAGTTGTGATTAATTTACGAAGGTGTATTTTTTTCACACGATTTATTATGAAAAACACCCCTTTTTCAAATAATGGTATATCCCATAATACAATTTGCCCAAGTTTTTTTGTTGCATGGAATGAAAGTTGAGACATGTATGGTTATATTTTTGAATGAAAATAAAATCCTGGTTGTATTGTTTGTTCAAAATGATATGTGTAAATTAGCAGTCTTTAATTTCTGAAAAATTGAAAATTTTGTTAAAAACCATGCAAATTCTAATATGTGTCGTTGTCATGGCAACGAAGGCAAAAAAAAAAAAGAAGTTCCATTTTAGTGTTTATTGACCAACGGTCTATCAATGACCAAAGTATAATGGAAATTCATATTTGTATGTCTGCCAACAAAAACTTGATTTTTAGGGACAATGTCACTTAATAACCTTTAATAATCTTAAAAGAGAAAAAAATAGAGGAGGAGGAGGAGATAGCTGTGTAATAATATGGTTGGCAGATGGAATATATTGTCCTGTAATAGAGCTTTCGTATTCTTGTTTGATTAATTAAGCTAATTAAGCTAATAAATTATATTTCAAATTTGGTTTTGAAACGAAGTAGAATGAACCATGTATATAAATTAGTTTTTTATAGGTTCCGAACTTTACTTTAAGAGTTAATCAAGCCTCTGATGTTGATGAAAGAATTGTTAAAACTCAAAAGGCCCTAATGAATGGACAAATAGTAGCAGTATGGTGGGTAGAATTCCTAAGTATGCAAATGATTCCACTGAATACATTGTGATGCTCTACCCTCACACACATCATGGAATTAGTAGACAGATTATATACTAATTCAATGCACACATCTAACACAGTACTCAACAACTTGACTAAATCTTCTTGTCCTATTTCAGTTCAGTTCAGTTCAGTTTATTTACCACAAAAGAGATACATGTTTGGATTAATGGGGGACTTACAAGGTTTGGGTTGACCTTCATTTTTAAAGTATTTACTGGACTCATACCTCACTTATGACCATAACTGGTACTACTAATGTACTAGCAAAAGATCCCCCTTTATTGACATTATAAACAGGTTTATGAATGGGGATTAAGTTACCTTTTCATTTTTCATTCAATGAAATGCACTACACTTTATTGGTCTTATTGTCAAGTCACATTAGTTGTAAGTTACCATCCACTTGTATGTTGCATCAATATATTGCATCATTGCCAGTTCTGCACAAATGTTTCTGTGTGACAGCCAAATGATACACAATGGGAATACCCTGCCACATTTGTGGGAAGTCATTTTCACGAGAAGACAATTTACAGAGACACGTAGTTAAATTTCATTCTGCGATGAGAAAATCATTAAAGTGCATTTTGTGTGCTAAAGAATTGGAGTTCCTTTAGTATACCCTACCACTACATGTCTTCAATGGGGACTTTTAAAGAACGACCCATTATTTTGTCATCACCTATCCACTACAGGTAATGATAACATATCATAACTCAAAGTGGGAATTTTAAAGTATCAAATTGATATGTGTTGCATATAAAGTAATGACAATTGATTTACCAGATATTGTATACAGGGTGATATAAAATCATGCACTGATGAATGTCTCTTAAGATTAAATTGGCTACTGTAACTCCGTTTAGCTTAACGATAGTTGTTTAAACTTGAGCTAAATGTATCTCTGTTAGGCCTTTACCATATATTTCATAACTTGTATAAATTTGTATTTTTTTCCAGTATTTAACATTGGGTATTTTGACCACCCCGTATATACATACTTCCTAATAAACTGACTAATTAATATTGTATTCGCTGACTGGATAATTTACTCAAATACAAAAACAAACAAAATGTCTACCTTTTATGTAGGTCCTGTATTTGGACTGTTGAAGAAAAAAGGTAAATCATCAGTTTGCATAACATTTTAATGGTTACACCCTGTATAATGTTAAGGTCACCCTGTATATTTTATTTCTAGTCACTATATTTACAATCCTTATATTATCAGCTTTCCAAATATATATGGTTTCATACCCTTTAGATGTAAACATGTTGATATATTCCACCGAAATCGAAAAAGGATGTATATTTCATGAAAATGACCAATGTAACACAAATGTAGCCCAGGTTATAAAATGTGACCTTAAAATGAAGTAAAAAATAGCTCCAAGCCCCTGGACCCTCACGCCGGATTCTTCCATGGTATAACCCAGCGTGATACGGTTCACGGCACATAACGATAAGATTAATCGGCTTTCTGTTTCTACTTGGTTTCTTACCGTCCCGCTTACCGTTTATTACTAGACTTGAAATCAAGTCCTTATTTTCTCCCCCACCACACACACCCTCTCTACCACTATTCATTTGCTACCTGTATTGTATGTCAATCCAATGTAGTCGCGCGCGATCTCACAGTGACTATTACCATGCTATTGCACGCCAACACAAACCACCACGAATGTATCTTCCCCCCCCCCCCCCCTCCCGTTTGCTCACCATTTTTGTTGTTGTAATGTTGGCGCCGCCACTGGATATGCCCCCAGTTAGAGACCATGCACCCCTGATGCCCCCCCCCCCCCACCCCCCCCCCCCCCCCCCAACAATTTTTTTTTTGAATATCTAGTAACGCCCCTGTTCATCATCATCATCAGGGTGTAATTCGCTCCCTTGAGAGGAACCCCTCCCTAGAATGCCTCCACAGACTTCTGTTTCTGGCTAGTCTTGACCATGTAGTGCCCAGCTGTCGGGTAAGGTCGTCTCTCCAGCGTGTTTTGAGGCGTCCACGTTTACGGGTCCAATTTCTTGGAGTCCACTCAGTTGCTCTGACTGTCCACCGGTTATCTGCTAGCCGTGCAATATGTCCTGCCCATCTGTGTTTCGCCATCCTGATGTTATCGATGATGTCGCTGACACCTGTCTGTTGTCGAATCCAAGTGTTATGCTTATGGTCGAGAAGGGTAATGCCCAGCATTATGCGCTCCATCTTGTACTGTGCCCACTGCAAGCTTCTCTAACATGGTGTTGGTCGGTGCCCATGTCTCACTACAATATGTCATTACTGGAAGAACGTACTCATTTAGGACCTTCCTCTTGATCTTCATACTGGTCTTACGGCTTCTCATGATATTTCCTACTTTACTGAATACACTTGTGCATAATATCTTAAAATAAATGACCGCTTCATGGAGTGAAACAGTATTTGCGATACAAGTCCTTTTTATATTCTGTACGTGTGGTATGTTTACTTTGCTATAACCAGACAAATAAAGGCCTACAAATTACAATCGATACTACATGTATACGGTGACACGGTGGACCTATTGCATGCATGCGCTCAATCTTGAATTTGTCCAGAATTTGTGACATCTTTATCAATTTTGGATGATTTACGGCGCGTAGCGAAATGTGGGAAGGGGCTTTTGTCCATGGGTGTCATTGTTATTAGTCTGTAGATCATTGTCGGACAAAAGTACTTACATTGCATCTTGCACAATTACCGAATACTAATTGCTTTTACTCATGCTCAATTTGTTATGGTTGTAAACTGAAGAAAATAGATTGTTTTCAAAAATAAGCGCTCCGTTAGATCGAATGTAATTTATTTTGTAACACCCTGGGATAATGTTATTGGCCATATTAAATTTAGTATGTATATCCAGGCAGCATTTCTAATGTAACATGATCATTTCATGCGTGTTTTCATGTCGGATTGATATAGTGAGGAATGACGTTGACATTTGATTCCTGTCACCGGTGACTTTTCACTCACAATTAAGCAAGCAATCTACAGGGTCTCTCTCCTGTATTCAAGTGAATTGCGGGCACTACTAAACAGAAGAATAACAGTATTCATTGACAAGTTAAGATTACTCATAATGCAGCGTCTGGTGATACTCGCCTGGTTTCTAATGTCTCATATATATTCAGGATTATGTAAAAGCACAACACCACCAGGTATGTATTACAATGTTAACGTAAAATTGTAATTTAAAATTAAAGTGTAACGTAATGAAGCGCCTCAAAAAATCATACTTCCACAAGTACTGTAATTGTCTTCAATTCAAAAGAATAAGCTATATAATATTATAACCATTATGGACCTTATCTTCGGAATACCAGGACATACTGAACCTTGTTAGTACAATCATTTACACCAGATAACGTATAGTGAATAAGTACAGGCTTTTTACTTTATTAAATGTGACCATGATACTTCCCCCATGAAATAACGCAACTAAAGCCGATTGAATACAATGCATAGTTTCGCTAATCAGTTTTCCCTTTTACATTTTTTTTTTTTAGATACTGACGAACAGGAAAATATGCAGGGGCGGTTATACAATGATCTCTTATCAAACTACACTTTTGGTTCCTATATGCGGCCTGTATACAACACATCTACAGTGACCACTGTCATATACCGTATGCTGGTACATGAATTGATTGATTTGGTGAGAATATTTTAATAATCCTATTAAGCATTCGACCTGAGGTAATTTTAACAATAATACCAGTAGTTTAGACCAGGGGTCGCATTCTGACGCGTCTGCGCGTCCTAGACCTCTCACTTTCAAATAGTGACGCGTCAGGTTTCAAATTAGAAAGACTTGCGGGTCCCGATCAAAATTGAAGGGACCCCTTAAATTTGACGATGTATTCCATCCTTTGCTCACAATATAAATTCATTAAAACTGTACGTAAAAAAGTAAAATTTTCAAATACCCAAACTTCAGGACCCCTCAATTTCTTGGGGGGACCCCTTAAATTTGTTTTTTGAAGTCCTACGGGGTCCTGAAAAATGTAATGGGACCTCTCACATTTTTGATCCAGTGCTATCCCTGGTTTAGACATATCTACGTCCAGTGTTTTTTTACAACTCTTGTAGATCTCATATCATTTGTTCATGTCATTAACCAGTGACTTTCAAATTACGGGGACGCCTAAGCCTGTATTTTCTGTTGAAGCTATGTGTGTCTCGGATTAAAATATATTGAAGCATCATAGGAGGCCACGTAGCCTCTAGCGCTGTCATGAATAACACCTCAACACTAATCAATACAAGTGACTGACTAATACGATAGTCGCCAAAGTAGTACTTTGCATCACCATTCGCAAAACTACCTTAAGAAATGAACTCGGATCATGCACATATGCAATGGAAATATTTACATTGATTTAGTACAATTTTCATTGGTGTGCTTGTACGTGCGATGACGTTGAATTAGTCCGGCCTCATGTGATATGGCACCCAACCATAGGTATCTTCCCGTATTGCGTTATCAAACAGGGGATAACGAATTTATCACTAGGAAAAACGCAATATATTTGGTATTGCGTAGTAGCTTCTGATTGGATTAATCAAGTTTTTGATTGATCCATTATCATTTAAGGGGTTAAAACCATAAGATGTGTTAGGGGTTGGCATTTGTGGATGGGTACACATGTGGTTATTGGTGTTGGGTTATGGAAGGGCGGTAGGAGATGGAGGATTGACAAATATTATATTTTGGTGGTTCCCAGTGTCATTTTGGTTGTTCCCAGTGTCTCAAACACTAGGAACCACCAAGATGTCACTGGGAACCATGACAAAATGCTATTTTGTCAACAACCCCTTTTTATTCACGACATCCCCCCATATATATTGATTAAGCACTTAAACAACTCGGAACCCAAAACACTGGGAACCACCAAAATGGGCCATTTTGACAATCTATCCCCTCCTCATTCACCACATCCCAGCCCAATCCAACACATATATTTATTGAGCACTTACACAACTTGGAACCCAAAACACTGGGAACCACCAAAATAACACTGGGAACCGACTAAAAAAACATGTTGTCAACCCATCCCTTCCTTATTCACTTGAGCACTTAAACATCCCGGAACCCAAAACACTGGGAACCCCCAACATGACACTGGGAACCACCAAAAAAAAAGGCCATTTTGTCAACTCACCCCCTTCCTTATTTACCACACCCCAGCCCAACCCCTAAACATATTTATTGAACACTAAAAACATATCGGGAACCCAAAACACTGGGAACCACCAAAATGACAACTGGAACCACCAAAAAGACAGGTCAGCCCCCACATCCCCTACCCCCCCCCCCCTTCCCCTCGCACCCATGATAACCCAACACCTACGGCCACCCTATCCATCACCACCACCACCACCACCACCACCAACCCCTAAAAATGATAATGGATCAACCCAAATCTCTATTCAACCAATCAGAGCTGTTATTCAACCAACAACGCAATACCAAATATATCGCGTTGTTGGAACAGCTGATTACAACGCAATACGCTTATATATTGCGTGGTTGCTAAATGGCTATGTACCAATCAGATTACAGCATTTGTATCTATTTATAGCTACTAAGTGATAATACTTTAACTACTAGCGTATATTAAGTCACTGATTTATATTGAATCCAGCTTCCGGCAGCTTGGTGCTAAGCATTGGTTTCCAGTTTCCAATACGATTTATTCCGTTAAATATATACTACCGGGTTCCAAATTGTCGGTTCCTTTCATCTATGCTTAGCACCAAGCTGCTCAAAATGAGATTCATTTATATTAAGTACTACTTTTGCAGTGCGGCCTTGCTGCTTGTATATCACAGACTCTTCGACATAAAATTACTCCTGATCTGAATCTGTACACACATTATGAGAAGTAGGAAAAGGGGCACCGTCTTCATATCATCGGGCGAGGAGTAGCCCAAATGATGATGATCCTTTCCTCTGAAGAAAGTTAGACTGAAACTTGTCCTTCGGTGAAACCATTATTTACCTATATTATGAAATCCCATTATTTGCTTATATTTTTTGTTCTTAGTATCCTTTAAAATGTGTCCACCTTAACAACGTTTTTTTAGTTTTCCTAATCCATACTGGATCACACGAACTTATCTTGAAATATGTTACTTGGGTGATGGTATGTAGGTTCTGGAACATGTGCAGTGTGCAACTCCGACGGGTATTTGGCACACATTGACTCTGCCATGTTCATCAATTGGAAAGCAATGACGATCCCATCTTTTGTACCCATATGGTAAAGCACTATTAATTCTTTTATATTGTTTGTTTTCAGGACGTACTACACCAACGAATAACAATCGGCACTTTACTAAAACTGGTGAGTCTACTCTTTAACAAAATCGACATTGCCAAAAAAAACGTCTACAATATTACGTTGATATTTTCTTTTTTTAAGTACACATTAGAGTTCATCTCAATAGTATAATAAAGTCATTTTGGCCATTTGACACTTAAACGACAATTTGCTGACCATTATCAAAAAATATCACAGACGTCTCAAATAATATAGGCTTTTTGTTTGAAATAATAGGTACATCTGCTTAAAGCAAAGGTTTTAGGGGTAATTGTACGCAACATGCGCTGTTTTAAAGTATTTGGATGATTATAATAGAAGCCATTGTGGCAATATTGGGTTAGGAGATTGTAAAAACAAAGAAATACTGAATACCAGTTTCTAATGATAATTCAGTAGGTTATAATCGCAGTCGAATGTTGATGAGCTTAATCAGCTTATCGTCAGCCGGCTTCGATAATTGCCTAACTCATTTTTTCTAGTTTTGAGAAAACAACAAAAATAGGAAAAGTGAGTTAGGCAGTTATCGAAGCAGGCTGACGATATGTTGAGTCGCACCATGTATAGGCCTAGTACAGGTGAATTCCAACAGGAGCAGTACATGTTGGATATAATTAGGTTGGGGATATACCTTTAAGTGAAATGTGACTTGTTATAGGCCTAATTAAGTTAATATGACCCATTTAAACATTTTACATAATTATTACAATCTGCCTAACTCACAATGCTGACTTAGGCAGAATTGCAATAATTGTGCATTTATCAACACTTTTGATTTGTCAATGACTTAGGTATTTTTACAGCATGTGCATAATGTAATGAAATCATAATTTATGCAAAAAACTCAATTTCGCTGAAAAGTGAGCAATTATCGAAGCAGGCTGACGTTATGAATATCTTACTCATTTTGTAAGACCGAATGTTCTACTTAGCGTACGGGAAACCCTCTCCGTTTAATGTAATGAATTCAACCATGATCATGAAATTGACAATTTTGGAAAAAAATATAAAAAACACGTTTTTGCCCCATTTTAGTTTCTGCAAAGATAACTCAAAATATATTTTGTCAAATGTTGTCATACTAGTTTCATTATATTCCTAATAAAACTCCCCACCAAAGTAGGATGCCATCACTGGAATTGTTTGTGTTCCCCTGTTCTACAATTGTTTGTTTGCGTATCTATGTCTACAAGTTCGACCATCGTTTGTTTAAATGTTTTCTGTGACTGAATCTGATCGGATTAAACTGCATTGAGTGTACATCGTCGACTTAGTATTATATTTTCAACAGTCTCCTGAATTCTAGTGTCATATATCTATAGTTTCGTATATCTGAAAGACCCCACGGTCACATGGTCAACCCCCCTTCGCAGTATTTTGTAAGGGATAAATAACCCAGATTGCAACATAAATTATTCAGAAGATATTTTTCGCAAATAATACATCAGGCAAAAAATTAAAACTGAGTTGCGTAAATTGTGTTTTATTATTAATAATTTTGATAAAATTCAGCTGAAACAAATCCCCATTTTCCATATAAAATAGACCGAAATGGCCTCATGATGCATCAAAACTTCAACATTTCCCAGATCGTAATTCATTGAGCTACGGACTTCGATTTTAATTGAGTGGTTAATTTTTTAATATATTATAGTGCTATAAAGTACAACTTGATTAATGGGCCTTTACACTGTGTCAATATGTATTAAGATATGCCAGGAAATGACCATTCAGCACTCTAAAATTTCAGAATTTCGCATGGCCACTTGTCAGCTCGTTTTGCTTTCCTGATCGTAAAACAAACCCCGTAACTGAGAGAGCTGGCTATGGGCCTGGTAGATGATACAAAACCATGACATTACCGATGAATAAAGAATTGCTCATATTGAAAATGCACTGGGGTGAAACTTTCAAACACTCTCTCAGTCATTTGTCCGTCTGTAGTCACACATATGCTGCTGCTATTATTTAGTACCCTTATTTGTTGTATTACTTTTAATTTTGGAATCGAGTGACAGAAATAGTATCAGCAGCATATGTGTGATGACTACAGTATAAACACTTTCCACGCGGCTATTGGTTTTACCATATACAAAACAAATTTTTCAGAAACCTTTCCTAATTTTCAAAGTCTATCCCAAGGAATACTGAACCAATACTTGGCATGTTAGTACTTATTTCAATGCATTTCTCATGGTGATTCCAAATATGGTAATGAAATTCAATAATGTTGATATTTTTTAAACATTTTGTGACATTTTGGAATGTCGTCTGCAGCTGCCTGCCGCGTGGAAAGTGTTAAAGGGACAAACAACTATATCCATCGTCATAAAGCTACATGGACAAAATTGATGAACAAACAACTACATTTGGTTTGACACCTGCATTTGCCATGATAGATTCCGTGCTTTTTAATTGGATGATTGTGTGAGAAATACAAGGCAATACAACAATTTATTAAAAGTGGGAGTGACAAGTTGGGTCTGTTTAATTGGTTGAATGTATATCTGAATAAGAAATGCTCGATTAATGATTGTGGTCTTTGATCGACTAAATTTGCATTCAATCTGCTCAAACAACTATGCTGCAAATATGTACAGTCAGTGGTTTGTGGTTCGCATCATAAACACAATGCAGGCGCGCAAATATTTTAAAACATATTTACACAAATCTGGCCATCATTATGGTACATACGAAAATTACGAAAATATACGATTCTGGTAAGCGTACAATGTTTCACCAAAAACGTATTGAGTTGAGAAATATGTCACTAAGTCAATTTAAGTCATGTATCACTACTTATAATTATTTAGTATTATGGTATAATATTATTTTATATGTGTACATATATGTTTTCCTCTTCTTTGTAAATAATCTGTTTATGTATGCATAAAATGAGGGCCTACTTGGATAGCAGTGTTGGATGTATTTTACCCTCAATAAAAAAACATAAATAAATAAAATCTAATGACCACAAGTGATCATCTAATGCCCACAAGGGATCATCTAATGACCATAAGGGATCATCTAACAATCACAAGAGTTCATCTAATGACCACAAGGGATCATCTAATAACCACAAGGGATCGTCTAAAGACCACAAGGGATCATGTGATGACCACAGGGGATCATCTAATGACCACAATGGATCATCTAATGACCGAACTTGCCCCATTATGAAAAGGCGAATTTGCCCCATAGCACAATAAGTGCATTGACCCGGTATAACGACTTATATTAAAATCTTCTGTACGATAATTTCTAGAAAAAATTCAATATAAAAAATGAAAGAAAATTCACTTTTGTGATGTAAAACTGGTTTTAAATGATCATTTGTCAAACAGTAATCCATGTTACCGTGGGAGGCTCGCAACAAACAGCGGCATATATTGCGTGTTCGTCAAATTCAATCAGTGGTCGCAATGATGAGAATCACGTGGTGGTGGGCGAATATGCCCCGAGGATGTACACGCCCCACTCGCGAATTTATTAACCGTAACAAACATTGGCCAAACACTGTATACATATATTGCTGTACATTGTACATGTGCATGTGTATACTATCGCTTTATTCCGTAAATGTATCAAATGTTTGTTACGGTAAATAATATCGCGCCCCGCTTTCCCCTACATTTTTGGAAAGGAATGTGTCGGAGACTCCATTGTTGGTATCATATTTCACTAAAAATGTAGATTTTTGAAAAAAACCTGACATAAAAATGTTTTGATTTGTTTAAACGTTGACCAACAAATGCACCAAATCTGATTTTTGTACCTCAAAAATACGTTTTGGGGTCAAAAAACAATCAAACTTAACATGTTTTTTGTCAAAAACAAAAATCCTAGAGAAATGATTCTGGTAAAATGTCGGCATTTTGTACCTCAAACTGATTTTGCTCTGTTCCAACAAATGTTAAGCCAAAAAAGTGATTTTTTGTCAAAATAAAAGAAAACGCAGTTTTAGTGATATTTGATGCCAAATAAGGATTCTCTGACTCATTGCCTTTTTCAAAAACGTATGACTTTTACATACATCACATTAAAAGTTCAAATGTTACAGCGCTTGATAAATTTCATATTATGTTAACACCTTCAGTTTGAAATCAATCACACAAAGCCACGCCCTCAACATGATATTATCCATACCAGTTAAAAGGTGTTTTACTTTAATTTTATCATTTTCAGACATGGCAGGATGAGATTTTACGTTGGAATGCCACAGAATACGGCGGCATCAACACGATTCAGCTGCCCTCTGATTACATATGGATACCTGATATAACACTACATAGAAAGTAATAAATATCCTACGCCATACATACATTTCGTATTATTTATGCAATTTGGCCCCGGGGGGGGGGGGGGGGCACTCATGTATAAAAGTTGTAATCGGCCGTGTGAATCCACTCTCAAAAACTACCCTTAACACGGATTCTCTAAGACGGAAATAGTGACCCTTAACAAAGACTACAACTCGAAGAATCATACTCATACAAAGGATATAGGCCCTCAAGACAGAGTTTAGGCTGACATGAACATGATGAATGAATGGAATAAGTGCGTGATTCAGTTTTGTTTGTAAATTTATCCCAACAGGCCAACCATTTTGGGGGCTATATCTTATTGATGACACATTACTATTATTCCAAGCAACCCTTATCTATCGCGGATTCATGTTGAAAAAGACACCCTTATTCTCTGAAATTAGCTATTTTGATACCCCTAGCACGGGTTCGCGCGGGCCCGCGTTGTGGTCGAAAAAAACACCCATATTCCGCGTTTTCGTTCGCGCGGATGATTACAACATTATACCTGACTGGCCCCGAGGAATGTGCCCCGTTATCACAGACAGCACCGGGTCACAATCACGACAAGTATCCCCACGCACACGTTTTGATTCAATTCTAATACGAGATTTGATCATTGCTCTAAATCACTCAAAATCGGTCACATGCAGCGCTATAGATGTTACTCCCACCTACACTAGCAATTATTTGTCAATTACACATAAAAGAGTAATATCAGTGCCAAAAAGCGCTCTGCGATCGACCACTTATATAAAAGAATCCAAATTGTATTCACTGTACACACACACACCAGCGATGTATTCATTCATAAAAATGTGGCTATGACCTGAACGAGAAAATTGACGAAGTTTATCTAATTTACAAAATAAGTGAATAATTTATAAATGTTCTTGGGATATCTACGGTACTTGTACTGCACGGATGTCATCGTATTTACCTGATTTAAAGGTAGATGTTCTCTATTGCTGGCCCGATTTTCAACTTGATGTTTTCTATTTTACATGGAAGGTCATCTTTAAAATTGTCATATTCCAAAGTTTGAGTTGCATAAAACTACAATGGTTCTTATTTTAGAAGCACGCGGTCACATGAAATTGGTCCATTGAGTAGTACACAAAGTGGCTGGTGGTTAACAACTTATCGCAATAATTCACCACATTTAAGCATATAATTTCAAAATGGAATATTTCTGGCCCCTAAGAATTTACAGACATAATGAGAACAATATGGGGATTCTTCTGATATCAAAATATTTAATGTGAAAAAAGTCATAGCCCCAAAAGAGTAATCGGAACATACACCTTCAAGATAGAATACAAAAAATACACAGTATTCAAGTGTCGTTCTAACAATGCACAATGTTTATTATAAAATATCCGACGTTTCGGTCGAGAGACCTTGATCACGGAATGAAGAGTGTGTGCGAATGCGGAGTCAAATCAAAATTATAATAGCAATAAAAGAAGACATACGCGCTCCCTTTGTGAGAGGGTCCCCATGGTCGCCCTTGAGCGCAAGTGCACCGCGCTTGTTTTGTGTTTGCACTAAACAATCGTGGAGGTTTGGCGTTCTGTTCAGAGCTCTGTTTTGACTCAGTAGTGTCGCCGTGGCAGCGCAAAGCGAGCGACGTGAGCGTCCCGTTGACTTAGCAAGAACGCATTCAAACTACTTGTCCTCTGCGACTGCAGTAAGATAAAGGAGGCTCTCACCACGTGTCTCTACCGACCTTATTACGCTCAAATGGTCTCTCTCCTGTCATTATGGATTGCCACTGCGACCAAGGTGCTCGTTATACGTCAAAGCGTGACGAATGGCGTTCTTCGGGCGTTTGAAGCAGAGATTTACAGTACGATCTCAATATGAAATGCGGTCTGCTGACTCACACTCACACACTCTAACAGATAGGAGTATGGTACCGTGGGGATGGAGCAGACTTTCTTTCTCTTCCCCCCTCTCTCTGCCCTTGCTTAAACCTTTCCTTTGAGTCTTACCATGGTGTCTATGTTGTTCACTTGTCAAACTCCCAAACAGACTGCGCAGGGAGGAGGTTTTGTTTATAGGGCGATTGCATGGTGGTCATTAGTTCAAATCATCCTTTACATTATGACATGCATGGATGGATCAATGTAAGTTTAACAGGTGTTTTTACTTGGGGGATAATTTGAACTAATAAACTTCGTGCAATCGCTCTTTGCTCTCCGTGCACACGCAGAGAACGTTGCGCGATCGTATTGAGAACATACTAGTAACTCACACAGCGACTTGGACGCACTAAGAACGTTTACAGCGTAGTGGAAGCGCAGTGAGAGCCCGTGTGACGTCACAGTAAAGAACTAAGAACTACCTTGTTTTACAATTTTGAACAGTTTTCCGCGCTCTTCCTGCGTGTTATAATTCATGCGTTGATACTTTTTAGCGCAATATAATCGCTATTGATCGAAGCAGAGCGTAAACAATCGCGGCGCTCTGTATGGCGCTTAAAAGCGATCATGGGGACCCTATACCGCTCTAGCCAGTGCCTAATGCTTTCCAAATCGGTTCTTAGAAACCTTACTGCGTTTTGCTTCGCGCTTTGTTACCTTTGATTTTCAGCGCAACGAGAGCGCAAGGCCTGATCGCCGTTGGTGTAACAGCCCTATAACCAGTCTGCTCCGGAACGGGAGCGCGTTCGGCTTGAGGGCGTGCTATTAGTGACGCACTGCCGTCAATTTTTACACATGCTGGATTACGAATAAGTTTGTTATTTCAATAGAGGGCTTTGGAACGGGACTGCGGTTCCAGGAGAACGATCTCCCGTCACAGTTTAAAAGAAAATCTCTGAGATAATGTTAAGAGAATCATCACTATATAATACTACAAGGATTATATAAATGTAAAAATTATCACACTTAACCTAAAAATGCATTAAAATGGTATAAACTCGCCTAAAACATTGGTGCCTCATCGCGGTAAAAAGATGAGGCACTGTATTGCGAGATATTGGTGTCCAAGCTGAGATAGTATCATCGGACTAGCTGCCGCGAGGAATGCTGGTAGCTAAGCTGCACTCAGTTTGTTAAGATGTTAATTTGTATGCAAATATTTAGGGTTGAAAAACGAAAATGCAATGATTTCACAAATTGACGGGTACATGTTACCACAGTGACGCACACCAGTCAATTTGTAGCGCCCTCAAGTGAAACGGGCTCTCGTTCCGGAGCTGACTGATAACATGGTTAAAGTACTTATGTAACGAAGTAACCTTAGTACTACTGAGCTTTATGTTTCATGCTTGATCCGACATGTAACACTTGTTATTTATTTTTATTATACACACTTACTCACTTTTTTCAAGTACTGATCCAGAATTTGAACACGTGAAGCCAACTAGGGCAGCCATTTCTTACGACGGGACGGTAAATTGGTTTGCGCCCGCTATATTCACTAGTGCATGTCGCATACATGTACGCTACTTTCCATTTGACACCCAGTTTTGTACCTTTCAATTTGGCTCCTGGGCATACAATGGAGTGGAAATTGATTTGCATCCAGCAAATGGTAGCGATGCCGAACAGAATAGGTAAGTTATCAAACTGATCAAGGCTAACAAAATATCAAACTTTACATTACATGAAGTGCTAGTACCTGGGTAAGCATGGTAAGCTTACCTTAACATGGACAATATTGGGCTCCTCACTGTTTTTATGAGTCATTTAATCTTAAGCTCCATCCAAGCTATATCGTGTTTGGTCTTATATCATGTATATTGGCAATTTACAAAAGACATTTCGATAATTTGTAATACATGTACTATTTATTATAATGGACACCAGGTATCGTTCGAACCCTTTGAACGACAATAACACAAAGATCATGTTCGTAATCCCTTACACTTTCTTACACAAATACATGATTTACATTTGAAAATGTACATGTATACATTGTTTACATGAATACATAATTTAAACCATGTCTTTTCTGTGTCTTATTCAGTTTTCTAAGGGATGGAGCCTGGGATCTCCAAGAGGTTATCACAGAACGGGAGGTTATCAAATATGATTGCTGCCCGGAAACCTACCCAGAGGTATCGTTCACATTAATCCTACGTCGGAGGTCACGCTTTTACGTTTTGTACCTCATCGTACCGTGCGTATTTTTATCGGCGCTATCCGTGTTAGTGTTCTACCTTCCGGCGGAATGCGGCGAGAAGCTGACACTGTCTATTACTAACTTGCTGGCCCTGGTGGTGTTCGACCAGTTAATTGCAGAGTCCATGCCACACACAAGTGGAGATGATGCACCACTTATTGGTAAGTATAAAACCATATTTTCACGAATAGCCCAGGTCAAAATAACTATTTGTGCAATTAATTTAGCAAATTTAATACTTCGTGACATGAGTTGTTCTACAATTATGTTTTAAAAAAAAATGTTACTAGGCCTGTCCATCATTGAGATCATGATCGACATTTAAGAATTTAAAAATGTTCTTGTTGTGTTTTGTCATGATATTATTGTATTTAATTAATAGATTCTTGCCTCTCATTGTTAGAGAAAATGCTTAAGAATCAGATTAGATCAACCATTGATTCATAAAGGGCAAACAAAATTAAAGTAAAACAATGGCCAATTTCCTAGAATATTTCGAAATTCATTTTCCTCCTCATATCACCAAACCGCATGGCTTCAATCTATTTTTTGACACTTAAAACATTTCATGATAAAATATTTATTTGCATTAACCTATCCACCGGGCGTGTTTTCGGGAATAAGACGGATCAAATTTGGGGGAAAAAACCAGGCTGCGACATCGCCGGGGATCGAACCCGAGCCACCCGCGTGTAAATCTATATAATAGCGCCTAGCTAATGATTGCGTAACGGGGTCAGCTTGTCAGCTTGACACACACAGTATTGTAGTGATATGTAGTGATATGTAGTGATTGGGAAGTGTAGGGTAATAAGTGGGTACATTATACAAATTGAATTGTTTTATTATCTGTTTGTAGGGGACTACTTTCTGGCCATGATCACAATGGTGTGCCTGTCTGTCGTCACGACAGTTGTCGTTATCCACGTGAGCGCAAAGACCGAAGCCGTTCCACTTTGGATTCACTTTATATTCCTACGCTGTCTTGCACGCCTACTATGCATGTACAAGCCAGAATTCGATCAGGAGCCTGTTCCGATACAAAAGCTACACGTGTCATCTACGATGGAATGCGCCTTCAATGTGTTAAAAGGAGATGGGGACGATAGATTGGCAGACAAGGAGAGTGATCAGCAAAACGGAGCTTTCACCTTGCCTAGTTCAGTCATTGATGATCTACACTTTATACAGAAATCTGTGGAGGAGAGTGCTAAAGATGAGCTGATTGTGCAACAATGGAAGCATTTTGGCAAGATTATAGATAGATGTCTGCTCTGGATCTTCTTAACATTTGCCTCAATCACGACAGTTGTTTTAATTTGTCGCGCTAGAGGACCCCAGGAGAACGACCTTTGATTATTGCAGGACGTTCGAGATATATCCAAGACATAAACACAGTTTTCTCTGATCCTATTTTCTGTGGTGATACTCTTCTTTTACCATATTACTTTGGTAAAAATGTGGGTTTCATTGCGTATTATTTAACTATCGATTAGTTGGCTGCCTTTTGAAGCAGGTTTTCCGGTATTGGGAATTCGAATCGAGCAGCTGCAAATAATACAGGGTGTCCCATAAAATGTTGGACGTCATTACCATATGATTACTATCATTAAACACTCAGTATTTGGAATAAACGTTTCTATTAGTTAGTCGATAATTTAGTTGGCTTCCAAATGCCGTTGGTTTGATTATAATTACGCTTCCCAATCTAACGATATGCTTGATCAATGTTAGGCACTTAAAATCGGTGTGTGCCACTTTTAAGGAAAAAAAGATACTTGCGAAAGAGTCATTTTGCTCATTTAATAACCAGTATTTTACTAATTGATGTTTATACGAGCTTCAATCAATAACATGAATAAAGTTGATAACTACAAGTAAAATTTGTGTTATTTTTATGAAGAATAATTCAAAGCGTTAAACATAACAATAATTTTACACATGGATGATTTCTGTCAAACAAGCATTATGGTCACGTTTTTTAACCTCGGCACCACAAAAAGGTGGTTTTGTTACATTTTAGAGGGTGTTTTGTCTTTAGGCTATTATATTTGAGTAACTTTCTATCAAATTGACTTGTGTTTGGGCTTATCTTAAAGACAATTTAATACCTTTTAATAATCTGAAGAGAGAAAAAATCTATCACTTTTGCTTTAATTAATACAGCTCATTAAGTATAATTAGTCAGGGTGGTTGAGGGAGTGGAGGAGGAGGGAGTGGAGGAGGAGGAGGTGATTGCTATGTAATACATGGGTGGAAAATTGTTAAAACTCAAAATGTCCTAACAGACAAATGGTAGCGGTGGGGTATAGAAGTACAAAGCATGCAAATGATTCCATTGCATACAATGATACAATGTCATGCTCTACCACACACAGTAATCAACAACTGACTAAACCTTATTGTCCTATTTGCATGAATGGATGGTTTCTCTTGACCTTCGTTTGAAAGTATTACTGGACTCCTGCCTCAGGAATGTCTTTAAGACCTATGACCACAACTGGTACTACATGTACTAGCCAAAGTTATTAATTGTCATTACTTTATATGCAACACATATTATTATGATACTTTAAAATGCCCACTGTTACAGGTTGAGTTATGTTATCAATAACTGTAGTGGATGAGATGACAACATAATACTCACGTACTGTACATGGTAGTTTAAACACCCTGTATATTAAATTGCTGAGTGAAACAATGCTTTATAATCACATAGTGATGGTTAAACTTAACGATAGTCACTCAAACTTGTTCTGAATTATCATATATGTCATAACTTGTTTAAATTTGTTGCTTTTTCAGTATTTAACATTGGATATTTTGACCACCCCGTATATATATACTTCCTAATAAGCTGACTAATTAATATTGTATTCGCTGGATGGGTAATTTACTCAAATACAACAAAAACATGTATAGCCTTCATATAGGTCCTGCATTTAGACTGTGGAAGAAAACAAGTAAATCATCATTTTGTATAACATTTTAATTGTTACACCCTGTATAATGTTTAGGTCACCCTGTATAAAATTTACAATCCTTATATTATGAGCTTTCCAAATATATATGGTTTCATACCCTTTAGATGTAACTATTTTGATATATTCTATCAAAACAGAAAAATTATGTATATTTCATGAAAATGACTAATGTAACACAAATGTAGCCCAGGTTGAAAAATGTGACCTTATATCTTTGATAGACTCAAGCAAATTTGAATAAAAACATAACGGCATACGATAGGTTATTTAGTCATCTTGAAGCTCGTACAGACATCCAATACAAAATGTTTAATTATGAAAATTACAATTTCACAAATATGTTTTCTTCTAAACGTGGCACAAGCCTGATTTTGAGGGCTCGTTGTTGATGAAACATATCTTTAGATTGAGAAAAGTAAATGCAATAAAAAAAAAACCCGGCAATTAAAAGCCAACTAAACCACCTTCCATAAAACATTAAGATTACAACCAAATACTGAGTAATGATCAATGAGGGCAATTTGTAGGGGCACCCTGCACATCCAACCTATAATATAATATTTTTTGGAAACAGATACTTTTCTGTATGTACATGAATAGCATTGTTGGCATCTTGTAAACTAACTATACATGTATATTGCATCAAGACACAGTTGTATGTGAACAAAATTGTTGTTGGTCGATCGCTCAATGATATGCCAAATGCATTAATAAAATCTTAACAGCTTGTAGGCCAGAACATTCGATATGAACTATAAATCGTGTGTATATTATCTTGTCTGGGGTTTCTGCATGGTAGCCTAATGTTTATAAAACACTATCACAACAAATGCCATCTACAGGGTGTATCAGAAAGAACTGTACCGAGGCAATATTATTTATAACGGTATAAATTCGATTGATATTGTTCAAACTGTTTGCACATATATCTTGCGCAAACGCCCAGCTTTCATACGAATTTTAAATTTTGAAAATCGGACATTTCTGATGGACAATACAGACTTTCTGGTAAAGATGGTAGATTTCAATTTTGGTCGAAATGATCAATTTCAAAATCTGTGAAATTACTAACCCTACCTGAGATATCCATCTGTCCATAGGAGAGGGTTTATTTTTGGTCGCCATATCTCAACTTTTCACATCACTTGTATAACTATTTATTTTTTTGTATACTTTTGTAGGTGAAATTTGGAGATAAATTCTGATTTTTTTATCCGCAAATAAACCAGGATTTGTTCTGCTTGAGTGGTTTTAACTTTCTTTTCTTTGGCGGGAGCTTTGAATATTGCTTAATGTGGTGTGAGCTACATTGTTTGAAATGTTGGGTAAGTGGTAGAGAGGATTGATTGAAATTGAAAATACGTTTTTCATCGATTTTCGATTATGTCTTGCCACACGAGAACAAAAAGAGATATCTCAATGAAATTAACATATAATATAGGAAACATGTTTACCTTTATATTGCAGGTGTTTACATTTAAAACAATAATCATTTTGTATTATTTATATATTTTAGAAACACGGTACAGATCTTTCTGATACACCCTGTAGCATGTCTAGTCGGGAATAATAACGGTGTTTAAGATTATCAGATAGAAGACATACCGGTTTCACGATATGTAGGCCAATTTAGTAACACAGTTCATGCAATGAACTGGACGTCCTTCACCGATTCAATGTAATGTTTAATTAATGCAGGGGTCAATTTGAATCTTGAACATATACCCTCCTCAAGCGTTCACCCATTAGGAACAATTAGGTCAAGATTGGGTCTTGGCTGCACAATATCAGGTGAAGATTCCCCTAAGTGCATTGTGTTCGTTCTATGTAATATATGGGAGACGTTGAAGATTCGTCATAGAATCACCTGTCAAAACTATACAGCATAGGTACAAATTCACCACCTCAAAAATATTATAACATAATTATGCCGTTAAGATAGTTTGCTTCTCGTTGATTTTATTCTGAAAATGTAAATGTAGAAATGTATCACGGCTGTCCTTCATCAGGAAGTTTGGGAGTAGTCCCAGAGGGTCATGGACATATTACATGTGTCCAACCCTTGGTGAAAACTTCACCAATGTAAAACTTGTCACACGGATTCACGTAAAATGTGTATGGTTGTCCTACTACTGATGTACTTTTCTCTAAATAATAATCAAAAAGTTGGCACACAATGCATCTAGAATGAAATTGTTAGTAACATGGGAATGGGATTATGAACATTGTATTGTGGAATACAAAATATCATGTTAACAGAATGCGAGAATATAAATCTGAGCATTATGGTAAATATCATGGGATTGAGATTGAGCATCCCATGTTACAACCATGTGATTACCATGTGATCCAAAATGTATTAGCTGGATATGCACACACATGTACTTCAGCATTAGAGAACTTGCAGCCAAACCCAAGTTCAGATTACTTTGATTTGCCAAAGGCAAGGCGCTAAAAGGAAAGCGCAAAACAAATGTCTGTCCCATGTCTGGGTCGTTCAGGTCACATTACATAAACTCACACAAAAGCACAATAAAATGATTGAGTTGGGATAACCTGCAAACAGCATAATGAGCGAACGGAACCGGTGTAGCTAGTTTCGTCTAATAAATTACATCATCCAATAATGTCTATAATGTATAGTGTTTTGGGGTTGACGACACTTTAGGCTCGGATGTCAGGGTTTAACCTTCATTCATCGGAGGGGAACGGTGTATAATCAAGATGGTTGTTACGGTAAGCTGGTGGAAAGGTTTTTAATGCACCCTATTGTTATATTTTGCTTAGGCTTACGCATTTTTTTGTAATTCTCATGCTATAACATTCTCAATTTTGTATTATCGGGTTGATTTGGAGGAGTCAAAATGCCTTGTATGTGTTAAATTTAAGAAATGCTGATATTTCCGAGGCACTCAGAGATGAGTTGAGGCTGCGCTGTAAATTTTGATCAAAACAGTAAATTATAAAAACAAATATAATTCCTCAACACTAATGCGTACCCGTTTAAGCATTTCAGATTATTACTTTCAAAAAATAAAGGTGACTGTTTCTGAAATGAATTTTTTGTTGTTGAACCAAAATAAATGAGGTGCCATACATCAAACGATACAATATTTTAACAATTCCTTATGAAAATAACTACGTTTTGAAAATTTCGAAACCTTTCCAGATCTAGTCCGGGCTGATAGATTTGTATGGCGACCATTACATCGTGTTCTTGAAACACATATTTATTTTTCAAACGTAGAGAAATATTGCAATCCACTGGTAAATAATGAAAATATTATTTTTAGTTGCAGTGATTTTGAAAATTCATCTTGTGTCAAATTTCACTATCTACGAGGGTCATTCAATAAGTTCTACCTCCTCCCTCATAACATTGCTAATATTAATTTCAACCTCATGACATTTGTCATGATTATAGCTCCGAATCATAGCTACAAATGTGTAGTAAATGATAATTGATATCTGTTTTCCTTTTGTTATGACGCGGTCAAAGCCAGAGATAGATTTTGGACAACGGACACAGAAAATTACCTTAAAACTATGCCCATGTTTTCGGGTTTTTAAACGTATTGTATGGTTAGATATAAGAGCATGATTTAATTACTGAAAATGGAAATGAATGAATGATATCTGTATATATTACAGTATTATCATTTATAAATAAGATTGTAAACAATATTAACTCTTGAAGGCTTGCAAATAGTGTACCATCAACTCAAATGTATTGCTATGCCTTTGGCATACCAGAATACTGCAATCAGTCAAATGTTCGTTGTTACAACTTGCCACAATGATGCCTCGAATGTTAAATCTTTATCATAATAGTCGTTATATGAGTTTTACTTATGTGCAACCTTCAGAGTAGTCAATCAGGTAGTCAATGATAGAAAATTGTCGCTTTGACCGACTTTAAATCCCTACATTTAGTTCGATATATTGAAGATCGCTTAGTTATCATGAAAGTTAAATATGACTTTTACAGGGTTCTCTAGGGGAGGGGTAAACTGAATGGTTGTCCTGATCTGGATCTGGCTGATCAGAGGGCATATTTTTTCCAAACAAATCAGTCAACTTTATTGTTTATAGTCTGTTAAAGAGATATCTGACATTTAGAACGGCTATGATTGACCGATAGGTATGTTTTTTCCTTTTACAATAGGCCAATTGAAAAGCACTTCGGCGATATGTTGTTGTTTTTCATCCGTTTCCGTCACACTTAATCGAGGTTTGGTTCTCATTTTATGTCCGGGAAAAGTACAACCAGTGCTCAGATCAATTTACATTGGATTTGTAGCTGAGGTTCCAAGCTACAATCGTGTGATGTTTGATAAGACTGGCTCATTTAATAATAAACTTATGAGGTAGGAGGTAGAACTTATTGAATGACCCTCGTAGTATTGTAAAGGTTGTAAAACCGTTAGGTAATTTTATACTGAAAAGGAGATACATTACTTGCTGTTTTGAATCTAAAGAGATATTTTGTCTTAAATATTGCCATCTAAAGTTGTATAAAGACAATTCCACGTGATTTGCTACGTTTTGAGAAAACAGCACATGGTTCTTACAAAGTGTAATGCCGCCCTCTAGAGTTGAAAATTGAAACTCAAAGTTATTTTGCTTTCAAACCATACAATTTATTTTTAGAGTAATAAATTGTCACCATCTAGCGTTGTATCCTATACAGTGTAAAACCCGAGAAAAGTGCTTCCCGTAAGACATTCCGTTACCCCTAACGTGTTGGAGCATGCGATTGGTATAGACATGTGGGGTATTGTCTACTCGATAAAAATATCGCTGTAGGTAAATTAAAATCGTGTGCTCATTAGCTTTAATTAAGCAAAATAAAGAACCAATACCTAAATTTAATGCAGTATACTATTTTAGCAACACTACTCTATTGAATTTACGGCGAACTCACTAATGTGTGTCTTTATGCTGCTATTGAATGGAGTTCGAATCCCATTGATCATGAATATTTTTAAGGAAACAGACGCGAGTTCCTTTTAGGAATATGTACTGTTATTGTTCTCAGGTATGCAGCTATCGCTCGTAAATCCGACGTCATTCGTCTTAGCACGCTGTTTTCAGCACTGTGTTCTAAAGTGGGACACGGATGAACTGGATTCTCTGAATCGTCAGATAGCTACGGACGAGTTCGGGACTGACAAAGTTATTGTATTGAATACTTTTAGAAGTATAATCAAAGCTAGCTACTTGGCAATAAGGATATCGATTTTAAAATGATTATGAGTTAACAGTTTCATCAGGGGTGTGCCACTCAACTTGCCGATCGGAACCCTGCGTAGAAAGGCAACATTTTGACTTGCCCGCATGGTCCCGCTAAGTCATAGGTCTCTCAGGGCCAAGGTTGCAACCGGAAAGTACATTAGTTAAACCAAACATTTTACCTTCACCTGAATACACTCTCCAGGCCACATCAAACACTAACAGCAGCTCTGTCAGCAACTCATTCTTCTGGTTGAATCAAATACAAAGCAAACCCTTTAGAACAAACAAACGGGTGTCAAATATTATCTCCCATACAATAAATCCAAACCACCTCATAATCATTTCATTTTCATACCATCACTCTCCGCCAGTCCTCCAATGGTTCTGGTCAGATCCTAACATATCATGTTAAAACCAATACAATGTCAATAACCGATAACCACTAAAGCAGTGTCAGCTTTAGTGGTTATCATTGGGGCGGCTATTGACATTGTATTTGGTTTACCCCATCAACCGCGAAACTCGAAAACCGCGAAACCCGAGAACCGCTCTAGTTTACAGTATACAATCATTTTTTTTGATTAAAGAACTAGTATCTAATACTTATACTAAAAAAAAATCAATGCATTTTGTATATAGATTTTGTAGGTACATTTTGATTGTAAATGGTCTGGTAAAATTTCTGTTGATTGAGGGCGATACAACACCTCTCCAAATTCAAGGGCTTAATTCTCGGAACTTTCCGGGTCACCGCATATAATTTCTGTGATTAAATGATCAAAAATATCACAAACTTTCAAAATTAAAAATTAAAAATTCCAGCGTCTTTATAAGCGAGAAAATTGGCTTTTGTTACCCCCTTTTTCATGTAATTCTATAGCCAATTGAATTACTGGTGTGGTATCATAAGGGGAGGGGGGGGGGGGGTGGTGATTTAAGACGGACACCACTGAATAACCTCACCATTGGGTGATGTTTTGAATTGGGCGCTCTCCACTGAAACATGCGTTTAGTCTTGTCTTGTAAATTACTTGAATGTAACTCTAATAAGGGAGCACATCACTAAATAACCTTGACATTAGGTTATATTTTGCATTCAAGCCTGCCTAGAGCCTCGTCGCAACATGACACAGCACTTGGACCACAAATCCGAGGGGGGGGGGGGGGGTAGCGATAGGTTGTCCATAAAACCGGCCAAAAAACGCATGGTCAAATACGCAAATCTACCGACGGAGGCTCGAATTTTACCGACAGGCTTATTCCAGGGGGAGGGGGGCTGGCGCCCTTGACCCCCCCCCCCCCTGGGTACGCCACTGGATAGTAGACCTATGTGGATCTATTTTGCCCCGTTGTATTCCATAGTCAGATGCTTAAGCAACTGTATTTAAGAATGACAAACATGTGCCTGATTTAAATAGAAGACTCGTTGTAAATTCTATAGTAATGATTGCACGTAATACAGCTAAGCAGTGGCGTAACTAGAGAGATATCCCTCCCCCTCTGATGCCCCAAATGAAATGACACACTCTATGTATATTAATAGAAATTTGGTTTTGCCCCCAAAATGATGTTTTCAGAAAAAGTGGCACTTTTCAAAATTGTATGCAAGAAAGTTACAAAAATGTCTCCACTGCTGTTTAAAATTAATTTGAATTATCTTTATTTTCAATTGAAAGAAAGTCTTTTCTTTCTTTGGTTGGTCCTTATTTGAAATAAAAATAAAATGATTTTATTTAATTCATGACTAGCTAATTCACGTCAATAACTTCCCTTTATCGTTGAAAAGTGCAACTTTTCGGAAAACATAATTTTTGAGAAATGTGACTGTTTTTGGAAAAGTAAACATGGTATTGAAAAAGGAAAACGTTGTGTGGATAGCCAAGGGTTTTCCGTTTCATAAATGTTTCAATCAATCAAAACGCCTAATTGTGCGTGGATTTATGCACACAAACTCGTAAAGAATCATTTTTGTGAAATGTGACTATTTTGGGAAAAGTAATAATGAAATGGAGAAACTTTCTATGGGTAGCCCAGTGTTTTTGTTTTTTATAAGTGTTTCAATCTCTCAAAACGTCTAATTATGTGTAGAGTTATGCAAACAAATGTGATCAAATTTTAGGGGGGGGGGGGGGTGGTGGGACTTTGGCTTTTTTGACCCCTTTATGATAACGACACTATTGACAGGGGTGAATTATATTATAAGATGTGGATCAAAATGCAAATAAAAATAAGTTGATATTTATGGTGAACAGTTTATATTTCAACAGAAAAAGCGAGCAAATCCGGGCACACTTAAAAAGCATTCATATAATTATACACCATATCATATCTCTCATGATACACTAGAATAATATAATAAATAATATAAATTCAATGTAAAATTAAATATTTAGTCAATTTGGCAATATTCTTTGAGCACCAATACCCTAACGTCAGAGCGCTGCACTTGGATACTGAAGCCTTGCCTTGGAGTTTTCCCATGGTGTCTATGTCGTTCTATGTATGTTGTTCACTTGTCAAACCCCGAAAACAGACTGATCAGGCATGAGCAGGCGGGTAAAATTCGCTATCTGCGCATTATTGAGATTTGGTTCATAGCATAGTGCCCTCTGTAACACTCATCACATGCGATCAGACAGGCATTGAAGGGAACCCTGTCAATCATTCGTTGGCAATATCAGGACATATAGGTACTCTCGCGTCAAAAGCACGTGGTATACCACGTGCTTTTGACGCGGGGGTACATCTATGTCCTGAAATCATTATATTCAGTATTCACGCAAACCACTGCCTGGGCACGCCCCGTCTCAGTTACTCTCTGACGATGTGGTGCCAGGATTTTTATAAACTTGCATCTGATTTTTCTGAACTTCGATCCATACCAACTATTCCCTTTATAAATATAATGGTCATAAGAAATAAAATTGGCAAACCATGACACTGGTTATTTGCTAACCCGGTCAGAGGTTTATTTGGCAGTGCTCTGTTTTGTTTAGTTTTAGTGTACTTATAAGAGGTACATTGTGGGTGTAGATATGAGTATGATTTGACATTGTGGGAGTATTTCGGCATTGTGGGCGTACCCCCACAATGAACAGTTTCCAAATGGTATATGAGGATACTGTGAGCGTGTTAAAAGCAACAACAAATATACCCCCAGAACGATTTGTTTGTTTTTTGTGTGTTATTTGTCATCTTAAAACATACACTTTGCCACCCGACTATATGAATGGCGCCATCTATCTAGTCAACTCCCACAATGTACATACAAAAATACCCCCACAGTACAAATAATTACCCCCGTAGTGCACTCCTGTACCAACAAAAAATCCAACTCCCAAAATGTATATTTATACTCATTGTGTACTCCCACAGCGCACAAACACAAATACCCCCGCAATGTAGCTGGTGCGGGTATTAGTTGTTATTTGTTTGTTTGTGTTTGTTTGTGTGTTGTATATTTGTTTTGCTATTTTGTTTGTTTGTTTATTTGTTTTTGTTTTTATTATTTATTTGTTTATTTATTTGTTTATTTGTTTATCCTGCCAACATTTTCCGCCGCAACATTTGTTAATCGCTTATCACAAAGTCAAAACCCCCTTCAATCCAAACCCTGCAAGGCCTTCTTTCCTATACTGCTGTTTCACTTTGTAGGCAGAACATATCGAACATCTTCTGGGCATTTAGCAACGCTGGAGCGCCCCCTGTAAACACTCATCACATGTAAATGTGAGTACAAGGAACCGGGGGGACATTGCCCTGAGATACTCCCTGCCAGGAGGCTCTCTTTATAGGGCGATTGCACGGGGTCATTAGTTCAAATAATCATTTAGAGAAAGACATGCATGAATGGAGTCCAATCACTTGGATTAAATGTAAATGTGAGTACAAGGAACCGGGGGACATTGCCCTGAGATACTCCCTGCCAGGAGGCTCTCTTTATAGGGCGATTGCACGGGGTCATTAGTTCAAATAATCATTTAGACAAAGACATGCATGAATGGAGTCCAATCACTTGGATTAAATGTAAATGTGAGTACAAGGAACCGGGGGACATTGCCCTGAGATACTCCCTGCCAGGAGGCTCTCTTTATAGGGCGATTGCACGGGGTCATTAGTTCAAATAATCATTTAGACAAAGACATGCATGAATGGAGTCCAATCACTTGGATTAAATGTAAATGTGAGTACAAGGAACCGGGGGACATTGCCCTGAGATACTCCCTGCCAGGAGGCTCTCTTTATAGGGCGATTGCACGGGGTCATTAGTTCAAATAATCATTTAGACAAAGACATGCATGAATGGAGTCCAATCACTTGGATTAATAAGTTTAACAGGTGTTTGGTATTGTACTTGGGAGATGATTTGAATATAATAACCTTCGTGCAATCACTCTGTACTCTCCGCGCACACGCATACAACGTTGTGCAAACGTATTGAGAACGTACAAAGTACTAGTAACGCAGACAGCGATTTGGACGCACTAAGAACGTTTATATCATAGAGGAAGCGCAGTGAGAGCCCGTGATAATTTAAAATAAAAACAGGAAAAAGTGTACTTTAGCTCCCAGATACTAGACTGTACTAGTATCGACCAATACTAGAACACCCAGTATCGTTCGATACTGGTACATTATTTTGTTCCAATATCGCTCGATACTGGCACGTTTAAAATGTTCCAGTATTGCCCGATACTGGAACAAAATAATGTACCAGTATCGATCGATACTGGTACATTATTTTGTTCCAGTATTAGGCAATACTGGTAGAATGTGTACCAGTATCGCCCGATACTGGTACATGAAAAATGTTCCAGTATCGCCCAATACTGGAACATTAAAAATGTACCAGTATCGTCCAATACCAGAACATTAAAAATGTGCCAGTATCACCCAATACTGGAACATGAAAAATGTGCCAGTATCACCCAATACAATATCGGTGAAGTTGGCTTGTATGGTTATTTTCTCTTTCTGGAAAATAGGCTGGCTCTGAAAAAAGCCGTATTGTGGTATTCAAAACTGCCTGTGATGTGTCAAGCGACGGGAATCTTTGGGAGGTTCGTCTCTTTTCTCGTGAATCAGAAGCCGACGGCACGCCAGCTTGGAAGACGAAATTGACAATAAGCTAATTTAAGAAAGGGGTCTTGTCAACCGAGCTGAAGTGGAAAGTCCGAGGACATCCCGGCGGACTGCAAGGTACAAATGAACCTACCAACACTATCAGGCGATGATGAAAGAACATCAGCAAGCTGTTTTGAAAACTTGTCGCAGTTGAGTATGGGGATATTTAAATTCTCAAAATAGAGTCAACTATTTCTAAGCTGATTGATGATTCGAGGAAGCATTTCGAGAGGATGAAGCTCCCCTTGGAAGCCCCAGTGCAATAGATGACACTTGATTCAACTACTAGGTATTCACTAAAGGCAAAAGTCATTCGTTAGAAGGCGTGGAGATCACAACGATTTTCGTTTGAGATACATATCATCGGTAGATTTCCAAGCCACTAAATTTTTCAAAAAGAGAAAATAATCATGCATACGTAACGTAAAATTGACTTTACCAATCAGCTCATCCTACTAGTATCCATAAAAGCTCTTTTCAGAGCCACAACAACTTCAAGAGATTGAACGACCCCATTTAGTTTGTAGTACTCCAACATAAACAATGTTGTTCCCAAACCATAATGAATGAGATGGTTTCCCTCGCAATATTTTAAAACACTACGACATTTTTTTCTTCAAAACAAATAATAGAAAAAAATCCCACAATTCATATATAACAACTGAACACGTATTTTAAAAAGGAAAAAATAAGTATAATGCACTCAAAGCTGACGTCGTAAAAATGTCACTATTTTTTAAAGCTGAAATAGTCGTCCCCTATTCACAAATATGACAATACATGAGATCTGGAACACTTAAATCGTTCCATTATCGCTCGATACTGGAACATGTAAATCGTTCCAGTATTGGGCGATACTGGAACATTTAATTTGTTCCAGTATCGATCGATACTGGAATGAAACCGTTCCAGTATCGGGCGATACTGGAACGCATGAAGTGTTCCAGTATCGGTCGATACTGGAACACAATTTGATGTTCTAGTATCGACCGATACTGGAACATGTAAATTGTTCCAGTATCGAGCGATACTGGCAAAATTCATGTACCAGTATCGACCGATACTGGTATACCAGTATCTGGGACCTAAAGTACACTTTTTCCAAATCGATAATTGCGAGCAGTTTTCCGCGCTCTTTCTGCGTGTTACGCGGGGACCGTCTCCTACTCTAGTCAGTGTCCACGGCGTCTCTCCTGCTCTAGTCAGTGTCCACGGCGTCCCCAATCGGTTCTAAGAGTAAGAGACCTTAATGCGTTGGTTTGGCGCTTTGATACTTTTTCAGCGCAACACAAACCAAGGCTCGGTCTCGAATTTATTAACCGTACTCACTCACTGTATAAATGTATTGCTGTACAATGTACATGTGCTATGCGCTTTACTCCGTCAGGTATCAAATGTTGTTTACGGTAACGAACATCACGGCCCGGTCGCCGTAAGTGTGATAGCCTTATAAGTTCAATCGATAACGCTATAGGCCACACCACACACATAGTATAATGAAAGAGTTTCTTATATTGGCATATTGCATGTGGTACATACCATGAGTACAGAACACTGATATTGAATCTCAGTGAAATCGTAAATTATTTGACATTCAAAAAAGGGAAAAAAATAATAACGGAGTAGGCCTAATACTAAATATCTCGACAAGTTTTTTCAAACTACAATATACCTCTACCTCGGATGGTGACCATATAGGATTTTGCCAATGTGGCCGTCCTATGGAGCCAATGTTGACCTCAGATGGTGACCATATAGTATTTTGCCAATATGGCCGTCCTATGGGGCAAATGTTGTGCCCATCAAAAATCAAAATTATGGTATAAGCAACATCTGGTCCAAATGCGGTGCTTTTTAAATAGAAGAATCTGAACCAAAATATCTCTAAGCCCCAAAATATCCCTAAGCCCCAACTATTGGGTGACCCGACTATCAACACCAGGACTCATCAACTATTCATAACTATAATTATGTCAACCTTCCAAATAAGAAGATCACAGGCACACAAGAGACCTATGTTTAGATTTATTCCGTATGATAATGTATAATTGACAACAACTAAAATGCTCAAATAATTACTCTCGATAATATTAAAAATGAAAAAGAATCATTATATACCCAATGAATTCCTTTTTAATTTACCATCAAACACGTTGGGAATAGCTCATTGTTCCATTATTACGGGATCTAAACATCATTGTGAGTACCTGTCCAGCCTGTCTGATAGATATCAGTAATGTAAGACAAAATGAGAACAATAATGAATTCAAATTAGCCATACCCTCAACAATTTGGTATGCAGCCAACGGAATAACCATGAAAACGTAATTGTTTGATTAATATTACTTAGTTGTGAACATAATTAATATGATAGCTAATAATTTGGTTTCCATGCAAAATGAGCCTAGTGGTAGATATTGTCCTTAACCTGTCAATAGCAGAACTTCCTAATGGCCATTTAATTGTAATACATGTATCAATATCATTAACATTATAGCCATTGACGATGTTGATTATTATTACAAACAAGTCCTGATGGTTCTATCACTTATTATAGCCAGACAGTGGTAGTACGTGTAGCCCATCAAGAATACCTCTGCAATGGCATAATTATTAGCAAAGTTACTGAAATTACATTAACCCTCTCCACGCGGCTATTATGTTTCTACTAAATACAAAACATGTTTCAAAAGCCTTTCCAAACTCTTTAAGTCTATATCAAGAATTACTGAACCAAAACTAGGCATGTTTGTTCTTCTTTTATTAACGCTTTTCTCATGGTGATTTCAAATCTGCTGATGAAATTCAATAATTTTAAGATTTATGAAACATTTTGTGAAATTTTTGAACTGTCGTCTGCAGACGCCTGCCTCATAAAAAGGTAAGATTGACTCATGTCTAAACTGTATGTGTATAATGTGCTGGTTACACTCGGATTAAAAATATAGGGCAGCGCCTTTAAAATGTTACCCAAACCACCCAGACTTAATGTAAACAATATTAATAAATGAAACCATTTCACCTTGACGTAATTCGATAGATTGCCATTATGCTACCAGCGAAAACATAGTCCTTTTAAGCTAAATTTCACATTAAACCTGCATAATAGCGAGTAACCGTAGTGGAGTAGTACCACTAGTATATAAGGTGTCCCAAAAAGCGTGCGCGTGTTACACATGACATAAATTGGCCGCTTAGGAGCGCTATTTATTCGGTCTAGTAAACCTATTGTTATTAATTACTACGAGAGGATTACCTGGTTGTATATTTAAATTCGAGCAGTACTTCTTGCTAACCGCATGGGTGAGTTTCCATTATGTTGCAAATTACATTCATGCTCAAGCGTTTAAACTACTCAATGGGCATTGCAATACAGCCGGTTGATTGCACACGAGAATTATGTCATTTATAGCAACCAGTTTTGATGGAAGGCGAATATTTAAATTTGTTGCCGGTTTTTAGGGCAACAATTTATAGCGCTGCTAAGCGGGCTTTGTAGCGTAATGACACCGCGGTTGTCATTTCACATGCGCACGTATTATCCAGCTTCCCTGGTGGCAAAATAACAGTGTCGTCTCGATTTTTGTAATTTATGCATTAAAAAGTGACCCGACAATTTTAAGGTAAACTCGCCCTTCACCCTAGGTTAAATTGAAGACTTTGATTGGCGGCCGCCATGTTAACCTTCAAGGTGGATTTCCAAAGCAAATTAGCCAATGATATTAGTGTTATTCAAATTTGATTAGTTACATTAAACATTAGTTTAGCAAATCGCTTTACCATTTTTGGTTTAGCCAACAAATTTAAACCTCTATGTGGTGATATTGGTTTTGACTGCACAACGTTGATACAAATAATAATTTGTCTATACCTGCGATGAACGCATGCATAAATATTAATAGATTCATTATATAGTATATCACATATCTCATACAACGCACATTAGTGTAGCCTAATTTTAAAAATCTCACTTTATTTGTCTGGATCAATTTCGAGATTATAATTCTGCTATTCATGAAATCTCTCTGTACTTTGACTTCAAAACCCCAAATTAAACATCAACATGTGTCAATACTATACATGTGTTGATACTTTTAAACGATATAGGCCTAATAGTTTTTTTCGTCTAACCATGTATTTTCTTGAAGAAAAATAAATCTACATAATCCTTCATTATATAAATCACATGCATTATTATTTTCTACTTTCATTTTATGCAGAAGGTTTTTTTAAGGGGGGAGATTACTAAAAAAAATGATTTTCCAATTGAGTTATATCTATCTGCCCTCAATTGTTATAGATGGGTTTTTATTCCAAATTTTATTCCATTTAAAAGACTAGTTCGGATATTTTCTCTGTCAGACATTTTGGCATATTGAAATCGCCGAATCTTCATCGGTTCTTTTCTAATGTTTTTTTTATTACTGTCAGTACATCTTTTAAAATAAATATATATAGCCTAACCTCTATATGAGGATTTTTTACACATTTCCAGGAACTGCATTAATCAGAGCTAAATATTCCATTAATAAACCACCTTGTTTGGCATTTTACTTCTTAAATGTAATATTTTGTAAATGGTCTTGCCACTGTATCTCATATATTTATTGTTCCAAATTGTTTGGTTGTTATGATTTTCTAGATGATATTTTATATGCATTGCATTTTGATCATATTTGTATAAATATTTTCTAAACTATGGCAGCTTGTTTAATATATCAATGCGTGGTTTACTTAAAAGCTTTTAGGGAACAATTACAGTAGAAAATATATCCATACATACATTACATTTTCTAATGAAAAAAAGGCAATATGTTTCCAAGCGGATAAGCCAGTGTTTAACAATTTCCTTTTAACCCATATAGATCCTATGTGGAGCCAATATTAGGTAGTAATCAGTTTCGTCCGCAGTGGGGAGTCAAGATCAAGTACAAACTTTGTATTTTACTTTAATTCAATCTGCGCATAGCTGTTAACCTCTGTGGACAGAGGTTGTCACCCATTGTGCGTCTTCTACTTATGCTAGAAAACATCAGGAAATCAAAAGCGTTGTCAAAGGTCAAGAAGGATTGATAATCAAGTACAGATTCAATTTGAACACCTCATCGTTTTACGTGACAAGGCCCTAGAATAAACCTAGGCCTTTTACATGTTTAACTTTACATCCAATTTTGCGTGATCTGTTTGGCGATGGCGAATTAAAGCTGGCATTTTACCAATGTACCTTTAATAATATGTCAAGGAATACGACAAGCGATACATTAGCGACCACGAAAGCTTAATAGAAGAAAAAAAATCGCTTTGAGCGAAAATGCTTTGTGCATTAAGCGTTGTGATCATATGACCAATGACCGAGGGAGCTGTTATACCAGTATATATAGTTATATTAATGCGTTTCTACACACACAAATAATTAGCTACGTCAAACTGTTTGTAAAATCGTTTTAAATTGTGCGCCGTCTTTCTAAATAATACCTGCCGGGAGGTCATGGAGGTAGTAACAATACATACCACTATTACGTCAATTGCGCGATAAACGGAGTTTAAATTTGATTGGCCGGTATGTCCAGCCAGATCGACGTCGGGATGATATCGTGAGGAGTGACGTCGACATTTAATTCCTGTCACCGGTGACTTTTCACTCACAAGCAATCTACAGAGTCTCCTACATTCCTCCTGAATTACTGGCGCTACTTATCATTTTCGTCTATATAAACTGAAGAAATACAGTTTTCATTGACCAGTTAAAATTACGCATAATGCAGTGTCTGGTGATACTCGCATGGTTTCTAATGTCTCATATATATTCAGGATTATGTAATAGCACACTATCAAAAGGTATGTATTACAATGTTAATGTAAAAAATGTAATGTGAGATTAAAGTCAATTACTGTAATTGTCTTCAGTTCAAAAGGATAAGCTATAGCATATTAAAACCATGGACCTTATTTTTGGAATACTACGATGTACTGGGCCTTTTTAGTACAATCATTTACACCAGGTAATGTACAGTGAATAAGTACATGCTGTTTGCTGTATTTAATGTAACCATGTCACTTCCCCCATGAAATAACGCAACTAAAGCCGATTGGATAAAATGCATAGTTTCGCTTAAAGGATTAGCTATAGCATATTAAAACCATGGACCTTATCTTCGGAATACTACGTTATACTGGGCCTTTTTAGTACAATCATTTACACCAGGTAATGTATAGTGAATAAGTACATGTTATTAAAATGCATGGTTTCGCCAAAAGCATAAGCTATAGCATATTAAAACCATGGACCTTATCTTCGGAATACTACGATATACTGGGGCTTTTTAGTGCAATCATTTACACCAGGTAATGTATAGTGAATAAGTACATGCTGTTTGCTGTATTAAATGTAACCATGTCACTTCCCCCATGAAATAACGCACCTAAAGCCGATTGGATAAAATGCATAGTTTCGCTAATAAATTTTCCCTTTTACATATTGTTTTTTAGATACTGACGAACAGGAAAATATTCAGGGGCGGTTGTTCAATGATCTCTTATCGAACTACAATTTTGGTTCCTATATGCGGCCTGTATGCAACACATCTACAGTGACCACTGTCATATACCGTATGCTGGTTCATGAATTGATTGATTTGGTGAGAATTTTGTAATAATCCTATTAAACATTCGACCTGAGGTAATTTTAACAATAATACCAGTAGTCTTGAGATATCATCCAGAACAACACACCTGTTAAGTGTGTTTTTCTGTACAATTCGTGTAGATTTCGTTTTTATTTTAAAGTCATTACCAGTGACTGGGGACGGCTAAGTCTGTATTTTCTGTTGAAGCTATATGTATTTCTCGGAATATAAATCGATCATTAGGAAGCATCATCACGTAGCCTCTAGCGCTGTCATAAAATAACTCCTCAAGTAAAAAATAACCCGACACTTTCACTCCCAGAAACTAATATCGATCTGAAAAGATACATTCATTGTCCCGAGTGCTCGCGGGTTAGAGTTTAGGTGTAATAACAACTGATGTGACTTCAATTCATTCCTCTCTTGTTTTCTTAAAAGACCCTTTGTTTTTCGAAATGACACAAGTTTTAGTTGTGATTCAACTTCTTTTTGATACGTTTCAAAGAGTTGTTTTTTTATCTGTACTATGTATTTGAAGGTGGACGTCAGACGACCTACAACTTTTAATTACTTTAACCCCCTGGGGTCTACCTGTCTATCTTACAGTGGTTCTGATTGGTTTATTACAAGATGTACTCATACAAATAGCCAATTCAAATGCAGCTTGTAAAATGTTTCACTACCATCTTTATCAGGGATACAATTATTCTAACAATGTCTCTCATTGGTGCAATAAATGATGCATCCATCTTTTTAACCAATCGGCCGGTAGATCTCAGGGGGTTAACACCTGTTCGGCACTGTTTGTTTGGGTGGCGGAAGCCCTGCTGGTACTGTTGTGGCGCTAAGCATGCTGGACTGCGCAAGAAATCTTCTTTGGGTGTGTCCAATAATAGTCCAGTAAAAATACTGAATTAAGAAATATCCAGCTTTTTACCTAATCTGGTAATGCATTTCCTGATCAGGTGAAACTGCTTTTTATTAAATTGTTTATTGTTGCGATTTTCAAAAAATACTTGAATACAGTGGACATGTAATGTTTAGCACAATCATAGGCCTACATCGTATCATACAAATAAATCGTTATTTTTGAGGTATTTCTTACCGTGAATATGAGCTTTCGTGAAATGAAATAAATATCCACATCAAGAAGGGTTCGTTTCCTCTAACGTCTTTATCTAAACTGTGATATTTTTTTTTTTTTTGGGGGGGGGGGGGATTTTTTTAGAACAAATGAATTGAGTGAATAATTAATTTATTACTTTGTTATTTACTTTGGTGCTGAGGATAACATTGAAAAATATTGTTAGAAATAAATATATAAATGTTAACACAAAATAATAAATAATCATAACAATAATAAATAAAAAAAGTAATAAATAATAATAAATAACTAAAAATGCCTGCATAACTGCTTTAATAAAATAAATAGACAAAAATAATAAATTAATAAATGAACATGCATAAATAAATAAAAACACAAATAATTATGCATGCATGCATATATATAAATATATATATATATATATATTTATATATATGCATGCATGCATAATTATTTGTGTTTTTATTTATTTATGCATGTTCATTTATTAATTTATTATTTTTGTCTATTTATTTTATTAAAGCAGTTATGCAGGCATTTTTAGTTATTTATTATTATTTATTACTTTTTTATGTATTTATATTTATCATTATATATAAATATATATATATATATATATATATTTATATATAATGATAAATATAAATACATTATAATAAATAAATCAAAATAAATGAACATGCATAAATAAATAAATATACTAATAAATAAATAAACTAATAGATAAATAATAAAAAAATAATAATAATAAAACTAAATAAATAAATAAATAAATTAAAAATTAAAAATGAATAACTAACTATCTAAATATATAAATAAATACATATACTAATGATTACATAAATAAGGACAGACTGAGAATCATAAATATATAAATCGGTCGTGTGTTAGTAGAATTACTTTCATGGTAGAATTTTAATAAAAAGCCTTATATATGTATAATTACACACTCTTTGTATGCATCACGCATCAAGGTGTATATCATCGTGTCACTTTAATATAAAAAGGAGAGGACTAGCCGATCAGAACTAATTTGCAATCAAATAAAGTGATCCTTCACTTTAACTTTAACTGATGGATCTCTTGATTGAGCGCGAATGAATTAAGAGCAAATGACTAATTTAGATTAAAATATTGCTATTAGAAAGGCTGTCGTGCATGCGCGTTGGATTCAGCAACCATGTGGAAGCTGTTTAATTCACGATGAATTTTGAATAATATTGGCTGGCCAAATAAATAGTTGGCTAAGAGGTCGTTTCCATCTATCACAGCTTTCTACAGCTTTCTTCCCCAAGAAAGCTGTGTGTATGAATTTTATTGGTGTGATGACATTTTAGAGACGTGTTCGCTCTTCGAACGGTCCGCCATTTGTGAGGAGAGCCTCGAACTGGGATCAGATTGAATGAAAGTGTTGAATCATTTCACAATGTTTCACTGCATGACTAGCCATAATACGCTCTTAATTCCAAAATTATAATAGTAAAAATATTAAGACATAAAGTTGTAAAGATTGCGATATCACACGTGAAGATCGGTTAAGAATTAAGAGAACTTTATTCTCTGGATTTAGTGAAGGTTCTTCCCCCCCCCCCCCAACACACAATTCTCAGTTGGGTCTATCGCATAAGGCCAAAAAAAATTATAACTAGTTTCTCTTTGGAGAATGAGGGCATTTTGGAAGATGAGGGCATTTTGTTCCTTTTTATTTTATTAAACACTGCGAAATAGGCATTACCAGCGTGGTATTGCGTGATTGCTTGTGCAACCTGAAGACAGCAAGGCCTTTATAAAAAAGAAATCATGGTTCTGGAGGGGGTTGATTATTGTATAACAATGTCAGTTCCATAGTGTAACTAAAACAAGGATGCGCAAGGGGACGAGACACTACTTTATTTATGTGATATCGACGTAAAAATGATATTTCTGAACAAGCCGTCTTACTAAATGATAGAATTCAATATTAAATGAAAGTGACAATTTCACTATAAGAAAATGGCACGCTCAAGCAACAAAGGGTTTTAAGTTTAGAAAATGCTTAGCATACCATAACATGCAACTACCTTTTGTCTCCATATGCACAATTTGTATGCAGCGCTTTCAAAACTGCAAAATCCTATCCCTACAATGTCGTTCAATTGCATCCAAATTTGTATAAAGTGGTTTTTTTTAACTAATCCGTAACTGATAAGGCTCAATAATATGAATAATTGATGTAAATCTTACGTCCGAATATTGCACATTTTTATAGTCTGAAAGCTGAAGAATTGATTCTTCAAACACGAGAACAAGTTTTTTTATAATCCATTGTCAGATGAATGTCTTACCGTGTTTAAATAAGTTCTCCAAATCGACAAATAACCACCCATAAGATTCAGACTAAAAAACACTTTTTTATGAGTCGGAATAAAGAACCTCATTTCAAATTTAAAATACAGAATATGCTTTAATGTTTTAACTGCAGACCCTTTCTTAATAATTGGAATGTAACATGATCATAATATTGGGACTTTTTTATATGATAGAATCTTCGGATTATTGAACCTTAATTACGTTAATACTATATACACCCTTAGTACTAAAGAACCTTATTTTTTCGTAAGATATAAACCGTCGGACTATACTACTGTGTCTCCAAAAATGTCACCTAAATGGTCTTCACCTAATTGCGAGGAATTTTACTTGATACTGGGTTTTCCCTTTTAAAGGGAATTTTTATCAAGATTTTTCTGAGACAACTTTACGTTAATTTTTTTGTTTCTTCAATTCAATTCCCAGTTGTAAGGCTTTTTTGAAGCTAAAAGCTTTCGGTTGCAACAACAGCGTATCTATGAGAAATACCCATACACATAAAATGCCCTATAAACTTCGCATGAGACAATCCGGGTTGACCACTTCGTGAATATACCCGTTAAATGAGCAGTTTTTTGCAACTCGCGATTAAAGAGTCGAACTGAGGGAGAAAGTTTGGAACACTCGTTTATATTTGGGCTCGAGGAGAAAAACTATTCAGCGTGGGAGTATACCCGTAGCCCAGCTTATGAAAATGAAGAATTGACGTTGTGGGCAACGATTTGTAATGTCTTGATTGAGGAGCATAATGTATATTATGTGACTAATGACAGCTTAAACATAGTCTAAACATGTTGTGGAGATGGATGATGGCACTTCCAATAAGCTATGCTCAACCATACTAATTAGTTGACTTTCCTTGAAACACGTTTTGCACAAGTGATTGATTTTTTAATTATAAAATCGTGATGGATAATGAAGTCAATCTGGCAACGAAGAGTCTGAAAGGCATCACCGGCACTTAACAATTGAGAGGATATTTTTGTCTCCATATATTTAAGTTGAGTTTTGGCGAGGAGTCTCTGAAAACGGTCTGAAATGGGTTGTACAATCTGCATTGGGTTTGTTGTCAAGGAATTTACAATCCAAAATCTTCCACACGCTTCCATTGCGATTTGACCCTGTAGCACAAATATCAAACGTTTATCCACAAAAACTGGTCAGGCCTAAAAAAAAGAAAGGTTTGTTTGCCCAAACGCGACCGACCCATAAAATCTCAAAACCCCATGCCTTTTTTTATTTTTTTTATTTTTTAGATTTCATTTTTTCTTTAAATAATGTTTTATGTTGAAAAATATATGTATAAAATTATATTTTCATCTTAATTTGCCAAACTAATCAACAAAACTGCCCTGTAATTGACTTATTCCCACATATCCACCCTTTATAATACTAAGGCGATGCAAATCCAAGATCCTACCACTATGTAGTGAAAATAAAAACTTGTCAGACCATCCAGCATGGTCTGAATGTTTGTACTACATTGTACAGGCTGCATTATTAAACCAAAATACACGTATTAGCCCATACCAGCCAGGCTACGTTTTACGGTGTGTAAACCGGGGATCGGGGGAAGGGGACAAAGTATGATTTTTTGAACCAAATAATCGCCGCGAGACCCTTGGATTCGACCCCCGGCCCCTCCGATCACCGAGCCGCGTGCCTAACCACTCGGCTAACCTGACAACGCTCACCTGGGCAGCGATTTTATACACACATATCTGCTTGGTTGATGACGTCATCGAATGAAATGCTATAGCATGAGCGTGGACATAATTTTTGCCGTAGTGAATCGCAGTGTAGGAAGGTTAGGGTTTTAAAGAACATTAAAGTGTATTATATTAATATCAAATTGTATAGTCCTTTTCTCCTCTAAAGTGTCTATAGCCAAAAAAAAAAAGAAAAAAAAAGGTAACCGACCTACCGACCTACTTTTTTCAACTCTTGTTTGGGCAAACAAACTTCTTCTTTTTTTTAGGCCTTGCAGTGGTTCCGTTAAGCAGACGAGTAGGTTACCCTTAGGAAACACGGCGAAACTAGCACGCATGACTCATACGTACAAGTGACTGACTTATACGATAGTCGCCAAAGTAGTATATTGCATCACCATTCGCAAACAATAATTGAACTTGGATCATGCACATATTTCTATGGAAATATATACATTGATTTAGTACAATTTTCATTGGTGTGCTTGTACGTAGGATGACGTTGAATATATATCAAGTCACTGATTTATATTTATTTAAGTGCTCGTGCTGTGCGGCCTTGCTGCTTGTATGTCACAAGCAGGCTTCTCGTTAGGTAAAATATTATGGGGTCCACTGGACCCCATAATCTACCAATTCTCAAAATTATGGGGTCCAAGAAAAAATTATGGGGTCCAAATCCAAGTCAAAAATGTAATTTTCGAATTGTGACTTCGGAATCGGATACGGAGTGGTTAAACGGGCTACTACAGCGCTGAAATGTCTAACATTTGTCTACTCTATTTGTTTTGTTTTGATGTATGCATTCAACGACGACTACGGAGTACGGACACGACGAAAACATTTGTAGATGAGGTGAAAACATTGACGATGGTCGAGAGTTGTACAAGGAAGACCGAGAATATTTAATATTTTATTACCAAGTATATTTTGATTCGGATTGTCACGAAATTGATATTTGTTAGCTTACACGTGCAAAATTATCTTGAAACATGATTAAAAATTATTGCGTCCAGATGGACGCAATAAAGAGTCCAGTTTAAAATTTACTGCGTTTTTAGCAAAAATATTGCGTCCCCAGACGCGAAAACGCAATGTAACGAGAAGCCTGGTCACAAGCAGACTCCACAGACTCCTCGACATAAAAATACTCCTGATCTGAATCTGAATACGCAAATTCTAAGACTTATGAAAGGGGCACCGCTTTCATATTATCGGGCGAGGAGTAGCCCAAATGACGATGATCCTTTCCTTTGAAGAAAGTTAGACTTTAAACTTGTCCTATATTATGAATTTCCATTGCTAATGCCTGCGCACAAAGTTATTTGCTTATACTTTCCGTTCTTAGTATCCTTTAAAATGTGTCCACCTTAACAACGTCTTTTAGGGTTCCTTATCCACACTGGATCACACGAACTTATGTTGAAATATGTTACTTGGGTGATGGTATGTAGGTTCTGGAACATGTGCAATGTGCAACTCCGACGGGTATTTAACACACATTAACTCTGCCATGTTCACCAATTGGAAAGCAATGTCGATCCCATCATTTGTACCCATATGGTAAAGCACCATTAATGTTTGTATATTGTTTGTTTTCAGGACGTACGAAACCAAAGAATAACAATCAGCACTTTACTAAAACAGGTGAGTGTATAGTCTTTAAAAACAATCAACATTGCCAACCCTAACCCTAACACTAACAATCTTACATTGATATTTTCTATTCTTAAGTACACATGTGACATGAACTGAAAACTTGAACTAGTCAGGCACAGGCTGGACTAACTTTAAACTAGTCGAGCAGGCTAGTCAAGCCTGCTGGATACTTTATGGCTGACTTGACTAGCTTAATGTTAGTCCGGATCAGCCTGACTAGCTTGATTAGTTCTGCTGGACTAGTCTGTGGCTGGACTAGCTTATGTTAGTCAAGCTGGAGCATTGCTGGACTAGCTTTACGTTAGTCGCTCGACTAGCTTGATGTTAGTCCATCCTAGGCTGGACTAGTTTAGGCTAGTCGCATTGCTGGATTAGCTTAACGTTAGTCAAGGCACTGAGATGCAATTTAATGTTCTTAATATCAGCTTTAATTTTTATATAAAACAGGTGGACTTATCACTAACCCCACTCAATTGTTTAAATCTTCATCATGCTGACTACACTATACTCTGTAAATGCAAAAGAGTGAGAAAAAAAATACTCAACACAGGAGTTAAACTTTTTTCATTATAAAAGAGTGGAAAATCACTCCATAGAGAGTGGGTTATACAATTCCCATGTCACTCACTCAACTGAAATTTAAACAAGAATGAATGAATTATTCAATCCGATTCATAGATTGATATTCTCTGTCCATCGTAAAATTGCATTTATCGGAAATAAACATCTCTGATATCATGTTCTGCTACTATTACACACAACCATTGCTACGAGGTAATGGTCAAAGAATAAAAGCTAGTCGAGCGACTTACATTAAGCTAGTCCAAATGCTGGACTAGGCTAAAGCTAGTCAAGATAGTAACCATTTGGAATAACTTAAAGCTAGTCGAGCGATTAGCTTAAACTAGTCCAGTTTAGGACGGACTAACATCAAGCTAGTCGAGCGACTAATAGTCGATTGACAAACGTAAAGCTAGCTTGACTAGGCTAAAGCTAGTTAAGATAGGCACCATCTGGACTAACTTAAAGCTAGTCGAGCAACTAGCCTAAACTAGTCCAGCTTAGGACGGACTAACATCAAGCAATGCTGGACTAGGCTAAAGCTGCCCATCTTGACTAGCTTTAAGTTAGTCAGGCTGACCAGTTTAGGTTTTCAGTGTGGTAGATCCATTAGAGTTCATCTCAATAGTACAATAAAGTCATTTTTGCCATTTGACACTTTAACGAAAATGTAATGACTATTCTAACAAATATCACAATTGTCTCAACTGTATGCCTTTTTAGTTTGAAATAATAGGAATAGGTACATCTGCCTAAAGCAAATGTTTTAGGGGTTCTTGTATGCAAAGTGCGCTGTTTTAAGGTATTTGGATGATTCTATGGAAGCCATTGTGTGGCAATATTGGATTATGAGATTGTAAAAACAACGAAATACTGGATATCAGTTTCTAATAATAATTCAATAGGTTATAATCGCTGTTGAATATTGATGAGCTTAATCCGCTTATGAATATCTTACTCATTATGGAAGACCGAATGTTCTACTTAGCGTACGGGAAACCCTCTTCGTTTAGGGGGCGTGGACCTTCAGCATAGCCTCTGTAAAACTGCCGTAACTTCTTCATTATTACTTTAATCTATATAAAAGTATACATTTTCTTGAAGAAAAGGGTTCAATGAATCCAACCATGAACATGAAATTGATAATTCTAGAGAAAATTATATAAAACATGTTTTTTGACCTAGGTTTGGAAAAAATAACTAAATATATATTTTGTCAAACTTTATCGTTCTAGTTTTATTATAATCCTAATCAAACTCCCTGGGAGCTTTTTGTTTTTGTTATAAATATCTGTTTTATTTTTGAGAAACTGTTGTGGACCGATTACAGTCCATAATCATGAAAATTACATTTTGGTCACTTTTTGGTCAATAATTCAAAATAAATCAGATATTAAAAAACAAATCTTCCTATGGAACTTAATTAAGATGAATTTGGTGCAATTTCAGCATTTTTTACCAAAAACTTGATTAGCTACGAATGTAGGCCAGAGAAGGAACAAATCCTCTCTGGGAACTTAGTAATCATCATGAATTTTTTTGTTAGAATTTGGTAATATGTGCGCGTAGGGGGCATCACTAGCGCGTAACGCGAAGTTCCTGAGCCCGGGGTCCAGGGCCCTTGATTATTTTGAGTTTTCAAATGCTTTCTGGTATGGTGTAACCTGGCCTGGATTTGTATACCTTATTAGTAGAATGTATAACACCTTTATCCAATAAATGTTACCAAAAACTGAAATATGGATACTTATTTGAAGTTTTTGTCAAAAATGTTGCCAAAAACTGTTAGTAAATTATTATTTAATATGGGAAGAGAAGTGTTGCATGTAAACATGATATAACAATAAAATAATAATCAACATATATTTTGCAAATTGAAGTCAGATTTTTTTTTGTGGTTCATATGCATGTGATGTGGTAATGCAAAATGGTAAACCTGTGTATATAAGATTTTAAAGTGCATTCAAAACCCACGTGTTATTATTTCCATCATAGATATACATGAAACATCTTTTTTTTACCAGATCACATACATGTACATAAGAAATAAACTTATAATTGGTTTAACTTGAAATTAAAAATGAATTATAAAAAAAAAATCTCAAAATAATGTATACAAACATTAAATTATGTATATCTTTTTAATGGTGCATCATGTTACAGGCAAGACATCTATTGTTATATAAGAAACACAATGTACATAGTTTACTGACATTATTAAGATGTGGTTACTGATACAAATAAATGGTATTTATTACACTGAAAACGGTACTCGAAAGTCATACTTTCAATCAAAATATTATGAAATACAAATGTACTTTAGTAATTTAGGATCTTAAATTGTAAATAACCATAGCTATGGTGTGGGTCCACATCCCTTAGAAATGTGAAATTTGGGACATAATAGCAACCGCCCTCTGTTGATTTTTTATCACAAACAAAATTCAGCTGTGTTGAGCCTGATGGCGTTATTCATGGATGACAATATATACGACCACAGGCCTACATGTTATAAACATAGGTCGCTACAGGTGTTGAAACAATGAAAGGTGACATTAAATTAGATAATTCACCAATGATAGATCTTAGATCATTGACGCATTGGATGAAGAAAATACTGAACTTCAACGCTAAACATTTTCGTGGAGAATTGCTCATCAGAAGAAATACAGCAGCTGCTTAAACTTTCCTAATTTCGTCTTCATCAGATTTAATTTTCATGTATTACCATGCGTTGAGCTTCGTCGATTTCTCAGCAATTTTGTGTATAGATCGTTAAAATCGGCTAACTAAATCGTCTATTATAGTGACACCAGTAATCGATTTTGAGAATGTAATACCTATATATTATAATCTTGCGCTCCTCTGGCAGTTCCCTGCGTAGCTCAATCGATCAGAGCGCTGTCTATGAATGCAAAGATTGCTGTGCTGCTGCTGGTTCGAATCCGCTTAGAATCACATTTTTTTTTAAAAGTAAAGCAACACGCAAGTCAAACGAGGGCGTCTTGAAAAAAACTCCTCTCTAAGGGATGTGGGTCATGGGGTATTATGTGAATTATTTCGGGTCAAATATGGGTCATCTAAGGGCATCTTTTATACTGTTGGACTTTGAAAAACAAGTTTTAAAAACAAAGTTGTAACAAATATATGTATATATTTTTTTGGGGTAGTGATTTTTTTTCTGCGGCCCTGTTTTTTCTTCTTCTGGGAACGCCTATACCAGGATACCGTATATTTCATAGGCCTGCACGAATGACGCAAATATTGAGCCCAAAAAAGTGATTTTGTTTTGATCAAAAATATAAAAATCAGCATTGTTTGTGAAATTTGATACCAAAAATAGATTCTCCGACTCATTTCCTTTCTACAAATGTATCCTTTTTATACATCATATTAATAGTTCAAAAATACAGCGCTTGATAAATGTCATGTTTTTTGAGGGTTAATGTAATGAACGGTAGTTTACATATTTTGTCAATTTCATTGGGTATTTTACTAGATTCCCTTTTCACATATTTCATGTGTTTGAACCTTACTTTAGGTTTGGTGACTTTGTTAAGTGCAATCTAAAAGTAACCATATTATCCAGTGCCTCATTGATGCAAACTATATCTCCCTCCTTGTTATCCTTTTTGGCGACCTATTTGGAATGTTATCCATGTGATTGAATAAATGTTCACCGGTACATAGCCTTTTAAGAAGGCTTTTAACCCTAATAATATGAAATTTATTAAGCACTGTAACATTTCATTTAATGTGATGTATGTAATGAAAGTAGGGGTGGGGTATTCGCCCTAAATGTTGAGCCAAAAGTGATCTTTTGGTCAATATAAAAAACAGCAGTTTTAGTGACATTTGATACCAAATATCATATGGATTCTCTGATTCCTTTCCTTTCCAAAAATGTATACTTTTATAATTTATAGATCACATTTATAGTTCGAATGTTACAGCGCTTGGTACATTTTATATTATTAGGGTTAACACCCTTCAGTTTGAGGTCCATCACAAAAAGCCCAGCCCTTAACATGATATTATTCATACCACTTAAAAGGTGTTTTACTTTAATTGTATCATTTTCAGACATGGCAGGATGAAATTCTACGTTGGAATAACACGGAATACGGCGGCATCAACACGATTCAGCTGCCCTCTGATTACATATGGATACCTGATATCACACTACATAGAAAGTAGGACCACAAATCTCGTGACGTAGACACTATAATGGCTATTAATGTCAAAATTGCCTGAAATAAGCTTAGAATTTGGTCTAAAACTAGACATTTCAATTTTAAAATAAATATTTCAAAATTTAAGTAATCGTCTACCACAATGCATCGCTTACAAAACGCGCAATTAACAGACTACAATTCATAAAAATAGTCTGCCACAAAGCTCGCTCCCAACATTAGCAGACGACATTTTACACAATTACATTTGGTCTCCAAACGGGCTAATGATTTTATTTTCCAGAGCACAATCAGGATGTTTGCCATCAATTACACGTAGAAATAAATTACGCATCGCCGCCTACGCTCATGCAATTTTGATAAAGTGAATATTTTTGGGATACACTATAATCGTTACAACTCGCTAAAGTGTAATTTATAAAATAATAACAAATCATCATACGCCATACAGACATTCCGTATTATTTATGCAATAGGTCCCGATATCTCAGACAGCTGCTGCTGTTTAGCCATAGGCCTTCAGAGAACCGTCGGCATTCTCTTGCGTGCTTTCGCTCTTGCTGCTACCAGTCCGCCGTCTGTCCACCTCTGATGTTGTCTGTCCAAGCAGTTTTTCTGCGTCCTGGTAGAGCCTTCCGTTCTACCGCTCCTTCAATAGTAGTTATTTCTATGCTATCTGCACGTCGCTTCTCAGACAGCGCCGGGTCACAATCACAACAAGTATAACTGTTGAGATCAACACCTAACAAAATATCGCAATTTAAAAAACATTCAATTATAATATTTTCTCTCCTTCCAATTCACGCCGCGCCCGGCCTGTCTAAACTGTTCGCTAATTCCTATTTTACAACGGCGCACCCCCTCCTTCACGCACCCCTTTTGATCAAATTCTAAATCACTAAAAATCGGTCTCATTCAACGCTATAGGTGTTACTCCCACCTCGCAATTATTTGTAAATTACACTGTAAAAATAAAAGAGAAATTTCATTGCCAAAAAATGCTCTGCGATCGACCATTTATATTAATAAAAGAAACCACTGCATGAATGTCATCGTGTTTACCTGATTTAAGATAGATTTCGATATGTTTTTATTATTTTACACACAGCAACACGTCAAAGCTGACTTCTAAGATGGCGATGGCTAAACAGACCGTAACAACAAAACATGCCTCGCGCGGTGATTGTCTAAACGTGTCATGAGATATTTTGCATAATTAATTAACAACACGCATTGCATTAGCTCTTTTAAGGTGGACTTGAGGGAGTTTTTTTGGAATTTTGTGAGTTTTGTAATTATTGATCTATTAATCAAATGCGTATAAAAGTATACATTTTTGGATGGGATTTGGGTCAGAGAATCCATTTTTGGCATCAATTTTGACCAAAAATGTTAATTTTTTGAGAAAATCACAAAGATTACTTTTTTGACCATTTTTTGGGGACAAGCTTACAAAATTATTTTTGAGTAAAAAATGCCCAACATTGCTTGATTATACTATTAAGCCACTAATCTAGGGACAGTTTTCTCATTTTTTCTTCTAAAGCCGTATTTTTTTGAAATTTTGACCCAAAATTGCCAAAAAAGTGAAAAAAGAAGAAGAAACAAATCACTTTGTTTGAACTTTTTGGTCAAAATTTCAAAAAATACAAGTTTAGGTGAAAACATGAGAGAATTGTCCCTAGATTAGTGACATAACATTAGAATCAAGCCATTTTGGGCATTTTTTACTCAAAAATAATGTTGTTAGCTTGTCCCCAAAAAAATTGCAGCACTCACAAAAAAACAAGCAAAAAAAACAACACTTCCTTAAGTCTCCCCTTAAAGGCGACCAACTATGTTTTATTTTAAATGAGTGCAATTGAGAATTGATAATGAAACATCCAATACGTAGTACCATCTAATCTAAGTCCAAGCAATCTCGTTACACAGGTAACCCCGGTTGAAATTCACATTACGCTACAAGGCCCGCTTAGCAGCGCTATAAATTGTTGCCCTAAAAACCGGCAACAAATTTAAATATTCGCCTTCCATCAAAGCTGGTTGCTATAAATGACATAATTCTCGTGTGCAACCAACCGGCTGTATTGCAATGCCCATTGAGTAGTTTAAACGCTTGAGCATGGATGTAATTTGCAACATAATGGAAACTCACCAATGCAGTTAGCAAGAAGTACTGCTCGAATTTAAATATACAACCAGGTAATCCTCTCGTTGTAATTTATAACAATAGGTTTACTAGACCGAATTAATAGCGCTCCTAAGCGGACAATTTATGTCATGCACTTATTATGGGAAAGATTGCGGTAATGTCTTCCATTGGGGTAGAAAGTATTAAACAGTGTCATAGCTCTGTATAACAAGGGTTAACGAACTGTTGTTACTGGCCCTGTCACACCTACGGCGATCAGGCCAGCGATTGCACTGCGCTGAAAAAATATCAAAATATGAAAAACACGCAGTTAGAGCGAGGAAAACTATCAATTTTTAAATCAAGGCCACTAAAACCCTTCCAAATTCTGCTTCGATCAGGCTGGCGCTTGCACCACCCTGACAAATTATCAAAACGATATGCCAAGCGCATCAATATCTCCAAGAACGCATCGGTGACGGAGTGGGAACTATGACGTGAGAGGGTCCCCATGGTCGCCCTTGAGCGCCAGTGCACCGCTTGTTTTGTGCTTGCACAGAACAAGCGTGGAGGTTCGGCGTCCTGTTCAGAGCTCTGTGTAATGACTCAGTAGTGTCGCCGTGGCAGCGCACAGCGACGTGAGCGTCCCGTTGAAGTAGCAAGGACGTATACAAACTAGTTGTCCTCTGCGACAACAGTACGATCAACGAGGCTCTCACTACGCGTCTATTCCGATATTATGCGCTGTTACTGCTGTCATGAGACGTTATGGTGTATCACTGACCAAGGCGCTCATTATACGTCCAAGCGTGACGAATGGCTTTCTTCGGGCGTTTGAAGCAGTGGTTTACAGTACGATCTCCATTTGAAATGCGGTAGGCTCACCCACACCCGGTGGGGTGGAGCAGACCGCCTTCCTCTTCCCTCCATCTGCCTCTGGGTGCTTCAGCCTTGCATTTGAGTCTTCCCATGGTATCTATGTTGTTTTATATATATATGTTGTTCACTTGTCAAACTCCGAAACAGTCTGCGCAGGCGGAAGGCTCTGTTTATAGGGCGATTGCATGGTGGTTATTAGTTCAAATCATCCTTTAAACGATGACATGAATGGATAGAGTCCAATCACTTGAATCAATATAAGTTTCACAGGTGTTTGTACTTGGGGGATGATTTAAACTTTGTGCAATCGCTCTATACTCTCCGTGCACACGCTGAGAGCGTTTATGCAATCGCATTGAGAACGTACTAGTAACGCAGACAGCGACTTGGACGCACTAAGAAAGTTTACAGCGTAGGGAAGCGCAGTGAGAGCCCGTGAGACGTCAAAGTAAGACCTTAGCTTGTTTTACAATTTGAGCAGTTTTCCGCGCTCTTCCTGCGTGTTATAATTCATGCGTTGATACTTTTCAGCGCAATACAAGCATTATTGATCGAAGCAGAGCGTATACAATCGCGGCCCTCAGTATTGCGTCCTCAATCGGTTTTCAGAAGCCTTACTGCGTTTTGCTTGGTGCTTTGATACTTTTTGATACTTGTCTCAGCGCATCGAGAGCGAAAGGCCTGCTCGCGTAGGTATGACAGCCCTATGATTAAAGTACTTACGTAACGAAGTAACCCTGGTACTACTGTGCTTTATGTTGCATGCTTGATCCGATATGTAACACTTGTTATTTATGTTTATTATACATGCTTACTCACTCTTTTTCAAGTACTGATCCAGAATTTGAACACGTGAAGCCAACTAGTGCAGCCATTTCTTACGACGGAACTGTAAATTGGTTTGCGCCAGCTATATTCACTAGTGCATGTCGCATACATGTACGCTATTTTCCGTTTGACACCCAGTTTTGTACCTTTCAATTTGGCTCCTGGGCATACCATGGAATGGAAATTGATTTACATCCAGCAAATGGTAGCGATGCCGAGCAGAATAGGTAAGTCATCACACTTATAAAGGTACCCTCGAATTTTGAGATCATGCTCACTTCATCATGTCCATTATCAGCTATTATCTGATTATTAAATAAATTGTTTGTTTTCATTTGTACAGCTATGTCAAACTCTCATTTTTTTTTAAAATGACGTCGTATTGACGTTGTACCAACGTCAACAAGGAGTTGCAACATTGATACAACGTCGATCCAACGTCTTTTTAAAAACATTGCTCACTGGGTTTGGTAATTTTTAAAAAGTCATCTCCGGAAGGACATTTTGGTTTACGTGGGGGATTTCTCATTATTGTTGACGGAAATAATAACGTGTGTGTTTTTGTTCTACTCCGGTTTCTGGAACCGTGAGGAATTGTTTTTTCCTCGAATTCAACGTTCAATGGCAACGTAAAAATAACTATCAGAACGAAATATTTCTAACAAAATATTAGCCTTGATCAGGCTTCTAATTATTTGAATATTGGGTATAGTACAATTCTTCACCGGCCCTTTGGCGACCTGCCAACAGGCCCACATACTACCGCCCCTCTCTCGCCCGCTTCTCACCAAATAAACACGCCGGGTGAAGCGCGGTTGGTACAACCAGCCTACTGATCGCCATTGAGATACCATCGCCGGAGAACGAATTTCGATTGAGGGCGCTTAGCACCTAAACAGCCAAAGCTTGTTAATCATACGCCATTTGTCTTTAGCATGCTTTATTCGGCTCTATATGTGGAAGGATGGGATTTCCGTGTTTCAGATGCTACTGACAATCTCAGACTGCCTCTTTCTAATAATTTTAGAAGCCTGATCAACGTTAACAAAATATCAAACTTTACATAACATGAAGTGCAGGTATCTGGGTAAAGCATGGTAAGCCTACCTCAACATCACTCGTCACCCATGGAAAATATTGGGCTCCTCACTGTTTCTAAGAGTCATTATTTTAATCTTAAACTCCATCCAGGCTACATGTATATTGTGTTTGGTCTTATATCATGTATATTGGCAATTTTCAAATGACATTTTGATAATTTGTTGTACATGTACTATTTATTATGATGGACACCCGGTATCGTTAGAAATCTTTAAACGACAATAACGCAAAGATTATGTTCGTAATCCCATACACTTTCTTACACAAATAGGCTACATGATTTGCATTTGAAAATGTACATACTTTTTTAAATCATCATGTCTGATCTGTGTCTCATTCAGCTTTCTACGGGATGGAGTCTGGGATCTCCAAGAGGTTATCACAGAACGGGAGGTTATCAAATATGCTTGCTGCCCAGAAACCTACCCAGAGGTGTCGTACACATTGGTCCTTCGTCGGCGGTCAAGCTTTTACGTTTTGTACCTCATCGTACCGTGCGTATTTTTGTCGGCGCTATCACTGTTAGTGTTCTACCTCCCGGCGGAATGCGGCGAGAAGCTGACACTGTCTATTACTAACTTGCTGGCCCTGGTGGTGTTCCAACAGTTGATTGCAGAGTCCATGCCACCAAGTGGAGATGATGCACCACTTATTGGTAACTATAAAACCCTTTTCACGAAAAGCCCAGAACAAAAATAACGTTATGCAATTAAAGGGCTCCCTGAGAGTCGTATGGGAGTGCGATCCTAATTTTTCTGGATTTTTTTTTTTTTTTGCACCTACGTAATATTTAGGCAATTTTACTAACTACCATATAAAAAAGTTTACCTTAATTTACCGTCTATCATGTAAAATGTTACTATTTGGTATCGTGATCACACCACATAAACAAATTGCTTTGACCAAATCTAGCGTGATTATTCAACCGTTTTCCCATAAATCATTACATTTCAGGGTTCTTATACCTTATCTATTAAAACAACAATTTAATTTTTGCAAATTTAGTACATATTATTCATTAACATTTAGTTGTTCTACAACTATCATAATTTGTTTAAAAAAAACATATTGCTCGGCCTGTCCATTATCAAGAATTGTTAGAGAAAATGCTTAAGAATCAGATTATATCAAACATTGATGCATAAAGCGCAACCCACTTAAAGTAAAACAATCGCCAACTGCCTAGGATACTTCGCAATTCATTTTCCTCCTCACAAAACCACACATCTTTATCTATTGTTGACACCAAAAGATTTCATGACAAAATATTGTTTTCATTAATCTAACTACCCGGGCCTGTTTTCGGGGATAAGACGGATCAAATGTGGGGGGAAACCAGGCTGCGACATCGCCAGGGATCGAACCCGGTCCATCCGCGTGTAAATCAAGCGCCTAGTAAAGGATTGCGCAACGGGGTCAGCTTGACACACTAGTGTAGTGTTTTGTAGCGATGCGGAAGTTTAGGGTAATAAGAGGGCAAATTATACAATTTGCATTTTTTGTTTTTTCATTTTGTAGGCGACTACTTTCTTGCCATGATCACAATGGTGTGCCTTTCTGTCGTCACGACCGTTGTCGTTATACACGTTAGCGCAAAGACCGAAACCGTTCCACGTTGGATTCACTTTATATTCCTACGCTGCCTTGCACGTGTACTCTGCATGTACAAGCCGGAATTCGACCAGGAGCCTGTTCCGAGACAAAAAGTTCACATGTCATCTACAATGGAATGCGCCTTCAATTTGTTAAAAGGAGATGGGGACGATAAATTGGCAGACAAGGAGAGTGATCAGCAAAACGGAGCTTTCACCTTGCCTAGTTCAGTCATTGATGATCTACACTTTATACGGAAATCTGTGGAGGAGAGTGCTAAAGATGAGCTGATTGTGCAACAATGGAAGCATTTTGGCAAGATTATAGATAGATGTCTGCTCTGGATCTTCTTAACATTTGCCTCAATCACGTCATTTGTTTTAATTTGTCGCGCTAGAGGACCCCAGGAGAACGACCTTTGATTATTGCAGGACGTTCGAGATATATCCAAGACATAAACACAGTTTTCTCTGATCATATTTTCTGTTGTGATACTCTTCTTTTACCATATTACTTTGGTAAAAATGTGGGTTTCGTTGCGTATCATTTAACTATCGATTAGTAGGCTGCCTTTTGAAGCAGGTATTCCTGTATTAGAAATACGAATCGAGCAGCTGCAAAAAAAACAGGGTGTCCCATACAATATTGCACGTGTTCCACGTCATTACCATGATAACTATCATTAAACACTCAGTATTTGGAATAAACGTTTCTATTAGTTAGTAGATAAATTAGTTGGCTTCCAAATGCCGTTGGTTTGATTACAATTACGCTTCTCAATCTAACGATATGCTTGATCAATGTTAGGCACTTAAAAACGGTGTGTGCCACTTTTTAGGAAAAAAAGGTACTTGCGAAAAGAGTCATTTTGCTCATTTGATAACCAGTATTTTACTAATTGATGTTTAAATGAGCTTCAAGATGACATAATAACCTTTCAAATGCCGTGTGTCTTCATTGCTTTATCAAATCAATCATTAACATTAATAAAAATGATAACTATAAGTAAAATTTGTGTTATTTTTATGAAGACTAATTCAAAGCGTTAAACATAACATAAATTTTACACATGGATGATTTCTTTAAACTTTGATTTTGCTTGCTCATGGTCAAACAAGCATATATCTTTGATAGACTCAAACAAATTTGAAAAAAAAACCCCATAACGGCATACGATAGGTTATTAAATTATTTAGTCATCTTGAAGCTCGTACAGCCATCAAATACAAAACGTTTAATTATGAAAATTACAATTTCAGAAATATATTTTCTTCTAAACGTGGTACAAGTCTAATTTTGAGGGCTCGTTGTTGATCAAACATATCTTTAGATTGAGAAAAGTAAATGCAATAAAAAACCGGCAATTAAAACCCAACTAAACCTCCTTCCATACAATATAAAGATTACAACCAAATACTGAGTAATGATCAATGAGGGCAATTTGTAGGGGCACCCTGCACATCCAATCTATAATATAATCTTTTTGTTGTTGGAAAAAGATACTTTTCTGTATGTAGTGAATAGCACTGTTGGCATCTTGTAAACTAACTGTACATGTATATTGCATAAAGACACAGTTGTATGTGAACAGAATTGTTGTTGGTATCGCTCAATAATATGCCAAATGCATTAATAAAATCTTAACAGCTTGTAGGCCAGAACATTCGATATGAACTATAAATCGTGTGTATATTATCTTGTCTGGCGTTTCTGCATGGTAATGTTTATAAAACACTATCACAACAAATATAGATAATCCATGTAACGGAGTAGCTGCCATTTGGTCGGGAATAATAACTGTGTTTAAGATTATCAGACAGAAGACATACCGGTTTCACGATATGTAGGCCAATTTAGTAACACAGTTCATGCAATGAACTGGACGTCCTTCACCGATTCAATGTAATGTTTAATTATTGCAGGGGTCAATTTGAATCTTAAACATATGGTCTACCATGTAGTGACTCGAAATGGGCTTTTTGAAAAGTATGCCTATAAGAAGCAGCTAAAATTCTTCTTTCTTCTGTTTTTTATTTCACATAAATCAGAGCTGCGGTTCCAAAGTTACGGCAAATCAAAGTCGAAACTCTTAGGCAATTCTCGCTAATATTGGTATAACATATCTTATGTATTTCTTTGTTTCTCAACCAGTGATATCTAAGGTATTTTCTTTTAAAATATCATAACTTAAAAAATAAAGAAGCTATTGACATAAAGATACCACAAAAAATTGTGATAATTCAACTTGCAAATTTTAGTATGGTAATAAAAATGTAAATATTGTACCTAATTTGCATAATAATTAAAAACAGTGTTTCTAGACTTCAAACGCCGTTTTCGCAAAATGGTCATATTGATCAATCCCGGGGTCTTTTCTCAAGAACGGAAGCATGTAGAAAGCTGTAATTCAGAATATAGATAGAAAAAATAATTCTACAGGTGATAGCATAGCCTTTTTTGCAATTTTGTTCTTGTTTGAATTTTTATAGCAGTTTTTATTTTGAAAAATGCTCATTTTTGGTTAAAAAAATGATTTTTTAACATTTTTCGTCAAAATTTATGCCATTTTGAGAATTTGGGGCACAAATTTGAAAAAAGGGCTATGCTATCCTAACATTTATGTGTGTGAGCATAATTCTAGTTTTAAAAAACAACGCTAAATGTTTGCGTTCTTTCAGGAGTACCCCGGGATAAATTAAGCGTTAAAATCCAAGATGGCCGCCATTATTATGCAAATTAGATACATTTTGATTTTTTTTTTCTCTGTCAATCCTTCTGAAAGTTCAAGAGTGTCAACATATCCAAAGATGAGCTTTGTAGGACCTAAAATAAAGAAAAAGTTTTTTATGGTAGCCCATCACCTTAAGCGTTTACCTGTATTCACCTCCCTTCAGGAACATTTAGGTCAAGATTGGTTCTTACATTATCAAGTGAAGATTCACCTAAGTACATTGTGTTCGTTCTATGTAATATATAGGAGACGTTGAAGATTCGTCATAGAATCACCTGTCAACACTAGGTACAAATTCACCACCTCAAAAATATTATAACATAATTATGCCTTTAAGATAGTTTGCTTCTCGTTGATTTTATTCTGAAAATGTAAATGTAGAAATGTATCACGGCTGTCCTTCATCAGGAAGTTTGGGAGTAGTCCCAGAGGGTCATGGACATATTACATGTGTCCAACCCTTGGTGAAAACTTCACCAATGTAAAACTTGTCACACGGATTCACGTAAAATGTAAATGGTCGAATCCAACGAAAAGTGTACACGTGATGTTCAGGCCTGTAATAAAATAATCTATATCTTGACAATTTTATTTTTGTGTTATACGTATCCGCCTCGATGAGACGGTTCGCGCCATATTTAATATGACCAACTTAAATGCACAATTGGGCGTATACGAGCAATAAACCTGCTATTTTTCACCCTTTTTACAAAATAGTTGTTAAGGTTTTTTGTTAGACATATAACCGTTTAGATGAAAACGAGCTTAAGCGGAAATAATTGTGCCTGTTTGATTGCTGGATATCTCAAGAATGCCTCTTTTAATTTGTGGTTAATTTCGATCAATCCCTGAATTGTTGTGATTTTTTTTGCTGTGGTAAGTTTTGACGTTACCTACAAATACATCGCCTGAGGTAGAGTAATTTGTGCTGTATAAGGAAGCCTAAATATGTTAAATACTTAAATGCATTGTCCCCATTCAAGTCGATTTTTTGATAAAGCTGTTAGAAATTTTAAAAGCTGAAACCATCGGTTTGGTAAAAAAAATGCATTACCTCCGAATACCTATTTAAAACACTGCCATTTTAATATAAACAAAGATTAGTGAATGATATCTATAGAATAAGCGAAGTATGATACAACGTACATGTGCGACAAGTTTTATCATTTTGAAGGCAACATTTTTTGAAATATCAGCAATAAAAGGCTGTATTCGTAGGCAAATTTGAAATATGAACTGTTACCTTCAAATACAAATAACGATACCGTGGTACTTCCCTCTGTTGTTACATACTTGTAGCGACTTGAATAAAGTAGAAATGTGCGCTGCGTTCGGCAAGCAACGGAGAAGTTTTGCATCAAACTTTCAGCTTTTGTATTAGTAACCTTTCACAAAATTCTGTACTTTGTGTACAAGTGCATCAATAATTATGTTGTTGTCTTAAAAGTTGATTATATAGCCTCCCTTTGTCTCAATCTTATTACCCCTATTAGTGTAGTTTTGTATGCTATTCACGCAAAGACATCATCTGACAGTTGATTTAAATCGCAATGGGGGTGATTAATGTTTATATAAATATTCAGTGAGAGCATCTCGTGCATGACTTCATGCTGTATTCGGAGGTAACATGCATATGTAGGCAACATTCAATAATATACACAGTGCATATTGGCCCTAAACTATTTTATTTTACATAAAAGCAGTGCGCAATCATACAATCTGACTGGATATATTATTATATTTATATTTGGAGGGGTAAAAAATAATATTCCTTATTAAACGAAAATGGGAGGTGTTGATTTAAATAAAATGCATGGTGTAATCACACTGTTTTTGCCGAGAACATATTTTTTGTTGGTGTTAGAGTGAATGAATGATATTTATATCCATAGATTACACGTTAATCGTCTTAAAATGGATACATTTAGACATAACATCCATGAAAGTTCGGTTTCATAATCAATATTTTCATATTCCATTTTGTATTCGTAAATAACTTATATATTAGTTAATGGGCATGGTACAATTCCTGCATTGTTTGTCGCTTTCATTCGCACCTAATATTATGTAAATATTATGTACAGTTTCGTAGGAATGTATAAGACGGGAATAATATTGTTTGGTGCGTAATATTGTTTTAAACCAGCTTGTCGATATGATGTATGCGTAGTTAACTAATTTCCCCAGGAATTGCAGAGCAGTGACTACTGAGGTACTTAATATTGGCCATTATTGTAGTTGTATTTGAAAATGGAATTCATGTGTAACAATATAAAATAACTTGCTTCATTTTTGCTCTGGTAGGTTGTATAATGTCACCGAAACGTATTTTAAGTGAACAAGAAATTTAGTAAAACATTTTCATTTTTTAAAGGTGTGAGGGAATCGAGGGGAGGCCTATACTGATTTCAGTCTTAAATAAATAAAAATTGCTCATCAATAATGCAATTGAACTAAGCAGTGGTTGATTTTTTTTTTTAAATCATAATGAAAGGCACATGCCCGACAACATCTCTGTCGTGGCAAAACTTATTAGATTAGTATTGTTGAATCAAACAACATTGAATTTCTAAACATAAAATTCCTATTTTGTCTACATCTGACAAAATATATCATAATGGTGATTCTATGTCAAACGGGGTCTGCCTCCGGATGAAACTCGATAAAGACTGACTATGTACGACATTCAGAATGATACAAATTCCAAACTAGGAAATTATATCTTAATTCTAATCTGACAACTGAATGTGTCAGTGCTGAAAGTTGTATGTGCTTTATTCCATTGTAGACTAAAATGCAAAATATTTGAATGTTTTTGAACCAGACTTTGAACATGTTAGGCTAATATTAAACTTATATATAAGGTCTGATATGAAATTATTTCAAAGTATATATTAAATGAATCAAAAAGCGATCTGGCATTCGTGTTTAAAAGAGCTATTCAAAATTATAACTTCCAGAAGACCTCACTTGCCTCCTTTATTTAGAACAAATTGAGGAAGGCAACCGGTTGTTTTATTGCTTAAAACAAATAACCCGACATTCAAGACTATGAATTACAGGCAAATCAAACTGTTTGCTTAAATGAAACCGCTCGCTTTCTAATTAAAGGTGGCTCGGTAAACTATTCAATAGTTGATTAGATCCAATACTTTGGATTCACACGGAAACTGAAACGTTCATTCTTAACATTCTAGAATGTCCTGTATAATAAACAGAGAGTAATTTTAAGTTCTATTAGATATTTATCCTCGCGACATGAGAGACCTAAAGAACTAACTACACACAGAATACATAAAGAACCACTAAACTTGTTAAGTAGAGATTACAAGGCTGAATGATCACGAGGCTGAATGATCAGATGTTTCTTAATTAAGTTTCTATCATGTTTAGTTTTAATGATGAACATGCTTTTTACCAAATTAGATCAGTAATTATATTAGTATTACTAGCGAGTTAATTGATTGTTTAACTATACCTTTACGAAATTTTAACCCAGAACGATATGTATGTTGTCATCATCTTGCCCTAAATCAGATGTTAAATATTACACACTTCTGACTGTTTTGTAGAAGTTAAACGCACATTCTTAATAATTGAAAGTCAAACAAGAAAGACACTAACAAAATTGGATGATCAGATACGTTGGCATAATAAAACATTTTCTGTCATAATTATCATGTGTAAAAGTTTAATTTTATTCAATATGCCTTTAACATCAAGAATAATAACAGTATATGTCTATCACTAGTGAGGTTATTGATGCTAAGGGTGTTTTCTTTTATATCTTAGAAATATTTAATTGGTTAATCTTGCTGTTTTATTCAAATGTTGAATAATACGCAATTCTGATTGTTTTGTAAAAGCAGCGCTGAGTGCACATTTTTAAATCTACTTATCAAGTCAATCAAGACATTTTGATACGACATTTCCCCTCACACGCGATTCAGGGCATAAACAACTACGTCGAGTACAATTTTGACCTTAAACCTATGTCAAATCAACAAATCCAACTGTTCTTAGTCAACGAAGTTGAAGTTGAGAACAAATGTGTTACCTACGAATACTTTGATTATTGCAATGTAAGCTACCGTGTTTTAAGTCTTAACATGTTTTTCTCTGAATGCTTCAAAATGTTGCCTGATATATTGTTCTTAATAAACCTTTTCAAAATTACAACTGACAGTTAGATATTGTATATTTTTTTCTACATTAAATTAATATTCTAGTATCCATTTAAAGTATACTACTGGAAATATGTTCATAAGATTAGGATTTAAACATGTTTTAACATGTTTATTTAAAAAAACAAATATTGTTAACAGCCCTGCATAATTATTTCACCCCAAAATGTAACATAAATTAAGTAGAACATTAATTTATTACAGTTTTACTTTTCTTACCTACGTATACATTTACCTGTTACCTTCGAATACCAAATGTCCACATTCCTCGTATGTACTTAGGTTTTGGGCGCATGCTCAAAATTCTAAATTTTACAGAAAGGGTCATTCCCCCTCTTTGAGGTACATGAAAACAACTGTTCATTAAAATCATCTTGGTGAAAGTACACAAAGTGACTTAACCTCATGTTTCAAAGTATTGAGAGTCTGCAAATGCTACCTAACTGTGTGAATCTAAAATGTAAACAAAATGAGCACCTGGACAAATATGATCACTTTCTATCAGCATTAGCATCTTCTGAATACAATACAATCACAAATTTGAATGAAATATGTAAATAGGTGGAATAATCATCACTTGATCAAAATATGGTACTTGTATTTGTAGGTAACATTGAGAAGTGTACCTTCAACTTCATCATTCCGCCACGTGGTCAATTGGAGAGATTAGTGATGGCACTTTTTTCCATACAAGCTTGATATGTTGACTTTGAGTTAGGAAAAGGAATAAGAGATTGAAGCATTTTGAAACTGGACCCTAAAAATCTAGCCGTGGACACTTTTCGTTGGATTCGACCATATGCTTGTTCTACCACTGATGTACTTTTCTCTAAATAATAATCAAAAAGTTGGCACACAATGCATCTAGAATGAAACTGTAGTAACATGGGAATGGGATTATGAACATTGTATTGTGGAATACAGAATCTCATGTTAACAGAATGCGAGAATATAAATCTGAGCATTATGGTAAATATCATGGGATTGAGATTGAGCATCCCATGTTACAACCATGTCGTCGCTGTTCTGACATACCGGCACATCACGAAAAACAGCATTTTGAGAAAATCGTGTTTGAAAATTTTCCAATTTTTAAAGACTTGTTAGAGAGCATTTACATCAAATGTCACTATCATTGTCAAAGAACACTAATAGATATGTTTGTTATGAGCATGTTACAACAACAAATTGCAATTATTAATTAGGAGTAATTATGTCATAAAGTCATGTGCCGGTATGTCTGAACAGTGATACAGTGATATGCCGGTATATCAGAACTGCAGTTACACGGTGGTCTATGGCAGAATATTGTGATGTGTCGGTATGTCAGAATACAAAATAAGGTTTTCATGCCGGTATTATGTTCAAACCCTGGCATATCACATTAATTAGTGCGGTATCTCATTAATTAATTACCTTTTTGTCTCAATTTTTTGGGAGAATAAAGAGTTAAAGAGTTTCATTTGTAGATCATAAAATGCCTCTTAACTCATTTTGCCCAAAATGGCACATGTGCCGGTATGTCAGAACAGCGACGATGTGATTACCATGTGATCCAAAATGTATAAGTTGGGTGTGCACACATGTACTTCAGCATTTGAAAACATGCAGCCAAATCCAAGTTCAGATTACTTTGATTTGCCAAAGGCTAGGCGCTGAATGAAAAGCGCAAAACGAATGTCTGTCCCATGTCTGGGTCGTTCAGGTCACATTACATAAACTCACACAAAAAGCACGTTAAAATAATCAAGTTGGGATAACCTGCAAACAGCAGAATAAACGAACGGAACCGGTGCTGCGTCCAAAACTAAGGTCTGCACAAAACCCGGGTTTTGCGCAGAAATACGTCGTGCAGTGCATGTATGGCATACGGTTGTTTGTAATACGAGCGCTTGATTTGCAAATCGGGAATTACTTTTATGAGGCCGTGAATAGCGTGGAATATCAGTGATCTTGCTGTGACTGCCGTTTCTATACAAAGTATTAGGCATTGGTTTTATTATTTAATGTGGTTTTATTATTGTTTTGTTTAATGATTTAATGAATGGTTCAATGGGCCGTGAGACACATTTTGCAATTGTTCCTGATGTGTGTTGAGTGAGTGTAATATTAGGCCCTATATGCTGATTAACGTGGATGTTTCTTTATGACAACACGTGTATGGAAACTTCCGAACGTGGATGATTTTTTTATGACAACACGTGTATGGACATTTTCGATGATTAGTCAATTGTCAATATTGGAGTAGGAGGAATGGGTATATCACTGGGTTTAAATATCCTCAGAGTCCAAAATAATTCGCAACATGCAAATGGGGGTCGCCTGGGAAGGGCACTTGCCTGCATGTTGGATGATTTACCCCCCCCCCCCCCCCACCCCCCCCCCCCCACCCCCCCCCCCCCCCCCCTCAGCTACACGATCGCGCAGTATACTGCGCTCACTATGTAGGCTCGGTTGACTACGTCATCGAAAACCGACGCGCAAGCGTTTGGAGAGGGACTTAGATTAGCATTTTTAAGCACTCATGGGGGGGGGGGGGGGGGTTAGGTTAGGGTTAGTATAACTGTTGTAAAAAATAGGGGAGTCTCTGTGTTATTCGTACAACTCATTGTAATAAGAGTCCCTTCTCATTCATTGTAAAATTAAGAGGGAGTCCCTGTAATTCGCCTAATTGTTAGAGAAGGGGTCCTCTGTCCTGTAATTCGTACAGCTATTAAAGAGAAGCGGGGTTCTCTCCAGGGGGGTTCTCTGTGTGTAATTTGCCCGGTACAATGTTGAAGAGGGGGTCTAAGTGCGGGAGTCGAGTCCCTGTAATTCGTACAACTATATTAATAAGACATGAGAGGCAGGGGGAAAGGGAGTCCCTAATACATGTAGGGCGGAAATCCCGGTAGGGGGATATCCCTCCCCTCCCCTTTTTTAACCTGGGTTGGGAGTGGTCAATGTGATCACCCCCCTGATTTTTCATATAGTGTATGTGATGGCAACAGGCAAAATGAAATAAAGTGATTGCTTTTTAATAAAATATGGTCAAAAGTACACACCAAATCGCACCAACGGTTCGAAAACAGCTTTTCCCAGCACTCTCTGTAAATTTCATGGACGTATGGGATAACTCGAGTTAGTGCCGATTGTTTGACCCCCTCCTACTTTGCACGTATCGTCTATGGGGAGCGCATGGTGTATATCCCCAGCACGCGGTATCATGAACTCAAAACCGGCCCCATGGGGAATTTTCCGAACAATTCCCTGTAAACGTCAATTAATTCGAATACCTAAAGCAGACGACATAGATAACCCTTACGGGGCTTGCCCGTAAGATGTAGAATTTATATGGAAGACCATACAAACAGCTGCGGCCACCAACAATAGGACACCAGCTTCAAATCGGTAAGTTGAGTGGCACTGCCCTGAGTGTTGTTGCGCAAAACCCGGGTTTGGTTCAGTAATAGTGTTTACTCAAAACCCGGGTTTTTCACCACACGGGTTCTGGACGCTATACCGGTGTAGCTAGTTTCATCTAATAAATTACTTCATCCAATAATGTCTATTATGTTTTTGACGACACTTTAGACTCGGATGTCAGGGTTTAACCTTTATTCATCGGAGGGGTTACGGTGTGTAACCAAGATGGTTGTTAAGGTAAGCTGGTGGAAAGGTTTTTCATGCACCTTATTGTTATATTTTCCTTAGGCTTACCCATTTTTTGTAATTCTCATGATATAACATTCTCAATTTTGTATTATCGGGTTGATTTTGGGAAAGCCTTGTATGTGTTAAATTTAGGAAATGCTTATATTACAGAGGTGCTCAGAGGTGAGTTGAGGCTGCGCCTTCAATTTTGATCAAAACAGTAAATTATTTAAACAAATATAAATCCTCAACACTGATGCGTACCCGTTTAAGTTATAAAGCATTTCAGATTGTTACTTTCATAAAAAGAAGGTGACTGTTTCTGAAATGAAAAAAATGTGTTGAACGAAAATAAATGAGGTGCCATACATCAAACGATCGTTGAATATCAGTGATACAATATTAACAATAACTTATGAAAATAGCTACGTTTTGAAAACTTCGAAACCTTTCCAGTTCTAGTCCGGGCTGATAGATTTGATTTGTATGGCGACCATTTCATAGTGTTCTTGAAACACATCACTATTTTTCAAACGTAAAGAATAATTACTATTGGAATCCACTGGTAAATAATGAAAATATTATTTTTAGTTGCAGTGATTTACAAAACTCATTTTTGTTTCAAATGTCACTATCTAGTATTGCAAAGGTTGTACAACCGTTGAACCGTTAGGTAATTTGATGCCAAAACACAGACGCATTTTATACTGAAAAGGAGATACGTTACTTGCTGTTTTATCTAAAGAGATATTTTGTCTTAAATATCGTCATCTAGAGTTGAATAAAGACACTTCCACGTGATTGGCTACGTTTTGAGAAAATACAACACATGGTTCTTACACAGTGTAATGCCGCCCTCTAGAGTTAAAAATTGAAACTCAATGTTATTTTGCTTTCAAACCAGACAATCTAGGTTTTTTATAGTAGGAATTGTCGCCATCTAACGTTGTATCCTAGGTGTTGGCGTGTGATAAGCAAAAACATTTGTTATCGGTTTACGATTTGATTCCTCCATTTCTTAGCAACCAGTTGACTTCGTGTGGCATGAAAAGGAATGATCTGTTTTTCAGGGAAAAAAACATATAATAGATGAGTACACACGAAGAATATAATGGTATACAGGAAAAACATCAAATATTACGATTCCATCTCCTTAAAAGTTTGAGATTATCCTAACCACGCTTTACACATTTTTCCAGGGTAGTAAGTCTTCCCTCTCCTACAACATTATCCCTTGGATAATTTGCTGGGTGGAATTAGAAGCCAAAAGTGTGACTTTTGAAAGATGCTGTGTTAAGAAATTAAAATGTTAAACTTTAATTTGATATAAAATCTAGTGACATTTCAGATTTTGTAAGACAGCTGATGAAAAATTATGTTCCCGAAAATGCAAGTTTTCGTAAAAGTTCCAGCGAATTAAATATACACGACTAAATATCGCAAGTCGCAAAGTCGTAAACTAATGACATTTGGTATTTGGTATTTGGTAGCTTAAAATTACAATCAGTTCGATATTTAAGAAAATATACAAATTAGCTAATTAATTATTCAAATCTCGAATATACAAGCTAGGAACATTACGCCATCATTTGTTGGCATGAAGATATTCCTAAATACATTTATAATATGTTTCACCATGTTTGACAACATTATATTGCACTAGTTTTGAATGATAACCATGGTAACCATCGATTTGTATCAAATATGCATACATATATAAATGCTATGATACAATCATTGTTTTGAAAATCTATATATATACCAATAGATAGATTCCTTGGAATGTGTAGTACAGGATAGAATATTAAAGGTAGATGACCCGATCACATTTTCGTAACACAGAATTATTTCAAACATACGGAGATTTTCATATCATATGAAAGCTCGTATTTTTCTCATCATCATACTGAAATTTGACGGCCTAAATCGGTATAATTACGGAGAAATCGATGAAATAACGTCGAATTACCGCGAATGGTGGTAACCACCGATATAGTTTGTGTACTACTCAATGGGTACAGTTCACAGCATCTTGTGCGTCTAAAATAAGAACCATAAGAGCTATGCAACTCAAACTTTGGAACACGACTTTTTTAAGGATGACCTTTCATGTAGAATAGAAAACTTCAAGTTGAAAATCGGAATGTGATCGGGTCATCTACCTTTAAGGGCGCACACCACTAAATAAGTGCTCCATTATTATGTGGATGATGTTTTATATGTCAGCCTGTCTAGAGCCTCCTGTCTAGAGCCTGCATCTGGGGTGTCTATAGCCCAGAAGGGGAGGGTTGATTTAGGACGCACACCACTAAATAAGTGCTCCTTTAAGGGCGCACACCACTAAATAACCACACCATTGAGTGATATTTGGAATTACAACCTGTCCAAGGCCTCGGGTGTCTTGATCCCAGAAAGGGGAGGGGGTGATTTAGGACGAACACCACTGAATAATCCCACCATTTGGTGATGTTTTGAATTGGGTGCTCCCCATTGAAACATGCGTTTAGTCTTGTCTTGTAAAAAACTTTCATATCACTTTGATTTACCTAAGGGAGCACATCACTACATATCCTCAACATTAAGTGATGGTTTGCATTTCAGCCTGCCTAGAGACTCGTGGTGTCTAGAATGCAGAAGAGGGGAGGTGATTTAGGACGCACATCACTGAATAAGTGCTCCTTTAAGGGTGCACACCACTAAATAGCCTAACCATTGAGTGATATTTGAAATTTCAACCTGTCTAGAGCTGATTTTAGGGCGCACACCACGGAATAACCTCGCCATTGGGTGATGTTTCGAATTGGGTGCTCTCCATTGGAACTTGAGTTTAGTCTAGTCTTGTTATACCCAAAATATAAACCCATACATTTATCTAAACCGCGATGTCTCATTCTTTTATTTTAATTTAAAGTCATTCTGGAAATTGTATGTCAATTTTATCCTAACAATTGCAATGGTTTATATTTAAAGTGCGTCTGTTCTCCCATAACTATTTAGCAGCGTCAATAACCAGAATTTGTTAGTGGTCCCACATGCAGTTAACGATCACCCAATGGCAAGGTTATTTAGTGGTGTGTGTCCTTAAAGGAGCGATTGTTTAGTGGTGTGCGCCCTAACTCATCCCTTAGGCCTAGAGGCGCTAGACAGGCTAACATTCAAAACATCACCCAATGACGAGGTTATGTAGTGGTGTGCGTCCTAAATCACCCCATGCTCTAGACACCCCCGAGGCTCTAGACAAGCTGAAATTCAAAACATCACCCCGTACTCACACCACATCCACCCCTTGCACCCGATTCAAACTTCACCCAAAGTTCCAAACACTTATTTAACCACACCCAATCCAAAACATCACCAAAAACACTTATACAGTGTTGTGCGCCCATAATCCCCTTCTAGGCTCTAAAAATATCACCCCATCCCACACCACACCCACCCCTCGCACCAAATTAATTCAAAACATCACCCAAAGACTTATTCATATCACTTGACGTGACGTGACGTGGCGTGACGTGACATGATTTGACGCGACGCGACGTGACGTGACGTGATATGACCATTAGCGGTAAGCCAAATTTTCCGTGAGAAAGGGGTAAGATTAACAGTGTAAATATATTGGGCCGTATTCTCGTACGTAGTTAAACACGGTTTTAAGCTAAACACGCGTCTAACTTTGACTTTAGACACAGCGTGTAGCTAAACGCAATTATCGTACATTTGTTTAACTTGAACACGCGTCTAACTCGCCGAAATGTGTCTAACTTTAAACATGGGTACGGGGGTAGTTTAATACGTGTTTAACTAAACTCGCGCACCAACTGGATGCCTTGAATGATCACTCAACCGTGCCCGGTGCAAGCTGACGTGCGGATCGTCTAGTCTTTAAAGGACCGTGTATTTAAGGCATTCGGTCGATATCTATGGTTACCCATTAGGGCCACAATGAATTACATACCTGTATACAATCAACGCAGGACCACTCTGTGAACGAGATTTGCAGAGTTTAAAATCGTGTTTTGTTAAACACGTCGTTTAAAGGATAAACTCACGTTTTGTTTAGTTAAACACGGTTTTAAGCTAAAACCGTGTTTAGTACGAGAATACGACCCATTAATAAGTTTATTTGACTGACACCTGTCACGGTTCTGAGATTTTCAATGGCTGCAGGTATTTATTGAATGCCCCTCGTATGTAAACCGATGAACTATGGCAAGTTAATTGTGTAGCGAATAGAGAAAAAGCCAAGGACAATGCACACGATTCATGATTACAATTGTTACATTGATAGTTGACAAGTTTGTCCAAACAGAAACTTATAGAATATTATAAAACAATCTATAAAATGATAGCAAAATCATGTTTGTACCATACAGAAATGAGGAGTTATTGTAAATTGAACGTAGAATTGGGAACATTTTCTATATTCCCATAGAGATTGTACACGTCACAGCGTCACCGGCCACCACCGCTGCCACCACCGCCACCGCCACCGCCGCCACCACCGCCACACCTGACTTTCGAAATAGAATCTATCATATCTCAGGCAAACAGTTATAGAAATATCTGATGTATTCACACAATGTAGCTAGATAAAATAGGCTTTCGAATGACACCTAAACCATAGCTCTATCACATTTAATTGTAAAGTTAATTGATAGAGATGGACGATTCGTAACCACCCAATGCAACGTCACCACCCTTTTTGGGTGGTGAGTTCATAACTTATGGCCGTATAAATAAATGTGTTGAATCATGTAGTATATGAAGGGCCCGAGGCCTATATACAATAAATAAAATGAATGCATGAATGAAAGGCGACAGATATTCCAAAATCTCACAAAATGTTTCAAAAATGTGATTTTTCTTTATTTCATTAATATATTGGGAATCACCATTTGAAACGCATTAAAATAATGTACAAATATGCCTAGTATTGGTTCAGTATATCTTGAGATTGGCTTTGAAAGTTGGAAAAGGATTCTGATAAATCTGTTTTGTATAAAAAAGGTAACATAATAGCAGCGTGGAAAGTGTTAACATTGATTTCAGGTCATGGGGATGGGGTTCGACACGGTAATGGCTAATACTTAGTAATACTTAGTTTTCAGCAAGTTCAGGAGGACCTGTTACACGAGATAGCAAAATAGCTGATGTAATCATAAGTACTATTGTAAAGATCAAGAGAAAGCATCTATCTATTACTTTGCCAACATGATCCCATTGTCTACACGCTAAAATGTCGTCATTCTTATCCTCTATATCCCGTCTTATAAAGTGTACATCTTCAATTACTGAGTTATATACAGAATAACTGCCATCATAATTTTGGTTTATGACAACATCGTCCGCTGGCTTTGGATTAAATTTCACTTTAACGACCTGCACTTTTTCTCCGGATGTGGAACGATCAAATTCCTTTTCGTACATATACGTGAGACGTGCAATATGTCGGAGGAACAGCTTTTGAACCCAATGTGGAACAGTCTCTCTCTTTGAGCTTATGTGGATGACCACGACAGTTGTCACAACGGAGATACACACCAGTGAAATCATGGAAAGAAAGTAATCCCCTACAATCAAACAGAAAAAGTGAAGTCATTGATATGTTAACGTTTACAGAACAATTTTGTCGGAAAATATAAGACTATTAAGCTTCCTATCGGTTTCTCACGGTTTCAAGATTATAGCAAACGTAAAAATTGACGTTAATTTACAGGAAAAATATACGGTTTCTACCATTTTAAAACAATATTAACACAAACAATTGTAAAACCCCGTAATTTTACGACTCCCTGTATATTAACGTTATTTTATAAATGGACTCTCAGGTACAGCCTCCGTAAAACTGCCGTAACTTCTTCAATATTCATTTAATCTTTATAAACGTATACAGTTTTTTGCAGAAAAGGGTTCAATGAATCCAACCATGATAATGAAATTGACCATTTTGGAAAAAATTATAAAAAACACGTTTTTTTACCCATTTTAGGTTTGGAAAAGATAACTCAAAATATATTTTGTTAAATTTTGTCATATTAGTTTTATGATAATCCTGATAACATTCCCCAGGAGCGTTTTTTTTATTTATTAAATAATCGATTATTTTTTGAGTTATAGACCAAAAAGTGCCAAAAAAATGTGATTTTTCCCCAAAAATGTGATTTTCATGATTTTGGCGGTAAAAAATCACGGTTTTTGACACCTTTTTCAGAAAGCAACAACGATCATTTTAAGCCCGTATTAACACCAGAAAAATCCGTGACGTTTCCAAATTCGCATATCTAACAGGAAGATAGGACCGAAGGTACCAAGCACAAAACCCGTATTAATTGTCTCTTAAATGATCACCGCACATTTTCCCTGAGCAGGATAAATCAAATTCAAACTGAGGACATACACAAAATGTATTCCTTGCTTTGGTTGAGCTCTTTATGATACGTACCAATTAGGGGTGGGTGTTCACCCCCGGGAGGCATTGACTCTGCAATCAATTGCTGGAATACTACCAAAGCTAACAGATTAGTAATAGATAATGTTAGTTTCTCGCCGCATTCCGTAGGGAGGTAAAAAACCAACAGTGACAGCACGGATATAAAGACGCATGGTAAAATCAAATATAAAATGTAGTAGTCAGGAATTCGTCGAAAGTACAAGGTGTATACTAATTCCGGCCATGGATCGGGACAACAGGTCCATTTCGGGGCTTGCCTCTCTACATGTACGTCTTTGAGATCCCAAACTCCATTTCCTTGATAACTTTAATAGAAAATTAAATAAACAAAAAAGGGTGACACATGCAGTTATTTATCTATCACAAGGGAGTGACGTAGCTGATTTCTTTACAATAGCAGCACTTACGCTCACGCGCCTACTCGAGGCGCTGGCGTATCACATACGCAAAGAAAGACGGCAGATCACATACGCGAGGAAGACAAATACAGTATAGAGTATATAGGGTGGTGCGTTCAAACATGGCCTATGGGATAGTCCATAAACAATAATAAACAATAATAACCTTCAAAACACAATAATTTCATGTAAACTTCAGTTAAAATGTGAACATTAACTTATCTGCTTATGAACTACGTTCAGTTTCTGTTGATTGTTTATCTTTTTTGCCGGCCATATTGTAAACAAAACCCTGTCCCTTTAAAATTCTGGACTTAAATCAATACAAATCAATACTACTGAAGTTACTTCCGGTATCACAATTCACTTAAATAGCTGCAAAATCCGAAAACAATAACCAATTTTCACCATTCAAAGTGCTACATGCAGGCTGACATCTTGGCTATGCAAAAAGGTTGTTGCTCTGACTCTGCTGCCCTCCGGTGTAATGCCAGAGGGTGTTAACCGCGATTCCAGCTAGGCCATGTTTAAACGCACCACCCTATAGTGAGAAAAACTATGGCGATAAACTGAGCAGATTGCCTCAGAATGTTGATAATTTGATTATTAGAAACCCGAAACATTTGATACGTCGAAGGGGGACACATTGATGAAGTCAATACGAGTTAATCAGTTCCCCTTATTGTGCATGTATAACCTTTAAAATGGCAAATTGCCATTTATATACTTATCAGGTTTTGTTCCGTGCTTTCAGATTTTCCGGTAAAGATTACACATAGTTTCTTTATATTATGTGATGTTAATTTTTGGCTGTATGATATTAACTGGGTTTTTTTTATCAAAGTTCATACATTGGATTTGGAATATTATCTGCAGTTTTGAGTTATTTGTATTAATTTTTTTTTTAAATTTTAACCGTAAACATAGGCCACCATCGCAAACAAATGTAAATAGGCCTACTCTAAGAATAATGAGGGGCACTCGTTGAATAATGAGGGGCACTCGTTGGAATACGCTTTGATAATGCATAGATTTTTAATAACTTACAAAGATTGCCCCGAGTCACTCCCATTCCCTGCATACACATCGATTTCTGATCCGGTATGGACCCATGATCCAAATCGAAGTGCACATGCCTGGGTGTCGAATGGAAAATATCGTACATTAATGCGACATGTGCTGCTGAATATAGCGGGCGCATACCAGACAATCGTTCCGTCGTGATGGATGTTCACTTGGGTGTTTTTGATACGTTCAAATTCATCGTCAATGCTGAGAAAATGAAGGATTAAATGTAAAAACATACAAATAGCGTATACCAATGGAGAACATGAAAGTAATATAGCATACAGTCAATTAAAACAATTCACTTACCAAGTAATTCATGTGCTTATTATAATTGTATTAATCCTGTATTACTCCTGAGTTGTTGAGAATTTTCCCTCTTTAAAGGGGTTCGCTGTAGCGTTAAGAATAATGTTTTGATATAATTCACATCATAATTCAAGATGGTAATTTTTGCTGTTGCCACTCACGAAATCACGAAAGCAGCTTTGAAACACATAAATCATGGTCAAGGTCAATTGTAATACACCCCAAGTGTGGCAATTTTAGTCTCTTTATACATTTATGGTATGAGGAACCTATTGCCAGAGTTTTTAAATTCAAAATGGCTGCCGGCGTACCTGGAAATTCAAAATGGCGCCCAAAATGTCATTTTTTTTGACCAAATGAATACATGATCCTTTATACTACCGATGCTAGTGACTTATTTGCAAGTTTGTGGGCACAAAAAATCTATTTAAGTCATTTTGAAAACCCAACATTGCTACAGTATCCTAGAAAATTCAAATTAAAAATGGCGTCCAAAATGACAAATAACAAATAAAAAATAACAAATAATTTGGCCAAATTATACTAATATAATAAGTCCACAAAAAAACCCACCGGGATTGACCTGCTTCTGGTCTCATTATATGCAATCTTCTTACCACGTGTTTCATACAAACAATTCAAATTTCCCGCCAAATAACCGATTTAGCAGGGTTCAAAGTGTACTTACTTTAAACTAAAACTATGACGTCATAGTTCATACATAGAAATTTAAAAGAGCATTGTTTAAAGGACAAAGGTTCATACTTTGTATGGATCACACTATCCCTCAATATAATCACTCATGCATTCCATACCATGATCACTTTCATTGATTAATGACCAACCCTCGTATAGCAGCCTTTTCAGATGAAGTTGGATCATCCATTTCAATTAATTCATAGCCAATTAAATGTATTTGATTGCAGATTTTAAAACTGTTTTGAGAGGATCAGTGGCGTATCTGTGTCATTTTTGTCGGCTAATGGTAATTTCCCAAGGTGAATACAAGTTCGACCCTAACAAATAGCTCGGCTGGGCTCTCTATTCCACCGAAAGACTCCGCATCATAAACATGATGTGCGCGTATCGCGCGTATTTTAAAAGCATATTTACACGAATCTGGCCATCATTAAGGTACATTTGTGTTTTAAACGGGCTTTTATAATGATATTCCTGGACAAATGCACGCATAATGATAGCGCGGCGCGTAAATTTGCTATTTTTATTATAATTTGCCCGTCACTAGGCCGGACAAGGGGCAAATTGTCAATTAAATGAGAATTATGTAAATCCCTTACATTCAAATACAATTACTACCAAGTTAAATTGTGTGGGAGAGGGGGAGGGGGAGTCCTTTAACGGTTCTTTAATACCCTTGATGAAAGTCACTAAAGTTACGTAGTGCACGCTCACACGAATCATCAAGTGTTTGGAAGAATAAATCTTCTCTTTTCTCCAAGTTTCTTTTCGATTTTCACTTTTTTCCACTTATTTTCCCTTCCTTATCAACTATTATCTTCCTTTTTTCTCCCTTTTCGTGTTTCTTCCCTTTTTATCTTTCTCCTCTCTCACTTTCTTTACTTTTCCTTTCCAGTTCCTTCTCTCTTTTCTCTCTCCCCCTCCCCTTCATGTCTTCCCTTTTCTTCTTGCCTTCGCCTTTTTAAGCCCGGTTTTCCCGGTCGAAGCCTTCAGGGGTCTTTGACCCCGCGGCTGGAGATACGCTATTGGATATTTGCTGGTCAGTGCGGGTTCTGATCCGTTAAAGAGTTTCGTTCTGTTGCAATATGAGTTTTGACGTTAACAACAACATTAGTAACGAGGGTTTCACAGAAGTGTGATAATATCTTTTAACACCGAATATAGGAGCTTCCATAGGCAGCACAACAAAACTAATACGCAATGGCTCTTACGTATAAGTCACATTTACGTAAGACCTTTAGGCCTATTACGATAGTTGCCGAAGTAGTATTTTGCAAAACAATACGTACACGCACCCACGAAAAAATTGAACTGAGACCAATGCAAATACATATTAAAATGAAAATACTTTCATTGATCGTAATTCAATGTTTATTAGGGAGCAGTTCCATTTATACGCGATCAATTTATCGCGACTGTATCGGGGCCTGATATGTTTTGGACCCGATGTTTTTCAAGTTGATACGCGATAAAATAGTCATCAGGCCCCGATAAAATAGACATCGGGGCTCGATACGAGGCCTCTGCCATACCCTGGGGTATGTTTAGCAAATAGAGCGGGACATTGTTTAGCAAATACACGAGGATAATACAATTTACGTTAAACATCCATAATCAATAACATTATCTCTAAAAACATGAAATGCTGAATTTGTACCTTACAACTAGAATAAATAGCCCGAAGCTCTATTTACATACCGACCACTTATCTTTCGTTATATTTAAACAAGCGGTAATACGCTACTCGATAAATAATCCTTTGCTTCTCGCAACTGTACGCGATAAAAATCTCATCGGGGCCTGATAAAAAACTCATCGGGGCCCGGAACATTCTCGCAATTTTTATCGCGTACAAATGGAACTGCTCCCTTAGTGCTTGCACGCCAGTGATGCAACATGTTACTTTGGTGCCCGTCGTATAAGTCTTCCGTACTACTTTTGCTTAATGAGTTTCTTTACTCCCTATAACTTTCTCCGACAGTGGTGTTATCAGGATTTCTCTGGTAGGAGTAGGAGGGGAAGGACGTCTATTCACCCAAATAACTCCACACCGTTTTGGCTGATTATTTTTTGCTATTTTTAAACTAATTTGATTTTGATTCCCCCGAATGACGTCTTAAGTTGAAATTGGATAGCATTAGCGTAAAACTATTTAAACGTTAACCTAATGAGTGCGATTCATCTGAATGATAGTCAGATTGGGAGGGGTGTGCCACCCCGCCCCCCCCCCCCCCCCCCCCATCACTTCGGACACAGAACTGCCCACCGACCTGTGACAACAACTTGCTTCATGAAGTAGCACTGATCAAACTCTAAGTCCTTCGATATTTCATTTAGCTCTTTTGGAACTACATTTAGGCCTACCCATCATTTTACTCCATCAGGGCAAGAAAGACTTTCCCTATTCTGATTTCTTTCTAGATACTTACTTTCGATGCAAGGTTATGTCAGGAAGCCATATATAATCTGAAGGAAGGTGCATCAGTTCGATTCCACCGTATTCTGTTTTGTTCCATCGAAGAATCTCATCTTTCCATGTCTAAAATAATATCATAACATAACAACTGTAACAAACTCCACCCGGCTCCATCATCCACACACACAATTAATACACACGTATTTACCCAGTACACTTTGTGTGCATATTGGATATCCTATATTCTTAAACGATAACTATTTGATATCCTACATTCTTAAACTATTTTGTTAGTGTTATTGCGCTTTATTCCGTTGAGGATACCGAATAAAGCTAATCTGTACTAAAATATAAAAAAATAACATTTAAAATATATTGCTATGCTCAGTATGCTCTGTGTACATACATATCATGTGCACACAGCGTGCACTGAGTACATACAGGGCGAGTCAAAAAGAAGTTTACCCGGATTGGTGATGTTTAAAAATGTTAAAAAAATGACACCCGAGAGTTCAGTAAAGCATATATTTAACAAGCATTCTCTCCTGCTTATTAGGAAAAAAGAATAACACAAATTGATTATTGCTAAGAGGAGTTATGCCTATTTTAATAAAGGTACTCATTTTGCAAGCTGTCCACGGAATACTTGACCAAACAAATATAAAGTATGCATTTTAGCTGCGTACTTCGTGTATTTGTGTCATTCATACATTAGATGACATTTGTATGGTATGTGTATTGACGTCTAAGGTTGGACAGGACCATACATACATACCTTAGGATGGTGAGGACCCTACTCTTATACGTTTTTATGCATGACAAATGCGAGGACTTCAAAAAAGGTCCTCACATTTGTTTTGTCCTGACATTGCCGGCTGGTAGGGACAAAGGTCCTCGGATTGGCGGGTTCACCATTACATGTGTACTGGGTGATCCACACCTTCATAAATAATTAAGCAAAATAGAAACAGCTAAACATTTATGACCTTTTCTTAACGAGTCAAAATCCAAATACAACGGTCATGAATACCTATCAATTAAACAATGATTGTGTGTATATTACATTGATACATTTTTGAAAAAAAATATAGCAGACCAGCGATCTATGTAAATCCTGCAATTATCACATGCAGTTCAAGGCAACACTTGCCTGGATCAATATCACACATGTATACAATTTTAAAACGTTCTAAATACATGATGGGGTGTGAAAAATAGGCCAGGGAGTGGCCAGGGAGGTTGCAACACCTATGACAAATTCAAAACTGTATTGAATGATCATTTTAAGCTATACTTATTAAATATAGATATGTTACATGTGACTATCAACAAAAATTGAATTGTGGAGTGTATGGTTTGCGCGCAATCGTTTTTCAAAATCACGTTATTTTTCGGCAATTTTTTGCAAGTTGCAAAATTGTTGTTGGTCCTAATTTGATGACGAACATGACATGTTGGTTCTGACTTCTGATGTATTATTACCGTGATATAGTTCCCTGTAGGCGTAGGCGGTGATAATCTCATATTATTCGGTAGACGTAAGGGGGTGGGTCTCATCGAACACCCTTAGTCACTACCCGTTGGGAAATACCCTGGTCAACATGATCAAACAGTAGGGTAACTCACCAGTTTTAACAAAGCACTGAACACTATCATTTGGTTACGCACATCCTAAAATATAAGAAAAAAGGGGAATCTCAAAAACATGACCAATATAGCACAATACTCATTTAAAGGCATATTATGTGATCTTTTCCAGAAATTAGATTTTTTTGCAAATTTACATTTCTGATCATAAGTCATAAATATATTCTGATGCACAGAGCGATACGATTCCTAATTACTTCAAAATCATGGTTTTTAAGGGTTGAAAATAGATTGTTCGCTCTAAAACCATGATTTTGAAGTAATTATGAATCGTATCGCTCTGTAACTCAGAATATATTCATGATTTATGCAAACTGAGAAGAACCGCCTAAGCAGCACATACCAGATGGTAAATGAAGAGATCCTAGGAAGGAAGATCAAGCAAGTAGAAAATTCCAACATAAACTGTCAGCATAAAGCATCTTGGGACCTTATCAACGAGATCAGTGGGCGTAAAACAGCTAAAAAGGGACAGATCAAAGGTGAAACACAGACAGAAAGATTGGATTCCTGGCATACCCACTTCCAGAAACTACTCGGAAATCCCCCTGTCATAACAAATGAGGATGAAGAAATAAGTAAATTGTTTCAGGAATTTAACATACGAACAGACGCTTTTGATCAGAAAGAATACAACGCTGCCAAGAAGAATATTACTGAAGGCAAAAGCCCCGGTGAAGACGAGATCCCACCGGAAGTTCTCAAAAGATGTGACCTGGATGATATAATTCTTAACTTCTGCAATGATGCGCTTATAAATGGACGAAAACCAGACCAGTGGTCCATACTAAATCTCATCCCAATTCCAAAGAGTGGAGATTTACGAGAAGGAAAGAACTATAGGGGAATCTGCTTATCGTCCATTGTAGCAAAAACTTACAACAGGCTGCTCCTTAACAGAATTCGACCTCACCTAGACCCGGTTCTACGAATCAATCAAAATGGTTTTCGCCCAGGTAGATCAACAGTGTCTCAAATTCTGGCATTAAGAAGAACAGTAGAGGAAATTAAGAACAACAACCTCATTGCAATATTGGTCTTCATAGACTTCAAAAAAGCATTTGATACCGTCCATCATGGTAAGATGTTGGATATATTACGAGCCTATGGTGTACAAGAGAGGCTAGTGGCTGCCATTGGACTTACATACCAACAAACCAAAGCACATGTTACTTCTCCAGATGGCATCACTAAGGACTTCGAAATACAAGCAGGGGTTCTTCAGGGTGATACACTAGCACCGTTTTTGTTCATAATCATCCTAGACTATGTACTGAGGAAGGCATTGGCAGGAAAAGAAGAGCAACTAGGCTTCACACTTGTTCCCAGGCAAAGTAGAAGAATAGGGCCGCAGACAATTACAGACCTTGACTTCGCAGACGACATTGCTCTCCTTGCAGACAATCTACGGGATGCAGAGGAACTACTACATCTGGTGGAAGCAGCTGCGCTTACAGTTGGTCTTGGGATGAACGCCAAAAAAACAAAGGCAATGCTGTACAAAGAAGCTCCAACACCAATTAAAACACTGGATGGTAATGATCTTGAAATTGTTCAAGACTTCAAATACCTTGGTGCCTGGATTGCTAGTAGTGAACAAGATTTCAACATAAGAAAGGCTCAAGCTTGGAAAGCCTGTAACAGCATGACAAAAATATGGAACAGTAAACTCCCAAGAAACCTGAAAATAAAGCTGTTTACCACCACTGATGAATCTGTTTTGACCTATGGAGCCGAGACTTGGACACTAACAGCTAAAATGAGAAAAGCGCTGGATGGTTGCTACACTCGCCTCTTAAGAAAAGCACTTAATGTATTATGGCAATCTCACACCACCAACAAAGATCTATATGGGAACCTGCTACCAATATCAGAGAGGCTAAGACGGAGGAGATTAAAATTTGCCGGCCACTGTGCCAGAAGGGAAGAGGAAGCAGTCTCCAAAGTTCTCCTGTGGCAACCCAAGCATGGACACAAGGCTAGAGGACCACCACGAAAGAATTACATCAAGCTTTTATCAGAGGATACAGGACTAACTAGGCAGGACATGAAAAACTGCATGCTTGAAAGACCAGTATGGAAGGCCATCACAGAAGTCCGTCCCTTCGGGACGTCTTAAGCAAGCAAGTAAGTATAATCAGAAATGTAGATCTGCAAAAAGAAATCTACTTTCTAAAAGAAATCGTGAATAGAGGGCGCCCCTGGAAAAGATCACATAATATGCCTTTAACCGTTCACGTAAATAATTAAGAACGCATTATTTCGTTTACAGTACTTCGTTGATATTTCTCTTTCAAACATTTTCTTTAAATTTTGCTCTAAGCTGCTTTTTAAGCAAAATAATGCTGAAATATAACATCATATTATCCGGTAGACTTGGCAATGTCATCCACTGTATAATACCAGTATCATTTTATTTCGAAAGGTCAGAGATTACGAAATGATTTGCATACACATAATGATGCAGGTATGCAACACGGCTGGCATAATGGTTACTATCATGCTCTACTGCACTATACATGTATGTATACATGCTTTAGTACTTGTTTGCGAACTGTACAGTACCTGTTTGGTACAACATAAGTTGTATTTACTTCAAAGAGCCCCATGTACCGTTGCGGAACCACCGAAGTAGCTGCATGGTATCAGCAGACGATGCCGGTCACGATTTGCCTAAGTTTGCAATTCGTATTAATTTGTATTGGTTTAACACGTAATCACGAATACCCATCGACAGATTCTAAATATCACATACCTAGGTACAATTAAATTAAATTATCCCAAAACCAATGGAGTTGGACAACCAACTCCACTCTTTAAAGTGTCATTTCTTTTCATTTTTGAAAGTTAAATAACATGACGGGTAATTTTTAATAAGTCACGTGTTTAGCTCGAAAGTTCAATATTATACACCTCCATTTTGATGCGAAATGGTAGAAAAGGGCAATAAAAAGGCAATAAAATATAACACTTGACGATATTCTGGCCTTATCCTATAGTTTTATGATTATTGGGAAAATAACGGCATTTAAATAAGTATTTGGTATTTGATAATTCTTCGCCACCAACCAAAAATTGGTATCTTCCTTGGTTGTTCTAATTGCTTGTATTAGCAAACAATATTTTACGCGTGAATTCGAATCTCACTGGGATTCCTTTTTTTTTGCCTTTTTTTGTCGGGATTTTTGTAACAAATGACGTTTATTTATCAGTTAAACATGACTCATGTTGAAAAAAGTGAAAATCATTTTTTTTTCAACCTTTTTGGCACTTTTTGATGAAAATGTCAAAAAAAATTAGATTAAGTCTTTTAAAAAAAAGGTCCCTAGGTTAGTGTCTTTACATCATAATATAGTAATTTGGGAATTTTGTACTCAAAATTATTTTTGTTAGCTTTGTTGAACTTTTTTGGATCAAAAAAGTGATTTTTTTTTTGTGATTTTTTCAAAAAATCAACATTTTGGGTCAAAATTTACGCAAAATTTAGATTCTCTGATCCATTTCCTTTCCAAAAATGTATAATATTAATAATATTTCAATAATTACAGCACTCACAAATTCATAAAATCAAGTCAAAAAGGCTGGTATCTCAGTGCATCAATTTGCTGTGGTTAGTAGTGTCTAGGGCTACGTAAACTTTCTCCCCTTTATCCTGACGCATATGGTTAAAATACCCAATTATAATTTTCAATGGGTCCCAACGTATATAACCTTTCTCACCAATTCGATAAGTTCATTGACCAGCAAACGATAGATTACAACCGTTTTAGTGGATGGGTTGAGAACTGGTCGCATATAAGGTCCAATATCGCCATACTTGTTTAACATATCAGTATACAGCCGACCATAGATGTTTTCCTCCTCAGCATGAATCCTTTCTAGAATGTAAATAAACAACATACCAATCATAGTTAAATGAAGGCTAATTATTTCAATATATTGGATAGAGGAAAAAAACCTAGGTAGGATTAATATGGAGTGAAACATTGCTACACTCTGCATGCTAATAACTGCGATATTAAATGTGAGGGAAAAAACATTGCGGGAAAAGATATGAAACATGCCAAGAATCTCTGAGGTAAAAAGAACATAACAATTAAGCGACACGGGGCGAATAAAAAGTCCGGAAAAAAAAGTTTGGTCACCTGGCCTCTGTTTCTGAAGAAGACCATACAATTTTAAAACTATGCAAAACTATATGATCTTTTCCAGGAGACGCCCCTCAATCCTCGAGATTTTTTTGGAAGCAGATTTACCTTGCAGATTTATATTTCTGATCATAAATCATAAATATAGTCCGAGTTACAAAGCGATACGATTCCTAATTACCTCAAAATCATGGTTTTAGAGTGAATTTAGAGTAAAACAAATAAATTGTCGGGTAATTAGGAATCGAATCGCCCTGTAACTTGGAATGTATTTACGATTTATGATCATAAATGTAAATCTGCAATAAAATCTGCTTCAATACTTTTTCTTCTCGAGGATTGAGGTCGTTCCCTGGAAAATATCGCATAATATACCTTTAAATAAGCTTCCCTTGACGTCTATACAGCGTTTCATCCTCATCCTCTACTTTTGGAAGCATGGTCGGTACTCCAAAGTAGAGATGTTCTAATCTCTGAATGTACAGCTTTGACCACGTCATGGATCCTTGAAAAAGGCTTCCCAGCAATTTTTGATTTGATTGTTCGGGAAAGAACCGGAAGTCACAGTGAGACAAGTAAAGTTGTTAAAGGGTGGATGTTCCATCAAAGGAATACCATTTTTATCAAGGTAAGTCTGGGTGAGGCAAGCTTTGTGAGGACTTGATTTTGTTGGTCGAGATGCAGCATGATTGGATACCGTCTTTGTATTGCGCAGATAGACATGGGTTTGGAAAAATCTATACACAGGCTATATCCCCATTAAAATATACATACATTTAAGAGGAAGCTAAGAATGTTGTGTAAACGATGAATTAACACAATAAGGACAGTATTGTCTTAGGTAGCTGGATCTGCATTTGGTGACAAAACTTCAGAGGCGACCTCAGTCACACTGATCCGCCCTTATAGTATAGGCCTCTATAAACTGAACAACATTATAAGTTGATAGCATTAAAAAACAAGAAACAAAAATAATAATTTATAATAACAATATTACCTAGTGTATGACAATTTAAAAATAATCGCGAATCCAAAATATCCTGCCTTATATCAGAAAGAAAAACCGATTTGTGTTTCACAAATTTGTACCTAGATTTAATTGACATACTTCTTCGGTTCAATGAATTTAGCACAATTCATACTATAAAACGCACTATTATTTCAGAAGTCTGCCCTGTTTATGTACGTTTTAAGGCTTCAAGAAATACAATCAGGTTAACGTCATGACACATTGAATTCGTCCGTTTATTTCATTTCAATTTATAGAACAGAAAATAATACCATTTCAAAAACAAGAAGTGTGTTAAAAACACAATCCTCGCTTAGAGGGGGTTAAGCTTGAATGCAAGGAAGAGTATCATATTCATAAGAGAATGGTGTCATAACAAAACAGTTTTCTTGAAATCAAGTTTCAAGATCTGTTTTTATAACATAGAGTCATAGTTATATTTTACATGCTTGTTTACATTAACAAACTCCCCAGAACATTTGAGTTAATGGTCCCAAATAGGAATAGTTTTTATCCAATTAAGAATAGACTTATCACATCAAAGTAAACCAGGGGCAAAAAACAACTTATTTAGTAATAGATAACGAATTAATTATTATTTATTGATGATTAATTAAGTATCAATAATTAAGTCTCAATACTTAATGATCAATACCTAATTATCAATTATTAATGAATAAATATTTAATGATTAATGAATGATTAATGATTAATTAATAATAAATAAATATAATGTAAAAGCTGAATGCAAACTGCTTATCCACAAAAATAGCCTGTGTAAGTAAATGTAATAAATATAAGAGGACCTGACGTTTCGATTCTAACATAATCTTTATCGAAGGTAAAATGACAGAATACAACATTACACAACATATATATAGACAGAGGAACAATAGGCAGGAAGTCAAAGTGACAGATGAATGAATAGGGGAAGATATCATGCTAGACAGCTGATTGATGAAGTGGATAAAATAACAAAAGGATGACATAGACAAAGGGGAGATTAAAAAGTAAAAGGCAAATGGGATATAAAAATAATTGGTGAGTGAAATCAATAATGGTGATTGATGACTACAAATAGAAAATAAAATGGATGGAAATGTAAAAGGACTTAGAGAATGCATGAGAAAACAAGAAAAAACAAAGTGGGACTAGGCCTATGGTAACAAATAATGGAAATGCACTGGAACAAGTAATGAAAATTACTGTGCATAGGAGACAATGTAGAAAATGAAAACAAAGTATCACATATATCAAGAAGTAAAAAATGAAAAATGGAGTGAAGAAAAATAAATAAATAATGATCAATAATTAATAATTAATAATAAATCATTAACTAATTATTCATAGTTATTAAGCATTAAGTTATTGTTAATGAATAGTTAATCAATTACTATACTTATTATTAACTTTTTTACTAACTTTTCAATTACAATCTAATAATTATAGTGCAAAAACGTCTCGATTTGATATCTGTCTTAATGGACTATTAAATGCATGATGAAGCAATATGAATACCTCACACGACCCTGACATTTGTATACTAAATGCTTTGTCCATGCTTATTAGCCCTAATAGGCATATGTCGAATTACAGAACAGAAATAAATGATTTATACAGATATTTTGTAATTATCGATGTCACAAGGTTCATTTACCTTTAGTTATCAGCAACAACAATCTTACAAGTTTGTTTCAATGCAATTTTGACCAATACGATTTTGCAATTTCGTTTCTGATCGAAAATAAATATAGGCGAACGAATGGAATTTGATTTGAATGGCATGAACAATTTTGTTTCAAAAGTGTTGTCACCATATTTAGTCGAACTGAATTAAATCGAGTGTGTACATTAAAATGGCGAATAGGGACTGTGTATGTAACGTAATAGTATGAACTCGGGGAATTCGACAGCAATATCTATAAACTGTTAAAAAACGTAGGTTGACATTAGTAGGAAGATGCGTTTATTCATGCTGAATTATCATCAAAACAAGACATTTGATCGTTGATCAGTTAACATACATTCAAGTATATATCCCTTCCATTTAATATTATTTCCAATTAAGTAATTTATAAAGTCAGGTTTACCCTGAAATGTGGAAAAACATGCAGATACATGTACTCCAAAGTAAAAATTGACATGAACGGGATCAAACGGTGTCAAAATTCAGTGGAAAATGTCCATAAATACCTTATTTTTGAGCGTCGTAAAAAATCAGTTCACATGATGGTAGATTATAATAAGATGTTTCATATTCCCCCTTTGATATTTGTTTTTGGTGTTTAAGACAAATTTTGCCGCATCATCTTGAGCTCTAATCCAACGATCAAAATTCGAAACCTTTGACAGGACCACCTCTGCAATACTGATGGTCATTCGCGCACTCGATCGTCGGTGGGGGTGCGGTTGTAAATACCTGCAAACGAGGACTTCAATGTGGATACACACCTTCCAAACGAGGACGCACCTTCGACCGAGGACGTCCTCGGTTAGATTAACTGCAATTTCCCGTTATCAACCACCCAAACGAGGTCGCTATGCTATTTCCATTCTAATCTGAGGCAAGTCCTCGGTTTCATTGATAAAAATCTGTTACACGGTGTACATGTGTGTAATCATTTCACAACCTGGTGACATAATACTGCCCTTGTATAACAAGCTGCATACAACGTCCACGGTTATTATGTAGAAAATTAAAGTGAGATAGGTTGAAGGTAGACTTTTTTTTTAAACGCGATATAAATGGTTCACATGAATACTTCATATTTTGGCCCATAAATACCAAAAATTCATGAATTTGAAGAAGTCCACAGTTGTATGAATAAACGTACAAGTCCTCGGTCGGAGATATTTACAAGTGGGGGTGTAGTTGTGCATGTTACACCTTCACCCACTCAAATACTAGTCTCATAAAAATTCCCTAAAAAGCGAGGGCTCACATACTATTCTTCTTTCTTGTAATCATGTGTCCTGTTGATAAGTGCCCTAGTTATGATAGGCTATTTGACTTTGACTTTAACGGTCTGCTTAGTCCTCACTATTAGTATGGGGTGGACATTTTTATAAGTCTTGTATATCCCCCTGGTAGTGCTATTATTCTTACATCAAATAATCGATAAATTAAAATTAACATTTGCAAAAAACCTTGGGTCGGACATACTCAGAATGGAGTTTTTTCACACATGCTTTGAAAGAGTACACATTTCAAGAGAGTGTAGGGGTTATAGTGCATTTTGTATCAATGAGGGTTTGTATGAGACACGCCTCTACATAATGCAGGTAAACAGTTTCCACATTCATTATATAAAAAAGTAATACACATCAAGAATGTGGGGGTCGGACCATGAAGCTAGAAGACCTTCTAGCTTCATGGTCGGACGTACTTTTGCAAATAATTCACACAGCGTACGTCCGACCCAATTTGATGTACTCCCTTTTCATAGTACAAGTCACATAATTCTGTTATGGTATCAGCCTATAAGTGTTGATCCTGTACATGTACTTCTATAATATGATGGTTTGATGGCTCATTCTTTCATTCACTTTGTGTTACATACTCTGGAACATCTGCATAATTCAAAAATGTATGTCCGACCCCACTGCTATTTTTACTCTCTGCGACAAAACATTTCTCAATTTTGTCAAAAGTATGTATCATATAAAAAGTCATGTAGTGACCCTGAAGATGCCATAAACCAATATCAGGTTGAAAAAATGTCCAGTGAATGAGAGCCAATAATGCGAGTTGGTCAGTGGTTTACCTATTTACGGAATTGCCCATATGAGGCCCATTTCTAATTGTATCAATAACAAAACAAAAACAAGTGCCCAAAGTATTAACCTGTACTTGGCCCCTGATGTACGTTTACAATCCCAGGATTTCTAACGGGATTCTGGGGCACAGCATGTAGCAGATACGATGTGTGCTTGTTTTAGTAATAGAAAAATAATTTCCAATAATTTGTGTCATCAACTTTTATGAAATTTCACCTTCAAAAATGTACTTTAGTAACTTTTCTAATTAACCTTATAATATTATTCTATTGAACAATGTATCTTTTTTTTTGCCTGTTTTCAAAATTTCTTGTTTTGTAGCTATTAATGACATCACAATCATCATTCCCTCATAACTTGTTTGTAGAGATCGTAGACGTGATCGGAAAAGTTCTGTAATCAGCACAGTTTCAGCTTTCTTATGATATAAATATCTTCAATATGAAAAATCCCACCATGTGGCAGGTTTTCACTAATCGCATCACCGCTGAGCATGGGAGATAGCAATGTCACTAAACATCATCACCAAAGTTATTAACCTTCAAAGCAAAGTTATTAACCTTCTGTCCTTCTTATAAACCTTCGGTCCTTCCTTTTTATAAACAATAACATCTGCATTCACTACCATAAATTACCCCATAGTTCATGTAGATAGGCCTATGTACAAAACGTTGCGAATTTCAATACATAGTTGATTTTGATAATAGTTTCATCTTATTAGACACATACCTTGTTCTGGCGATGAATCATTTGAAATTGAAGTACTGCACTTAACCAAAGTGACATGAAGTATTACAATACATATGAAGAATAGCAACAGACGGCGCATCCTGCCCGATCGAAGCAAAAAGCGTATATTCATTTTCAACTGGCAACAAATATCAGTGTTCATCGAATCGAAATAAGACCTGTCTTCATCAATGATACACAGTTCAACCTTATATTGTACTATTCCACGGGTCAGACAATCTAGTGTAATTCCCGATATAGTCGAGTTGCAGAGGCCGATATTTGGCTATAACCGTGACGTGGCTTACATCTGCGATTTTATTGCTTTATATGATAGCCTAGAGTATGTAGATCAAAATTCCTCCGGATGCCAAAATTCTACACTTGAGCAACAAATATTATGACCTCATTTGACCATTCAGACTTTTAACAATTGTTTAAATTTAAGTTTCCTTTGTGAATATGTACAAAGATAGCATGTATGGTATCAAATTAAAGTTTATAACCCTCGTTATCCATTGGTGTGTGTTTCATGAAGAAAAAAACCTACCTGTACTCGATTAGAGGTCATTTAAGGTCACGAAGATTTACTAATAAGAAATATTTATACAACCATTTAAAATAGCCTGAACGATAAAGTTTTAATCGTAAAATTGATTTAATCTTCACTTTATATTTAGTTGTAAATGCCTATATTACAAATCATTCGGGTGACTAAACTAATTTATTTAGATAATCGGAATAGGCCTATTTGATTGTTTCTTGTTTTCTCAATTTATTATGATACCATTTGGATGAGATAAACATTTTTACCATAAAATGCATAGTTCAGTTGTATGTTTAACTTGGAGAGTAGATAGATACTTGGTTTACTTTAAACATGTCTGAATTATAAGTTCCAGTAAGAGGGACTCATAGTGCGACATTCGAACAAGCGTCTGTGTCCAAATAACACTACTGGATCATGTTGTTGTTGATCATAAACCTGTTGTTACAAAGCCTCTGCTGCTCTCAAAATAAAAGGTTGAATCTTACAGAACTCAGATATGTTACATAGAGGTTTTTTCCTCAATTTCTTCCTCAATTTCCTGTTTCTGCATGCAATCGCTCTGTACTCTCCGCGCACATGCAGAGAACGTTGTGCAAACGTATTGAGAACGTACTAGTAACGCAAAGCGACTTGGACGCACTAAGAACGTTTACAGCGTAGTGGAAGCGCAGTATGAGTCCGTGAGACTTTAAAATAGAAACATAATTGTATGGGTCGTAATAAGAGCGCAGTGAAAATGTGATAAACGGGATATGAGCGTACTAAGATATACCTTATTAAAAAAAATTGAAAATTGTGCGCAGTTGTCCGCGCTCTTCCTGTGTGTTACATGGGGACCCTCTCCCGCGCTAAAATAATAATGGAGTAATACTAAATATCAGGAACGATAAACAATCTTGAAGAAAAAAAAGTTTTTTCAAACTACAATATACCTCTACCACGGATGGTGACCACATTGGATTTTGCGAATATGGCCGTCCTATGGGGCGCCAATTTTGAGCACATCAAAAAACAAAAGTATGGTGTAAGCAACATCTGGGCCAAATTGCACCAAAAATTCTAAGCCCCAACTATTTAGAAGCACTCAACTCTAGGACACATTAACTATTCATAATATGTCAACCTTCCAATTAAGAAGATCACAAGCACACAAGAAACCAATTTTATTTATACCTGATCTAAAATGCTCCAAAATACTCGATTTTAATGACCGCGCATGCAACAGAAAAGTTGCACTAGGTATAGGAATCATTGATTTGTGTGTGATTACTGTCATAACTGTGTGCTATCTGAACGAGACAGATGAATGGGTCTTTAGTGATAACCGCAATGTGCGGGACAAAGGGTGTATCTGGCTGTGAAGAATACAAGTCTTAGCTGATAAGCTGTGAGTTTTTCAGTGCGTAAATCCATAGACGGGTAAAACATTGATTTTTACCGTCTATGGTTAATCACACACAAATCAATGATTTCCTATACCTAGTGCAACTTTCTGTTGCATGCGCGGTCATTGAAATCGACATAACTTTAAAAGTATCCATTTGATTTTGTTGAATAAGATATCAAACTGCGGAGAAGAAATTTGCTCATTTAATGTATATCTCAGATTTTTGGTACCGATCATATATTTTGAATTAGCCAACCTCAAAGCACCTGGTCAGGGACTTTATGTGCTAGGTGTAGTTTGTGTACTACTCAATGGTACAGTTCACAGCATCTTGTGCGTCTAAAATAAGAACCATTAGAGCTATGCAACTCAAACTTTGGAACACGAATTTTTTAAGGATGACCTTTCATGTAGAATAGAAAACTTCAAGTTGAAAATCGGAACATCTACCTTTAATGAAGCTTTTTGCTTTAAAACATATCAAACCTCACTGTCACTATCACTATCAAAAACCGTGATTCCCTATCTTAAAGTAAGGACGTCAGAGGCAAAAAACAACAACTTAATTTTGCGATTTATTTAATTTCGCGAATATATTGCAGACCCAAAGTCACAACAATAAATACCACAAATTATGAAATGTATGTCTTATGATAAACGGTTATGATTTTGACTTGATTAAATTAAGTAACCATCTTACTGAACATGCAAAATTAGTTTTTAATTCACAAAAATAACCAACGGCAAAAAAAGCAATTTGGCTTGATTTGGCAATAATGTTTTCAGATTCGGAAACATTTCACAGGTTGCCGTTTTTGGCAGTGTGCCCTGACTGTATACCAGTGAATGGTTGCATTAATGCGTTTCTACAGACACAAATAATAATTAGCTACGTCAAACTGTTCGGAAAATCGTTTTAAATTGTGCGCCGTCTTTTTAAATCACACCTTCCGAGTAACAATATATACATACCACCAATACGTCAATTGCGGCGATAAACAGAGTTAAATTTGATTGGCCGGTATGTCGAGCCAGTTCCACGTCGCCGACTGATGTCGTGAGGAGTGCCGTCGACATTTGATTCCTGTCACCGGGGCCCTTCTAAACTAAAGAAATACAGTTTGTATTGACCAGTTAAAACTACTACGCATAATGCAGTGTCTGGTGATACTCGCCTGGTTTCTAATGTCTCATATATATTCAGGATTATGTTATAGCACACCATCACCAGGTATGTATTACAATGTTAATGTAAAAGTGTAATTTAAAATAAAAGTAATGTAACGTAATTAAGCGCTTCATAAAATCATACTTCCACAATTACTGTAATTGTCTTCAATTCAAAAGAATAAGCTATAACCATTATAATGGACCTATCTTCGGAAAAGGACATACTGGGCCTTTTTAGTACATTCATTTACACCAGGTAACGTATAGTGAATAAGTACATGTAGTGGAGCGGATATGTGAAAAAGATGTTAACTTCTGGCAGGAAGCATTATTGGCACATGGGTGTTTTGATGCACTGATTTCAAAAAGCCAATAACCCACATTTTTCCAGCGGCCCTTTTGGATTTCAATGGCCGTGATTCAAATATAGGAGATTAAGTCAAATTGCTCTAAATCAATAATTTTTTAGATTTATACCCCGCGATTTCACCAATATATTTCCTTAACATGGTTACTTTAACTGGTAACCATGGAAACCATTACAAATAGATATTTTTGGGCAAAAATACCTCTAAAATAACACTTATTTGGAGGTTTTTGTCAACTATTCATCATGATATTGCTTTTAGTATCCTACAGGTATAGCCTCCGTAAAACTGCCGTAACTTCTTCAATATTCATTTAATCTATATAAAAGTATTCAACCATTAACATGAAATTGACCATTTTGGAGAAACTTAATTATAAGAATCATGGTTTTTGACCCATTTTAGGGTTTTGTCAAGATAGCTTAAAATATATTTTGTCAAATTTTGTCGTTCTAGTTTTATTATAATCATAATATAATTCTCTAGGAGCATTTTTTCGTTTCGTCTATCTGATTTTTTTTTTGAATTATTTACCAAATAGTGCCAAAAATGTGATTTTTTTTTAACCTCCAAAATCATGAAAAACACATTGTTGGCACTTTTTGGTAAATAATTCAAAAAACAACAACCAGATATTCAAAACAAACACAAAATCCTCCTAGAGAATTGTATTAAGATGAATTTTGCGCAATTTCAGCGTTGTTTAATAAAAACTGAATTTGCTACGAATGCAGCAAATTTTGAGCCCAAAAACTATTCATGTTTTTGTCAAAAATGTAAACATCAGCATTGTTGTGAAGTTTGATACCAAAAATGAATTCTCCGACGCATTTCCTTTCCAAAAATGTTCACTTTTATATACATCATATAAAAGATCAAAAGTTACAACGCTTGATAAATTTCATGTTGCGAGGGTTAACATCCCTTTAAAGCATATGTATTACTATTATTAGCATGAGTCTTCATGTCACGTTTATATATGTTAAATTGTAACACTATTTGAATAGGAAAAAACAAACCATTTACTAAAATCATCATAGTGGAACCTTCACATGCCAAATTGAATACAGTGGAATTTCAAAATAGTCTGACAAAACTAACAACAAAACATTTAGGAGAATGGTCCATTAATCTCATGTCACTACCAGTACAAAACACTGTCTGGTAATTGCATTACACTCAAAGACATGTTTCTTTAATACCTAATGACATTTTTAGTCATGTAAAATAATATAATTGATATACTGATAACTGAAAGGTAGTCCCACCACCGGGAGGTAATTTGAAGTTTGCTATTGAACTATAATATAATATATAAGTGGAACCAAAACAAATACAATATTCATACAGCTTAAAACAGAACGGCGAAAAGATATCCGACTAGACATGCTAGAGAAGCAGATGCACTTGAGCTGTACTGTTTCTACAGACACCCAAAAGACGGCTTATATAATAGCCTGCAAGAAAAGGTCAAAGGTTGTGATTGCAATGCATTGTGTGCACAATTTCGAATCGAAAATGGTGTACAACAGATCAAGATTTTGTGATGGTCAAGACAACTTAATATTTTCCTAGTTAGAAATAATAACAATTGTAATTTTTTTTCCACACAAAACAAGATTGTGTGCCTGCGTAGCAAATATTCTGTCTCGTTGTAGCCGTACATTTCCCGTTATGACTGTGATAATGTTAGTGTGACTTATAGCACGAGGCAGCGTAGCTGCCGAGTGCTACAAGGAATTAATAGCACTCATCGACAGTGACTTTTTTAGTGATGATTTATGTGGCAGAGCTCTACCCTACACACCAGATATACACCACTTTCACAGTAGGACACCTCTCACTCACCCAGACTTAGACAATCATCTACTAAACACACACACACACACCAAGTTGGCTAATAATTACAGTGCTGTAATTAATCAGGTTATTTACGATGTCAAATTTACAGCATTCTGAAGCTGTACAATAAGTGAAATTTGTGGAATTCTGGATTGGCTGTGTATATGTTATTAAGGGCAAAAGCGCTTTCAAAATATAGAATTATCCGTCGTCGGCTGAAGAGCAGGCAGGCGACTAGAAGTTTTCTCCCGCTGCAAGACTGACTATCTGTGTTTCTCGAATCATGCCTTCATTGACCACTGTTTTGTGTTGTAAGGTAAAAGCAGTTGATCCTGTAATCCCAAGAGCGGAGTGCCCAACTCTCTTTCAACGCGATAGGGCCAGACTCACTCCGTTTAATAATGTTGCTGTGTGAGGCTCGCTACACCTACTCCACAGCGAGTCTGTTACCTTTTTAAATTATGCAAAACTAAGTGTCCCATATTTTCATTTTGGTGGGTTTTCGTTAATCTCTTAACTGTGCGAAATCAAAGGAAGCAAGTCTTCATCACGTGATTTTCATACTTGTGGAGGTGTTTTTGGTTTCACAGTTTTGATAACATGAATATTATGTCTTCTGAAGCGAAACAAACTAAAAAGTGTATTTTGATGAACATGACATAAATTGCCCGCTTAGGAGCGCTATTAATTCGGTCTAGTAAACCTATTGTTATCAATTACTACGAGAGGATTACCTGGTTGTATATTTAAATTTCAGCAGTACGTCTTGCTAACTGCATGGGTGAATTTCCATTATGTTGCAAATTATATCCATGCTCAAGCGTTTAAACTACTCAATGGGCATTGCAATACAGCCGGTTGGTTGCATACGAGAGTTATGTCACTTATAGCAACCAGCTTTGATGGAAGGCGAATATTAATTGTGTTGCCGGTTTTTAGGGCAACAATTTATAGCGCTGCTAAGCGGGCCTTGTAGCGTAATGGGTGTCCCATACTTCCATCTGTCATACATGGACGACCAGGTCTCCTTCGGGCGACCAGGTCGTGCAAGCCAACCTTCGGCCATGTTGATATGGCCATTTCATAAATGAGATAGCAGAGGCATTAATTTCAAATTTCACTTTGGTTGTGATAGCTATTTGAGGGCTCCTCCACTGGCGTTTTAACTTCCCGAAAATACACCATGCTATGTATTGCGTCTTTTAAGGTCACTTGCGCCCGATGCCATATAGACCCAAAATACCTGAAATCTGTGCAATAATAGACCCAAGATACCTGAAATCCGTCACATGGCTGATGGTATCTCAATAGACCTGGAGTGTTAGGTGAGGACTGCAGCAGTTGTCAGTCATCTACTCTGTTTTGGATACGCTAATGATGAGGTCCATGTTTTTGCTGCTGTAGCAGTTTTTGTCAGCTGAATCTGAGCTCACGGAATTGTGGTCTCGAGTAAGGCGAAGTCATCATCTAAACGTAGGTCGCTTAGAACAACAGCAGGCCAGGATGACGTCTCGAGCAAATTTGATGCGTCACAACTCCTGATTCAAGATCATATATGTAGCCTTCTTCAATTAGTCTGCAAATATCACAACGAGGAATGGAGTCAGAACGTCAACCTTTTGCACTCCAATAGAGACAGTAAACGGATCAGAGATACTGCCATCACACTTCTCGAATTTTGGTACTGACACAGCTTCTGCCTTGACGAAAGCCAGTCTGGTTATTCATCAAAATGGGGTCAACATGATTTCTAACTCTGTTAAGCAGGATCTTGTTGTACACTTTGGTTGCAATTGACAGAAGAGATATTCCGCTATCGTTCATACGAGAAAGGTCCCAAATCTTTAGTAGAGGAACAATAACACTTTGTTGGTCCATTGGTCGGGTGGTTTGAGGGTGATGTAGACTTCCATGCATAGTCCATGAACACATGTTACCAATACATCACCGCCATCTTGAAATGCTTCCGATGTGATTGCACAGTCAAGACCAACAGCCTTATTGGGCTTCATTTGACGAATATCTTTATGGATGTGTGGGAGGATTCATTTGGATTGGCATGTCCTGAGCAGCAGGTGATCGGATGGAATTTGAAAGATCATGGATCATTTTCCATGTGGTGGAATAGTCACCCTTTATGTCAGCCAGTTGAAGATCTTCCATCTGTTTGTTAAGCATTATGGACAATTTATCTCCCTCGTAAAGACTTATAAGAGCAAGGGTCCAGAAACATAAAGCAAGGTATTGGTAAAATTTAAAAAAAGAAGTTCACCAAATTTAAAGACCCTTGTTATTGGTGACGATGTGTCGTTGCTCTGGAGGATTTTCAAATTGGTTTGGCTTAATCTGGAATAGCTCTTTTGTTGCAGCATTCTGCAGCTTTTGATGCATATCTGGCTCTCTTTTCCACGGTTTCCCTTTGTTGGATCTTAGGCTACACACACACGCGCTTGATGATGGCAATCGGCGATTATAGGCTCTAGTTATTCCTATATAATAATTATTCCTATATTATAGGCTCTGGTTCCTTAGGAAGTTAGTCTTCTTTCTGTTTAATATTAATCAGAATTGGGTTCAACTGTTGTTTGGACCAGATTGAGTGCATCTATGTCGCGCATTGTATAGATACAACAAGAAGTTTGAAGGCAGATGGACAACGCTTCTCAGGAACAACAGTTTGTGCTGATTTCCCGCTGGCCCGTCGTCATAGAGTCATTTGTTAACGGCCGCCCAACTACCTTGGAATATATGATTGGTTTTCTCATTGTGGTTTTCATACGAGAGCGGATCAAAAAGCCTTGTCACTTGGCCCATGTTTTTGAAGATGTTCACACAATTTCCAAAACAACAGTAACATTCCCTTGACGTCTATTATACACCCTTGCATCGTCATCTCGAAGCATTGGCGGAACATCTTTTTGACGGAACATCTTTTGAGTAGTTTCCATGGAAACCACTCAAAATGTATCAATATTATCATTAAATTATATGTAGGCCTAATTGCCGATCATGAAATTATTAAAAATATTTAGGCCTATTGCCTATGATACTAAAACTTAAAAGCAATATGATGCATAGTGGTCAAAGGCCTTCAAATAAGAGTGGTTTTAAAGGTATTTCTGCCCAAAAATGTTTATTTTTGATGGTTTCAATGGTAACAAGCAATGACCAAAGTACAATTGGCACAACCAATCCATCTAGAATTATGGACCATGTCATAGAGAACAAAAATGGTGACATTTCGTGGTAAAAACCTCATAAATAGTTGATTTATAACAATTTCTATGTTTGAATGGCGGCCATTTTAGATGGCCTCAAAACCATTGCTGGAACAATCTGGGTTCCTAATTTTCATTCTTCCTGCCAGAAGTGAAATGTGTTGTTAAAAAGGAGTGATTTTGACATATATATATGTTTATCAATCCGCCATTTAAAAAATTTCCATGGATACCACTCAAGATTGAAAGTCAAATGTTCCATCCAAATTATGTATAACTGCAGATGATACTTAAAGCCATATCATGACGAATAGTTGACAAAAACCTCCAAATAAGAATGATTTTAGGGGTATATTGGCCCAAAAATGTCTTTTTGTGATGGTTTCCATGGTAACAAGTAATAATCAAAGTACAACTGGCACAACACACCATATACAATTTTGCACCATTTTATAGAGAACAAATTGATGAAGTCTCTGAGTATAAATCTCAAAATAGTTGATTTAGAGCAATCAAAACACAAATATATCAAAACATATGTTGATGTGCCAATTTTCATGCTAGAAGTGAACATCATTTTTGTTACATATCCGCTCCACTAACGCTTTTTACTTTATTAAATGTAACCATGACACTTCCCCCATGAAATAACGCAACTAAAGCCGATTGAATACAATGCATAGTTTCGCTAATCAGTTTTTCCTTTTACATATTATTTTATTGTAGATACTGACAAACAGGAAAGTAATCAGGGGCGGTTATTCAATGATCTCTTATCGAACTACAATTTTGGTTCCTTTATGCGGCCTGTAAGCAACACATCTACAGCGACCACTGTCATACACCGTATGCTGGTTCAAGAATTGATTGATTTGGTGAGAATCTTTTGAGAATCTTTTGAGAATCCCAGTATCCCAGTTGCGTGGTGTAGTAGAGGTTGCTTAAATATTTACTCAACATTTTACACAACGTTGTTGAAGTATGCAACCGCTCAACAGTTGCGTAAAATTTACCCAACACCGTTTTCACCAACAGTTGAACAATTCCAGTTACTCAGCAGTTGCACAATTTTAATTACACAACAGTTGGGTATTATTAAATAACCATTTGTTGGGCATTTTGTGACTGTTGCTTAATATGTGAATTGTTTTCATTATATATTGAGCATTTTTGTATAGCAACTGTTGCTTAATTTATCAAATGTAGCCATATGTTAGGTATTTTATTTGTGACAAGTTTTTTATTATATATTGAGCATTTTGTATAGCAACACGGGGTAGGCAAATAATGTGAATTCTGGTCGATGCAGCAGAGCTACATACATCACTACCTCTCGGTAGTGAACCGGTAACTTGTGGGAATTGTAGGCGATGCAGCAGAGCTACATACACTATTCCCGTTCGGTAGTTAATCTGTAATTTATTTTAACATGTTATAACTAGGCCTATATATATATAATATCTGAATCTCTTATCATTGGTAGTTTTGACTGTGAACGTTTGCCAAACGTATTCTTGCTATCTGGGTATGAAGGTATAAATAGTCCATATTATATAATACATAAACATATTTATATGATTCTTTTGGTGGAAAATAGATCACATGATATGAACTATTGAGTATTATGTCCATGTCGTGTATTTTTTGGCTATAAAAATCGATTTTTCAATATTTATCGCTAGTGACGTCGCTATAACACCATTGAAATGATATTCATAAACAAATATATGTCAAACAAGGATGGAAATGTTAAACTATTTTGTCAGTGTTAGCGATTTATTCCGTATTGGATGCCAAGGCAGTATAAATCTAATTGTGGTCCTGCGCTTCAAAAAGGTTGCTTAAATATTTACTCAACATTTTACACAACGTGGTTCAAGTATGGAACCGCTCAACTGTTAAGTAAAATTTGCCCAACACCGTTGGATAACATGTTTTCACCAACAGTTGAACAATTCTAGTTACTCAAAAGTTAGGTAATTATATTCACTCAAGAGTTGTTCAAGTATGCAACAGCTCACGAAATTGGCTTTTTTGGACAACAGTTGCCTAAAATTCACATGTGCGTAACTTGCATCAACTGTTGCGTGATTGTCCTCAATGCTCATGCAACAGTTGCCAAAGTGAAATATTTTTACGCAACATATTTTAGCAACAGAAACAGTTTCCATCAACATTTTAAGAACATTGTTTTCGACGAATTGCTCAACGCTGGGGATTTTTTACTTTTATACAACGCCTAACTTTCTACATATATTGAATGAAGTTTAATCAACACGTCAACCAACGGATGATAAAAGTACTTTAAACAACGTATTTTAAGCAACATTTTTGCAGTGTAGCCTCTAGCGTTGACATGAATAACCCCTCAACAGCAATAAATAACCCGACACTCTCACTCCCAAAAACTATAGTGAATTCATCGAAGAGCGATCGTTGGTGCTTGGATGGGCAGGGTGATGAGCAAAATAAGATGTACTTGCTAGTGGTCGAAGGATCCAATTTTATTCCAACCTCCGGTCGAACCTCATCTATCATGTGAATTGAAACAATTAAGCTGCCTTATGCAATATACACAACGCATGCATATTATACTCATCACACACATGCACGTAGCAGCGATATCTAGTGTATACATTCAAAGAGAGACAAATATCAAACAATTTGCGCATTTTTTGAAATCAAAATGCTTTGAAATCGTCACCTAACAGTGAATATTTTGATCCTGGACTCGACAGAGTCCAACTTTGTTTCCACTATGTCATTTTTGATAACTTCTAATTGTAAAACAGTTAAAAAAATACGAAAACTCTAGTGCAAGTAATTGTAATTGGCACAGAGAGACTGTGAAGACATGTCGGGTTGGTTTGGTGGGGGTTGTGTAGGGGTTGGATGGTGGTTGGGGTGGGGGTTTGGTAGTGGTTGGGTTGGGTGATGTTTGGGGAGGGGTAGGTGGGATATTGAAACCTTAATGATTATCATTAAGAAGTAAAATCCACGGAACTTCAGAACAGACTACCACAATATCACTGCGATTAATATCCGGATGAAATAATTTTGGCTAACATCAAGGAATACGTCGCCAGAAATAACAAACGTTATATATTTGACAAACAGACTGGCAAAATGGTATTTCCGAATATGGAGAACTTGTATTGGATACATTATCACATATCAATATCATATAGAAATTGATTAGGTACTCATCAGCAGTAGGTCAATAAATTAAACATAATATCATGGTACAACCTGGACTTTAATGACAAGTATATGTGTTAACATAATGATTTTCTATTATCAGTCAGCTCCACAACGGGAGCCCGTTCGGCTTGAGAGCGTGCTATTTAGTGAGACACTACCGTCAATTGTTGGATCAAATGACATGAGTCCGTCTTCCGCTGAGATTAAGAATAAGTTTGATATTTCAATAGAGAGCGGGCTTGGGTTCGGGACTGCGTTTCACAGAATTGAAGAAGAAAAAAATTATGCAGATTTTCAACCTTAAAATAATTCTTGTATCTCTGAGATAACGTTTCTTAACAAATTCATCACTAAACAATACTATAAGGCATGAATTTAACGTAAAAATTATTACAGTTACCCTAAAAATTCATTTAAATGGTGTAAACTCGGGAGTTTTTTCGCGGTATAGGTTTAACAAATGTGTAATTACGAACTGTATTTCGAGATGTTGGCGCCAAAGTTGAGATCAAATTATCGGACTAGCTGCCGCGAGGAAGTCTGGTACCTAGGCTTCCCTCAATTTGTTTTGTTAAGATCTTTATTTGTATGCAAATATATTTAGGGTTCAAAAGCGAAAGTGCAATGATTGCACACATTGACGGGAACACGTTACCACGGTGACGCACACCCGTAAATTTGTAGCGACCTCAAGTGGAACGGGCTCCCGTTGTGGAGCTGATTGATTATAGCGATTTTTCATTCAAACTGATTCCATAGATTCCATCGATATATTCGTCAGAAAATAGCCTCCTCTCCCATTCAATGGAACGGCTGGGTGACGTCGATGGGAGATCGGTCTCAGTTGGATCGACTATAGTATCGATCTAAAACGATACATTTATTGTCCCAAGTGCTCGTGGGTTCGGTGAAACCGTTGTATGAAATACTTTTTTTAAATAGTTACGTAAATCGAGTCGGGGAGAATTCATGCCGTCAAAATGTTTGACGGATTTGGATTTGAATTTCCGCTGTCGCGTTTTTGTCTAAATATAGTTTAATATATCATAGCATATAGAATAGAGACAGTTTGTTATCGCAACAGACTATTCTCGCGAAATTACGAATTTGAAAAATAAATAAATAAAGAGGTCTCAGGGACCAACAGTGGTCCAAACAAGTATTACACTTTTCCATGGCGGAATAGTCAAAATCTGGGAGACATTCATAGCGATAGTATTCGCATACTTTTCTTGATAACAATATATTGGTTGTACATGGTGAAGACAGTGTTTAAAATAAAGCTCAAATGAAATGACTGCAGATACCAGTGAACATAAGTCAAAAACATGTTTGTCCACATAGCAAGTTAAAAGGGGCACCGTTTTCATATCATCGGGCGAAGAGTAGCCCAAATAATGATGATCCTTTCCTCTGAAGAAAGTTAGACTTTAAACTTGTCCTTCGGTGAAACCATTATTTACCTATATTATGAAATTCCATTGCTAAAGCCTACGCACAAAGTTATTTGCTTACAATTTCTGTTCTTAGTATCCTTTAAAATGTGTCCACCTTGACAACGTTTTTTAGTTTTCCTTATTAACACTGGATCACACGAACTTATCATCTTGAAATATGTTATTTGGGTGATGGTATATAGGTTCTGGAGCATGTGCACTGTGATGTGCAACTTCGACGGGTATTTGACACATATTAACTCTGCTACTTTCATCAATTGGAAACCAATGCCAATCCTATCTTTTGTACCCATATGGTAAAGCACCATAAATGTTTGTATATTGTTTGTTTTCAGGACGTACTACACCAAAAAATAACAATCGGCACTTTACTAAAACAGGTGAGTGTAGTAAAAAATCGACAATGCCAAGAAAACGTCTACAATATAACGTTGATGTTTTCTGTTTTTAAGTACACATAAGAGTCCGTCTCAATATTATAATAAAGTCATTTTGACCATTTGACACTTTAGCGACAATTTGCTGACCAATCTACAAAATATTACAAATGTTTCAAATGTATGCCTTTTTGTTTGGAATAATAGGTACATCTGCCTAAAGCAAAGGTTTTAGGGGTAATTGTATGTAAATTGCGCTGTTTTCAGGTATTTGGACGATAATATGGAAAAGGAGATCGTAAAAGCAAAGAAATACTGGATACTAGTTTATAATTAAAATTCAATCGCAGTTGACTGTTGATGAGCTAAATCCGCTTACATATGTAAGACTGGGGCAAATTCGCCGTGGGATCATAATTAGGCTTCATAAAGTAGTATATCAAATAGATATACACATTTGTTATGCAATGTGATTTTATTCCCAAATAAAATTTAGTGATTCCAAAATCTAAGGGTGTGGTCATTTTTGCGGAATATACTTGTTGAGAATTTTAAAATGATAATAAATACCACATTTTAAAACATTATCTTCTAATCGTAGTGCTACTCCATTCCAGTAAGCTATTTTTATAATCACAAATAGGCTACAGGAGGTGAATTACAATTTGAAATTATACACAATATTAATCATGTAAATCATGAAAGGGCGAATGTGCCCAAAAGAACAATAAGTGCATTGACCCGGTAATGATGATTTATATTTAAACCTTTTGCACGATCATTTAAGGAAAAAAATCAATATAAAAAATGAAAGAAAATTCACTTTTGTGATGTAAAACTGGTTTTAAATGATCATTTGACAAACATTATACGGACAACTGCCATGTTACCGTGGGAGGCTCGCAACAATAGCGGAATATATTGCGTGTTCGTCAAATTCAACAAGTAGCCGCAATGTTGAGAATCACTTGGTGGGCGAATCTGCCCCGAGGATGTTCACGCCCCCGCCCCTCCCTACTCTTTTTGGAAAGTAATGTGTCGGAGACTCTATTTTTGGTATCAAATTTCACTAAAAATGTTGATTTTTGAAAAACATGACATAACAAATGTTGATTTTTTTTATATGTTGACCAAAAAGTGCAACAATGTGATTTTCTACCTCAAAAATGCTTTTTTGGTCAAAAATATAAAAAAATAAACATTTTGGGGTCAAAAAACATTAAAAAACCCCTAGAAAAGTGTCTTAAGATGATTCTGGTAAAATTTCGGCATTTTGTACCAAAAACTGATTTTACTACGTTACCAACCAAAATAAATGATAATACTAAACCTTAAAAGTGAATTGTGGGTCAAAATTAAAAAGAACAACTGTTTTAGCGACATTTGATACCAAATATGGATTCTCTGACTCATTTCGTTTCCAAAAATGTTTACTTTTATAAATTATATACATCACATTAATAGTTCACATGTAACAGCGCTTGATAAAGTTCATATTATTAGGGTTAATAGCCTTCAGTTTGAGGTCAATCACAAAAAGCCCTTAACATGATATTATTCATAACACTTAAAGGTGTTTACTTTAATTGTATCATTTTCAGACATGGCAGGATGAGATTCTACGTTGGAATGCCACAGAATACGGCGGCATCAACACTATTCATCTGCCCTCTGATTACATATGGATACCTGATATAACATTACATAGAAAGTAGGACCACAAATCTCGTGACGTAGACACTATAATGGCTATTAATGCCAAATTGCCTGAAATAAGCCTATAATTTGGTCTAAAACTAGACATTTCAATTACAAAATTAATATTTCAAAATTCAAATAATCGTCTACCACAATGCATCGCTTACAAAACGCGCAATTAACAAAATTTATAAAAATAGTCTGCCACAAAGTTTGCTCCCAAAATTAGCAGACGACATTTTACACAATCAAGATTTCTCTAATCTTCGCTTGTTGTCGTCCGTTGACGAAACGAATTACATTAGTTTTTTTCCTAACGAATCTAAACATTATATTTCTACAAACTTCTAACCATACCAGTTAATATAAATGTTTCAATCGTTCTGAAATGGCTATAAATTTGCTACTTTTGAACACACAGCAAGGAATTATTGATTGAAGCACTTATACACCTATCAGTTGTAAGACGCACTATACGACCCCCGGGAGTGGTGCGTCACTTTACCGAGGTGCGTCAACTTCTCATGTACCATGACGCAGCCTGTGTCAAAAAAAACGACGGACCATGATTGCCATCCAAATACGCACCCTCAGTCAACTATCAGCCCATTCACACCCATGTAAAGTGACGGACCTTTACGCACCCTCCGTCATTTTTTTGACGGACCAAAGGCTGCCACTGACGTACCCTCCGTCAAGAATTATTGGTAAACGACGCACCCACGACGCACCTCTCCCGGGGGTCGTATAGTGCGTCTTACAACTGATAGGTGTATTAAAGGGCACATGAAATGCAAATACAAGTGGTGTGATTTGAGTCAAGTCTACGAGGAGGGACCAGAAAGCATTCAATATATGTGTTAGTTGATTATGACATCAATTGTGGAACTATTGATAGCTCAGTGAGTACTATGAAAAGAAACTTCCAGGTGACTGGTTTGAATCTATTCATGATACTCACTGATAATCAATATACCACAAATGATGTCATTTGTGGTGTGTTCATTTTTCTGGCCCTGTTTATTGTAATGGAATGTCCCACGCAGACTTGTAGCAGGATTATCATCCCTTTTCCTGTGTCCTTTAAAAAGGTCTAGGTGGCAAACAGCGGCTTTGTTTCTCAGTCAATAGAAAGATCATTTAATTATAGCAACGCTCGAGTAGAATTGTTAAATCGGGTGGGTAGGTGACGTTAACATACTCAAATGATTGTGCATTCCAATCATAGATATAGTTTAAAATTGATGGAGGAACGGGGTTAGTTGTTTAAAATAGTTCTATTACTTTCTCAAAACATTAGGTAGTCAGATAGAGAATGTTACAACCATATTGAGCATAATTATGTTTCGACGCCACTCATAATATGCGTTGATACTTGTCAGCGCAATACAAGCGCTATCGATCGAAGCAGAGCGTAAACAATAGCGGCGCGCTGTATGGCCATGTGTTTTGAACTCGCCACCTTCCCGTTGCATGTCCAGATTTTTACAATTTACACCATCTGAATTAGCATATCGCAATAACTACTTGTTCTACCCCGTGAAAAGTACATATTTTCTGAACGGTAATCTCACAAGGAATCCAAATAAGCTACTGGAATTTAGAAAGGACCCAATGATAACATGTTGTGATTAAGAATGTTCAAAATATATCGATTTTTGTTGTTGATATTTTGATTGAAGCTCAATAATAATTTTATACCGATCTCAATCATATAATTTTACCGTGCATATTCTTATGCAATTATCCATCGGAAAAAAATGGTTGTCAATGGTAACTTGTTGAAATATACTATATCGGGAAGTAAATGAGCACAATCGTTTAAATTTCATATTTATTAGAGTTTCCAAGTATATTTTTGGGGTATGCACCCTATCCTGATTTAAACAACATATTTTAATTTCCCTATTTGAAAGCTTTCCAAAAATGTATAATTATGCTGTCATCGGTTGAAAACTGTTGATGTTATAGTCATGTATGTAAAACCGATGAATTAGGGCAAGTTCACTGAGTAGCGAATAGGGAGAAAGCCAAGGACGATGCAATCGATTCATGATTACAATTGTTACATAATAGTTGTCACGTTTGTTGAAACAAAATCTTATAGAATATAACAAAATCTATAAAATGAGAGCAAAATCATGTTTGTACCATTCAGAGATGAGGAGTTATGTTTAATTGAACGTAGAATTGGCAACATTTTCTATATTCCCCATAGAGATTGTACACAGCGCCACCGCCACCACCGCCACCACCGCCACCACCGCCACCGCCACCACCGCCACCGCCACCACCATCACCGCCGCCACCGCCGCCACCGCCGCCACCACCCCTGACTTTCACAAGATAATAAATCATATCTCAGCCAATTTGTTTTAGAAATACCTGATTTATTCACACAATGTAGCTAGATAAATAGGCTTTCAAATGACACATCAACCACAGCTCTACCACATTTAGTTGTTGAGTTAATAGAGATAGATGGATGATTCGTCACCAAAAATGCAACGTGAGTTCAAAACTCGTGGCCGTATGGCGCTCAAGGGCGATTACGGAGACCCTATCCCACTTTAAACCACTCGGTTCTTTATTATTGCGTTTTACTTGGCGCTTTGATATTTGTTGATACTTGTTTCAGCGCAACGAGAGCGAAAGGCCTGATCGCCGTAGGTGTGACAGCCCTATAACATTGTTAAAATACTTATGTAACGAAGTAACCTGGAACTACTGTTGCATGCTTGATCCGACAACACTTCGATGGCTCATAAAAGAAAAGGCCTCATCTCCATTTTTTCAAAAATGAGATTTTGGTATCAAAATGTTCAGAAAGAAATAATCTTTCCCGTAACACACAGCCTATGTCCATAACCCTACCACCTTTCAAAGTTATAGCCAGCATCACAAATCTCTATTTCCACAATGTGTTTCAAACCATCAATAAGCTTTGTCTCAAATTGGTCAAAATGGAGATTGTTTCTGAGCCCCCGACTTGTTATTTATGTTTATTATACATGCTTACTCACTCTTTTCAAGTACTGATCCAGAATTTGAACACGTGAAGCCAATCATAGATATATGTTAAAATTGATGGAGGAACGGGCTTGGTTTCTTAAAATAGTTCTGTTAAGGCCCTGTCACACATACGGCGATCATGCCAGCGATCGCACTGCGCTATAAAAAGTGTATAATACGCAGTGATAGCGCGGAAAACTGTCCATTTTTAAATCAATATCACCAAAACCCTTTCACAAACTGCTGCGATCAGACCGGCGCTTGGATTACGCTGAAACATTATCAAAACGCCAAGCCAAACGCATCAAGATCTCCACATACCCCTCAGTGACGCAGTGGGAACTGGCTGGGACTTCAGAGGGTCGTGAGAGGGTCCCCATGGTCGCCCTTGAGCGCCAACGCATCACGCTTGTTTTGTACATGCACAAAACAAGCGTGGGGGCTCTGCGTTCTGTTCAGAGCGCTATAATGACTCAGTAGCAGCAAAAAGTGAGCGTCCCGTCGACGTAGCAAGGACGCATACAAACTACTTGTCCTCTGCGACTGCAGTAAAGGTTCGTTCACACTAGGCGATGTTTGCCGAGCGATGCGATGCGGTAGCCGTACTTCCACCGCAATGTACGGTAATTCGTCGCGGGTCACGCCGGGGCAACGCAGGTCACCGCATACGATGGCATTTAGTGCCGTTTGGCAAAATAAGAGAGCGTCAGCGTCAACGCAATGCGTCGCAGACTGCCGCAATGGCAGTTGAATATGTTTTAACTCCATTGCAATAACGTACCTCACCGCACAGTAAATAACGTTTTAGTGTGAACGAACCTTGGCTGTCAGGAGACAAACACATCATGATATTATCAATCACTATTATATCATGTTAATGTATTCAGATTAATCAAAACACCTGTTTAAACTCCCGCCAACAGATTTTCATCGCTATACAATAGTAGCATTATCGCATTACGCTAAGCTAGGATAATGCTCATTAAATAGGATTTAAATAACAATCAATGTGATTAGAGCTTTAAACATGGGTCATTGTTATTCCTTCTGTATCTACTACAAGGAGTATAATGTACAGTCCTCAAAATAAGTAGCTGACCAGGTAATATGCTTTGCAACTATAAACTATCGGCCGAGTGCACCAATGGCGAGTAGCTGAAGAATAGCGCTACCTCGCTAGTAACTGAGGCGTAACCTAAACATTTGAGAGCACCAAACCGGGGTAAGCTGCTAGGCTAGTAATTTGCGAGTCGCGATATTGGAGGCTGGTTTTGTCGAGATCATGAATAGTGAGGCAAAATCTTAAGGAAGGAAGACAATAACGGGTGTATAAAGCCAATTTGAACTCATTGCGAACCAGTGATTGCTCAATATTGTACAATTTATTGTTTGTCCCACAATCATGTCATACACATATTTTTCTTTACCATTGAATGTTTTCAGCGAACCAAGGAAACGTTGGGTCCTGATCAACAGTTTTGACAATGTTTTCCCCAATATTAAAGTCAATTACAGTTGGTTTCCTTTAGGGTGAAACCCATACTGAATGCTTAGTTTCATCTTTTAGGGGACGATGCTGAATAATGTGGACATTTACCTCGCTAGTTACTATTCTGGTGTTACTCGCCAGTTTTGCTCTCAGAATTACATCGTTAGTAAGTTACGCGACAGTTAGGGCTGCTAGGGAAGTAGCTTACCTCCCTATAAAGTGGTGCACTCGGCCGATATGTGTTATATGTATGTGTTAAATATGTATAACCTAGGTAGTAACTTAATTTGAGGACTGTATATAATTTGAAAACGTATTGAGAAGGTACTAGTAACGCAGACAGCGACTTATAAGCGCAATTTGATCGCAGCAGAGCATAAACAAGCGCGGCGCTTTGTATGGGCCTCAAGGGCGATCATGGGGACACTACCCCGCTCTAGATGGTGTCCACTGCGTCCCCATTCAGTTCTTAGAGACCTTACTGTGTTTTGCATGGCTTTTTTCAGCGCAACGAGAGCGCAAGGCCTGATCACCGTATGTGTGACAGGGGTATTACTTTCTCAATGAATTGGGTAGTCAGATTGAGAATGTTACAACCATATTGAGCATATATTTCGACGCCACTCATAATTCATGCGTTGATACTTTTCAGCGGCGCAATACAAGCGCTATCGATCGAAGCAGAGCTTTAACAATAGCGCAGCTCTGTATGGCGCTCAATGGCGATTACGGAGACCATATCCCGCTCTAACCATTGTCCGAATGCGTCCTCACTCGGTTATTTGAAACCTAATTGCATTTTGCTCGGCGCTTTGATACTTGTTGATACTTGTTTCAGCGCAATGAGAGCGCAAGGCCCGATCGCCCTATACATTGTTAAAGTACTTCAGTAACGAAGTAACCCTGGTACTACTGTGCTTTATGTTGCAAGCTTGATCCGACATGTAACACTTCGAGGGCTCATAAAACAAAAGGCCTCATCTCCATTTTTTCAAAAATGAGATTTTAGTATCAAAATGTTCAGAAAGAAATTCTATTTCCCGTAACACACAGCCTATTTCAATAACACAACCCCTTTCAAAGTAATAACCAGCATCACAAGGCCTAATCTCTATCTCCACAATGTGTTTAAAAATCGTCAAAAAGCTTTTTCTCAAAATGACTTGTTATTTATGTTTATTATACATGCTTACTCACTCTTTTTCAAGTCCTGATCCAGAATTTGAACACGTGAAGCCAACTAGTGCAGCCATTTCTTACGACGGGACTGTTACTTGGTTTGCGCCCGCTATATTCACTAGTGCATGTGGCATACATGTACGCTATTTTCCGTTTGACACCCAGTTTTGTACCTTTCAATTTGGCTCATGGGCATACAATGGACTGGAAGTTGATTTGCATCCAGCAAATGGTAGCGATGCCGAGCAGAATAGGTTAGTTATCCAACTTATAAAGGTACCCTCGAATTTTGATATCATCTTCTCTTCATCATGTCCATTATCTGATTATTAGATATATTCTCAGTTGTTACTTGTCAGCTATGTCAAACTTTAGTAATTTGTAAAAAGTCATCTCAGGAAGGACATTTTGGTTTACATGGAGAATTTATCATTATTGTTGACGGAAATAATAACGTGTGTGTTTTTGTTCTACTCCGGTATCTGGAACCTTGAGGATCCGTTTGTTCCTCGTATTCAACAGTTGGCAACTTGAAACAACTATGAGAACAAAATATTTCTAACAAAATATCAGCCTTGATCAGGCTTCTAATTATTTAATAGGTATAGAAGTCTGGGCTAAAGTAATATTAATTAAAGTCCAGGACTCAATAATCCTATTTATATTGTTAGTGTGATTAAATAAGCATCCACAATAAAGCAACAATTCTTTACCCGCCTATTACCGACCTGCCAACAGGCCCACATACTACCGCCCTCTCTCGCACGCTACTCACTTAATAAACACGCCGGATGAATCCAGGCCGGTGTCAGCCAGTAGGGAGGTCACGCTGCATGTCATATTTTGTTATACGCAAGAAAACAATGGAATCTTAGTGACTGCAATATTTGCTAGAAATAGCTTCGGAAAATGGTATATTTGGGCATCTCAAATACTAAGAAACGTGTTAAAAATCATGTAGAATTTTAGAGGAGGGTCAATAACATCTGCAGAACGATAAAATGAATAGTTTTAAACACGTTTAGTGACCAAATTTATGTCGTACAATGTCGGGAAATTCACGTTTTGACAATCCGTGGTCTTCAAAATTACAGGAATCCTAACTCATTCTAAACCTCACCAAATCATGAAATGAACCCTCGTCTACAAAAAAGTCCATGTACGTATTGCTCTATCTGCTTGGAGATAGCGAAGACCACGCAAACATCATAGCTTCATACAACGGAATGAAATCCGCCATAAAGATTACATGGCGAAAATCGTACAGATTTGCACTGCAGACCTCTGTGTAGGGACTGTTGACAATAGCATGACAATAGCAAGGTCGTTTGACTATTGTGTTTGTGCATGTTTGTGACGACTGACCCCGTTTAACAATCTTCATAGCTTTCATATAGGGCTTGGGTGACCTAACTATTGACTGGTGTAACCAGTACAAACGTAGTGATCGCCATTATACCATCGCCATGATCGCCGGAGAACGAAGTTTGATTGAGGGCGCTTGCGCCTAGATAGCTTGTTGTATCCTACGCCATTTGTATTTAGCACGCTGTATTCGGCTCCATATGTGGAAGGGTGTACGAAACACCAGATGCTACTGACAGTATCCAGACTGCCTATTTAAAAAAAAATTAGAAGCCTGATCGAGGCTTTACACAATATCAAACTTTACACATTACATGAAGTGCTAGTGTCTGGGAAAGCATGGTAAGCCTACCTCAACATCCCTCATCACCCATGGAAAATATTGTTCTCCTCCCTGTTCAGCTGTTTTTAAGAGTAATTTAATCTTAAGCTCAATCCAGGCTATATCGAGTTTGGTATTATATCATGTACATTGGCAATTTTCAAAAGACATGTTGATAATTTGTAGTAGGCCTACATGTACTGTTTATTTTATGGACACCCGGTATCGTTCAAAAAATTTGAATGACAATAACGTAAAGATTGATACTTTGTTTACATGAATACATCATTGAAACCATGTCTGTTCTTTGTCTCATTCAGTTTTCTAGAGGATGGAGTCTGGGATCTCCAAGAGGTTATCACAAAACGGGAGGTTATCAAATATGCTTGCTGCTCGGAAACCTACCCAGAGGTGTCGTACACATTGGTCCTACGTCGGCGGTCAAGCTTTTACGTTTTGTACCTCATCGTACCGTGCATATTTTTATCGGCGCTATCCGTGTTAGTGTTCTACCTTCCGGCAGAAAGCGGCGAGAAGCTGTCTCTGTCTATAACTAACTTGCTGGCCCTGGTGGTGTTCGACCAGTTAATTGCACAGTCTATGCCACCAAGTGGAGATGATGCACCACTTATTGGTAAGTATAAAACTTATGTTCACGAAAAGCCAAGGTCAAAATAACTCTTTGTGCAATTAATTTAGCAATTTTAATACTTCGTGACATTGTATTCATTAACATTTAATTGTTCGACAATTACATTAAAACGAAAAATGTACTAGGCCTGTCCATTATTGAGATCATGATCGACATTACAAAATTTGTCATGTTCTCGTTGTGTTTTGTTATGATATTTTGTATTTAATTAGTAGATTCTTGCCTCGTTGTTAGAGAAAATGCTTAAGAATCAGATTAGATCAACCATTGATTCATAAAGCGCAAACAAAATTAATGTAAAACAATGGCTAGGATATTTCGCAATTCATTTTCCTCCTCACAAAACCAATTGGCTTTAATCTATTTGTTGGCACTAACACATTGTTATGATCAATTATTTGTTTCCATTAATCTACCCGGGTATATTTTCGGGAATAAGACGGAACAAATGTGGGGGAACGCCAAGATCGCGGGGATCGAACTCGGGCCACCTGCGTCTAAATCTATAGCACCTAGTAAATTATTGCGCCACGGGGTCAGGTTGACACACTAGTGTAGTGATTTGTAGTGATGCAGGAGTTTAGGGTAATAAGTGGGTTAATTAAACAAATTACGATGTTTTATTGTGTGTTTGTAGCGGACTTCTTTCTGGCCATGATCACAATGGTGTGCCTGTCTGTCGTCACGACCGTTGTCGTTATCCACGATAGCGCAAAGACCGAAGCCGTTCCACGTTGGATTCGCTTTATATTCCTACGCTGTCTTGCACGAATACTATGCATGTACAAGCCAGAATTCGATGAGGAGCCTGTTCCGATACAAAAGCTACACGTGTCATCTACGATGGAATGCGCCTTCAATGTGTTAAAAGGAGGTGAGGAAAATAGATTGACAGACAAGAAGAGCTATCAGCAAAACGAAGGTTTCGCCTTGCCTAGTTCAGTCATTGATGATCTACACTTTATAAGGTCATCGGTTGAAGAGAGTGCTAAAGATGAGCTGTGTGTGCAACAATGGAAGCATTTTGGCAAGATTATAGATAGATGCCTGCTCTTGATCTTCTTAACATTTGCAACAATCACGTCAGTTGTCTTAATTATTCGCGCTAAAGGACCCGAGGGGCACGACTATTGATTATTGAAGGACGTTAGAGATATATCCAAAACACACACACAGTTTATTTTGATCCTATTGTCTGTTGTGATAATCTTTTTTTACCATTTATATTACTTTGTTAAACAGTCGATTGGATGGCTGCCTTTTGAAGCCGGTTTGTCCGGTGTTGGGAATACGAATCGTGCAACTGCAACTAATAAAATGGTGCACTGTTCCACGTCATTGCCATATGATTATTGGGCGTGGGAGGCGGTTGTAGTATCATGGGAGGATATGCCATATAGGGTTGGTGGTGGGGGAGTCGGAATAAGGACTTGATTTCAGGTCTAGTTTGTCCGGTGTTAGGAATACGAATCGTGCAACTGCAAATAATACAGGGTGTGCTATAAAATGGTGCAGTATTTGGAATGAACGTTTCTATAAGCTAGAGGATAATTTAGTTGGCTTCCAAATGCCGTTGGTTTGATTATAATTACGCTTCTGCGGGGTGTGCCACTTTTAGGAAAAATAGATACTTGCGAAAAGAGTCATTTTGCTCATTTAACCAGTATTACTAATTGATGTTTATATGAGCTTCAAGATGACATAATAACCTTTCAAATGCCGTGTGTCTTTATTGCTTTATCCAATGAAACAATACGTTTGATAAAAATTGATCACTACAAGTGAAATGTGTTATTTTTATGAAGAATAATTCAAAGCGTTAAACATAACAGCAATTTTACACATGGATGATTTCTTTAAACAACTGGCACAGCTTTGATTTTGCTTGCTCATGGTCAAACAAGCATATATCTTTGATAGACTTTTAAGCAAATTTGACAAAAAATAACGGCATACGATAAATTATTTAGTCATCTTGAAGCTCGTACAGACATACAAAATGTTGAATTCTGAAAATAACAATTTCACAAATATTGTTTTCTTCTACTGTATACGTGGCACAAGGCCGATTTTGAGGGCTCGTTGTTGATTAAACATATCTTGAGAATTTGATAACTATTTTTATAATTACAATTATCCTGTAAGAGGAAAATTACAATTTTGAAATTATGCAAAATCATAACTATATAAATCCCTATTGGCGAACATGCCCCATCATCATATGCGTGCCCCATTTCATGGAATAAGTGCATTGGCCTGTACACCGGATGTCCCTCATACTATGATGGGTTGTTAAATGCATCAAATACATAATCAATAGCATACCTACCTAATGATAATTTACATTAAAACCTTTTCTGCTAATATCTTTGAAAAACAAAAATATGAAAAATTGCAGAAAATTCACTTTTGCGAGGCAAAATTGGTTTTGGGATGATAAGTTGACAAACATTTTACCAGGCCAGGCATACCATACATTTGGGCTGAATTTCCCAATATTGGCCGTCACACAGTGGTAAAATATTTAATTTTCACTTTAAATGTTTTATATAGCTTGCATTTTCGTATGTACCATTATATTATTATATATTGTATTAAATAACATGCACACTGCATCGCATATTGTGAAGTTGTTCTCTTTTTTGATTGATAAGGCTAATGAAAGTTGATTCCATGTTTCCCGTAACCGCCCGCGTTTGGTTTTTTCGACCGCGTTTATGAATGCCAAAATAGCGAAATCATTCATTTTTTGATATTTTCCATTTTTTCCGCCGTTTTTGAGATATTGTTGAAGTTTTTCGGTGTTTTCCTTAATTTCCTTCATCGAACATCGCATTTTGTTTACATTCTGAATCAATTGGAACCTAAAAATAGATGATCACCTACGGCTTGTTCGTATACATCCGCGCAATTTAGCTGGTGTGTTGGAGCTGCTGTAAACACGGAATGTAAAAATGCAACGGTCGGATGGCGTTAATTTCTTATAAAATGTTGCTCTAAAAATACATAGGCCTATATAATTGAGTCGCCGAAGGTTGAACACCACTAAATACATCTCCCATAGGGTTACACGTGAAATGCACAATTTTAAAATGGATATTTCTCGACGTTATAAGAAACTGGTATCTTGGAATTTGGTTTCAACTTGAAGATGAAAGCCATGACTACTAACTCAACAACTCATATATGGGGGGTAACCGGCATAATTTTGAGCTAGAGCCTTTTCAAAAACTACGAGTTGGGTTTTCCTGGTCACACGCAATTGTTGATTTAGATGATGGCGTCAGCTACCGGAAATGACCTGAACACAAATGTCTCTGTTAAAATATTAAAAAATCATCATTGCATCAATTTTTTTGGACCTGAAGAACGCTGATATGTCTGTCAAAATTCACACTATATTAATTTCGCCATAACATGTAATAAAAACCCTAATTTTAAACTGTAATTTAGAAGAGGTCTCCCGTTTCGGCATAGAAACGGGCCGGTTTTGGACTATTGCCTCAAAGGGGGTAGGGCCAGACGTTATTTAGTGGTGTGAAACCTGAAGAAACCACTTTTGTCTTGACTTTTGTATTTTATGAATCTTGTATCAGTAAATGATGCACAGTTATGTTTTTGGTGCAAACATTAGACTTTGAAGTGATAAAAAACAATAAATCACAGTATACCCTATATGCGCTATCTTCAGTAGATAGCATACTTTGGAATTACGATTCATGCATGCAAACAAAATGTGTACCGTCCGTGCTTAGTCAATTGTTAATCATTGTTTGCCGGCAGCATTCAAGTAATATAAACTGGTGGTAATTTCGAAGTGTTTGCAAGTGGTAAATGTATGCATGCAACATGTCGCTCATGTTCTATGTTCTTGATGTCAATATGACGGTCGATAGCAAGTCCGAGTGCAGAGGCTGATAGTAACAGACTGTATGGAAAATAGATACAAAGAAAAGTTTCAAAATAATTCATATAGCTTGGATCTTAAATTCAGGCGCCAAAAAAAAATGGTGTAAACTTCTTAAAGATCAATTTTGCTTTCCGAACTATTTCTCGAGGCCGTAAATCTCTCAATGCGTAAATCTCAATGTATCTTGGCAATCTCCATTAGAATTAACGCACTACACACTCCACGCGTTGCGTGCTGCGTGTATGCGTGTATTGTGTCTGCTGCGTGAAAATGCATTTGAATCGCGATCACAGCGCAATTCACATGGTAAACAATGAGGTTGGTGACTCTATTTGGGTAAAAACGCAAGAGTGCGAGGTACCGATATCCAATCTGTCATGTTTGAGTACATTACATCAGCTTAACACACGACAAGAATACTTTCGGATCAGATCAAAGTCCAATGCTTCCAAGACGCGACGCGCTAACCTTAGACGCAAAAGGTATGAAGAATATGACGTCACCAAAAATGAGAGTTATTACCAGAAAGATCAACTTGTTCCGGTTTTGGAATAATAACTATTCAAACATTCAAAATGGTGTGCAAACATATTTAGGAGAACTTTGAACTACCAAACTAGAGCGTTTCACATGTGTTATGGCATATGGATGATTTGTGTTTATTTGACTATGAACTTTTAGAATCTTTGAACTTGATGAAATTTAGTTCGGGCTTAGGCCTATCATTTGGAGACAATCTTTACTGACATTTGGAAATACTTAAACATGTAAATAAATACCTTCAAAATATACAGGCTGGGTATGTGTCGTTGTTGAATATGTGCCCTTTGCATTCACCGCTCTCTTTACAACTGTTCCTTTCTAAATTCACAACTCGATCCTCATGATATAGGTGTTCTGGATTGACACAATGGCCCTCATGGCACAGATGGGATATGTCATTTGGTAAATCAAGGATTTGGTTAAATGCCATGTATGCAGCTCTATGGGCATTCACGCGTAGTCTATCTCCTAGAATTGTCATTGAAAACTGACCATATCGCCTATCTTTTCTCAGGGGCCCGGTCCACTGCCAACACTCTTTGTTAAAGCTGCCTTTTACTGCTTTGTCGGTAATTCGCCGGCGGACACCTTCCCAAAACTTGACTGGAATATCTGCCATGCCTATAATTTAAGGAATGAAAATAAAATGAAGTACAACATTAATTTTAAATAAATTAATAAAACATAAAATTCTTTTATCAACATTTGTATAAATAGGCCTTACATGTTGTGCAAAAGTGTATCATAAGTCTATTACATGTTTACCTGATTTCAACAAGGTGGTCCATTTGTGGTCCAATTTACGTGACAGAAACAGACCAGGTGACATGCTTTTCACCACGAGTTAACAATAAATGTGCTTTGATTAGGACCTTTACGTGCCTTGAGCACTGATTTATAATTAAATAAAACAAAAACAACAACAAAAACAAATCTCACTTTCGAAATAGTACTGACTGACTGACTGACTGACTGTCTGACTGACTGACTGACTCACTGACTGACTCACTGACTGACTCACTCACTACGGCCTAAACGCGGTGCTCTGTAATACTTTAGTAATAATTATACACACGTTGTCTTTGGTGAAATTACGTCATTGATGACAGCAATGCATTTAGTCTCCATGTAGCACCATCCCTGTATAAGTTAAACATCATGACAATCGTCCATCGAACGATTAACTACACAGTGAGAGATGTTCAATACATGTAGATGTACATGTATGGGTATAAAAAGCTTAGAAAGCAAAATTCAAAACAGTGCCACTGTACTGTCAGCTTGCATTCGGGAAAAACTCACCGTCTACAGAGAATCAACAGAATAGAACTGATATAATAGGCTATATATATAACAAAGCTGTAATACTAAGAAGGTACAGATGCAAGGCAGGGTCGTTATTTTGTTTACAAGTTCAAAACACCACTCACGAGACGATACTAGTTCCGAGAAAGAGCATTACAGGGAGTAGAGGTCAAATTTAGGCCTTGACCCGAGCCCCGCGTATAGGTTGCACACCACTAAATACATCTCCCATAGGGTTACACGTGAAATGCACAATTTTAAAATGGATATTTCTCGACGTTATAAGAAACTGGTATCTTGGAATTTGGTTTCAACTTGAAGATGAAAGCCATGACTACTAACTCAACAACTCATATATGGGGGGTAACCGGCATAATTTTGAGCTAGAGCCTTTTCAAAAACTACGAGTTGGGTTTTCCTGGTCACACGCAATTGTTGATTTAGATGATGGCGTCAGCTACCGGAAATGACCTGAACACAAATGTCTCTGTTAAAATATTAAAAAATCATCATTGCATCAATTTTTTTGGACCTGAAGAACGCTGATATGTCTGTCAAAATTCACACTATATTAATTTCGCCATAACATGTAATAAAAACCCTAATTTTAAACTGTAATTTAGAAGAGGTCTCCCGTTTCGGCATAGAAACGGGCCGGTTTTGGACTATTGCCTCAAAAGGGGTAGGGCCAGACGTTATTTAGTGGTGTGAAACCCGAAGGCTGAATAGTTTTGTTTTGTCATTTTTAGAGTAGTTGCTCCAGCCAAATTTGGTAGCCCAATGACGCGCAATGCAGCAACGCTAAATTTTACATAGAAGTTGCACGGTAAGAGCTTTCTAATCGGTTTCAAAAATCACCAAAACGTGTGCGTGGCCCAAAATATGGAGTTTGCAGCGCTTGTTGGAAAAATGAATGCAATAGATAGGTAGAATAGAGATAGCGAAGTTTCCTGAAGTTTGGACGAAATTGAAATCAGCCAGGAAAGTAGTGTAATCGATGGTTCAAGTGTGATTTTATACGACGTTTTTGAGGGGAAATTGCGCGACGAGCCATTTTGTTTCTATTTCCATAGACAACCCACCCCGACCCCGACGTCGCGGCATGGCGCAAAATATGGAATTAGCCGTGCTTGTTAGAATAGAAAATGATATATTTAGATAGAATAGAGTTTTCTAAAGGGTACCGTGGTTTGGTCGAGATTCAATTCGTCCATGAAAGTGGTGTAATCGATGGTTCAATTGTGAATTTGTAGCATGTTTTTGAGGAGAAACTGCGTGACGAACCATTTTGTTTCTATTTCTGAACACACCAAAACGTATGCGTGGCCCAAAATATGGAGTTTTAAGTACTTGTTAGAATGGAAAATGCCATAGATAGGTAAAATAGGGTTATATTAAGTGCCCCGTTCTTTGGACGAAATTTAAATCATTCGGGAAAGTAGTGTAATCGATGGTTCAATGGACTCTAATTGTGGATTGTTAGCGTGTTTCGTGAATAAAATGGCGTATTGGGCAGCTCCAGTTGGTAAATTGGAAATAGTGCAACAGTCCGCTCAATTTGAGGTTGGAGCATGGAGGTCTTTTTCAGGTTGCAGCGGCAACAAAGATTTGAGGCAATAAAAAAACCGACAACAAATAAAAATAAACGGGGCAACGGGGCAACAAAATAAGAAATTATAAAAAAAAACTGAAAATAATAAAAATTACATTAAGGAGAAAAATAAACATAAATTAAATTTAAAAAAATTAAGGACCAAAAATATAAAAAACGGGGCAATTGCCAAAGGAGCAACAGAATAAGAAATGAAGAACAAAATACAATTTTAAAAATTGAAGAATCAATTTATTTTAGTTTTAATTTGAAAACGATTTTTTTTACCGTCTTTACAACTCCCAAATATTTTTTTCTAAAAAGGTATTGTTTCCCCCATTTTTTTATTTTTTTTTACCAACTTCCATCATAAACAATAGAAAGAATGTGTCGTCCCTTCCTTTTATAATTAAGAAAGAATGTGTCGTTCCTTCCTTTTATAATTAATAGCAGGAAGGGACACATTCCTTATGCTTCCACAGGGCAACTGAAAAAAACCTCCATGCTCCAACCTCAAATCGTGCAAGGTGTCAAGGAGAATAGCGATGGTGTCATGATGCGTGGTCCGGTAAAAACAATGAATTCATCAATTTTATTTTTGATACCGTCAAACACCAAAATGAACATTCGGCAGGTAGTTTCAACCAAGCGCCATGTTTATTCCTCGTTTGCGATCGTCACTATGAATGAACGGTAAGTGATCGTCTTTTTACTAACTTTCATGACTTTTTTATTTGAAAATGTAAATAATAATAATAAGCTTTTTGAATTTAAGTTTTTGGTAGCGATTCGGATTGACATTGAAATGAATCCTTTAGTATACCCTACCAGTACCAGTGCATGTCTTCAATGGAGGCTTTTAAAGAACGACCCATAGTACACTTACACAGTCATTGAGGTCTATATACACATGGTTATGGTAGTTTATTCTAAAGCTTTAAGGCATAGTAAAAAAAATGACATGTTTCCCGTCCGGACTTTTTAAAAAAAGGAGGAGGGAGGGTCTTACTATTTACTATTTTCCCATTTTTTGATATTTTTTTTCAAGATGGCCGCCAAGTCGAAAGTGACCAACTGACTGTTGCAGACACTCCTAAACAGGATTTTCCACTCTAATTGCCAGAGGAATACAAATATGAAAAGGTTTACCTAATATATAGAGCCAAGTACACATTGTTACTTTATGTTTTCCTCATTTTTCAGGTTGAATGAAGAACAAAACATCATTGATCGAAAGGATGTAGGCCTACATGTGTCGGTCCCCTAATTGCAAGCAATTGCTACGTGAAGTTAGGTATATCGGTCTCCATGGTACTATTTGAGAAGCCACGTCAATAATTCTGTGTCATGTATGGCATGAACATGCTATGAAATGATACAGCATTTCTATTACACCTACCATTCCTATGGGCAAAGGATCAATCACTAAAAAAAAAAAAAATTAAAAAAAATTAATTAAAAAAAAAAAAAAAAAATCTTTTTTTTTTTTACAGAATTTTCGGAAATAGTAAATAGTAAAAAAATAGGAGGCGGCGGCCAAAAAGGAGGCGGGCGGGGACGGGAAACATGTTTCTTTTTTTACTAGGCCTAATACCCGAATTGAATAGTAAGGCCGGGACTAGTCCGAGGTGGCTCAGACTCGTTCCGATACGATCACAGTGATTCTAGTGGGAGGAACGACAACACGTACGCTACGTGAACGAGCTAGGCCGGGACTAGTCCCAATAGTGACCTGTCCTAGGTAGCTGGCTACCTATTGACTGTTCACGTCGCGAAATTCACATTGAGTGTCAACACTGCCGATTTGTCACCTCAATATTTCCCCCAAAATGAGGATGCTTGATCAAAATTAATTAACTCAATGTATTACTAAGAGTTCTAGGAACAACATGTGAGTGCATTTTGATTGATTTACATTATATTTGATGTGAAAATCTTGAATTTAAAATGTGATTTTCGCGACGTCGTGTGTCTATAGAGGGTGTTGTGGCTATAGTATAGTGAAGCATGAACGATAGTATAGCCACCATTGGGTCTAGGCCGGGACGGGACCGGGAGGTTGCGACTTTTTGGTTGATATCTCTTTGAAAATGAATGAATCCAATGACAAATGTAGAAGAAAACATGGAGAAAAGGCATAAATGTGATGAACTTACTTGGTTTTGTGATGATGAAATATAATCATTGACTGTGATGTTGTGTGTCGTCGCGGTATGTGTGTGTCAAAATGTTATTGGTCAAATCAGTCCTAAAAACATTGTAATTAAATTACTATGAATGTAAAATGAAGCTACGAAACCAAGCATATATGTAGTCCCAACTCCCAATCGGTACCGTAGTGCAGTGTATCTTCGATAGCCTACACGGTACCAGTACCCTCCAAGAGGTGGCTGAGCGGTCTAGCGCGCTGATCGTCGGTCGGGAATATTCTTTCAATCACAGGATCGTGCCCGTTCAAGTCGCCTTGAAACCAGGATTTTTGTTCATCCCAAAAAGTTCCTATCTAGGTCGGAAATTCTACAATCAAGTCTTAATTCAGTTAGGTTAGTTTATCGGATCTTCTTTCCATGATTAGCTGCGGGGTTAGCTGATGAATTAGAATTTCTCCTCTACCCCATTCGCTTGTGTATAACGTGCAGGTCTGTACAGTGAATGTCAGTTGCGCCGTGGTTTCGAAGAGTCACGTAAAGCCGTTGGTTCCTATAACTTCCGTGTATTCAGACGCTCACCCTGAACACGTTAAAATAGTTGCAAACCTTATCGTAAAGAGTAGGGGGATCATCCCGTGTCTGTTACCTGTCACAAAAACTCATGTCCCTAGGTTCCAGGGGCCGTGGCATCATGGAACTGTATAGTATACACTATACACTATGTTCTGTAGCCATGTATCAGATGATGATAGACTCACGACGTCGCGAAAATCACATTTATTTTTGAAATCAATCAAAATGCACTCACATGTTGTTCCTAGAACTCTTAGTAATACACTGAGTTAATTAATTTTGATCAAGCATCCTCATTTTGGGGGAAATATTGAGGTGAAAAAACGGCAGTGCTGACACTGACTGCTGACACTCAATGTGAATTTAGCGACGTCGTGTGTCTATTAGAGGGTGTTGTGGCTATAGTATAGTGAAGCATGAACGATAGTATAGCCACCATTGGGTCTAGCATACATGTACATGTACTGTAGTGTAGACAGTCGGCATCATATTTTATCAACTGTATAAACTGTTTCAAAGCATGTAGACTGATATTGGGTTCGATCATGATTTACGAATAATTTAGATACCTTTTTCGAACCATTGTGTTTGAGCTCAGTCGCTTTCGAGGTCATCACGACCCCTTCATTCAGCGTAGTGGAAATTGGGCGATCCAAGTAATAATCCAGCACTAATATAATGTAGAGTCAGATTAATAATAATTGAACGAAGAGGTATGATTGTAAACCGCGGGAATTGTACTTTATAATGACGCGAGCCCTGAGTACATGAACACACATGGTCCCATGTCACAAGGTGGTGTAATTTGTGTTACAGTCAAAATTGCCAAAAAAGGTATTTTGTTATATGTTTTAGGTATTGCCACCCTCTACTAATTCATACCACTTTTTTTGTTAACAATTCCTTTCGTTAAGGCAAAATCGGCTAATTAATAGTTAATTAGTCCATTGTTGGCAATGTAAACAAGAATTTTCAAATGCGTTTTTCTCAAATTGGACCTACTGTACTAAGGGGTCGTCCATATTTTTCGCCATTTTCAGTTACGTACAAAGCGTACGTAAGAGGGGGGAGGGGGTCGAAATATACCCCAACCGTACGTAACTTAAATGGCGATCTTGAGAGGCGGGATTTTTTTTTTAAAGTACAAAATAAAATACAATTTCGCCATTTATTGCGCACGTAACTCGAGGGGGGAGGGGGGTAAAAAGTTACGTACGCTCTGTACGTAAGTGAAAATGGCGATAATTTTGGACGACCCCTAAAAGAAGCACACAATTGAAGTAATTGGTTGTATCAAACTGATACATACAGAATATATTGAAAACATACTAATACACAAATTGAGCAGTGAAATTTGGTAAAAAAGATTGTAATTTGCATGTTAATTACAATTTAATTATAACCTTAATTTATGCTGTATACCCAGAATGAAATTATTGTTTATCACTATGTAAAATTACCAAAGTAGTCAAGTTTCAAGTTTGAGTTCACTGTATATATGATAAATAGATACATAAGAAGTAACATTGTGGTGAAGGACACTTTTGTAATTATTTAAATTAAGCGATCTTACTAATGTGGCTTCAAGAATTTATACATCCTCTTTTGATATATTAATTTATCCAAAGGTAAATTACTTTAAAATGTTCTAGCATTTCTTTAATATTACTAATATATAGGTCCTACATGATTGAATGTATCTCTAAAACATTTTAAACCATGATAACACATTATTAATTAATTATACAGCCAATTAATTAATAATTCCCATCGCTATAAATTAGAGAAAACAGAACTTCAGTATTTGCCCTACTGTAATGGGTTGATATGGCAATCATTATTCTTTTTTTAGAGGAATTTGTATTTATTACAAATTTATCTTTAAAATGAGATATTGATTGATGAGGTTGATAGGACAAGGGGTTATGAAAATACAACAATTTATTCAAATCAACACTACGAAAATCTTGTATTTCCCTATGCTAATACATTACCCGCACCCGCCTGAGCCGCCACCACTGCTTCTTCAGATTTAAACTGCTGTAACTCGGTTATTTAAATTCCTATTTCAATGAGATTTCACACTGTTATAGACCTATCTCTCAGCTTTAAAATGATGCATCAACCATTTCAATAAGCTAAGAGGTTGTGGTGCTATAAGATTTTAATGACGAAACCATTCCGAAAAATGTAACACCGCCACCCTTTTAGCATGCCCACCTTATGACATGCGACCACATGTGCAATAATGTGCATGTATAGTTCTGAATCATAGCTCTCTGTGATAGCGCTTGGAATGAAACTTGAAAGCATACGAGTTGACATCGTGGATGGTCGAATGTTTTCATCAATATTGTTCAGTGTGCTTCAGATGTTTAATGTTTTTGAAAGTAATATTTATACATTGGTTTATAAATCTCAAGCAGCGACTATTTCCAAGAAATATTGGCTTGAATTTCGACCGCCCTATTCCCGCTATAAATCAGCGACGTTAAAAATTAATTTTACTGACGGCGAACGGAATAAGTGTTGCAAACGAAGTGCAGTGGATCATGGCATGGGGTCTATAGGCCTTCTTAATGGTTTTTTAGGGGTTATTAATGCACTTTGAGGGTTCTTACCACATAATTTCTTGTTTTATGAGGCCGTTTAATGATTTTATCCACAAATTGTAAAAAATTTAAAAAAATTAGTGCCATTTTTTTTATCATTTTTTTTTAAAGAGTGCCGGTCAGCAATCGCGAGTGCCGGCTCCTCCCGACCGCCACCGACTGCCTTAGTGACAATCCTGGCTATGCTTCATTCCCTATGTGACGCGATGAATGAGTCGGATGTCGACCCTGGTCGAAAATGAGTTTTTAATACAGTTTTAAAGAAGACACATGGGCAATTCCAAGCAAATATCAACCAAATAGCCAAATTTTCAAATGTGCATCCAAAGTTTAATTCTATGCCTATAATGTAGGCAAGAGTCCAAAGTTCAGGAATTTTTAGTTTGTTTAGCGATACTATGTTTTTTGATGTATAAACTAGCTAATTAGCATAAATTTGCATATTTGCAGCTTACCAAATCAGTGAAAAGGCTTGTTTTTATTTATTCCATATCTTTTAGACACATAGGTATGATGTTTAAATAAATGTCAGGCACAATAGTAGTACTGATGGGAAAAGTTTTGATATAAATTTAATTTTGATCAACAGCCGATTAGCCTCAACAGCCGATTAGCCTCGTTAATCCAGGTAATTAGTATGCATTGCATAATCTCATGTCATTCCGCAACGCAAAAGTACAATTTTTTAGGATAGCAAGAAAAAAAATGTACCCTATTTTCATTTAACTATTTTTTCTCTGCACACAATTGACATGCTTCACAATGATCAAAAAAAATTGGAAAATGCTGTTAATTAATAGCCCTAACGAGCGTTGTGGAATGACGTGTTGCGGAATGACGGTGCGGAATGACAAAGGTATTAATCCCTATATTTAGGCAATTTATTGAGCAAATTGTGATATTTTTGTGTACTTGGTATAAGATCATCCTTATTTATAAATGATAATTCATTCAAATATGGACTCTAAACTTCTAAGTTTTAATTAATGCTTAATATATGTCCTTTCTTTTCTGCAGCTCTGCCAGACCAAATTGTAGCAAACTGTTCAGATGACACCAGCATTGAAGAGGAAGTGGACACTGGCACTGGCATTGAGGAGGAAGTGGACACCAGCAGTGAAGGGCACACCACTGAAAGGCACACCACTGAAAGAGAGAGAGAGTGGACAAAGCTATAGATTGGGACAACATCTCAGGTGAGTACAAAATATTATGACATGACATGACACACTCAATTTGAATGACAATGAAGTAACTAACACATTTGGGTTTCCTTTAAATTACCATTATCATTCATTTGAGTATTTGACATTGTCTATTAATTTATATTTTCATTATCAGGTTCTGCAATTGGGTCTCCTGCAATCTAAGTCCATACTTTTGCTGCTGTCCAACTGAAGAACATTGGGCGAAAGGGAAAAGCGAGATGCATGTTGCCAAGGTACACTTTATTTAAAACAATCAGTACATTAATATTGCTATTGTTGTATATAAAATGGTTTATTGCTAATCGTCAAAAGTTAAATGAAGACAAAACAGAAATTCTGCATATCACATCACACTTAAGATCCGGAGATTGTATTTTATAAATGCGTGTTGACGATGCTGATATTGAACCGTCTTTATATGCACACAATCTTGATGTTCTTTTTTTAAACATCTCAAAATGGAATCACATATATTCATTAAGTAAAATAATTTTGTGGTCATGTTTTTGAACCTGGGCTACATTTGTGTTACGTGTCTATTTCATGAAATATACACCTTTTGCAGTTTCAGGATAATATCAAAATGCTTACATATAAAGGGGATAAACCATATATATTTGGAAAGCCTGTACCCTAAGGATTGTAAATATGGTAACTAGAAACAAATATACAGGGTGACCTAAACATTATACAGGGTGTAACAGGGTGTTTTCTTCCACTGTCTTAATGCAGTACCTATATGAAGTATGGTTGTATTTGAATAAACTATCCATCCAGCCATATACAATATTAATTGTTCAACTTATTAGGAACGATATATGGCCATGCGTTTTGAGTTGGGCCGGTAAATAGGTGGAGATGTTACACTCGCGCGAGATTTAAGGTGTAATAATGTAATTGTCTCGGTAAACCTATATGTTCAATTTGGTATCAAATTGAAGCTTTGATGGAGAAGAACATATGTAAAGTAAAAAATATGTTCAAATATACTTTGCATTTGCTAATTAGCATTTAATCACCAAGATTGTTGAGGTGGAGGATGATCAGGCGGAGCAAAATTTGATAATGTGACCCCCTGGGGGTCACAAACATGCAATTGTCAAAATATGTTTTGATATTCTTTTTATAACATTGGAGCACTATAATATAACACCCAACAATTGAACTCCAGGTAGTTTATATTTATTTTATCACTAATTTTGTATTGCTGATCATTTCTGATCATCGTTAGTGGTTTCCCATTGACTTCTATGGTAAAACAGGCTTCAAAAGAGACCGGCGCAAAACACTCAACCATTAAATAGATTCCAACTTGTTATATACCAATGGAAAGCTATTACTTTCAGCATTTCAAAAATAAACATGTTTATCATTTTTGGGGTACCACATTTGAATTTTGCACTGTTTAAACAGTTGACATTTTTATTCAAATTAGGCATCGTTTCAAGGTCATAAGTCCCATGGGGATTGGATTTTTTTCAAAATGAAGTATATTTTGAGATTCCCTGTTTTGTAAGCTTTAAGAAAATGTATACTTATGGGGGGATTATTTTAAGTTTGGCAAAGACATAACTTGTAAACCGCATTTCCATGCATTTTACAAGTCTAATAAGCATGTAACGCAAAACCGGCCCAACTTAAAACACATGGCCATATACAGGGTGATCAAAATATGCAATATAAAATACTGAAATAATTATATTATGAAGTGATGAAATATATATTGTTATTACAGTAAAGGTGATACATTGATCAAGTTTGAGTATTTACATAATGTACAATTTTAAGCATTGTTTCACATGACAATTTAATATACATGTACAGGGTGTTCAAGCTATCATGTACATTACATGTAGGCCTATAATACATGTTGCCATTACATCATTTGTTTCATCCGTCTGGTCCCTTTTTGTTTTTCCCTTTCATTTGTCTTGTTCCCCTTATGTGATTTTTTTGTCTGTCCCTTTTTATTTATTTTTGATGTTCAGGCATCCCTTTAATTTAGTGCTTGTCACTATTGGGCTTGTCCTGGCTCTTCAGCCTATTGTTATAAATAAATAAATAAATAAATTACATCTATCCACTCAATACCTACTCCAGTTACTGATAACATCTCAACCTACAGATACAATAGTGGGCATGTATAAAACTATCATTATGATTATAGGTGTTCAAGTATGACAATTGATTACAAATATTTTATACAGGGTGGTGTTAAAAATAACTTTACAAAATCCCTGATAGCACAAAATCATACATATTCTGCAAATCATCATTGTAATTACAAATTTAATTTCGGTTTGCAATTACATAGGACTTGTTCTTTTACATCAAACTCTTTTCTTCCAATTTTCCTTGAAGTAAAATTTTGAAACTTAATTTATGACTGTATGTTACATGGTTCTCGCTTTTGTTAATCAGATTTGAAGATTTATTAATTAGCTTAATTACTACTTCAGTATGATGTAAGCATGATAAGAAAGCTCTATAAAAGGAAAACGCTCCATTTTCACCCATATATTAGGCAGTTATCTCCTCCTCCTCCACTCCCTCAACCACCCTAACTTATTAAATCAAAAGTGATCGATCTGTTCTCACTTCAGATTATTAAAGAGTATTAGATTACCTTTGAAATAAGAATAAACACAAGTCAATCTGAATCTGATAGATGGTTACACAAATACAATAGCCTAAAGACAAAAAATAAAATAAAATGTAACAAAACCACCTTTATGGGTGCCGAGATTAAAAACATGACCTTGTCTGTTTGCTTCACATACACTTTACAAAATCAACAAAATGCATCAGTTTCTTGATCAACAAACTACTGTTAAACGTATGTTTATTATTATTGTTCATCAGATACTAATTGTCCTTATGTTTGTATATTTTGAAATGCAGGTAACCTCAATCAATGAAAATGATGTATGCTTGTGTTACATGAAACAGACCACCAACACTTGCTACACTTGGCCTGAAGGAGATGAAGCATTCTACAGACACCCACTAAGTGACATCATTTGTTCTGCCCATTTGCTACTACTGAACAGAACCTCCTACATGAAAGAGATGACAATTAACACAATCAGGCCAACAACAAAAAGGGTTGACTTGCCCTTTCAGGTCAAGAATGTGGGTCGGACGGTCATATTTTTTATTTTATCTTTTAAACAAGCAGATACTACACAAAAACATGATTTATAAAAATCATTTACCTGTCAAAGTGTTAAAGACCCGCGCTGTGAATACAATTATATATACCTATTATACACAGACCGTCGCCCAACTGACACTGTTTTTGGAAAGCATGTGTAATAGATTCAGCAGTTTACGCAAGTGAAATAAATATACAAGGCGACAGTTGATATAAAGTGTGTGAGTAAATGACGATGTTATGTGTTTATACCGTAATTAAACGTACGGTAAACAGAACATGTTTTGCTATTTCTTAAACAAAATATGACATAGAAAAAATAAAAAAATGAATAAAATAGCGACCCTAGATTTCCGAAAATCTGGGTCGGTCGGAAAGGGCAAGTCAACTTTTTTTTTTGCCTCATGTAGGAATGTAGCAATAGGACTAATATCATCAGCCGGGGGAACCAGTAGTACTGCTTCAAAATGGATAACAATGTTTTAGTCTTCACATGATGAATGATTAATTATGTGCTATATGTGACGCGATCAAGAAGAATGAGTCGGATGTCGGAGGATCCCAAATTGAGATATGGCCAATTCAAAATGGCGGCTTACATAAGTTTTGAGGGAAATTCATGTATACAATTTGACATAACTTTGGAACAAAAAGTCGTATCGACATGGGGTTTTCAGTTTCTGAAAGCTCTAAGTGTCTTATTTGAAACTCTATAAAAAAAACTCATTTTCGACTAGGGTCGACATCCGACTCATTCCTCTTGATCGTGTCACCTATGAAGTTTTGCAACTATGATTGAAAGGGATATTAATGGACTCTAAATGATGGGATCACTGTATAGCAATAACAATAATAGCCAAGAGTAGTTTTAAATTAACCACAACTTTCCAGAAATGACAGATAAAAATAACAATATGTAAAAATGCATGCTTGATATATGTTTGATAATAAAGATTATCTATAGGCCAAACTTCAATATTAAAACAATCACATGATGTAAAGCTTCAAATATTGGCAGCAAGGGCGCTTAGTCATTTCGGCCGGAGCCGGTGGACATATATTATTATATTTGTTTTTGTTACACAATTGCTGCCATTAATTGTGCTAAAGTTGTAGAATTCAATACTCTTGAGTAGCATGTTCATACAGAAAACCAAAGTACAATTTGATATAAGCATTTTAAATTTCCTTTTAAATTGTGTGATATGTGAATCGTCTACTACCACACTCATGGTTATGTTGATGTTAGGGGTCTTTTCAATGTTTAGGGTAGGGTGGGTGAGTATTTAATTGTTTTTTCTTTTCCAAGTCATTCAATAATTTACTGGTGGGAGCTTATTAGGGCAGGGGCACTTATTAGGGATAACACGGTTATAAAGTTTCTTGTAAAAGAAAATTTCAATTTGGCAACTCTATAAATACAAGCCATGCTTTACGGTACTTACCTTGTCAAAAAGTGTTGCGTGTGACTGTGGTCCATCATGTAAGTTTGTTTGATTATGGTTGCGAGTCTACAGTCATCAAAAAAAGTAACTATACAGGTAATAAATGGGCTTTTAACTCTAAAAATATTATCCTACCTACAAATATTAAATAATAAAGTTGTTAAGAAATTTATCTTCGTTAATGAGATATTGCACGCTAGGATTGGGTGATTTTAAGGGAAGTGACACTCCAAAATGTAAGGTGTAGTCTGAATTGCATTTTCACATTTGTCTTTTCCACACACGGACCCAGCTACCGTTACGTGTGGTACATTGGGGATGCATGCACAGGTTGGATAGTCGACACACGCTACTTGTCATACTCTCCCCCGTGTTGAAAAGAAAAATGTGAACATGAAATTGTGACTTAACCTTACATTTTGGAGTGTCACTTCTTCAATATTCAACCGATCCTAGCGTGCAAAATCTCATATTAAAGAAGATAAATTTCTCAACAACTCTATTATCTAATATTTTTAGGTAGGATATATATTTATAGAGTTAAAAGCCCATCTATTACTTGTATACCGGTAGTTACTTTTTTATGACTGTATAATCAGCATGCATGAGGATTGTACATTTTGACCATTTTGGAAATTCCGAATCTTCATACATGTACTTGCAGCTTTGTAAAATAAACCAAGTGTTTATTAAAAATGGACCTACAAAATCAGTACTTGAACTCAGTAGTCTTGGGTGACTTGGGTCATCTTTATTTCCTGAAATGGCTAACCTTTTAGGAACATACTTTATTCTGTTCATGTTTAACAAAGCTAGATAGAAGATTAAGGGGTCGTCCAAAATTATCGCCATTTTCATATATGTACAGAGCGTGCGTAACTTTTTTGAGTTACATACGCAATAAATGGCAACAATTTCATGGCTTGATAAAAAATGCCTGCCTCTCAAGATCGCCATTTAAGATATGTACGCTTAGGGTATTTTTTACCCTCCTGTTACGTACAACTGTATGTGAAAATGATGGACGACCTATACAAATAGTTGAATTATGTCCATTGTCCATAGTATTGAGACAGTGACTAAATAGTCTCGATGCTAATTTTATGCTTTTCAACTCTTGAACATTAATGGAACATTTTGTATGCTACCATTATGACTTGTTTTATTACTGCAGCTTAAGGAGGACTCAAGAAGTCACTTTTTTGTATTTTGTATACTATTGGAAATGAAATGGGTCAGAGAATCCATTTTGGCATCAATTTTGATCAAACATGTTGATATTTTGAGAAAATCACTTTTTGACACATTTCTTTACGACAAGGCTAACAACAATAATTTAGAGTAACAATGACCAACGCACTTGATTTAAGTTGATTATGATGCAAAACAATAATTGAGGGACAAATTTCTCATTTTTGGACCTCATCTTGTAGTTTTTGAAATTTAGCAAAACAATCTTTGGCACTTTTTTGTCAACATTTCAAAACATACAAGTTTGGATTCTCTGACCCATTTCATTTCCAAAATGCTTTATATGTATTTGATTAACCCTAACCTCCCAAGTCACATTTTGAAGAATTTTTTTTCAACTACAAAAACGCGGACAAAAAGAGTGGTGCCGCCACCGGGGCTCGAACCCACAACCTCTCGGTTGCGAGACGAACGCTCTACCAGTGCGCCACGGGGCCAACCATACTCAAGCCAGTGTATTGGCCCGACTATGTAGCCTGGGGCCATTATTTCATCGAAAAAGTGCCAAGACAGACTTTACCGTGGACATTTGCAGCATTGAGGATGGTTAGGATTAATAAAATCATACATGGAAAATTTTGTAAAAAGTACAAGAAAAAAAAGATTTTTTTTCTTCTGTTAACCCTAACCTCCTAAGTCACATTTTGAAGATTTTTTTTTTCAATGACAAAAACGCGGACAAAAAGAGTGACGCCGCCACCGGGGCTTGAACCCACAACCTCTCGGTTGCGAGACGAACGCTCTACCAGTGCGCCACAGGAGCCAACCATATTCGGGCCAGTGTATTGGCCCGACTATGTAGCCTGGGGCCATTATTTCATTGAAAAAGTGCCACGCCAGCTGGCACAGACAGACTTTACCGTGGACATTTGCCGCATTGAGGATGGTTAGGGATAATTATAGATATTCAACAAATAAAACTTGATAAATCTTAATACTTTAGATGACCAACACTTCCATTATAAATGACGTGGCCAAAGAAGATTTTGATGTCTTCCCACAATGTATTGCGCAGTCGCCAGCCAACTGAAGCTTTTTTCACACAATCCATGTGTCAAGCTCTTAAGTTTTAGAAATTCAATTCCAATTATGAATGCGCTATGAAGTCATGAGTGTGTGCATATGGGATTGGGAACCAAGACAAATTGAAGGCCAAAATTAGGTCATTTCGCAAAAACGCAATGCATTGTGAAGGTGTCTTTCAAATGTTCTTTGTGATGTGCCCTTCTATTTCTAAAGAATGCTGCCATTCTCTTATCACTTAATTCCCATTTGACACTTGTATAGGCCAGGAGCCAGACAAGTGTGTATTCATTCAATAAACGCTAAAGGCTCCAGCCCTATTTTGATAAGGTTTTAAACACTCATATATAAACACCCTAAATAGTCATGCTGATTATATGCTTTTTACAACTCTTCCATTATAAGTGACATGTGCCTTCTATTTCAAAGGATTACTACTTGTGTTATAACTTATTTCCAATTTGATGCCTTTGTAGGCCAGGAGTGAAGTTATATTTAGTGAAATTATTATTAGTTATTAGTTAAAATTATCCCTAACCAGACAGGCTAGTGTGGAAACCAAGAGAGGGGGACATACAATTACCCTAAATCATTGACGTGAATCTCCAGTTAACCACTCGGCTAACCTACCAACGCCCTCCTGAGCACTTTTTCAGTTTTGTTGATGGCGTCATTGAATTAAATGCTGTACGTTACACGTAAACAATATTTCCTGCCGTAGTGAATCGTACGTTCCAGGAAGGTCAGGGTTACCAAGCTCCACTGTACATGGTGTGTTTTAACCCTAACCAACCAGATATGTTTTTTTATGGAAATCTGAGTGTCTAAATTCTCCCAACTGACCCTCTGTTCACTGTGACACTTCCCTAACCGCTCAACTAACCTGCCAACGCTCACCCGGGCAGCAATTTCATACACAATAACAGATTCCAGAAATCTTAGTGTTAATGAACAATTTTGTATCCGTAAGAAATGCTTTCATTGTACAACTGGTTTCGTTAATGTCACTAAGTGTGCCTTAATAAACTTATTATATAACAACTTATTGCATAGTCCTTTTCCATTATTTGCTTGCGTAAATTGTACTTTTAATTCAATATTCAATATTTTCCCCATTTGATAATAGTACCACAGACCACAACTACAAGAAAGCTATTCCAATAAATGACAACATGATGCAAGTTTGTACTTCCAAAATATCAATGCATTGACCTCGTAACAGTCGAAAAGAAGTTAATTGTGAATATTGTTTCCCAAATAACCAAACAAAATGAAATCTTGATTATAAATAACCCTCTTTGATAGACTCTTCACTTTAGACAGATTAATTCAAAGATATAGCAGATCATGGACAGCTGCCAAAAGGAGTCTTTTAATCAAACATAAACAAAACAAAAATTGTAAAAGTGAAGAACATGCTCTTGAAATATGATCTTCATAAACCCATATTTATTGCAGTCGCCAGCTTTTTGACTAGCACTGTAATGATAAAATACAAGGGTAATTCAATCAATTCAACCTCTACACCCCAAAAAGTTACTCTGCTTTTTTCAAGGGCAGTAGAAATCTGTCAAATAATTTGAACAACTAAATTATTAGATGAACTCGCGGATGCGAATTACCTAAAAATATTCAAAGTATTTCCGACAACTGTCTCCCTCGGTGTTTTATTACACATAATCACAAGCACTCCAGACAATGAATGTAAATTTTCAGATCTATAATGGTTTCTGGGAGTGAGTGTCTGGTAATTTATTGAGAAATTATTTCATGACAACAATATAGGCTATGTGGCATTTTACGATGCACTTACCTTCTACAGAAAATGTCATCCAGCCATCCCTTAATTTACAAGTCGCTACTTCATACATGCATACATACGAAAGGCTTTTATACCGCGCCATTTCTATAAGACCATCAAACCTCTTGAACCTAATTACCTCTCTGAACTTCATCAACCACTAACAGCAACTCTATCGGCGACTCATGGTTCCGGTTGGATCCAAATCATGCCTACACATAACCAACCCATAATCAATGCCAACCACAATAATCACTAAATAGGAGAACCGCCAAATAGGAGAACCGCCAAATCCGAAAACCGCTAAACCCGAGAACCGCTCTAGTTACAACATTCATTCATTGTTGACGTAATTTTTAGGTATGAAACATCATTTTTATAAATTTTTATAAATGTTTGCAGTAATAAATCTTGAAATACGGGAATATTTTGACATTAATTCGTTTTTTAACCCGTACTTTCTACCACGTGTGGTGCATTGTTTGTATCTTTGTGAAGAAAAACATGGAAAATGTTTTATATACAAAAATCAAAGTTACTTGCACCGTGAAGTTCAACTTGTTTCTTTTAAATCTGTACTTTGTGTGATTGTATTATTGATCTGTGTTGTATTTTATCACTATATTGAAGGGTATAGAGCATGCTAAGCATTGGTGGAATGGTCGTTATTTTGTAAATAATGAACTGCTGCAAAATAATGAATAATGAATAATGAAAAAGGTTACCTCATTATGGTTTGAACCAAATGTTACGGGAAACATGGAATCAACTTGCATTAGCCTAATAGACATTTTAGGGTGAATTCCGTTATCCCTGTGAACAGCGTTATCCATGGTTATCCTGAAATACACACGTGATATAAACCTGCCGATAGCACACGCTCAATACTGCCCTACCATGACAAAAGGGAATAATGGACACTTTTTTCAAAATGGGTTTTTCTATACTAAAGGATAGAAATAATATTGATACACAATTCTATCATAACAGGAACCCTCAAAAATTCTTAATTAATGAGTAATTAGCATATCAAAAAAGGAAGCATGTTCACTTTTTACCAAATAAACCACGACAAAAGGAAGTAATGGACAACAGGAGATATATACAAGATATAGGCAAATCATGTTATTTTGTAAGAGCCTTGAAAAGTGATGAGTGATGTTCTGCTAATGTTATATCAGTTTAATATCACATTTATAATGTACATTTTTGAATATTTTGCAGATTTTTTTTACAAAAACATGTTTTGCCTCATAGCTCTAAACCTTCCTGTTGTCCATTACTTTCTTTTGTCATGGTAGGGCATAATACTTGCTCAATATAGCGATATGGCTATGGGCAGCGTGGTAGTAAACACTCATATAATATGTGGTTTATGAGCCATATATTTACACTTACAGCATATGCTAGAAGAAACCGTTTGGTTCACAAAGTGATATGCGTTGTATAGAACACGAAAGAAGAAGTAAACTCAATGTTTTCAATGTTTCACTGTTGTATCTAGACTTCTCAAAGATTTTCCAATGAAGAAAGATTGTGTTCTTGCAATATTTTCTTCAAATGAGGGAGATAACACTTTACAGGATAACGCCGTTCATGATAATGCCTTTTACGTTTTCATCCCTTTTCGGACCTTCTGCAAGCCATATGGTTGCATTTCTATTTTTTTCTCGATACAAATGGTGAGGAAAACATTGGACATTTAACATATTACCTTTTATCAGGTAACAGAATACCTACTTACTGAGAAACATCGATCACGGAGTTCACAAGCTTAAAACGGTCGTTTGAAATACTAAACTTCAACTTTGTATTTAGCCCAAATGATGTGCCAGAGACTTTCGAAGTGATATAATTTTAATAGCGTGGTAAGTTTGCTATACAATTGTTTATACACGATTGCAAATGTAGATTAATGTAGGTAGAACTAAATGCCTGTATATTTTTGTTTGATATGTTTGCTACATTTACTCGTACCAAAATCTTACAAAACCTTGAATTGAGAATTAAATTCAGCAGCATAAAATTGAGACATCGAGCTGTGAAAACAGTGTTTTGGTGGTTTTGAGGGCCTTTCAGTATACATATGAACCTGATAATGTTATTTAAAGTATGGCAAACCAGTGTTCTGAGTAGAACTCGTCGAGTTTTACCATTATATCAATACACTTTTGTGATATAATTATACTTGCAGTAAGATTTCCCGGATGAAAGAATAATAAGAACCTAAATGATCCCATTTTTTGTGGAATGACGATTCATTCAGCTGAAATCTGAATAAATCGCTTTTGATCGCGGCACATAGTCCCCGCTGTTAACTTGAAGTTTCTGTTCCGCGGTTTTCCTCGCCTGATTCCACAGTAACAATAGATAGGCCATTCCTTTTGTGTGCGTCCCTCCCTGCGTGCTTTGGGAGTTGTATTAATTTTTCCTTACTGATTCAAACCTCCGTGGTCTGCAATCGAAGAGGTCGTTCTCTTCCTGAACATAAATTATTTTATCCCACCCACCTCACCCCTCAGCGGTTTCACCGTCCTTGCTATTTGCATATTTTGCAGGTAAGCTTACTTTCTTTTGACAAACTAGTTAATAATGGATAGCTTCCATGTGTTTTGGGCTCACAAATGCTTTAATAATTTTATATGTAAATCATGTCACATCATTCCATGTAATTACCAATCATATTGATAAATTGGATTATTTAGAGGTGATTCTCTTTGTCGCCGCCTAGCGCAGGACCCAAGGGGCATTGTGCAACGTTAGCTTGCTCTTATATCATCAACCATTGTTATTTGTAAAATTCAGAAATCTTATATTGATAAATTGAACCTTGTTGACGTATAGCGCTAGGACCTTATCAACCAGTTGTTATTATAAAATTCAGAAATCTGATATCGGAATTTGATCCCTATATTGTGGACGTGTCTTAGCCCCGGGGGTAAGAGTCCGGCGTCTAGCCTTCTCCCATTTCATTTCCACCAATTGATTATCTTAAGATTTAATTCTGAAAAAAATATGTGTTAATTGTGGTGATCCCCTTTTTGTCATTTTTGCCTAGAGAGTAGGTTTGCCCATCTAGCTATCCGCAATCACCAAACACTACTGTGTTCTATTATTTTGAATGTCAGAAATCTTCTATTGATAAATTGAATTATATATATCATCAACCAGTTGTTATTGTATAATTCAGAAATCTTATATTGGAATTTGATCCCTTAGTGTGGACGTGCCTTAGCCCCGTGGTAGGAATCCGGCGTCTAGCCGTCTCCAATTTCATTTCCACCAATTGATTATCTTAAGATTTGAATACAATGTTCTACCTCTCGTTTGCTCGTAGGCAATAGCACACTTCTTGTCATACCTTGCATTTCCTCTATGTGCCTGTGGGCAATGGCCCATTGTACATGCAGCCAAACCCAAGTTCAGATTACTTTGATTTGTCAAAGTCTAGGCGCTGAAAGGAAAGCGCAAAACGAATGTCTGTCCCATGTCTGGGTTGTTCAGGTCGCATTACATAAACTCACACAAAAAGCACGTTAAATGATTAAGTTGGGATAACACCGCCTCTAACATGCAAACACCAGAATGAATGAACGAACGGAACCGGTGTAGCTAGTTTCATAAAATAACATCATCCATTAACGTCTATGTTGTTTTGGGGGTTGATGACACTTTAGGCTCGGATTTCAGGGTTTAACTTTTTTCATCAGAGGGGATACGGAGCTTTAAGGTGTGAAATCAAGATGGTTGTTAAGGTTATCTGGTGGAAATGTTTTTCATGCACCCTATTGTTATATTTTGCTTTGGCTTACCCATTTTTTTTTGTAATTCTCATGCTATAACATTCTCAATTTTATTTTATCGGGTTGATTTGGTTTGGTGGCAGTCAAAATGCCTTGTATGTGTTAAGTACCTGTTTAAGTTATAAAGCATTTCAGATTATTACTTTCAAAAAATGAAAGTGACTGTTTTTGAAATGAAAGAAAATGTGAAGAACCAAAATAAATGACGTGCCATACATCAAGCGATCGTTGAATATCAGTGATAGAATATGTGATGCGATCTGTGAAAACCCATCGGATGTCGCAAAATGTGAACTAGGGATTATGGGTAAAATAAAAATAATAAAAAAATAAAAAATAAAAAAACGTTTTTCTTTTTTTTAGATTTTTTTAAAGAAAATTAGTTTCCAATACTTTGTGTTATCATCTTTCATGAAATTTCACCTTCAAAAACTTACTTAAGTCACTTTTATTATTAACCTTATAATGTTATTATATCGAATGATGTATCTCCTTTGGCCTGTTTTCATGATTTCTTGTTTTGTAGCTTTTGATGACATCACAATCATCATTCACTCATAACTTTTTTTGTAGTGATCGTAGAAAAATGATCAAAACAGTTCTGTAATCAGCACACTTTTAGCTTTCTTATGATATAAATATCTCCAATATGAAAAATGCCACCATGTGGCGGGTTTTCACAGATCGCATCACATATTAACAATTACTTATGGAAATAGTTACGTTTTGAAAACTTGGAAACCTTTCAAGATCTAGTCCGGGCTGATATATTTGTATGGCGACCATTTCATTATTTTTCAAACGTAGAGAAATATCAGAATCCACTTGTAAATAATGAAAATATTATTTTTATTTGCAGTGATTTAGAGAACTCTTCTTGTGTCAAATGTCACTATCTAATATTGTAAAGGTTGTACAACCGCTAGGTAATTTGATGCCAAAACACAGATACATTTTATACTGAAAAGTGATAGTTTGTCTTTTGAAGCAAAACTATCTAAAGTGATATTTTGTCTTAAATATCGCCATCTTGAGTTGAATAAAGACAATTCCACATGATTTGCTACGTTTTGAGAAAATACAGTACGTGGTTCTTACAAAGTCTAATGCCGCCCTCTAGAGTTAAAAATTGAAACTCAAAGTTATTTTGCTTTCAAACCAGACAAATAATTTTTAGAATAGTGAATTGTCGCCATCTAGCGTTGTATCCTAAGTTTTGTCGAGTGATATGCAAATACATTTCTTATTGGTTTACGCTTTGATTCCTTCATTTCTTACAAACCAATTGACTTTGTGTGGCATGAAAAGGAATGATATGTTTTTCAGAAGAAAAAACAAACATATAATAGATGAGTACACACAAAGGATACATTGGTATACAAGAGAGAAAAATCAAACATTACAATTCCATCCCCTTAAAAGTTTGAGACTACCCTAAACACGCTTGACAAGCTTTTCCAGGGTAATAAATATTTCCCCTTCTACACCATTTCTATGATTTATTTACACCTCCTGTTTATTGCTGTTGATCCGTTTCATTCCTTGGATAATTTGCTGGGTGGAACTAGAAGCCCAAAGTGTGACTTTTAAAAGTAACTGTTGAAACACTAAAATGTTAAACTTCAATTTGTTTTAAACACTAGTGACATTTCAGATTTTGTAAATTCACATGATCATCAGCTAATGAAAAAGTTTTCGTAACAATTCCAGCGAAATATATATGACTAAATATCGCTAGTTCTTCAAGACGTAAACTCTGACATTTGGTATGATGGTTTGTTTAAACTTACAATCAATTCGATATTTTATATGCAAATTAGCTAATTAATTATTCAAATATCGAGAAAAAAACAAGTTAGAACCATTACGCCATCATTTGTTGGCATGAATAATATTCCTTAATACATTTATAATATGTGTCACCATGTTTGACAACATTATATGGCACTACTTTTGAATGATAATCATGGTAACAATTGATTTGTATCAAATATGCATACATACGAGGGGGTATCATAAACTTTTAGAAAACAACCAGAAGTGAAGGAGCCAGAAACTTAATTTTGTTATGTGATCCTTCAGACATCTTTACTAAGTCCCTGTGCAAAGTTACACATTTCTCCTACTTTTTATTATCTGTCCACAGACCGCCATTGTAGAGATCCTCAGATTGACCGCCATCGATTGATTCTCAGATTGCCTCAGATTGTGTTATTCCCAAAACAGCAATAAATAGTTTAAAGTTTAGACAGAAAGAGGTCAAAGGTCATTACAAATAAGCTTGGTGATAATAAACTTATGGGTAACATGGGGTGTACACACATTGACCTCTAATGACCCCTACATGACCTTTGACCCTTTCTGTCAACACTTAAAACTATTTATTGCTGTTTTGGGAATAACACAATCTGAGGCAATCTGAGAATCAATCGATGGCGGTCAATCTGAGGATCTCTACAATGGCGGTCTGTGGACAGGTAATAAAAAGTAGGAGAAATGTGTAACTTTGCACAGGGACTTAGTAAAGATGTCTAAAGGATCACATAACAAAATTAAGTTTCTGGCTCCTTCACTTCTGGTTGTTTTCTAAAACTTTATGATACCCCCTCGTATATAAATGCTTATATGATACACTCAATGTTTTGAAAATCTATATATACAAATAGATTCCTTGGAATGTGTAGTACAAGATAGAATATCTACAATTTTTTAATTTGCGATCAAATAAAGTATTTGGCCTCCAAATAAGGTATAGTATTTGATCAACAATCGTACTGGGGGGGGGGGGGGGGCTGTCAAGATTCAGAAATAGCCTCCGTAAAACTACCGTAACTTCATCATTATTCATATAATTATAAAAGTATACATTTTCTTGAAGGGTAGGGTTCAATAAATCTAACCATGAACATGTATTTGCTCTAAAATGGACAATTTTGGAGAAAATCATAAAAAACGTGAATTTTGACCAGTCTCAGTTCTGTCAAGGTTACGAAAAAATATTTTCTGAAAATTTGTTCTTTTACGATTACTGCAATCTTAAGAAAATTCCCCATGTTCTTTTTTATTTATTTTTGATATCTGAAATATGCTTTTATTTATTGACGAATAAGGAAAGAAAAAAATGGATTTTTAAATTAACACACGTGAATTTCCATAAAACGATCCGAAAAATCGGAAATAGGCCAAAAAACAAACACAAAAAACCCGACGATCATGCTCGTTCCGTTAAACTTACTTGCTTTCTATCAAATGCAGTTTTTATTGAGTTATCGATGCAGAAAATCGTACCTTTTACTCAAAAATGAACATTAAGAAATCAAAAGGTGAAAAGTGACAAATACCATCGTTTGATCATGGTTTACGGGAAAATACACGTATTTTTAGTTCAGATCCTTACATATCATGATCATCGTCATCTTCGTGCAATGTTTGATTAAAATACAATCTTTTCTTGATGCAAAACAAACCCGAAATATGTGTTAAAACACACTCTTGTTCGTGAATTCAAGCGTGAACAAGAATCACGCGTATTCGAGAACAAGAATCACGCGTATTCGTGAACAATAATCACGCGCATACGCGTGTATGCGTATTCGACGTGCGCCTACACATTCCGGGAAGCGTAACGCAGGAAAACGCACGCACGGGTAATGTTTTGATTTGGCCAAATAATGCAGAAGCGTGCATTAATGCAGACGCGTTCGCGTTTAATCGGTTGACGGTAATTTAAACGCTTGTGAATTATTTTCTATGCGTATTATGTGCGACCATCATCGGATCATAGGCGAGCCTTTTTCATCAATGTCATCATTTAAAACAATGATGTTTAGTTTAGGATGAGTTATTCCTTTCATCAAAAATGTTTTTTTGCAAAAGAACCATTGTTTTGCCGCAACTTGTAATATTTGGAAATGTGTCAGGCCTGTGGGGGTGGGCATAACCGACTATTGTTTTGTTAGTTTACATAGAGTACGCTCCCTTAAGTTACGCCACTGATGTCAGGTAAGATTCTGATTTATATTATTTTCATACAAGTCATACCTAGGGGACCAAATCAAGTATTTATATCCCCCTGTATCCCCGTGCTGTAAAAGGTTGGTGGGTATACAGATAACCATTATGACCTATACAATCCTTCTAGGGTGGACAACCTAAAAAATCGGGTGCACAAAGGCGGGAAATGGGGGGTCAAAGTTCAGGGGGGGTCAGATTTTGTGAAAATTTGAGCGAACCATATCGTGTTTGGTATCAAATGAAAGCAAATTTGATGCTGAACATGTCATATTGTAATAGTTCTTTGGTCATATCATTCCTTTTCAAAATATTACAAAAAAACTGAATGTATGTAACAAAACCCTATCTTAATACGTTGTCACGTGCAAGATGGAATAAGCACAGTGTGGCATGTTAACTAAGCTGTTATGATGAATTCGTATTCAAGAAGATAAAAAAAAGACAGTAAATAGATTTCACAATTTATTCATCATGATTATTTCTTGAACCAATAATGACAATAACAGTATATATATACAATAACAATACACAATGTTTCATATGACCAGATTAATCATACATGACAGTTATACAATAATATTATCCCAATGAATTGTACACCCAGAGCTCTTGCGCACGCGTTTGTATATTTCGTTGTGCTGCATACATGTAAACACTCACGGTACCGTCGTCATCAAGTTCGCGAAAGTTCGATCTATTTGTAATGTTGTTTCTCCTTGTTGTTGGACCTCCTAGTGTTGTTATTTCTGTGGGGTTATTGCCAACAGTCGCTCCAACAGTTAGTTGTTACAATTCTAGTTGCAGTTCTAGTTGTTACAAAACAATGTTGAGGAACCAACCTTTCATGTTGTGTATCATAAAAATGCATACACAGTTATAAACCAACATTGGTTAATGAATTTTGAGTATCATTATGCATTACATATAGTAGTTACAAATAAACACTGGTTGATGCAACTCTGGTTGTGTATCATTAAAATGCATTACACAATTAAAAACAACGTACATAATTGAAAACACAAATCATATTTGGTTTCTTATCAAAATTGATATTGCATTAAATAAACAAATCTTTGTTTCTTCCAATGTACAAAAACAACATAATTGAAAACACAAATCAAGTTTTGTTTCATATCAAAATTGTTATCACATTGAATACAAAATCTCTGCTTCATTGAGTACAAAATATTATACAATAAGAATTTACTTACACATGAATCCTTTGTAAATAAACTTTACATTATTCTCTCTGGCAGTGGCATATAAACACAAACTCCAGACTAAATCACCATAGATTTATTTAGTTGCATTCTCTCATCTGTAACATTGTATCACCATGAATTAATCTGCATTATTAATTTCCAGCAGTGTAGTCACAGAGTGAGGAACTACCAAAACCTTATAGGTCTTAACCCCTTGATGGTCAGAAGATGACTGCACCAAATATCATGTCATAAGAATAAAAAATGATATCATAGCCATATTGCGATTGGCTGAAACTCAAATATAAATAAGCTATGATTGGATAAACTAGAGTTACTTAAAAACAAATTGGTAGAATTAACACATCACAAATATGTTGACTGTTTGGCGTGCATGGTTGATTATAAGATCTACCCTTGAAGTCCTTAAAATAGATAAGTATAGGACACTACACATGTTTAACCTTTTATATGCGACATACGTGTACTGTGTACATGGATTATGTGAAACTCATGAAGTTTCATCGGATAACGCTATATGACCAGCATCATAATATGCATATTGCATATCCTAGAGTTATAAAACATACATGTTTTCAACCTGCACAGCATCCTCAGTATTTATTGTTCATAATCTTTAGTTGTCAGGTTCATGCTCATCATTACTGCTAAATACCTGGACAAGAAATTAAAAGAAGTGGAAAAGGCAACCCTAAACATGCAACACAGATTGTCTTGGGAGCTCATTAACTAAGTAAGTGGAAGGAAAACCTCTAGGAATGGTATCCTCAAAGGAAAGACAAAGGAAGAACGTGTCAATAATTGGTACTGCCACTTCCAGCAACTCCTAGGAAATCCACCGGCAGTGACTGATAAAGATGAAGACATCCCAAAGATTTTGGAAGAACCACCAATTAAGTGTATTGCCTTCAAAAACACCGAGTACCAGAAAGCCAAGAAATCTATCAAGGAGGGGAAAAGTTTTGGAGAGGACACCATTCCACCTGAACTCCTGACAAGATGCAATCTTGATGATTTAATACTGGATATCTGTAATAAGGCCCTCCTAGAAAAACAAAAACCTGACCAGTGGGCAATATTGAACCTGATACCAGTCCCAAAATCTGGTGACCTAAGTCAAGCAGGAAACTACAGAGGCATATGTCTGAACTCTATTGTGGCCCAGACATATAACAGATTGATACTCAACAGAATAAGACCTCACCTAGATGAATTACTTCGAACTAACCAGAATAGCTTCCGCGAGGGAAGAGGCACTACCTCACACATTCTTGGGCTCAGGAGAATCATCGAAGGTATACATTCCAATAATCTCTCTGCAGTCATAACATTCATTGATTTCAAAAAGGCATTCGACACCATACATCGTGGGAAAATGATCAAGATACTCAAAGCATACGGTGTCCCACAGGTTATAACAGATGCAATTGATGAAACTTACTACAGAAACACAAGAGCCAAAGTTATATCACCTGATGGTGACACGGAACTGTTCGACATCCTAGCAGTCGGAGTACTCCAAGGAGATACCCTTGCCCCTACCTATTCATAATCATCCTTGATTACTGCTTAAGAATAGCCCAGCCTTAACATACTTGGACAACTTGGCGAAAGACACAGGACTGAAGAATGATGAGGAGATGAAAGCATGCATGAGGGACAGAGTAGTTTGGCAGGCCATCACGAAGACCGTTCGAGAACGACATAAGTAAGTAAGTAAGTAAGTAAGTAGTATTACTGCTACTCTCAGTGTCATCACTTTCCAAAGTTACTTTTTCAGCATGCATTGCACGACTGCATATGGAAGGAGAGCCTTTGCACTTACATCCTATGTAGCATGCAACTGATTGCTTTCCACATGCACAGTTCTTGCTGCAGAAAGGCACACTCTTGCAGCCGCATGATATTCCCTTGTTGATATCCTGTACAAACATACCGTCTTTCAAAGTCCAGCCATATTCTTCTGCTGAGGGGATATTTTGTTCCGCTTGGTGCGCTGTCTTGTCAATGATTGTTGCGAATGCAGCATTTTCAACACTGTTATTCTTGTTCAAGAACTTATGTGCCCTGATTTCTTTTAGAGAAGAGAAAAGAGAGTCATCGCCAGCTTTACTGTATACCGATATGAGTAACTTCCTTGCCTGGTTGATGATGTCTTCAGTCAACTTATACTCATTCTCCTCACCAAACCCGGCAATTAAATCCAGCTCTACCTCTTTGGATCTCTGTAGCCATGACCTTTTCCCTGTAAAGTATGGGTAGCTTGTAATGTCCCTACCACTAATGCTATGAATGAAAGGGAGTGCACGGCATAGTTCATCGTCAAGCTTATTAACCATCTCGTGTATCGGTAGATAGCTATCTTGTTGGGTTCTGATCCACATCTCTTGAAGATTTAAATCTTTTAAGTATGTCGCGTAGTAATATATGCTGAGAACTATTACATCAGTGTCATTTTGCATGCACGACAATGCGTTTCACATCATCATTTTGAGTAGCATATATGGCATGCAATAACATACGTGTGTCTGCCTTTTCCTGGTTTGAGTCTAGGTCTGGTACATCAGTTTTAGGTCATAACATTAAAACAAATTGTTTTACAACAATATAAATGTCATGGCCCATGTTCAGAATTAAATTTTCTATCATTTGATAACAAACATGATATGGTTTGCTAACAATTTACCAAATTTGACCCCCCTTGAACTTTGACCCCCCCGTTTCCCATCTTTGTGCACCTGATATTTTAGGTTGTCCACCCTAGGAATGTTGTATAGGTCCTAATGGTTATCTGTATACCCACCAACCTTTTACAGCATGGGGATACAGGGGGGTTAAGCTGGCCCCCTGGGTATCACACGAATTGTGAAAATTATCAAAACTTACCCAGAACTTCATTCTCATTACGCCACTGAAAATGAGAACTGAAATAGGCAATGACTATTACTATGAATTTCCAATATTGTGCAAACTCCGATCCGACGCGAGTGGTTAGTGGAAAGTTTTTAAAATTCCCTTTCATATGCTTAAATGATGAGTGACCTTCCATTATAATGAACTTGGGACCCGGCTATTTTCTGAAGATAGCAATGATAAAAAGTACCTCCAGTATTAAACAGCATTGATTTTGTTGGATCCTTTTTGTTTACTATCTGCTGAAGATAGCAATAATTCATAACATGGTAATTGTTAACAATTAGCTTCATATTCAGTAGACCTTTGTTTTGGTTGATTTCTTGACTGTCCCCGTTACCACTAGTGGCGTAACTAGACTTTTCACTCTTGCTTTCAGATCAGTCTAGAACATGCAAACCTTTATTGATTAAAAATTGAATTGGCTATTTAGCCATTAAAATATAAAAGATGGATTCTGCATATCGACGTTTCTTTTTTCAGTCCGAACTTGAATCGGAATTAAACTGATGTTCCCGACTCCATCAAATAGGAGATAAAACCATATGTTTTGTTCCTCTTCCTTCCGGATCGACTAGGAACTTATGTTCTCTAATAACATAATAACGGCATATCCCATCCATGCATACCATACAGCCTAAACCAAACGAACAATGATCCTCACAAATGGATTAATTTGGTTTAAAAAAAAAAAAGGTATTCTACCTAATTGAGCTGAGCTTTTGGGTAATTCCCGATACCTTGACTGGCCCGATGGTAGGGGCTTGACATAGACAACTGCTGAAGGAACAGCAGACAGTAGTAAATAAATATACAAAGCAAAAGCAGCTCATAATGGACAAAACCCCAGAGTACGAGGGGGTATCAAAAAGTTATTGACATCGCCAAGAAGTAAAGGAGCCAGAAACCTTTTTTTGATATGTGACCCTTCAGATATATTTAAAAAGTCACTGTGCAAAGTCACACATTCCCACTTTGTATTACCTGTCCACAGGCTACATGCACAGAATAACACAATCTGAGGCAATCTGAGAATCAATCGATGGCGGTCAATCTGAGGATCTCTACAATGGCGGTCTGTGGACAGGTAATAAAAAGTAGGAGAAATGTGTAACTTTGCACAGGGACTTAGTAAAGATGTCTAAAGGATCACATAACAAAATTAAGTTTCTGGCTCCTTCACTTCTGGTTGTTTTCTAAAACTTTATGATACCCCCTCGTATATAAATGCTTATATGATACACTCAATGTTTTGAAAATCTATATATACAAATAGATTCCTTGGAATGTGTAGTACAAGATAGAATATCTACAATTTTTTAATTTGCGATCAAATAAAGTATTTGGCCTCCAAATAAGGTATAGTATTTGATCAACAATCGTACTGGGGGGGGGGGGCTGTCAAGATTCAGAAATAGCCTCCGTAAAACTACCGTAACTTCATCATTATTCATATAATTATAAAAGTATACATTTTCTTGAAGGGTAGGGTTCAATAAATCTAACCATGAACATGTATTTGCTCTAAAATGGACAATTTTGGAGAAAATCATAAAAAACGTGAATTTTGACCAGTCTCAGTTCTGTCAAGGTTACGAAAAAATATTTTCTGAAAATTTGTTCTTTTACGATTACTGCAATCTTAAGAAAATTCCCCATGTTCTTTTTTATTTATTTTTGATATCTGAAATATGCTTTTATTTATTGACTAATAAGGAAAGAAAAAAAATGGATTTTTAAATTAACACACGTGAATTTCCATAAAACGATCCGAAAAATCGGAAATAGCCAAAAAACAAACACAAACAAACCCGACGATCATGCTCGTTCCGTTAAACTTACTTGCTTTCTATCAAATGCAGTTTTTATTGAGTTATCGATGCAGAAAATCGTACCTTTTACTCAAAAATGAACATTAAGAAATCAAAAGGTGAAAAGTGACAAATACCATCGTTTGATCATGGTTTACGGGAAAATACACGTATTTTTAGTTCAGATCCTTACATATCATGATCATCGTCATCTTCGTGCAATGTTTGATTAAAATACAATCTTTTCTTGATGCAAAACAAACCCGAAATATGTGTTAAAACACACTCTTGTTCGTGAATTCAAGCGTGAACAAGAATCACGCGTATTCGAGAACAATAATCACGCGTATTCGTGAACAATAATCACGCGCATACGCGTGTATGCGTATTCGACGTGCGCCTACACATTCCGGGAAGCGTAACGCAGGAAAACGCACGCACGGGTAATGTTTTGATTTGGCCAAATAATGCAGAAGCGTGCATTAATGCAGACGCGTTCGCGTTTAATCGGTTGACGGTAATTTAAACGCTTGTGAATTATTTTCTATGCGTATTATGTGCGACCATCATCGGATCATAGGCGAGACTTTTTCATCAATGTCATCATTTAAAACAATGATGTTTAGTTTAGGATGAGTTATTCCTTTCATCAAAAATGTTTTTTTTTGCAAAAGAACCATTGTTTTGCCGCAACTTGTAATATTTGGAAATGTGTCAGGCCTGTGGGGGTGGGCATAACCGATTATTGTTTTGTTAGTTTACATAGAGTACGCTCCCTTAAGTTACGCCACTGATGTCAGGTAAGATTCTGATTTATATTATTTTCATACAAGTCATACCTAGGGGACCAAATCAAGTATTTATATCCCCCCTGTATCCCCGTGCTGTAAAAGGTTGGTGGGTATACAGATAACCATTATGACCTATACAATCCTTCTAGGGTGGACAACCTAAAAAATCGGGTGCACAAAGGCGGGAAATGGGGGGTCAAAGTTCAGGGGGGGTCAGATTTTGTGAAAATTTGAGCGAACCATATCGTGTTTGGTATCAAATGAAAGCAAATTTGATGCTGAACATGTCATATTGTAATAGTTCTTTGGTCATACCATTCCTTTTCAAAATATTACAAAAAAACTGAATGTATGTAACAAAACCCTATCTTAATACGTTGTCACGTGCAAGATGGAATAAGCACAGTGTGGCATGTTAACTAAGCTGTTATGATGAATTCGTATTCAAGAAGATAAAAAAAAGACAGTAAATAGATTTCACAATTTATTCATCATGATTATTTCTTGAACCAATAATGACAATAACAGTATATATATACAATAACAATACACAATGTTTCATATGACCAGATTAATCATACATGACAGTTATACAATAATATTATCCCAATGAATTGTACACCCAGAGCTCTTGCGCACGCGTTTGTATATTTCGTTGTGCTGCATACATGTAAACACTCACGGTACCGTCGTCATCAAGTTCGCGAAAGTTCGATCTATTTGTAATGTTGTTTCTCCTTGTTGTTGGACCTCCTAGTGTTGTTATTTCTGTGGGGTTATTGCCAACAGTCGCTCCAACAGTTAGTTGTTACAATTCTAGTTGCAGTTCTAGTTGTTACAGTTCTAGTTGTTACTGTTACAGTTCTAGATGTTAGATAAACCATTATCTTTTAAAAACGGCTGTATAGAAAACATAACAGTGAATTTTATGAATACCAGTCCTAATTATATGTGAGAGTTATGTAGCATATATCAAATAACTCATTTTAAAACATTACTCAATTATATTGAACAAACACAATTAATGATAATAAGTTATGAAACACACAAGACTAGATAACTTATGATCCTAGTAAATTAACTATCACTGGTTGAATTGTGTATCATATAAAATGCATTACACAATGATTATGAATAAACAATGTTGAGGAACCTTACATGTTGTGTATCATCAAAATGCATTACACAGTTATAAATAAACAATGTTGAGGAACCAACCTTTCATGTTGTGTATCATAAAAATGCATACACAGTTATAAACCAACATTGGTTAATGAATTTTGAGTATCATTATGCATTACATATAGTAGTTACAAATAAACACTGGTTGATGCAACTCTGGTTGTGTATCATTAAAATGCATTACACAATTAAAAACAACGTACATAATTGAAAACACAAATCATATTTGGTTTCTTATCAAAATTGATATTGCATTAAATAAACAAATCTTTGTTTCTTCCAATGTACAAAAACAACATAATTGAAAACACAAATCAAGTTTTGTTTCATATCAAAATTGTTATCACATTGAATACAAAATCTCTGCTTCATTGAGTACAAAATATTATACAATAAGAATTTACTTACACATGAATCCTTTGTAAATAAACTTTACATTATTCTCTCTGGCAGTGGCATATAAACACAAACTCCAGACTAAATCACCATAGATTTATTTAGTTGCATTCTCTCATCTGTAACATTGTATCACCATGAATTAATCTGCATTATTAATTTCCAGCAGTGTAGTCACAGAGTGAGGAACTACCAAAACCTTATAGGTCTTAACCCCTTGATGGTCAGAAGATGACTGCACCAAATATCATGTCATAAGAATAAAAAATGATATCATAGCCATATTGCGATTGGCTGAAACTCAAATATAAATAAGCTATGATTGGATAAACTAGAGTTACTTAAAAACAAATTGGTAGAATTAACACATCACAAATATGTTGACTGTTTGGCGTGCATGGTTGATTATAAGATCTACCCTTGAAGTCCTTAAAATAGATAAGTATAGGACACTACACATGTTTAACCTTTTATATGCGACATACGTGTACTGTGTACATGGATTATGTGAAACTCATGAAGTTTTATCGGATAACGCTATATGACCAGCATCATAATATGCATATTGCATATCCTAGAGTTATAAAACATACATGTTTTCAACCTGCACAGCATCCTCAGTATTTATTGTTCATAATCTTTAGTTGTCAGGTTCATGCTCATCATTACTGCTAAATACCTGGACAAGAAATTAAAAGAAGTGGAAAAGGCAACCCTAAACATGCAACACAGATTGTCTTGGGAGCTCATTAACTAAGTAAGTGGAAGGAAAACCTCTAGGAATGGTATCCTCAAAGGAAAGACAAAGGAAGAACGTGTCAATAATTGGTACTGCCACTTCCAGCAACTCCTAGGAAATCCACCGGTAGTGACTGATAAAGATGAAGACATCCCAAAGATTTTGGAAGAACCACCAATTAAGTGTATTGCCTTCAAAAACACCGAGTACCAGAAAGCCAAGAAATCTATCAAGGAGGGGAAAAGTTTTGGAGAGGACACCATTCCACCTGAACTCCTGACAAGATGCAATCTTGATGATTTAATACTGGATATCTGTAATAAGGCCCTCCTAGAAAAACAAAAACCTGACCAGTGGGCAATATTGAACCTGATACCAGTCCCAAAATCTGGTGACCTAAGTCAAGCAGGAAACTACAGAGGCATATGTCTGAACTCTATTGTGGCCAAGACATATAACAGAATGATACTCAACAGAATAAGACCTCACCTAGATGAATTACTTCGAACTAACCAGAATAGCTTCCGCGAGGGAAGAGGCACTACCTCACACATTCTTGGGCTCAGGAGAATCATCGAAGGTATACATTCCAATAATCTCTCTGCAGTCATAACATTCATTGATTTCAAAAAGGCATTCGACACCATACATCGTGGGAAAATGATCAAGATACTCAAAGCATACGGTGTCCCACAGGTTATAACAGATGCAATTGATGAAACTTACTACAGAAACACAAGAGCCAAAGTTATATCACCTGATGGTGACACGGAACTGTTCGACATCCTAGCAGTCGGAGTACTCCAAGGAGATACCCTTGCCCCTACCTATTCATAATCATCCTTGATTACTGCTTAAGAATAGCTATCAGTGGGAGAGAAGAGGAACTAGGATTCACCATCAAGCCTAGACAAAGTCGAAGAATAGGGCCAAAGAACGTCACTGATCTTGACTTTGCAGATGACATAGCGTTACTTTCTGACACTAAGGAGCAGGCACAGAAGTTGCTGAAATATGTTGAGGAAGCAGCACTCAAAACTGGGCTCCACATGAATGCCAAGAAAACCAAATGCATGGTATTCCACCAAGCACAAGCGGTACAGCTAAAAACCTCTGATGGAAGTAACCTAGACAACGTAGAGGACTTCAAGTACCTGGGAGCTTGGGTTGGTAGTAGCCAGCATGACATAAAAGTACGTAAAGCACTTGCTTGGAAGGCCTGCAATGCTTTGAACAAAGTGTGGAAATCCAGCCTCTGTCGAAAAATCAAAATCAGAGTTTTCCAAGCTACTGTTCAAAGTGTTCTACTGTATGGAGCTGAGACATGGACCATCACCAACAGACTGAATAAATCTCTAGATGGATGCTACACTAGAATGCTGAGAACTGCACTCAACATTAGTTGGAAAGATAAGGTACCAAACAAAGCTGTATGGAAACTTACAAAAGGTATCAGAAAACATCACTGATCGAAGGATGAGATTTGCAGGACATTGCATGAGAAGAGAAAATGAGATTGTATCTGACCTGCTGCTATGGAGACCCAAACACGGACACACATCTGTCGGCCGCCCAGCCTTAACATACTTGGACAACTTGGCGAAAGACACAGGACTGAAGAATGATGAGGAGATGAAAGCATGCATGAGGGACAGAGTAGTTTGGCAGGCCATCACGAAGACCGTTCGAGAACGACATAAGTAAGTAAGTAAGTAAGTAAGTAGTATTACTGCTACTCTCAGTGTCATCACTTTCCAAAGTTACTTTTTCAGCATGCATTGCACGACTGCATATGGAAGGAGAGCCTTTGCACTTACATCCTATGTAGCATGCAACTGATTGCTTTCCACATGCACAGTTCTTGCTGCAGAAAGGCACACTCTTGCAGCCGCATGATATTCCCTTGTTGATATCCTGTACAAACATACCGTCTTTCAAAGTCCAGCCATATTCTTCTGCTGAGGGGATATTTTGTTCCGCTTGGTGCGCTGTCTTGTCAATGATTGTTGCGAATGCAGCATTTTCAACACTGTTATTCTTGTTCAAGAACTTATGTGCCCTGATTTCTTTTAGAGAAGAGAAAAGAGAGTCATCGCCAGCTTTACTGTATACCGATATGAGTAACTTCCTTGCCTGGTTGATGATGTCTTCAGTCAACTTATACTCATTCTCCTCACCAAACCCGGCAATTAAATCCAGCTCTACCTCTTTGGATCTCTGTAGCCATGACCTTTTCCCTGTAAAGTATGGGTAGCTTGTAATGTCCCTACCACTAATGCTATGAATGAAAGGGAGTGCACGGCATAGTTCATCGTCAAGCTTATTAACCATCTCGTGTATCGGTAGATAGCTATCTTGTTGGGTTCTGATCCACATCTCTTGAAGATTTAAATCTTTTAAGTATGTCGCGTAGTAATATATGCTGAGAACTATTACATCAGTGTCATTTTGCATGCACGACAATGCGTTTCACATCATCATTTTGAGTAGCATATATGGCATGCAATAACATACGTGTGTCTGCCTTTTCATGGTTTGAGTCTAGGTCTGGTACATCAGTTTTAGGTCATAACATTAAAACAAATTGTTTTACAACAATATAAATGTCATGGCCCATGTTCAGAATTAAATTTGCTATCATTTGATAACAAACATGATATGGTTTGCTAACAATTTACCAAATTTGACCCCCCTTGAACTTTGACCCCCCCGTTTCCCATCTTTGTGCACCTGATATTTTAGGTTGTCCACCCTAGGAATGTTGTATAGGTCCTAATGGTTATCTGTATACCCACCAACCTTTTACAGCATGGGGATACAGGGGGGTTAAGCTGGCCCCCTGGGTATCACACGAATTGTGAAAATTATCAAAACTTACCCAGAACTTCATTCTCATTACGCCACTGAAAATGAGAACTGAAATAGGCAATGACTATTACTATGAATTTCCAATATTGTGCAAACTCCGATCCGACGCGAGTGGTTAGTGGAAAGTTTTTAAAATTCCCTTTCATATGCTTAAATGATGAGTGACCTTCCATTATAATGAACTTGGGACCCGGCTATTTTCTGAAGATAGCAATGATAAAAAGTACCTCCAGTATTAAACAGCATTGATTTTGTTGGATCCTTTTTGTTTACTATCTGCTGAAGATAGCAATGATTCATAACATGGTAATTGTTAACAATTAGCTTCATATTCAGTAGACCTTTGTTTTGGTTGATTTCTTGACTGTCCCCGTTACCACTAGTGGCGTAACTAGACTTTTCACTCTTGCTTTCAGATCAGTCTAGAACATGCAAACCTTTATTGATTAAAAATTGAATTGGCTATTTAGCCATTAAAATATAAAAGATGGATTCTGCATATCGACGTTTCTTTTTTCAGTCCGAACTTGAATCGGAATTAAACTGATGTTCCCGACTCCATCAAATAGGAGATAAAACCATATGTTTTGTTCCTCTTCCTTCCGGATCGACTAGGAACTTATGTTCTCTAATAACATAATAACGGCATATCCCATCCATGCATACCATACAGCCTAAACCAAACGAACAATGATCCTCACAAATGGATTAATTTGGTTTAAAAAAAAAAAAGGTATTCTACCTAATTGAGCTGAGCTTTTGGGTAATTCCCGATACCTTGACTGGCCCGATGGTAGGGGCTTGACATAGACAACTGCTGAAGGAACAGCAGACAGTAGTAAATAAATATACAAAGCAAAAGCAGCTCATAATGGACAAAACCCCAGAGTACGAGGGGGTATCAAAAAGTTATTGACATCGCCAAGAAGTAAAGGAGCCAGAAACCTTTTTTTGATATGTGACCCTTCAGATATATTTAAAAAGTCACTGTGCAAAGTCACAAATTCCCACTTTGTATTACCTGTCCACAGGCCGCCATTGTAGAGATCCTCAGAGTGACCGCCATTGATTGATCCTCAGATTGCCTCAGATTGCGTTATTCACAAAAACAGCAATAAATAGTTTAAAGTTTTGACAGAACGGGGTCAAAGGTCATTACAAACCAGCTTGGTGACAATAATCTTATGGGTAACATGGGTTTTACACAGATTGACCTCTAATGACCCCTACATGTCTTTTGACCTCTTTCTGTCAACACTTTGAACCATTTATTGTTGTTTTGGGAATAACGCAATCTAAATATGCCTTTAAAAGGTCAAAATGTGAAATTGACACTTGACACCCATTACATAAAGTGAAGAGATCGCAATTTTATATGCATTCATTTGTTAATAAATAAGATTTGAGTTTATCTAAAATAGATATAGCTGATTGTTTTATGTACATTTGTTTCTCGTTTACTTTGTTATTGCGTCGGGGATTAGATATAATAATAATAATAATAATAATAATAATAATAATAATAATAATGCGCCATCTATCTAGACAACCTATTCCGAGGCGCAAACATCAAAACAAACAGTTAAAATATAAAAACAATTACATAGAAGTCAATCAGTCAAATCATAAGCAATCTTAAACAGATGAGTTTTTAAAGTCTTTTTGAAACCATCAAGTGAATCACAGTTTAGGTGCACAAGTTCCACAGTTTAGGTGCACAAGCATAGAAAGCCCGGTCGCCATATGAAAAATGTGTCCGAGGAACTGAGAGAAACTGTTTATCTGACGATCTGAGGCGACGTGATGGAATGTGTGGATTGAGAAGATCGCTGATATAAGAAGGTGCCATGTCATGTAGGGCTTTCCAGGTTAGGAGAAGAAGTTTGAAATGGATGCGATACCGAATAGGTAACCAATGGAGACGCTGTAAAACAGGTGAAATGTCCTTTTGAGCATTCGTGCAGCAGCATTCTGAGCTCGTGGAAGTTTATTGAGATTTCGTTCAGTGATCCCATATAATAAAGCATTGCCATTGTCAAGACGTGATGTGACTAACAGTAGACCATCCAAAGGCAATAAATGTGCTTTAAAAAAATGCATCACGGCATTTTTTGTTACAGCTCTACATTTAGGCTAAATTAAGTGCTTAAATAGTAAGGTTTCCAATGAAGGGGGGTGACAAAAATAGAAATAGATTTTTAGGCCATTTTCAGCATAAAATGACCGTTTTTTGGGCAAAAATTTGATTTTTGTGTTTTTTGGTGCAATTCATATCTTTAAACAATGCACTATCCACCAGTAATCAGTTTGACCTGATTTAATGTTTATTTAAGGAATAATCCGTAATTAAAGCTGCTTAAATATAAAGAAAATAAAAGCATAAGGGAGTACAAAAGGGCACTTTTCTTAGTTTTGTAGTTGTATTTGCCACTTATATTCGCTAGTTGCTTAATCTGTCATGCGATGATTGAATAAATCAGCAAACTAGTTTGACATGGTCTATGACATTTATAGATAGTTTTATGATGACAAGTATGGTAAAATTCAACATTAAAGGGGCATTCCATGGTTATTTAACATAAAGGTGTAGAATCGTTATAGTGACTTAGAGGTGTATTTAAGGGAGTGTCTTCTGTGCCCTCACAGGACTCCCAAACCTACTTTTTGAACCTCTTTTCATGGTCCTAAAACATATTCAGGGTTTTACCAAAATTAATGTTAGTATGCTAAGAGGTTATTCAAAATGGCCGCCAAAAGGGTCAAATTTAGAAAATGTATGATAAAAGTATAGTTTTTAACAACGGTAATACTTTGAGTTACTCGGTATGCATGTAGTAACTCATATCCAGTACTTTTACATTGTTAAAATAAATTAAATCAAGATGGCCGCCAAAATGGCCGCCCTAATTGTAAAAATAGCGTATAACAGCGTATATTGCATCATATATACCATGTTCTAAACTGCTAAACTAATGCTTTTAGATAAACGACTCACCTCTGTGAAAGTTTTGAATATTTATCGCATTCTAAAATGGCTGCCAGACGATTAGAACTTATGTTAAATGACCTAAAACAGGTGGTTTACATTATAAAAATAACATGTAAAACAATGAAATACCTATACCGCAAAAGCTAATGAAACAGCATTAATTATATTTCTATGATAAAATGTGATATTTTTAATATTTTAAAATATCCAAGATCGTCGACGAAAAAGATTAATCATTAAATAACCCTGGGTGATCATTTAATGACCCCAACTCACTATTAAAAGACAGGAGCCGTCATCTAACACAAACCCTACATGACCATTTATTGACTCGATACAAGTGATATTGTAATAAACCTAAGTGATTATTGACATTTGTTTAATGATTCCAAATGATCCGAGTGATCATTTCAATACCCCGTGAGATCATTTAATGACCCTAGGTGAAAGGTTAACGACACCGAGCAATCATTAAATGACCCGGATGGTCGCTTAATAACCCCAGGTGATCATTCAATCAACCAAAATGTACGATGACAGTGTAGTTTTAACTATAGGGTGTATGTATTAAACTCTCATCCAGCACGTTTGCATTGTTAACATACTTTGAATCCTAGATGGCCGCCAAAATGGCCGCCTAAACATAAAAATAGCCAATAATAACAGCATATTTTGTATCACATTTATCAAATGATTTAAGGCTACCAGATGGACTCCATTAACTACCAATTGGTCAGAAGAAAATAGCAAGATGGCTACCAAATTGATTACAATATGGTCAGAAATAGCTGATTGGACCTTATCTACTATACATTTTCGCTATCTACCAGTATCCAACATTTTATAAACAGATAAGTTAGTGATGTAATGGGGATAATTATGATAGGCTTCAAAACCCTACCTTATTATTGAAATATCCAAAAGGATCATCAATCAATCCCAATCGCCACCAAGTATGCATAGGTAGTTGTATGAATCCATCAATGACCTTATTAATCAGATATCCTTTATATTACTTACTTAATTGATTGATTGGGGTCATTTCGGTATCACTCGCGGTCTGTAGATGATCACCTAGGTTAATCAAATAATCACTCGGGGTCATTAACTGATCCTTTTGGATCATTGAATGGTCATTTGGGTTAATAGAATGATCAACTTGGGTAAGTAAGCGAACGTCCGGGTCATTATATGATTTCTTGGGGTCATTACGCTATCACCTAGGGTCATTAAATTATCAAATGGTGTAATGAAATGATCACTCAAGATCGCATTGGGTCATTGAACAGTCACTTTGTGTCAATGGTCACCAAGGGTTATCAAATAATCACTTGGATCGAGTCAATAAATATTACCTTGGGTTCATAAATTCATCCCTTGGTGTTACTGGATGACAGTTTGGGCGGCTTGAGTAATCACATGATGGATTGGGCCATAACATATCACTTGGTATCATTACTGAATACTCAAGAGTCATTACACGGTCCATTTGAGTCATTACACGATCCAGTTGAGTCATTTCACGATCCAGTTGAGTCATTACATGATCAATTGGGGTCATTGAATGATAAACTGTGGTTATTGAGCGACCAACCGGGTCATTAAATGATTGCTTGGTGTCATTAACTTATCAGCTAGGGTCATTAAATGATCCCCCGGGGTAATGAAATGATCACATGAAGTCATTAAACAATCCCTTTGTGTCAATGGTCACTTAGATTTATTACAATATCACTTGGATCGAGTCAATAAATGGTCATGTAGGGTGTGTGTTAGATGACGGCCCCGTCATTAAATGGTGAGATGGCGTCATTAAATGATCACTCAGGGTTATTCAATGATTGACTTTGTCGGCGACCATCTTGCACATTTTAAAATATTAAAAATATTACGTTTTATCATAGAAATATAAAGAATGCTGTTTCATTAGCTTTTGCGGTATAGGTACTATTACATTGTTTTATGTTATTTTTATAATGTAAACCACCTGTTTTAGGTCATTAACATCAGTTCTAATCGTCTGGCAGCCATTTTAGAATGCGATAAATATTCAAAACTTTCACAGAGGTGAGTCGTTTATCTAAAAGCATTAGTTTAGCAGTTTAGAACATGGTATATATGATGCAATATACGCTGTTATACGCTATTTTTACAATTATGGCGGCCATCTTGGCGGCCATCTTGATTTAATTTATTTTAACAATGCAAAAGTACTGGATATGAGTTACTACATACATACCGAGTAACTCAAAGTATTACCGTTGTTAAAAAGTATACTTTTATCATACATTTACGAAATTTGACCCTTTTGGCGGCCATTTTGGACGCCATTTTGAATAACCCCTTAGCATACTAACATTAATTTTGGTAAAACCCTGAATATGTTTTAGGACCATGAAAAGAGGTTCGAAAAAGTAGGTTTGGGAGTCCTGTAAGTGCACAGAAGACACTCCCTTAAATACACCTCTAAGTCACTATAACGATTCTACACCTTTATCTAAATACTATTTGTGGCGATTCTGTCTGTCCAATGACTTCGAGTGTAGATTCCTGCTCATCTGTCCGTGCAATCGCTATGCGCAGGGATCTTCGCCCAACGTAGCAACCAGTGCCATGCAACAGTCACGAAAGTGTCACGCACGGCCCGCTACCGAAAATTGATTTTCTTTAACCCCGGTAGCTACTATTTGGACTCAAATTGTGACTTATGGAGTGAGTGATGACATCCAAAATATTTTCATTATGGACATAGCTACATTCCTGTATATGTGGCTGTTTGTTATCCTTAAAGATCGCATCGCAATAAGCATTTATACAGGATAATACGACCGACAATTAAAATATGTTACGAACTTTTCTATTATGTAAACAAACGCTTGCACTGTTGCTGCGCGCTCGCGTATAAACAAAACATGGAGCACGCGTAATGGCGCAGACCGTAAGGTGCGTACGCGTTCGTGGCGCAAACTGGGTCTTATTGGGCGGGTAAAAGGACCGTGTCTCCGCAGTCCAAACTGTTCAGTAGACATACAAAACGGCGCACCAGGAGACGTGAACAAAAAGTCAATCATACAGCCAGGAGTACTCCAATTAACTTTAACTTACGGGCGTCTTTTGGTATGAGTTAAACTATGAATATGATCAGGATGAAAAAGAGTGAAACGGGTGAAAGGGGGTCAGTCTCTATGCGCCGGGAATCAAACCAGACCGTGAGCGTGCAAGTGTGTAGTGTTGTATTTTTACACTATTGCAATAGGCCAATCATGGGATGTCTGTTATATAAATGGGAGTGTTACATGGATATCGGTATGCGCATTAATACAAACGTTTAGGCATGGAGGAATATGGAGGAATAATCCCGGGAATAATTAATGTCAATAGGCAGAAAAATAACTTACGGATATTGCACGCACAGTTCTCAAGACTGGGCACAGATTATCATGACGATAGACGCCTCCTTCCGTTGACCCTAAAACTAAAAACCCTCTGAAATAAGACCCCACTATAAAACCACATATTATAGGCCTACTGAATTATGTGCATGGGGTAGCCTACCTGGATTTACGGGCACATGGGGTTCCTGTATCATGGGGTATCTGGAATATTAGGGCACCTGTGATAACTGGATTTTAAGAGTAAGAGTAGGCCTACACATTCCATGAATCCCCAACCCGAGAACCACCCAATCCGCGAACCGCGAAATCTAGTATTAAATAACCATGGAATACCCCTTTAATGTTGAATTTTACCATATAGTCGGGCGGCGGCTCCCATAGACACTGTACTTAAGCGTGGCACCCCCTCTTGCTCACGATGTAAACGTAACCAAAACAAGTTCAATGAATTTTATAATTATTATCAGGAATCGCTAGGGGTGTGAGATTTGTTGTAGTGTCATATTTTCAAAGAAATAATCATTCTAAGCAGGTTATTTTTAAAAATAAATTCGCTGAATATAGTACATTGCTATAATATGACATTGATCCATTGACTACGGAAAAATCAATGTATTTTCACAGTGGCGTTGCCATCCACAATTAACGTCACTAACCTTAGCTGTACACAAAATTCCTTTTTAGTTTGCGTCTAATGTATTTTGTATAGGCCAATGTTAAAATGTTGCAATAAACAACATTAAAAGTCCGCAATCTAGCTGAAATAATTATCGTATATAATATACATATATACAATTTATTTGAGACCATACATATATTTTTAAGACCTTTTGATAGAAACATATGTGTAGGGGTTCGTCATAGTATTTTCATATTTTAATCACACTACTTCCTAATCTCAAAATTGAATCATCACGATAAATAAAAACGACACTACTATTAAATGTTCGTCTTGATATAAAAACATCGTTTATTTATTTAACTAATATCAATCCTAATGATTCAAATGAATACTCGATATAATAATAATACAAGGCAGTCAAATTAATTCATGACATAACAATGTTCAAAAGGTAAATTATATAAATTATATAATATTATGAATTATATTGCACAGATAAATGAGAGTGTGTGAGTCACCTCAATCATTATTTCATTATACTGTAAAGCTTCAAGTGAAACTGTTTTTTAGTAATATTGCATTAGTTACATACACATACTACACAATGATTGATTATAAATATCAATAATTCAAAAATCATATTTCAAACTTATACCGTATTTTGAGTGACTTCTTTAAAATTCAGTAAATATTCTATAATTATTGTACAAACGATCAACCTCGATTTGAATGAAATAAAATACCCCTACTAATTCAGTCGTGATCATTATTTTACATTGAAGCTATTTAAGGGCGGTATTTCGCGATACAATTGTTTGCTTTTTTGATATTGGCTGCGTAACCAGGGCCGTCAGCGTTTTCACGAATTTTTACCGGAAAGGGGGTTGTGTTTTCACGATTTTTTACCGGAAAGGGGGGTGCGTTTTCACGATTTTTTACCGGAAGTAGTAGTATGACGTCAGAGTGTTAGTGCTGCAGCACGCTGACGATGCGAGCGCCTCTGGCGCGAAGCCAATAACGGGTGGGGTCCAGGGGGCGGAAGCTCTGAGCATTACAGCGAATTTAGGACACAATTTTCATGTTTCTTGCCATCGTTGACCCCATTTTACATTCATAAAACAACATGTTACCCTAAACAAATATATATAAAAAAAAAATAGACTGCACCCAACGCATCCCCCCCCCCCCCCCCCCCCCCCCCCCCTTCTGACGGCCCTGGTAACATAACATGAAGAGGACGATGCCTTTTTCAAATATTTTATAGATGGGGGCGTGGGTCACACAAAACCTGCTCTCTAAGATGCTCATTGGACTATAAATATATTACCAACATATCGGGATTTGTAAATGCTTTAACAAACAATTTATGGAAGATATAAAAAAGCACCAATATTGAAGAATTTCATAAAAAATATGAACGAGGCGACGAGAAACTACTTTATTTTATTATTAATTATTAATTGGCCTTTTAACACTTTTCACGAGGTATGTTTGTACTTATTTCCATGCATTTCACATGATGATTCCAAATATGGTTATGAAATTTAACAATGTTGACATTTTTAAACAGATTGAGACATTTTGGAATGTCGTCTGTAGACGCCTGCCGCGTGGAAAATGTTTATAAGGCAAATTAATAATAAAATAAAGTAGTTTCTCAAATGCATATAAATTTGAAGATGTAGGCCTTAAAATACCTACTTCTCTATCCATTTATATGCATTTTTCCTATACTAATTTTTAAACATTAATATTATTGCATACTTAATATAGTCCCTAAAATATAAACAAATTCTTGTTATTTATGCCCTCGTCCTTCTCATCCATAAACGATTTATTTGTGTGATTTTTATAAAATAAAAAAAAATGACTTGCTAGTCCGTATGATTTAACTTACAATGCAATATTACTAATAATTGCTTGCATTATACTGGCCTCAATCCTAGATAGATCATAGATATGATATATGTATTCGATTTACCTCTTTAGTTCGTCTTGATCAACCGTTGCCATATATTAATAGGCCTACACCGGCGCCAGTAGTACTATAGAAGACGGTCTGCGTCGTGTCCTTTTATGAGATGTGCACGTTAGTCTCATGATCACCCTGTACCATTATGATCATTGTGATATTCATTGTGATATCTATTGTGATATCAATGTACCCATTTACAGCTGGTACAGGTAGTATTCTGATACAGTAGTAATCTTATTTTCTGTAGCTTTTCTCTTTCACGAATAACTAATCGGCAGATTAGGAGGGAGTGTGATTAAATGAAAATACGAGGAAGAACCTCTCCACATATCTTTTTATCTAAAGGTCTTAAAAATATATGAATAGTCTCAAATAAATTGTATATGTATATTATGCACGATAATTATTTCAGCTAGATTGTGGACTTTTCATGTTGTTTATTGAAACATTTTAACATTGGCCTATACAAAATACATTAGACGCAAACTAAAAAGGAATTTTGTGTACAGCTAAGGTTAGTGACGTTAATTGTGGATGGCAACGCCACTGTGAAAATACATTGATTTTTCCGTAGTCAATGGATCGATGTCATATTATAGCAATGTACTATATTCAGCGAATTTATTTTTAAAAATAACCTGCTTAGAATGATTATTTCTTGGAAAATATGACACTACAACAAATCTCACACCCCTAGCGATTCCTGATAATAATTATAAAATTCATTGAACTTGTTTTGGTTACGTTTACATCGTGAGCAAGAGGGGGTGCCACGCTTAAGTACAGTGTCTATGGGAGCCGCCGCCCGACTAATACTTGTCATCATAAAACTATCTATAAATGTCATAGACCATGTCAAACTAGTTTGCTGATTTATTCAATCATCGCATGACAGATTAAGCAACTAGCGAATATAAGTGGCAAATACAACTACAAAACTGAGAAAAGTGCCCTTTTGTACTCCCTTATGCTTTTATTTTCTTTATATTTAAGCAGCTTTAATTACGGATTATTCCTTAAATAAACATTAAATCAGGTCAAACTGATTACTGGTGGATAGTGCATTGTTTAAAGATATGAATTGCATCAAAAAACACAAAAATCATATTTTTGCCCAAAAACGGTCATTTTATGCTGAAAATGGCCTAAAAATCTATTTCTATTTTTGTCACCCCCCCCCCCCCCCCCCTTCATTGGAAACCTTACTATTTAAGCACTTAATTTAGCCTAAATGTAGAGCTGTAACAAAAAATGCCGTGATGCATTTTTTAAAAGCACATTTATTGCCTTTGGATGGTCTACTGTAAGGCGTAAACAAGTGTAGCAGCAGTATCATCATCAAGCACTTGGCATATTGGGTCTAGACAAATGGCGCATCATAATGGCTAATTCATTTACGTCCCATGACAGGTTGTCATGTTTGAATGATGTCCTATTGTTATGCACCATTAATGTCGTTTTGAATTTTAATATTGTAAACAAGCCGCCAAGCAATGAAATAGATCATGTGAAGAGGGTTTCTTCTGGTAAATCTATTAACTCTAATATATCAACCAAAATAACCAAATGTCAAATGCTGTACAAAGTACATTAATAACATGTATTACATTTAACTATTTGAATCGAATTTCGATTATTAGGCCGTGCTATATGTATATGACGTACAACACTATCCAACTACAGTCATCACAATAAGTAACTGACCACCTGATTAAATGTGCTGATAACTCTAAAAGTATAACTCCTACATAAACATATTAAATTATAACCATGTTGAGAAATTTCTCTTCTTGAATTTGAGATATTACACGCTAAGAATGATTATTAAGGAAGTTACAATCCCAAATGTACTGTCAAGTCTGATTTTCATTTTCACATTTTCATTTTTAACACGGGGACTCAGACCGTCAAAGTATTGATTACTGGTAGTGGTAGTGCCAATTCACCCGTCGATGGCATGGTTGTTGGATAGTCGGACGGTGGCATTGTTACGGTTGATCAATACGGCACACACGCTTTACCTTTCATACTCTCCCCGTGTTGAAAAGAAAATGTTAAAATGAAAATCAGACTTGCCCTAACGTTTGGGATCGTAACTTCCTCATTAATCAACCACTTTTAGCGTGTAATATCTCAAATTCAAGAGGAGAAATTTCTCAAGAACTTTATAATTAAATATGTTTATGTAGGAGTCATACTTTTAGAGTTATCAGCATGTTTATTACCTGGTCAGTTACTTATTGTGATGACTGTATTAAAAGTTAATGGGCTTGATTGTGATTCCCTCTTTAATGAAATTCATGGGATCGATATTATTATTGTCTATCTCACTTGTTTACTGGGACTTTTTACCAAATACCCTTGCATGGGGGAGATAGAAATAATACAAATTTAGAGTCCTTATTCATTCTCCAGAAGAAAATTATAAGTACTTGTACCAATTCCCCGTGACTTGAGCATACCACTCCTCTCTTTATATCCCTGAACAAGATTAAAATCCGTGTATCTATACTTATCAGCTTGCTATTCATATGTACAAATATCACCACAAATTATTAACCCCTGACATGACCTCGCCGCCACCCTCTTTATCAATCTTTTTTCGATCCATAAGGCCTAAAAAAAAAAAAGTTTGTTTGCCCAAACAAGAGTTGAAAAAAGTGGGTCGGTAGGTCGATTACCTTTTTTTTTTTTTTTTTTTTTTGGCTATGGACACTTTTAGAGAAGAAAAAGACTATACAAGTTGATGTTAATACACTTGAATGTTCTTTAAAACCCTAACCTTCCTACACTCCGATTCACTAAAGCAAAAAACAATGTCCACGCGCATTCTATAGCATATGATTCATTGACGTCATCAACCAAGCTGATATGTGTGTACAAAATCACTGCCCAGGTGAGCATTACCAGGTTAGCCGAGTGATTAGGGATGCGGCGCGGTGATCAGAGGTTCTGGGGGTCAATTCCAAGGGGTTTCACAGCGATTATTTGGTTTAAAATCATACTTTGTCCCCTTCCCCCAGTTTCCACACCGTACGAACATAGCCTGGCTGGTTAGGGCTAATACATGTATTTTGTTTTTAATAGGGCAGCTGGCAGCCTGTAGTACAAACCTTCAGATAGTGGTAGGATCTTGGATTTGCATCTCCTTTAGTGTTTTAAAGGGTGGATATGTGGGAATAAGTAAATAACAGGGCAGTGTAGTTGATTAGTTTGGCAAATTAAGATGAAAATATCATTTAATACATATATCTTTCAACATAAAACATTATTTAAAAAAAAATTAAATCTAAAAAAAAAATATAAAAAAAAGGCATGGGGTTTTGAGATTTTATGGGTCGGTCGTGTTTGGGCAAACAAACCTTTTTTTTTTTTTTAGGCCTAACTACAAAACGCGACATGCCTCTGATATTCACATTGCCCCAACACAACCCAAGTCCGTGTGGCAAATGAGATTGGATCAAGACTATTAGACACTGGGACGTTGCTCTGTATCTTTCACTCTTGTAGTCCACCTCTAGGGCACAGATGAAATGTGGCTTAAAATGAAGCTAATATATGCCTGATCAATATTTTACCTTATCCCACGTTCGTAGGTTGCACGTTATGACCCTAGACCTCGATTTAGGGTCAAAGGTCACATGTGTTTCAATGGGAAGTCAAAAACTAAATTTAACATGGTAAAAAAACTAAAAAATGAGCTATTGACTATAAAACGTATGTTATATTGTTGGGATAAGTGTTTTAAACAAAAAAGTCAATCACAACTTTGATCGTAGATCAATGGTTTTTGAATTGTGACCTTTTGAAAAATTACAAGTTGGCCAAAATAGACCATTTTTGTCATATTTTCGCAAAATTGGCACAAAAATGACATGTTATCATCATTAAAAAAATATTTTGACTCATTATGAATTGAAAATATTCAAAGTCAAAATATTTTTTTCTCATGTCCGAAGGCTGACAGCAAAATTGTTAACTCTATTTGTTGGGAGTGGCTCTTTTAACTTCATTCTTTTATTCCAACTTTTCTTACTATCATTTCATTCAGCCATCATGCTTATATAGGCTTTAAGCCTGGCCCGAGCATTTTGCTTGAGTTTGGTCCCTTCAGGACACAGGGGTGGATGTGTACGGACCGACCGTGTAAACAAACCAAACTGGCTGAAAATACCTTCAGATCCCAAGGACCATTAATTTGGAATATTACGAGCATCACTCTCAAAAACTGCAAATCACTTGCTACATTAATCTACAGTCTTAATGGTTTCTACTGGCGGTTTCTAACGTTATAGTTCCCCAGTAGAAACACGCTCTATGGGTGTCCTCTTGATGTACATACAGCATGTGTTGCCATAATGACGTCATTGAGGAGTGTGTGTGTCCAACTCGAAAACCGAAATAGTCGATTCTAACTGAATACAGGTAAAGATTAGTTTAATGATTCTCATAACAACATGCAGACAGTTTTATGTCCTTATTATTGACCTTTTCTCAATAGGATACGTAAACTGGAAAGTGACATGTAACAGGTTTCGACTGTAAATCGCTTGAAGGTTGGATTCTTTTAGGCGAACCTTAAAGGTAGATATTCTGATTGCTTGCCCGATTTTCAACTCGATTTTTTTTCTATTTTACATGAAAGGTCATCCTTAAAAATGTGACGTTCCAAAGATTGAGTTATCATAACTCCAATGGTTCTAATTTTAGAAGCACAATGTCATAAGAATTTGGCCCATTGAGTAGTACACAAACTGGCTGGTGGTTAAATCTTTGGTATTTAAGTCACCACATTTGAGCCTATAATGTCTAAATGGAACATTTCTGGCCCCTAAGATTTTACAGACATAATGAAAAAAAATATGGGGATTATTTAAGTTTAGTGATGGAATAAACGCATTGTTGGGCATTTTTTTCAGGTTAAATGTCGTGGCCTAGTAGAAACAGGGGGATAAAAAAAAGTTATCGTAAAACTTTACATTAAAACTCCACTTTGCAGTGCCCCAGTATAAACACAAGGTACCAAACACATAAGTATAGAATGTATAATAATACTCCGGGGGGGGGGGGGGGGGGGGGGGGGGGGGGGGTACTAACTATATAGTAGTATTCGTAATATGTGCCTGCCTTTTGGGTGACTTTTCGCGAAATTTGGTATTTCGATGGGTGGTAATCAGAAAGCTTTTTGGTATATTAATTCCAATTTAATTCTTTGATTGTATATAGAAGGGTGTACTTTGTCAGATAGGTTTATTGATCCCCCTAAAGAAGGCCTGTTGTATTCAATAACCGCTGAATTTCTAATATCCGAATTTCAAATGTTTAAAATACACTTTTGAGATCCCAATTTTGGTAAAATGCACTTTTGAGAACCCAATTTTGGTAAAATACACTTTGAGAACCCAATGTTCTACTAAGCCTTCTGTTTATTGTATATACATGTATAACAAGGGGTACATGTATACCGTATTGATTGGTAGACATTTCACTAAGTTTGGTATACCGATCGGGTGTTAATTTTGCATTATGCAGGTATATTGAAAGTCGGTATTTTAAAGTCTGGGAGGCACATCCACGTACGATGACTAGTGAGGGGGTTCAAACCACAACCTCCTACGGAAGTTGTGTTCACCAACAAAATAGCTAAGGATTATTAATGTTAAGAATGTAAATATGTACCTCATTGTGTTTTTCCTTTGAAATACAGAAGGTACAACTGTTTGAATGACTTTCTATATATACACGCTACAGGCGTCGTGTAGCTCCTCCGTTTGCTCAAACAAATCTCTGTGTATTTTCGTTTCCCGAGGAATGGCCAATATAGTAGAGTACGAGATGACGTCAACGACTGAACACGTGTAAAGGTTGCAACGTCGGGTTATACATTTCAATCTGACACTTATGCTTTCTGAAATCTAGACGTATAAGTGTTATATTACACACCTGTCCACGACAAATAACAGGGGATTAATGTCAGTGTCATTCAACCATTAATGTTACTTTGATTTTTATTGCAAACATGTTTGATACTAAGGCCTAAAAAAAGGTTTGATTGGCGTAACATAGAAAAAAAAATAGGGTCGGTAGGTTGGATTTTTAATTTTTTTTAAAAATCTATAAAACGTCTATGAAATTTTATATACCAGCACACATATACCATACAGACATAAACAAATGGGACAAATACACATTTTCACTTTTTGTCTTTTTCTTTATCTCACACGCAAAAAAATAATAATAAAAATAATAATAATAATTAAAAAAAATAATAATAATAATAATAATAATAATAATAATAATAATAATAATAATAATAATAATAATAATAATAAAAATTAAAAAAATTTATAAAAATTTAAAAAATGATAGGGTCGGCGGTTTAAAAAGGGTCGGTCGGGTTACGCCAATCAAATAATTTTTATTTTTAGGCCTAATGTGCTACATTTGAATTTGTTTTAATATGGAATATTTGGGCGTGAAAATAGTTCCATTTTTGCAATGGACGCACGTCACATGAGGTTGACCTCATCCCCAAAACAGTGCAATGGACATCCGTGGTGCGAATCACATCCGGTCGACCTCCCGCTCTGGTTTGTGCCCGCCGGAAAATGTGTGAGTTATATCGTAGGTCAATTGCTTCAATCAGGCATCATGTCACTTTTATGTAGGCATCCGCTTCATTCTTCCCTAAAACAATTTATAATAGCCTATGTCATGCCTGGACATTATGTGATTTGATCTCTATGAGCGTACTAATTGTATCACATGGTGAAATGAGATCATACTTCTTGGGATATTCTTCTTCTAATGTAAAACGGCCACAGCCTAATAATGGGGTGGGTAATCAAGTACCCTTTTGAGGTTTGGTAAAGTTTTACTCAGCGGCAGGGTTATATTTTATCCCTGGAAGATGTAATCCGTTTACACAGCGCATCGGTATAAAAGTTTACACCAAAAGGAACCCTGTTGCCGTTTGACCCTGTTTTGGGGTAAAGTTTACCCAATTTGAAGGGGGCGCTAGTTTTACTCAAAAGTTGTGTTACTATGTGCACAGAAAAGGAGTATCATTTTTTACACGATGTATAGTTGTGGTGTTCTTTACCCATTTCTAGAGTAATTAATTTGTACACCATATCAGGAGTTTAAACAAATTTATAATACTCAAGCCAATCATGTTGAACTATGGTGGATGACAGAACGGTCAAAGGTCTCTTGCAGCATACAGGCAGTTCTTGAAGACGTAATCCCGGATTTGGAAAATGTGATATGATTAAATACATGTTATGGTTATTTAGAGTAAGACAATTTATAGTCTTAGGAGTAAAGTAGCTGTTTAGTCCTATATAATTATAGCCTAGCCGATGCCCCAACCCTGCACCAAACTATATGGTGTAATACAATGATAATTAATGATTAATTATAATTAATAAGGATTCATTAATGATTAATTAATTATCAATAACTAATTATCAATCATTAAATAATGATAATTAATTAAACATACATTAATTATTAATACTTATTAATCATCAATTAATGATTAATAAATAAGTAACTAATGATTAATGAATGATTATTGATTAATTAATAATAAATAATGAATGATCAATAATTTATATATAAATAAGTAATTGATTAATGAATGATTAATGTTTATATATCATAATAAATAATTAATGATCAATAATTAATGAATAAATAAGTAATCATTAATTAATTACTAATAGTTATTAAGCACCAATTTATTATTGATGAGTCAATATTCAATTACTATTCAAATTATTAAAGGGACACAGATTAGTGTTGAAGATTTTTGTAAAAATTAATTTACTTCAGAATTCAAGATGATCATTAAAAATTACCACAGCAAAACTTGATTAAAACAATACCATCGCTATTTTATTGAACCTTTTTTTTTTAAATCGCCCTCTATGTAAATATGATTCGCGTTATTTTTCACGCGTGCTGCAGGGGATACTGTTTGACGTAAAATGCTGATCGCGGCTCGATCAGCATTTTTGAATCGACGTTTTGTGGTACAAAGAGGGATGATTTTCTTAATCCTAAGTTATAGGTGTAAGTTCATACATGTAATACAATTGTAAACATATACCAATCCCAGTTTTTAATCATAATTGAGGGCGCAGCCTCCAACACATCTATTAGTGTCCCTTTAACCTTTTTACTTACTTTTCAATTGCAATCTTTAAGTGTGAGCCATTAAAGTGGCACATTAAATACACAAACCGTTAATGATAATTAGTTGCTACACAATGAAACACTAATGCATGATTTACCATTCTTCATTCATAGTTTTCCATTATTATACATGTATAAAGTGTCAAGAAGGCCTATCCTCAGTATGCCAACAGCATTAACCAAGATCACAATTTATTGTATCCGATTGATCCTTGTACAAACACCAGTGTACCAGGCAGAGGGTCTCGTTCCACAAACCAATTACCGTTCTTTTAAATACGTGCGCAAATACATCTGAGTAATATGTTCCTGCCATGGTAATGTATATGTCTGCAAAATTGTCACAGGCTGCGTATAGATAATTGGAAATAGATGTATCTGCTGTTATGATTTGTTGACAGAATTGAACGTTAATAGTGTTGGTGGCCGTTGAGAACCAATAAAACCAAGTGTACTTGACGCGTTGGGTGGCCGTATTTAACACTATGCTGAAGTACCAAATACACACTGGATCCATGATGTGACCTTGCTAGAAAATAGGTTGATATCTGCAACGAGCGTAATGAACATGTTCCGGTACAAATTGTTTCATAATCTGAAGTAGTCAAATACTCACTTCGCAAGAAAAATACATTTTGACAACATTAAATTTGAAGAAAGAAAAAAATGTTATTATACCTGTATTACTTCAGCATTACAATACAAACGTGTACAAATGTAATTAGTGTACTTATGTCCCAACCCTGCACCAAGTCTATGATGTAATGCAATAAATTGTCCTTTATTCTATTGTATAGACATTACGCCCTTTATCGCTTGCTTATGGTTATCGTGGTGTTTCGAATTACCCAACGCCCCCTATTTAATCATAACATGGGCCTAGGCTTACAAGTATGCATGTCCCATATGGCCAACCTGAGAAAAACATTGATGTACATAAGTATAGCCTACAAATTGACATGATGCGACAAATGATACCCCATATTATTTATATTAAGTTATAGAATAAAAGATGTAAATCAGTGGCATAACATCCAGGAGTGGAAAGTCTTCCTGTGCCCGCTTGACCATCGTACTGAGTCAACGAAATTAAGCAACACAATTCAGGGACATTAATTAGTGTCCCATCTCCACCCTCCAAAAAATCCAAATGTTCTCAAAAAACCCAAAATATTAACCACCCAGGTTTACTCATCTAGCGGTCCTGCGCGAAGCGCGGGTGACCGCTAGTCTAGTACAATTTTGAACATGGTCTGTTTGATACAAATACTTTCTTCAGCGCATATATGAAAAATGACACAAATGAAAGTTCGACAATTGCATTGAGCGCTATACAATGTGTCGGTCATTGGTCCAGATTTTATTGTCATAGTCCGTCAAGACTTTTGAATTGATTGCATTTAAATTCGAAAGGAAATAGCAACTGGCAGTCAAATCCAATTATGTATATAGCTAGCTGAAGGCCAACTTTTTATTTCATCTCTCATTTAAGTGTAGCCTTTGGATGTATTGTCTATGCATCAGGAATTCAGTAACGTTGAGTGTTTCGGCAAGAGGACCTCAAGAGGACTCTCATAGCTATCTGGAAGGTACCAAACACATAAGCATGGAATGATGAGAAAAAGTACCTAAATTACGACTCTCCAATGTCAATTTCTCCATTCTGTAGCTGTGGAGACAGTGATTTAAATCCTTAGTAGTTATGCCCTAACTGTAGCATAACTAACGATGTAATTCTGAGAGTAAAACTGGAGAGTAACACCAGAATAGTAACTAGCGAGGTTAATATCAACATTAATCTGCATCGTCCCCTTACAAAATCAATTGTCGAAATATGCCAAGTGTTCACCTATACTTTACAGCAAATTCTGACGTGAATGGTCCTTCGTAATATTAAAAATGTGTCGTAACTTGCTAGGTCATAGGTAGTGTAAATAAAGAATCATGTTGAATCGGCCTGTGGTCTGGTCATTTTTGTAGCCAAAAAAAAATCGAAGTTGTTTACCACTTTTTCAAAAATAAGGACATTACAAACATATTTTGGGCGAGTGGGAGTGTCACATACAAATGTTGCACTAAGAGGTACAATTTTCATTATGAAAATCTGTTTTGTGTAATTGAATAGGTCAATGCTTTATTAATAACATGATGCCACTTCTATCGTCCAATCTCTGTGGCGCGCGGCGTGCTACTGTCTTTTATAAATGGAAAACATGGGTTCGATTCCCGAAATTCCCTTATGTGATGTTTTTAAACATAATGGTGACTTTATGAAATAATTCAATATATTGGCCCAGGTATTGAGATACTTTCAGTATTTATTTATTATTAATCAATTGATTCATTAAATGTGTATGTATTGTTATTTTTAATTTATCTTTTTTTTATTTACTTTTAATGTACTTAAATACATAAATGTATCATTGAGAAAATAATGCATAAATTGATAATGAAATGTATGATGTGTGTACATACGCGGACTTTTTTTTATAGATTTATGTGTCTACACCAGCTGGACTGGAACACTACATTTTGATGTTTTATATTACTGCGTGCTTTTATAATGTGTACAATTTTATTGCATACTTGTAGTTTTTAAGGTTTTGTATAGTATTTTCCATTTGTATCTTCCCCCCCCCCCCCCCCCCCCCCCCCCATACTGTTGTTTTATGTATTTTTGTAAAGCGCTTTGAGGACAGTTTACTGTCATAGGGCGCTTAACAAACACCTTATTATTATTATTATTATGATAAAAATCTCCTATTTATCATCATATCTATGTAATCGTCCATCGGGCATATCAAAAATTATCATTTAGTTACAGCAAAAACTGTTACGCTTCAGCTTACTCTTGGGTCCCGTCAGGTATAAGATTTAGCGTAAATTATTCGCAAGCTCACCCCGGTTTGGTGCTCTCAACATTGTGGGTTACGCCTAAATTTCTAGCGAGGTAGCGCTATTCTTCAGCTACCAGCCATTGGTGCACTCGGCCGCACATCTACTAAATATAGTGTTTTCCATGTTAGCCATAAATTAAACTAGAGCGGTTCTCGGGTTTCGCGGTTCGCGGGTTTCGCGGTTATCGGGTTGCATGGTTTTTGGTTGAGCGGTTTCAGTAGACATGGTTTGTGGTTGGTACTTAAGGATCCCAGGGGAACCAGATTCGATGACTGTTACATTGTTAGCGATGTGTTGTTATAATAGATAGTTTGATAGTTTGTACACATGTTTACTAAAAAGAGGTTTTTATTGTTGTGGTGACAAATTTAATTGGTGCAGTAGCAGGCAGCTAATATTGTTTTAGTTGAATATTATCTGTATACGGCTTCCTTTTACCCGCCCCATGAAAAGACCCAGTTTGCGCAACGAACGCGTATGCACCTTATGGTCTGCGCCATAACGTGTGTGCGCCATGTTTTGTTTTGTTTATACGCCCTCGCGTAGCAACAGTTTGTTGTCTACGTGGGGCGAAGATCCCTGTGCACAGCGATTACATGGGCAGACGGGCATGGATCTGCACCCGAAGGCATTGGACGGACAGACAGACGGACAGTCTCGTCACAAATAGTATTTAGATGTTGTAGTTAAAAGAGAGAGGTTATTAGTAAAAAAGGATGGCACCAGTAATCGGAGGTTTTACGCGCATAAACAGGACAAATGCAAGGTCATATGTTCTTTGTTTATATATGATTGTGTCAATCATCTTGGTCAATCCTGTGAATGATGAATACAAATGTATAGTTTAGTGGGGTCACTGTAATATTTTTCACAGCAATTTTTAAAATTATCAATAAAACTGGTGTACAGAAATGTTATCAGTAAGGGGTCGTCAAAAATTATTGCCTTTTTCACATACGTACAGGTCGTAACTTGGTACCCTAGGCTAAATTCCCGGATTTTTTTTTCTCCATCAAATATGTTGCAGTTTGACCGGTTAGCTACACAGATTGTATACGAAGCTCAAAATGTGAAATCATATCCAAAAAATAAAATCGGGACACATTTTATGGTGTCCGTTATTTTAAGGCTAAATTGCCCGATTTTTCTGCGTCAAATGTGTTGCAGTTTGACCGGTTAGCTACACAGACTTTATAAGTAGCTCAAAATGAGAAATCATATCAAAACAAAAATTGGAACACATTTTATTGGTGTTCGTCATTTTTTAGGCTAAATTGTCGGACATCTTTTAATCTAAATTGATGGCAATTTATTTTCTTCGCCAAATGTGTTGCGGTTTGACCGGTTAGCTACACAGACGTAACTCAAAATATGAAATAATATCCAAAATCGGGACACATTTTATGGTGTCTGTTGTGTTTAGGCTAAATTCCTGGCAATCTTTTCTCCGTCAAATGTGTTGCGGTTTGACCAGCTAGTAACTCTAAATTGCCAGCAATTTTGTTTCTCTGTCAATGTGTCACAGTTTTACCGGTTAGCAACACAAACTTCATACGTAGCTCAAAATGTTAAATCATATACAAAAAATATCAATTTATTGTGTCAGCTATTTTTAAGGCTTAATTGCTGGCAATTTTTTTCTCCGTCAAATGTGATGCGGTTTGAACGGTCAGCTACACATATTTTATATGTAACTCAAAATGTGAAATAATATCCAAAAAATCAAATCGGACATATTTTATGGTGTCCGTCATTTTTTAGGCTAAATTGCCGGCAATTATTTTCTCCGTTAGCTACACAGATTTTATATGTAACTCAAAATGTGAAATAATATCCACACAAAAAAATCGGGACACATTTTATGGTGTCAGGCATTTTTTAGGGTAAATTTCCTGCCAATTTTTTTCTCTCCGTCAAATGTGTTGCGGTTTGACCGATTAGTGACACAGACTTCATCGTAGCGCAAAATGTGAAATCATATCCAAAAAATATCAATTTATTGTGTCAGTTATTTTCAAGGCTTAATTGCTGGCAATTTTTTTCTCCGTCAAATGTGTTACGCAAAGTTAATATGTAGCTCAAAATGTGAAATCATATCGAAAAAATCAGATCGGGACATATTTCATGGTGTCTGTCATTTTTCAGACTAAATTGCCTGTAATTTTGTTGCTCTGTCAATGTGTCACAGTCGGGGTCACAATTTTACCGGTTAGATACACAAACTTCATACGTTCAAAAATTTAAATCATATCAAAAAAATCAAATCGGCACATTTCATGGTGTCCGTCATTTTTTAGGCTAAATTGATGGCAATTGCCGGCAATTATTTTCTACATCAAATGTATTGTGGTTTGAACGGTTAGCTACACAGATTTTATACGTAACTCAAAATGTGAAATTATATCAAATAAATTAAGTCGGACACATTTTATGGTGTCCGTCATTTTTTAGGCTAAATTGCCGGCGGTTTGAACAGTTAGCTACACAGATTGTATACGTAACTCAAAATGTGAAATAATATCAAAAAATCAAATCGGACACATTTGAGGGTGTCCGTCATTTTTTAGGCTAAATTTCCGGCAATTATTTTCTCCGTCAAATGTATTGCGGTTTGAACGGTTAGCTACACAGATTTTATACGGTAAGTCAAAATGTGAAATAATATCAAAAAAATCAAATCGGTCACATTTAGGGTGTCCGTCAATTTTTTTGGCTAAATTGCTGGCAATTATTTAATCCATCAAATGTGTTGCGGTTTGAAAGGTTAGCTACACAGATTATATATGTAACTCAAAATGTGAAATAATATCAAAAAAATTAAATCGGACACATTTTATGGTGTCCGTCATTTTTTAGGCTAAATTGCCGGCAATTATTTTCTGCGGCAAATGTATTGCGGTTTGAACGGTTAGCTACACAGATTTTATACGTAACTCAAAATGTGAAATAATATCAAAAAAATCAAGTCGGACACATTTTATGGTGTCCGTCATTTTTTACGCCAAATTGCCGGCAATTATTTTCTCCGTCATATTTATTGCGGTTTGAACGGTTAGCTACACAGATTTTATACGTAACTCAAAATGTGAAATAATATCAAAAAAATCAAGTCGGACACATTTTATGGTGTCCGTCATTTTTTAGGCTAAATTGCCGGCAATTATTTTCTCCGTCAAATGTATTGCGGTTTGAATGGTTAGCTACACAGATTTTATACGTAACTCAAATGTGAAATAATATCAAAAAAATCAAGTCTGACACATTTTATGGTGTCCGTCATTTTTTAGGCTAAATTGCCGGCAATTATTTTCTCTGTCAAATGTGTTGCGGTTTGAACGGTTAGCTACACAGATTTTATACGTGGCCTAACTCAAAATGTGAAATAATATTAAAAAAATCAAATCGGCACATTTTATGGTATCCGTCATTTTGTAGGCTAAATTGCTGGCAATTATTTTCTCCGTCAAATGTGTTGCGGTTTGAACGGTTAGCTGAACAGATTTGATACGTAACTCAAAATGTGAAATAATATCCAAAAAAATCAAATCAGACACATTTTAATTTTAATTTATGGTGTCCGTCATTTTTTAGGCTAAAAAAAATGCTGGCAATTATTGTCGTAATCCCGGGACCCGGTTTTTTCAGGTGGGACCCGAGATTCCCGAAATGTCTATAAACATTTCATTCTGAAATTATCCATAATTTCATTTATCAAATTATAAAAATATAATGACTAAATAAGCTTACTTAAAATAAAAACACCGGGCCACATCACCAAGAGTTTATTTATCCCTGACATCACCGCAATATCAAAAATCTTGATCATGCCAATGGATCGATATAGACGCTAGCCGATTTGCTTAAACTATAACTTGAATGTGTACTCCTCCGCGATATTCAACTAAAGCAAGTTATTAAATAAAGCGTAGAAATGACTCCAAACACACACAAAATAGCGTATAAATGACAACAAACACCCACATATTATGCCAGTGAGAAGAATGCGAGGAAAATGATTGATGAAACACAAACCACATTTTAATTCCATGTAATTCGAGGTCTACTTCTTATGCGTAGAAACTATCGATGGGGCGCATCACTGTACATACACCAACGAGATAAATATAAGTAGAGCGCCCTGCTTGTCTAGAAAATGAAGTCAACAAAACCCCACAAATAATTTTATTAAACTTCATCGTTTTGCAAAATCAATCACATAAGTAGGTAGATGCATCTTCCATGCACATATTTTGGCGCGAATCTCGTATCACGATTGACCGAAAAGGGTTTATTTCCAGTTATTTGAGTATTTTGAGTGCCGTCTGCTCGCAAAATTGTATTTAAGTTGCCGTTCTATTTGCAAATCCACTAAATCCCCTAAATTTAGTCGATTCATTCATAAACCGTTGCCGCAATTGGTCGCAAACTGGCTTCACGCGACCAATTGCGGCAACGGGCCCTGAAATAATATTACTGTCTTTTGTTTAACACTGATATCTTATGTAGCTTAAACTATTAAAGTAATTAAGATATCCAAAACAAAAGCTGATGACTCTTTCTACATTTCTAATGTATAACTGATTGAATTCACTATGTTTTTAAAGATTTGGCGTTTCATCTGTAATTTTACACGATTTCGAGCGCGAGATTTCTTATGTAGCTTAAACTATTAAAGTAATTAAGATATCCAAAACAAAAGCTGATGACTCTTTCTACATTTCTAATGTATAACTGATTGAATTCACTATGTTTTGAAAGATTTGGCGTTTCATCTGTAATTTTACACGATTTCGAGCGCGAGATTTAGGATTGCATTGTAAATGGGCTGGCAATGACCCTAGCTACAGTCATCGCTCGACGTATATCTATCTATCTATCTCGTTGATTCTGGCCTTATTACGTGCCTTGGTTACCGACCAAAACACCTTAGATACGCCTTTTTCTAAATTATTTTGGACCTCAAAATTATTTTCATGCAGTAGGTATGAATATAATATACAACATATTAAAGTTTCTTTCAACCCACACCCTTACTTTTTTTAATTTTATTTTCACAAACTAACCACGCTATAACGCAGTAACTGTACCGTGATTACACAACACATACGGACAAAACGCACCAAAAATGAGCCGATCAGAATCATGCCGACGAATACAGTATTCGACTGACTTCTAGTCATCTCATAACAAGCGAAAGATGTGTACTATTGCGTGTCACAAAGCTCGGGATAAGAGAATAGAGAGAATCAATACATGTTCCAGATTTTAAAAGTCTATTTTGTATCATTGGGCTCATGTTTAACAGATACTCATAATTTTCGGACTCGTATCGGAATTTGATTTAGAATAGCATGCAACACTTGTTTACTCAATTAGGGAACACCATCGTCTGTGAAAGAAAAGTTATATATTGAAAACTATTTTCTTGGGTTATGTACAGGGTGTCTCAAAAAAAAAACGTGCACGTGTTTACCCAACTTGTTGACCATGAAATTCTAGAATTTGGTGTAACAATTGTATATATATTGATAGACTAAACACTTAGCTTTCATATGCCGTTTATTTCATCTAGTTTGGTTTCGTCAATCCTGAGATATGATCAATTAACTAAAGCTACCTAAAAACGAAGTTGTGCCACTTTTACGGAAAGAATGCTAAATGATAAGCATTAAAACCCTCGTCCCCTTAAGGGAGGGTGGTCGCCGATTGCGCTAGAACGCAAAAAACAGTGACCTAGGGCGTCTAGGTGATCGCTTTTACATTCCCTGCGCTCATTTTGACGAAAACAAATTGAGGCTGCCACCTTACCCGGGGGTAGGGTAAGCCGTCAAAGTCCGATTGTAGGGGGGTGGTTGCCACCTTACTTTTTTTTTTAAATCGCCATTTTGAAAAATATTTTTATTGTATGTTCCTGAAATATTTTAGCATAGGCCTATGTTAGAAGCACCATTTCCATCACTTATAAGCAAAAAATCGGGTGAAATTCCGATATTTAGAACTTTTTTGGCGAAGATTTCCATGATATTTCACTGTCCAGCGAATACGGCAGGATTTTGAGGTCGGCCATGTTTGGTGACGTCATTGTGACGTCATGCGTGGGATGTTTGTACTTGTTTTAGTATGTATGGATAGAGGGAACCTCTAGCTATAACATGATACCCAAATAAGTATACTCTGCATTTCGGATTGGATTTTTTAGGGGGTGGTAACCCCGGTGGTAACAACCCCTCTCTCCGGAGTAACCCTTTCTATTCATTGCAAACTGTAAAGTGGCACAACGTCAACTTTAGGTAGCTTTAGTTAATTGGTCATATCTCAAGATTGACAAATCCAAATGAGATGAAATAAACGGAATATGAAAGCTAACCGTTATTGCTATTACTATGTATACAATTGTCACACCAAATTTTATAAGTTCACGGTCAATAAGCTGGGTAAACACGTGCACGGGTTTTTTTGAGACACCCTGTATAAACTAGAATGTACCATTTGAGGCATACCAATTACCCAAACGAACACAAAAAAAAACTAAATTAGGAAAATAATGACAAAATTAACTAAAATGACGTAACACTATACAATTTGAGAGGTTTTTTTTTTAAAAGCTAAACCTTGAATCATGCCATCGTTTGAACCGAGTTGCAATATGTTTGTGGTAATGTTCGTTAAAACAGGATACTTTTTGTCGTATAAGCTCCTCACGGGTCAAAAGGATAGGCAGTATATTATGTAGGTCTCAAAATTGTCAGTCTGAAATGGAGAAGTCTGAAAAAGAAATCTATTATGCATTGTGCACGGCGCAAATTGTGAGTAAAAGGAGCCGAAACGATACTTGCTGTAGCCTGATTCACTGGGCATTATGCACCCTTCTGACGGAAATATCTTAGTATTGGCTTTCTCTTTAAAGGGAAACTTCCCCGGGGGGCCAAAATCGTACGAGGATGTGTCTGCCGGACTTCGGAAATTTGACTTTCTCTATACCTATTTTCTGGCCAATTTCCCACCCATAAATATACCAATTTTGTTAGAAAAGCACCCAATTTTGCACAAATTGGGTGCTTTTTACAAAAAAAATCCTCAAAATACACCCAATTTATGCAAATTGAGCGCTTTGGTCTTTGATAAAAGCACCCAATCGCTATACCAATTTTTGCGAAAAAGCACCCCAAACGGCAGGCACATTTACGTTTACCATCTCAATGTGAGAACCCCCCCCCCCCCCACCCCCGGGGAAACTTCATTCATCTAACCCGATATACACTTGCGAGACGCTGCATACACTTGTGTTGAGGTCACCAACCCGCTATCTTCCTAAATCTGTGTTACAGAGTATATGTACATACAGTTAAGCCCACAATTATTCATACCCCTTGGAAAATATCAGTTTTTTGCGTTTTTCTTATATCTATACCAGCTGGAGTGGTGGAACTTTCGCTTTACACTAAAGACAATTAGTTTGCAAGTACAAATCAATAACTTTGGGCTCAACATGTTTTGCATAACAATAGAATTGAACAAGAATTATGTTTTTATGCCTGTCCAAAATTATTCATACCCCATACCAAGTCTAAGGATTGAGGCCACTTTTTGTGATAATACACATGTTTTTGACATTCCAAACATTCTTTATACTGTGTGATAGGCTTTTATATTGTTATGTAATTATCCCATGATTTGTGCATACAATGTGGATGCATTACAAATGTGTCCTATTGAATGTACAGTGAGGGATATTATAGAACAACACTCTAGCTCTTTGACAGCATGGTGAAGAAGATCAAATAACTTTTTTGTGCATATTGTGAATGCTCACAAAGAGGGGAAAGGCTACAGAGCTATTTCGAAACAATTCCAAGTGCAAGAATCCACCACACAAAACATAATTAGGAAGAACAAGACGTTCAACTCACTAAAAAACATTGAAGGATGCAGTCGGAAGCAAGCGGTGTCCCCTTGTTTGGCAAGATAAGTATTGCGAAAGGCCAACAACAATCCACAGATCACCATCAATGCTCTCCTGAACAACCCTGGCAAATATTGGACCAAGATATCATGGCAGACACTCCAGCATATATGGCACATGAGAGGTCTCCATGGAGACCGACCAAGAAAGACTCTACTCCTTAAAAGAGACACAGAAAAACTTGTCTTGCATCTTAAGCAACCCCAACACTGAAGACCAAAAACTTGGATCTTTGTCTAGAAGTGCTCTTGCAAATGCTAGATGAGTTTCTCATTGTCTCTTTTCAGGAGTAGAGTCTTTCTTGGTCGGAGTCCGTAGAGAACTCTTGTGTACTATGTCTGCTGGAGTGTCTGCCTTAATATCTTGGTCCAAGACTCACCAAGGTTGTTCAGGAGAGCATTGACGGTGATATGTGGATTGTTGTTGGCCTTTCACCATACTTTTCTTGTCAAACAAGGGGACACTGTTGGCTTCCGACCGTGTTCTTCAGGGTTTTTAACTGATTTTAACTGATTTTAACTGTCTTGTTCTTCCTAATTATGCTTTTTATGGTGGAATTTGGCACTTGAAATTGCTTCGAAATAGCTTTGTAGCCTTTCCCCTCTTTGTGAGCATTCACAATGCACAAAAAAGGTCCTCACTGAGTTATTTGATCCCCTTCGCCATGCTGTCAAAGAGCTAGAGTGTTGTCCTATAATATCCCTCACTGTACATTCAATATGACACATTTGTAATGCATCCACATTGTATGGAATAATTGCATAACAAAATAAAAGCCTATCACACAATATAAATAATGTTTGGAATGTCAAAAACATGTGTATTATCACAAAATGTGGCCTCAATCCTGAAACTTGATATGGGGTATGAATAATTTTGGACAGGCATAAAAACACAATTCTTGTTCAATTCTATTGTTATGCACAAAGTGTTGAGCACAAATATATTGATTTGTACTTGCAAACTAATTGTCTTTAGTGTAAAGCAAAAGTTCCACCACTCCACCTCGTATAGATATGAGAAAAACACAAAAAACACATATTTTTCAAGGGTATGAATAATTGTGGGCTTAACTGTACATGTACAATGTCTTGGAATTTTTAAATGCTGCGTGGAGGTCACACTGCTGATTTCTAAATGCTTATAGACAAACTGTTTTAATTGAAGCTATTTATAGGTAACTCAGACAAGGGAGAGAACTAGGTAAAATCATGATAAAATGTAACATTTACTAAGCTAACTTTGTTAATATCCTATGGATTTCATTCTATCGATTGGAAAACCATATAAACATTAACACATTCTTTCCATTTTGGCCACTTTGGCGTCAAGAAACGTACGCAACACAAATAATGTGCATTTCCATCAACAAACTCAGTCAGGGTCTAGTCTGTGTGAAAACAGACTTCCTACTGTGCGAAAACCAACCTATACTATACATCATAGACTGTAGTCTGTGCGAAAACAGGTATTTGAGCGTTCACTCTATCCCTTTAGTGAATCATGCTACAAACTTTCGATCGGGAGATGGGTCGAATAATCGAAAATATGAGATGGGCAGGATGAGAGCGAGTTCCTAAAGCAGTTATACAGATAGTTGAGCCTGTAGATCAGTGCGCAAGAAGAGCATGCACACACAACAATTCTTAAACTCACTAAACGTGAAAATTAGCTGAAGATACATGTTGATAACGACATTGGCCCGTAATCGTTAAAGCTAAGTAAAGACCGTTTTCGCTATTTCCCATCATACGGGAGCTGAAGTGCATCGCGAAATTAAATTTCTTGGAGGTATGTAGGTATTTTTCAGAAAAGGCGCGCAAGCTTCCGGAAATTGTCACTCTTTCCGCATATTACAAACCTGCGCAGGAGAGAGACAGCTCCAGTACGCGTCAGTCTTCATTCTTTTCCGTGTAGTATCACCAACATTACTCCAAATTGTCCATGGTGGTATTTCAAAATGGTGCCCATGTTACACGCAAAGAGATATGGCAATATATTTTGTACTTAAAATCTCCTTTATGTGTTCGCGACACACACCTCTCCTGGATAAGAGTAAACGGTCTATAGGCAGTTAGTCCTTATACGCAGTTAGTCCTTTAGGTCTTGCATACTTTCACCAACTTTCCTTTCATGAAATGCAGCGTCACAAGTCAAATAGTCTATTAACAAGGAGTGTTAATCTGTTTATCACCCATCCATATATTTTGAACACTAGACACATTCTCGAACATGTTTTCAACTGCATATTGTTAAATTTGCAATATGTCATACTTGGTGCCAAATCTCGTCAGTTACATGCTTGACACCTCCCAAAATCATAAAAACTCAAATTTACAACTTAGATTAATACTAAACCAAAATAATCTATCAATCGACCATCATCAAATCAATATATAAATAAACTAATCAACCACTCATTTAAATCAATCGATCATCTTTATTGATGAAAAATCAATTAACAGCCAATCAATCGATCAACCAATTAATGCATCACTCAAAAATCAATAAATCGAGGCAATTCAAAATAAATGATTCAACAAAGAACCAATCACCCAACCAAATCAATAAATCAATCTATAAACCTTCCAATTGAATGGATCAAACAATTAATGTATCACTAAAAAAATCAATGAAATCAAAGCCATTCAAACTAAATGATGAAACAACAAACCAATCACCCGAGCAAATCAATAAATCAATAAATCAATCTATTGAGCTTCCGATCAAACATTCAATCAATTCATTAATACCTGTCAATAAAATGTATCAATAAAATTAATCTATTTAGCAATAAATCAATCAACCAACTGACCAACCAATTAAACCATAAACAATAAATCAATCGATCAGCTATTAAATTAAACAAATTAATTTACTATTAGATTCAACCATCTCAAAAACGATCAACTAGTAATAAACAATTAGCCAACAAACCAAAACAATCAATCCAATCAATATTTAATCATCCAGCTATCCAATTTATTCCAATTTAAGAGTTTGGATGCTAGAAAAAGGTGATAGCCTATACTGACTAAGGTAATACTGGAATTATACCATAGCAGGCATATCAACTAAAAAATTAATAAGCTTAAGCATACTCAAAATACTGTAAATCCAGGATAAATCATTTGATAAGTATAAATCTGAATAGTCTACCTTATCAATTCTTGTAGAATATCATGCAGCCTTCATCTATAATAGGTTTATAACATTAATAGTGATAAAATAACCACAAATATCCACACATTTCCTTAAATATAGCAGCATAAGCAGTTTGTCAGTTGACAGCAAATTCCAATATGGCTGCTGCGGGTTAAGAATTCAAAATTATTAGCAGCTAGCTGCTACCATATACTGTTACTAAAGACTGAAGACTAAGTTAGCTGCTATCATTCTGCTACTATTAGCAGCTGCTACCATTATACTCCTATGTATATTTTGAAGACTAGGTTTGCTACTATCATTCTGCTACTATTAGCAGCTAGCTAGCTGCTACCGTACTCCTATGTATATTTTGAAGACTAAGTTTGCTGCTATCATTCTGCTACTATTAGCAGCTAAGCTGCTACTATTAGCTAATAGTAGCAGAAAGCGAGCGGCTAGCCGCTAGTTCCTGATTAATAGGATTAAAATCAATAGCAGCTTACAATCGGCTAACTAGCGGCTTGTTAGCGCTAGCTGCTACTTTTTTTTTGCTATGGGTATTTCTTTCTTTGATTTCCCAATACACATAACATTTGATGTTCCTCCAAGAGCGCATAATTGCAGATTACAGCTGTAATTTGGTTTGAAATCAATGACCGTCGATCACCCGAAAGAAACAGAATATTGAATTTGCTGCTATAATAGCAAAAATACAATGTACATTATCATATAGGAATCCTCAAGTCAAATTTTTAGTCGAGTGATGATTAGCCACAACACGACATTTAATTGTTAGACCTATCCCCTATCCCCTTATATACATTATGCAAAAAAATTGTTTCGTTACCCTTCAGTGAATATTTTTAGATTGGTCGGTAGGTAAGTTTTTTCCCCCTCATACAGTTTTTCGATCTAACAGATAACAACAATTAAGCTTTCAGCATTTCAAGAAAATATTGAAGATATGTAGAAAAAAAAGAAAAGATTAAAACCCGGTCCAAATTTATTTTGTTTGGCCTTAGAATGCATTACCCTACATTTGGTCTTCCTAGATTTAGCTTGTTAATAATATTTTATTAATTCAAACGGGAATTCAGAGGAGGACCAAAGTATCTTGTTTTTTCATTTATAATTGACTCTGTTAAAAGCGTAGGGATTATGTTAGTCCATAGGAACTAAATCTCCTACGTGGTCTAGTTAAGGGGAATCATTCAACCTGTGTCACATCACAAGACTTTCCCCATATGTGGTTAGTATATAGCCACCCTAGATAAGTGCCAGATAGTGAGTCAATTCAAATTGTAGGTGTCACGTTTTGTACAAGTAGTTTACAAAGTGTCTAAATTAATCAAATTACATACAACATTTCAGGGTACGGGAAACATAAATCATCATAATATTTGTTATTATACTGAACCAAATCGGATTGTTTTTGCATCAAAATATACCAGATCAACCCATCTTCATGTCATTTTTGCTTGGCTAACTTGGCTTAACTGGGGGTAAATTATCTAATTATAGCAACGGTAAGATCACGTAGAGAGAGTTTTGAAACGTTGTATGGCTACCAACATACCGTAGTTGAATCGGTAGTTAAATGTGTTACAGTCATGATATTTTCGATACGAACGATCAATATCTTCTCATGTTAATAGGTTGATCTCAAAAGTGTTCCATGACCTTAGAAATGCACAATTTTGAGGGTAGGGGAAAACCAGAGCATCATATCATTTTTATAACCATAGCGAAACAAGTTGCTTGCAATTAAGTGGACGCGATATGAACGTTTGTACAAGAAATATCCAACCCGTCTAGCTTCAATTCAATCCAGGTCAATAGTAATCAGTACTGTGCACAGCTCTCACTCACGAATGTACCTAAATAGTACGACGGTGTGAACTTGAATGGTATCATAAAGCGCCGATTTTCTACCCTCGCACCTAGAAACTACATATAATACAAGACCGACATTCAAGAGTTCACCTATGTTCTTAGTTTTCTTCTTCTTTCCTTTGATCAAAGTATTGAAAAAACATCAACATTATGGCATTGATTGAATGAATTATATTCTTAAAATGTTCATTCTAGTTCTGGAACTTATGCAGACAAAATTATATTTCTTTAAAATGAATTGTAAAACACAAGGACTATCGTGGTAGGTAGCTACAAACGGACGGCAACGATTTATCATAGGGCCGTATTCGCGTACATATTTAAATGTTGTTTAAGCTAAACACGCGTTTAACTTTGACTTTGAACATTATCGTTTAAATAAACGCAATTCGCGAACAGAAAAGAAAAATTATAACTCACTGAAAAGGGTCTAACCTTAAACATGGGTAGGCCTATGAGGGTAACTTTAATAACGCGCGTTTTAAACTAATTCTAACTAAAGTTCGAGAATAAGGCCCATGGATGGTTGCACGACAGGTTTGATAAGTTTTATCTGACAATGTTTACTGAAATCGAGACATCATATTTAAAGAGTGCAGGAATTAATTAAATTGCATTCAATCACTGACGGTACTATTATTGTAATTGCACAGATTTTGAGTCTCATGCACAATGCCTGACTTCAGTCTAACGAGACCGATACTTTTCTGGACCGAAAGACGGCATTGAAGCTATTGAAGCTTATATTGTAATCGAGCCGAACTATCCCAACGCCTTGCAGATGTCCCTTAACCTTAACTCCACAGGCGTGTTTTTATGGATTATAAGGGGAGAAAAGGGGTCAAATTTCAGGGGATCGAACCCGGGCGGAGTGCGTGCAAGTCTGAGACTCTTCCGACTGATCTATACTGGTCAGCATCAAAATGTTTTTTTTCTCGCAATTGAACACCTGGCAGAGCATGGTACGAGAGCGTTCCATGGTACAATATTGTAGCATCATCGGGTTTGTAGTGCGTGGGTGAGTGAAGGTTAAGGCACTCGTTGTCGGTTCCGATACTATGACTATACAAATGGTAAACCAAATCAAAAATTGCATTATAGTATGCTTAAGTTGCTGACAGTATATAATATTTGTCACTGGCAAACAAATGGCTATTTGATCTCTTCGGGTGCAATTATTGTATTACATAGTGAAATGTGATCACGGTGTGCTAGATTTCCGGTTTAATAGAACATATCACTTATAATGACAACAACATGATTCATGATATATCTACTAAGTATAGTGTTTCCCATGTCAGCCACAAATGGAACAAGTGAAAGATGTGTTCTATTGCTTGTCATAAAGATCACTTGGGAGACCAGAGGGAATCAATATTGGTCCCAGATTTTGAAAATTTATTTTTTATCTGTGTGTTCAGGTTTAAAATTTACATTTGTCAGACTCGTATCCATCTGATTTTGATTCAAACTAGATATATACTTAGATCTAACCCGTTTGATATCGTAATCAAACATGCAATACCAGTCGATCTTTTCCCCCTGTTTTCACCAAATTAAAAAAAAAATCAAAACATTTCAAAAAATTAAAAAAAAATTAAATTAAAAATGTCATTTGTTTAAATTCGAAAGAGAAGGGTCGCCTGAAGGTTCTTTATTCGTCAGATACTGTATTGGGTAAGCTTAAAGAAGTTTTAAGAGGGATTCAAGAAAGTTTGTAATTTTATTTTTTTAGTTTGTGAGTGCTGCTGCTGCTGTAATTATTGACCTATTAATCAAATGCATATTAAAGTATACAATTTTGGAAAGGAAATAGATCAGAGAATCCAAATTTGTGTCAATTTTGACCAAAAATGTTGAATTCTTGAGAAAATCATAAAATTCACTTTTTTCACCCAATTTTTTGGACTTACATGTAGCTAGCAAACATTTTTTTTTTAGTAAAATATGCCCAAATCGCTAGATGAGGATGTAAAGACATAAACTTAGGGACTACTTTTTTTTTAACCTAATCTAACATTTTTTGAAATTTTCACTAAAACGTCTGAGTAATTTTAAAATTTGACACCATACGCAAAGGTCAACGACCTTTTTACGTTTTACCCGATAACTCGTTATTAGACTAGACGAGTAATTTAATATGCATATCGACACGATTGGAATATATTTGAATTTTGACCCCTGTATGACCTATGTTGACCCCTACCGAAAATGCCTGACATTTACAAGGGGGAAGCCCAAGTCGGAATTGATCGGTATTCATCTGGAAACACAAAAACACTTTCAAACCTTTGTTCCCAGGATTTGATCACGGGACCTACAGGTTGGTCCCTTACTAATACACTATCTTTTCCACTAGTTTGAAATGAAATGTTTGCTGGTAACCGACACTATCGAGGAAAGTGTAGAAGTTCACAGTTCATTACATTGCAGTACGAGATTGTATGTTTATCGGCGTGAATTCGAGTCACTTTGACATAAAATCGCCAATAAAATCGCCAATTACATAAAATCGATAATAAAATCATAAAATCACCAATTACGAATAACGTCTATAAACATATCGTTTCGATCGATACTTTTTAATTTAACGCATCTTGGAACGAGAGTGACATTTTATTTATGAATGATGAGAAGTTGTTCAATGGCAATGCGAAAGACTACACAAGGTTGTTGGGGTGTGTTGAGCGATCTGGATCCGATACACACATAGCTTCAAGAGACATGAAAGAATATACCCACTTCCCCATCCCTCTCTTAATGATCAATAGAAAACATTCCGTAATGGCCGTTGTTACTTTGCAATGTTTTGTTTTTTGCGATTGTCTTTGTTTTATGAATAGTTTGTTTTATGAGTTTTGTGAACATTCGTTACATATGGGAGGGCATTGAAGGTTCCATTTTTGTATTTATATGTTCCGGTACCAAATTGATACTATCTTCATAAAGTTAGCGGTACGGTATTTTGTCGTAGAAAACGTCACGTTCGCCACCTATCGCTACTACTAGAACATTCTCTAACTGCAAACATACGAGTGCCTCGATGCAAGAAATAAACAATATCAAATGACACAGACGGATCAGACAAGTGCGTCAATAGATACTTGACACTGTCCACACTGCTATTAGTTTAATCAGTATACAAATGGGAGGGCATTGAAGGTTCCATTTATGTATTTATATGTTCCGGTACCAAATTGATACTATCTTCATAAAGTTAGCGGTAAAGCATTTTCTCGTAGAAAACGTCACGTTCGCCACCTATCGCTACCACTAGAACATTCTCTAAATGCAAACATACGAGTGACTCGATGCAAGAAGTTAACAATATCAAATGACACAGATCAGACAAGTGCGTCAATGGGATACTTAACACTTCCCACACTGCTATTAGTTTAATCATTATAAAAAACTTTTTTTTCCAAAAACCTTTCCCAAACTTTCAAGTCAGTCTCAAGGATTACTGAATCAATACTATGTTTGTACTTATTTCAATGCATTCGTCATGTGGTAATGACAATGTAATAATTTGGACATTTTTAAAACATTTTGTGTACTTTTAGAATGTCGTCTGCAGACGCATGCCGCGTGGAAAGTGTTAATAGGAATCTATAGCATACTTAGAAACCTACCAAGCTATTTGTAGACTTTACTTCCTATGTACGTATTTCCTTAAGGATGTTTCTAAGTAGGCTACGCTACAAGCATCATTGATTTTGTTTTGGTTAATCTGGTGAATGAGAACATTATGTTTAGATAATGTAATTTAAGATGTATGCCAAATACTTAGGTGATTGATTTACACAACATACAATGACAGATATGATTCAGGTACAAGCCCTTTAACTTTAACGTAGCTTGAGTGGAAATCGGTTCTTGAATGTATTGAGTGCAACATACATAATATTCGTTATTTTGGATTATCTCTGTTTTGGTAAGAACTTGATCAAAATGTTTGATAAATAGAATTTCCGACTACACTTTATGCAAAACGGAAGGGATTAATACTCGTATTGTTTTCATAGAGCAGGTCAAACATATACTGGGTGAGTCAGAAATGTACACAGAAATTATAGGCAAAATTAGAGTATTCAGGGAAACAAGGACCAAAAGAATGGTTGGAACCGTCTCTTTCACATGATTTGAATGGTTGACGGCAGTTTAATGAGTGTACAAAGAATGTTTCACAAGAGTTTGATTCATGAAAGTGTTGTGTTACATGAATGTAATTACTATTCATATTCTAGTTGGTCCAAGCGCTGTATTATAATAATTATGCAGTTATTGTGTAACCATTTCAGAAAAAAAGGTCACAGCTTTCTCGAAGAGACTATCGGTCTGATGATGTTTAGCCGGGAAACAGAAAGTGGTTATTGTCGTGAAACCTTTGATGCTGTATAAAGAAGGTAGAGACCATTACCAGTGGGTCTTACTCATGACTCACTCGTAGATCTCCTCGTTTCTGTTCATGAGCACGTGCATTTCTGATTTGGTTTACTTTCTTTCCCTCGAAATCAATGTCGTGGTTTGTCCTAGCCACTTGATCAATGATTGCCAATTTATAAACTTCTGTTATAGACTCCTGTAAGGGGGTTGTGGACCCTCAGCATAGCCTCCGTAAAACTGCTGTAACTCCTTCATTATTCATTTAATCTATATAAAAGTATACAAGGTGTTTTTTTTAATATCTTATCTATGGAATTATAGACCAAAAAGAGCCCCAAAAATGTGATATTTTTACCTCCAAAATCATGAAAATCACATTCTTTTTGGCACTTGTTAGTCTATATTTCAAAAAATAAATAAGATAGTAAAAATTCATAAAAAAAACTTCGTACGGATTTTGATTAGGATTATAATAAAACTAGTATGACAACATTTGACCAAATATATTTTCAGTTATCTTTTCCAAACCTAAAATGGGTCAAAAACGTGTTATAATTTTCTCCAAAATGGTCAATTTCATGATCATGGTTGGATTCATTAAACCCATTTCTGCAAGAAAATGTATACTTTTATATAGATTGAACGAAAAATGAAGGAGTTACAGCAGTTTTTATAGAGGCTATGCTGAGGGTCCACACACCCCTTAAATCTAGTGAATTCGCTGTACGACCTTTTCTGCATCCCGCGTGTGATTGCTAAGCCTTACGCCAAATTTACGTTCTCCAAAATGAGCCGATAAGTCGCTCGTAGACAGCTGGTCGACTTAAAGTGTAACTGTCAGCATAGTAAACGTAAGGTCTTTTATATTTGACATCGTCAGATGATCTGGCCGATGCCAAAACACTCAACCTTATGCAGGGACAATCAGTCTACGGACTACGCTTAAATGAGAGATGAAAAACAAACAAACAATTCCTTTCTTTTGCACCAGTTGTTATATCTCAGAGGACTTTTGGTTTTAAATGCAATCAATTCAATACTCTTGACGGGTTATACAATAAATCTAGACAAATACCCGACATATCTTATGTCAATGCAATTGTCGAATTTTCATTCGTGTAAATTTGTATGTACAGTCCTAAAAAGTATCTGACCAGCTATAGATATGTTTGACCTAAATACTATAGGTTTTCTTCTCTGAATTTGAGATATTACACGTGAAGATTAATACAGATCTAAAACCAAATCACAGTCCTTTTCTCAATTTAGCATTTGGTTCTTCTACACGCAGCCTCGGTGTAGCGATATACAACTATTATTGATTAATTGCTAGCTAGGGGGGGGGGGGGGGGGGGGGGGGGGGGGTGGGTACCGCGCCATTTTGTCTCGAAGCAATGGTCATGACGTCATATATTGGTCGATTTTCTGAACTTTTGTATTGGATTTACGTGCAAAATGTATGCCCTTGGCAGCATACTTTCCCGGGTGTGTGGGTGCACTTTAAATTTCAGATGTTCTAAAATGGACGGATATCTAACCAATTTGATAAAAAAAACACGATCCACACACCCCAGAATTGCAAAAAAAGCATAAAATAAGTCCACTTCTTTGTGCCTTTGAACAGAGTGGCGGCCGGATTGTAGAATTTAACACAGTGCATTAACCCATGACCCATGATATAAATAAATTATTTGCGATGAATTTTTCCAATTAGCACGGTTAGTGTAGTGGATAGAAATTCGACATGAGGAGCGAAAGGTTGTGGGTTCGAGCCCCATTAGGAGCACTTTTGTTTTATATGCTGGATTTGCTTAGCATCATCTGTATGCTTGCCCACGCGGCCCGGACGCGATTTTTTTTTTTACTAGTAAACATTTGTATGGGCTCACAGGTAAAATCAGTTGACTTTTTTTTTTAAATTAAAAAATCATTTTATTCAGTGAGTTTTGCTTTATTCCGTATTAAAACGAAATAAATAAATTTTACAAATGTTTACTAGTATTAAAAAAAATCGCGGCCCGGACACCACACTGCTGGCGTTCACCGTATCAGTTACGCCATTTTTTTCTCTCGAAAATGTCAACAACAAAAACAGCTCTTTTAAAAATAAGGATTATAATCAAATTACAAACACATTTTGTGCGAGAGCAACACACACATTTGGCAAAAATGGCACAATAAAAATCCGTTCGTTATAAATAAATGGACATGGTTAAATAATAAAACTATCACAATTACAGTCGTGGAACTCTGTGGCGTGCGAAGGTTGGCCATGTCGTTGGCAATCGGAAATCACGGTATCGAATATTCAATTTATTTATCTCTTTTTTAAACTTGATGGTAGATTAATGTAACATCATTGTTATGTCAATTTTTATCAATTATAAATGCCGCCCATGCGTTTATAGTTTTCTTTTTATTTATTTATCTATCATAAATGTATCCTTGATTTATTTAACGGAAAAAGTGTACTTTAGCTCCCAGATACTAGACTGTACTAGTATCGACCAATACTAGATCACCCAGTATCGTTCGATACCGGTACATTATTTTGTTCCAGTATCGCTCGATACTGGCATGTTTAAAATGTTCCAGTATTGCCCGATACTAGAACAAAATAATGTACCAGTATTGATCGATACTGGTACATTATTTTGTTCCAGTATCGGTCGATACTGGTAGAATGTGTACCAGTATCGCCCGATACTGGTACATGAAAAATGTTCCAGTATCGCCCAATACTGGAACATGAAAAATGTCCCAGTATCACCATACCAATACTATCAGAGAGAACATCAGAAAGCTGTTTTGAAAACTTGTCGCAGTTGAGTATGCAGTCAGTAGGGAGGTCACGCTGCATGTCATATTTTGCTATACGCAAGAAAACAATGCAGTATCAGTGACTGCAATATTTGCTAGATATAGCTTCGGAAAATGGTCTATTTGGGCATCTCAAAAACTGAGAAACGTGCTAAAAATCAGGTAGAATTTTAGAGGAGGGTCAATAACATCTGCAGATCGGTAAAATGTATAGTATTAAACACGTTTTGCGACCAAATTTATGTCGTAAAATGTTGGAAAATTCACGTTTTGAAAATATGTGGTCTTCGAAATTACAGGAATCCTAACTCATTCTAAACCTCACCAAATCATGAAATGAACCCTCGTCTACAAAAAATTCCGTGTACGTATTGCTCTATCTGCTTGGAGATAGCGAAGACCACGGAAACTTCATAGCTTCTACCACGGAATGAAATCCGCCATTAGGCGCCGCCATAGACATTACATGGCGAACATCGTACAGATTTGCACTGCAGTCCTCTGTGTAGGGAGTTTTGACAATAGCAAGGTCGTTCGACTATTGTGTTTGTGCATGTTTGTGACTACTGACCCCGTTTAACAATCTTCATAGCTTTTATATAGGGCTTGGGTGACCTAACTATTGACTGTATGGGGATATTTAAATTCTCAAAATAGAGGCAACTATTTCTATGCTGATTGACGATTCGAGGAAGCATTTCGAGAGGATGAAGCTCCCCATGGAAGCCCCAGTGCAATACATGACACTTGATTCAACTATTACATGTAGGTATTCACTAAAGGCAAAAGTTATACGTTAAAAGGCGTGGAGATCACAACGATTTTCGTTTGAGATACATATCATCGGTAGTTTTCCAAGCCACTCAATTTTTCAAAAAGAGAAGATTATCATGCATACGTAACGTAAAATTGACTTTACCAATCAGCTCATCCTACTAGTATCCATAAAAGCTCTTTTCAGAGCCACAACAACTTCAAGAGAAAGATATTGAACGACCCGATTTTTAGTGTGTACATGTAGTACTCCAACATAAACATTGTTGATCCCAAACCATAATGAATAAGATGGTTTTCGCAATATTTTAAAACACTACGACATTTTTTTCTTCAAACAAATAATAGGAAAAAAAATCCCGCAATTCATATATAACAACTGAACACGTATTTGAAAAAGGAAAAAATTAACTATAATGCACTCAAAGCTGCAACGTCGTAAAAATGTCGCTAATTTTTAAAGCTGAAATAGTCGTCCCCTTTTCACAAATATGACAATACCCGAGTTCGAGAACAAATTAAATCGTTCCATTATCGCTCGATACCGGAACATGTAAATCGTTCTAGTATCGAGCGATTCTGGAATGATTTACATGTTCCAGTATCGAGCGATACAGGAACAAAATGGTC